>JBBMKD010000115.1:36904620-36925018 GCA_037834095.1 Argya squamiceps
GCTTCCATCATCCCACTCAGGTTGTATTCTGACTCTGTCAGTGGTCTTTTGTATTATTGCATCTATTTTATTTTATTCTTTTTTTTTCTTCTTTCTATTAAATTGTATTTCTGACTTGGAGCCTCTCACTCATTTTGCTTTCAAACCACTACAAATTGTCAGTGTAAATAACAACATTTGTTGGGATTTGACATTGTAATTTTAAGAACATTCCCAGTTGAAACAGTGATCCAAATATAATCTGAAATAGGGATGTGAGTTAGAAAACATTGCTCCCTTCTTTATTTCCATGCATTTCCTGCTCATCTGTAGAAGCTACCATATATTTGTGAGCTATATTGGCATGAAAGGCCGGTCAGCAAACTGTTGAAGTACGCCTGAGAATATCAGTTGCGTGCACTTTTCATGTCCTTTTAAAACAGGACCCATATGGCAAGGGCAAAAGTAGTGAGGTAGTAGTTGTTTACAGGAACATTTTTGACATTACGTCATCAGGCTTTTTACAGGGAGGAGGCAAGAATGTGCTCTGTAACAAACCTGGTATGATTATGGATCTCCTCTTTCAACAAAAAAGCACCAAACCAAACCAAAAACTTTTACATGAAACACACTGAAATTTCTGCAGGTCCACATGCATCATGAGTAATTTACTAGCTGGAGAGAATTTCACCTTTTAAATCAATTGCTATTTCTAAAGAGCTGGTAAAGAGCTGGTCACCTAGATGAAATGCACAAAACACTGGAACCTTTGTCCACCCAGAAGTATGGGGTACAGTTGCCTGAAGCAGCAGCTTATTAACAGGGGTAAGAGATGCACACCAGCCCAATCTCCCCAAAGTGCTAAATAACTTCTGACAGATGTTCAATAATATTTGCACAATTCAAAAGAGGTGTTCAACATCTCACAGGAGCAAGCAACAGGAATCCAGTTTTGATCCTCAGAAGGAAAAGGGAAAGTTCCCTCTGCTTTGATTAGGATCTGAAATTGGTACAGAAAATAAGGAAGTACTGGTACTACCCCTTCCAAAGAAAGCCAGTTAATTTACCTCTACAAATACGAACTGAAGCCAAGTTAGCTACACCTGCATAGTCCTCACAAGAAGGAATTCAGAACAATGCTGCTCTTGCAGCTGATCAACCTTCCTGCATCCCTATGCTGATGTGAAACATAGAGGAAATTTATTATGCCCTACAGGCCCTGCTCTCAATTAAGCTAATATCAGTTTGTAATAGTCCCATTGTTATCAATGATCTCAGTCTGAATTTGCAAGGGTGAGACTGAGAGGGGAGTGGGACTCACACCTGAGGAAGTTTTATGATCGTACTGTTTTGTACTTTCTAGTGTCAAGAGTGACAGAAGAAGATTCCTGGAATGATAGCACAGGTGGTGTTAAATAGCCTTTAGCAGACTACAGGTATGGTTTAAAGTAATCACTTGTTCAAAGGAGTGGTTTCAAAATGTCAAGGATGTATTACACCTTGTTTGAAAAAGAGGAATGTGATAGGAAAGAACTGCAGCCTTGGTATACAGCTCATTATAGCATGCATAAAGAGAATCAGCTATCCCATGCAGTACACTTTTGCATCTACAAGCATCCTTAATTTTGCAAGCCTTGTTCTCTTTCCCTGACTCCTTACCAACAACAAAATAAAAGTTTAGTGACTTTTTTTTAACTTTCTACCAAACAGATCAATTAACTTTCTGCTTCCTGTGCTAAAGGACTACAGAGGAAATCTTACAGTTGCATGGTAAGAACTCAAGCATACGGTAAGTATCACAATGCAATCATGAAGGAAAAAACCTTATGAAAACGCCTGACCCCATAACACACCACAATCTCTCATTTAGCAGCTCATATTCTCACATCTACTGTATCAAACACATGGAATAATTCTGAAGAGCAGTTTTACTCTGATGGGCCTAAAGAAACTTTTCTCACAACAATGAAATTTTCCTAAGCAAAAGAGGAAAGGAAATGTGTTGTGTTGCTGCTCATCATTTCTGCCAGTGGACAAGAAGTGGAAAAGTAAGCCAAAAGATTGGCTTATTCATATAAGCTTCTTGCTGCATGTAATTTTCTTAAATCTGATTAGGATCATTTAGGCTTTTTTAGTTTCAACAATCTCTGAAAGCCATGTTCACCACCATTTTACCTAGGAGCACTTCTCTCCCCATTTTTCTCCATACGCCGTAAAAAATGAAGTGCTTGTATGGCTGAAAAAGGCAGAGACATATCTTACATCCATAAGAAATGTTAGTATAAGTTTGAGTACAGAATTGTGAAGGCAACATGCTGACAGCTTTCAGACCAGCATCCTAAAAAGTACCCTCAGAGAAGGCAGGCCACTCATTAATCCCAAGTCTCAATCTCAGTGTAATCAGATGACAGTGATTCCATCAGAGCTAACCCAGGGCCTTTTGAATCCTAGAGTATCTCAGGTTTTGCTCAGACTTTGCATATTGCAGCTTTATATGCTTGTGTCACTGGATAAGATGATTCTTGTTGCATTACTTTGCTTTTATAATGCATTCCTCAATCAACAGTTTCCAAACGTAGCTTCATTCACCTATACTGTCTGGCTTCAGTAAGATCATATTTCTTTCCCTATATACCAGGCAGGGATGGTTTTCCAATCAGGATAAAAGAGATTTTCTGTTTTCTAATGAGTGATATTTGCTGAGAAATGGATTGCTATGGTGCCATTTGATAAAATAAATCCTTTCTCCTTACAGCGTTGAAGTAAGTCAGGTGGCAACTCCTTTGTCATATCACAGCAGTCCATATGTAGACACTCCTGCATGAGGAAAGGCAGGAATCCCCACATCTGCTGGGGGAAAGGATGCTCTCCAATGTGTCATGAGAAAATGACCAAATATACCACCTTAACACTGCATGTCTCGTGAAAACATGGAAAGAGGTTATTTTCACAACAGAAAGTTCAGCTGATATTCCTTGTTGCTGAGAAAATTGACTCGGATTTCCAGAAGGTTTGGCACCAGAAGTGTTTTCCTGAATTACTGTCAGTGACTGGCAGCCTCTGTGTGGCCAAGGGTTAGTGGCATAACTTAGGTAATACTTCTTTCTTCTCTGTTTTTTACCATTTATGTCCAGAAATGAATAAATTAGTAATAACAAAAAACCTCAAGAGACATTAATAATAGCAAAAAAACTGAAGCCAAAGATAGGCATTCGAGAAATACCAGGTACCTCTTGAGTCTTTTTGCTATTATAATAGTGGTTACAGTCGTTCTTACTGAGTATCCTTTTTGATATTCAAATTTGAAGATTTATGCAGGGTTCCTTCAGTTCTATCATCACCCTCATTGCAAGTTTTTGCTTTCTGAATTTAATTTGCTTAAAAGGTTAAGTTAAAACATTTCTTCTGTAATAAGTCGTTTTACTTTCCATGCTGCTTTCTGAAATTCAGAGGTCAGTAAGGACAAGGAATCTGCAAATACAAGTAACGCCAGTATAAAAGTGAGTCAGACGTTCCCTTTGTTAAAATAATCTAATGATAACAATATGTTCCTTTCTTACCACAAGGCAGAAAGCTCCAACTTTGTAACGAACTCCTTGGTGGCTGTCTGACTTCTGGCAGTGGATGTGCTCCTCGGCTAAGAATCAGATCTTTGCAGGAGGGTATGAGAACGTATTCTCAGGACAAAAGACTTCACATGGTAAGATGACATCCTTCCACCTAGATAAGTAACAGAATTTAAGCCTGCCTTTGATGTTGCAGATTTGGCTTCATCTCTTTAGCCACTTTGGAAGATGCTACAGCTTCCTTTAGATTGCACAGCACAAAGGTTTTGAACCTAACATTTGGACACCAAACTCGCGTTTAATCTGGAAGATATTAGGCACCACTCTTTATGCAGCACTAGAGGAAGACTGTGTCCAAGAAAACTTTCCTGTACAGTTCTTAGTAACAGACAATCCATACAGGGAGTTCTGTGAGGGTTTCAGGATTTGTATACAGATTCAAACTGCTTTTCTGTAGCACCTCTCAAAGGTTCGCCTTTCCTTGGAAATACCTGTCTACATCTAGGCACACTGACTTACAAGTTGCTGATGTTTATTCACCAGCACTCTTATCTTAGAACTACTATGAATCCTGACCTTTCTTTCCCTAGCAGAGTGAGAGACTGCTATCAACACATTTAAAATGTCATATCTTCTGTTAGAGGGTTCTGGACTTGGCGAAAACCTTATTAAGATTTGTACTGCTTTTTGGTCCCTGCTACAACTGAAGTTTTGATCATGCAGAGACAGGAATGATCATATAAAATGATCATTGGTTGAAAAGTATTTTCAGCCAAATTTTAGTAAAATTGATAGGAACTTCCATGACAGGAAAGTTGTAAAGAAAATAATAACAAAAAATTTTGTCAGTTTTCAGCTGACATTGAAACATTTCTAGTTTCAAGGCTTTTGGACATTTCTAGTATTTCAAAGCTATCCATTTGCTCATGTAAAATCCCAGTTTGGGAAGCAGTAACAATTTGTGTATTTGTGACAGGGTCAACTGATGAATTTCCAGTAATTTCTGCAGCATTATATGATGTGCTTCGCTTGAAATATTAACACAGGCTTTGGAGAGTTCACTGATAGAACCACATATTAAATAGAAATAAATCCAAACCATAAAGTTTGATATCTCCTATTGTTGCAACCTCCTTAAAATATAATGTGTTTGTACTTTGAAACTTGGCCAAAGCTATGATATAACTGTGCTCCAGCAGCCAACCTCACATCTGTACTTGTGCTACATTCACAAGTTTAACTCTAGAACTTGGCTCCATCTTTCAATTTCCATGTTTCTGTGTGCTCAAGTTGCATGGTGAGCAGCAGTCATATTAAAAAATCTGTGAAAATCCTGATCCATTTGGCTGCAAACCCCATGTATTTTAAAGCATTTTGAGAATGATTTTTCTCTCTTTCATTCTAGTTTTACATTGGTGTTATTCTCTTTAATTCTGTGTTATTCTTTTGGGGTCACATTAGTGTAAGTGATAGGAGAATAAGGCTTTATTTCCTATTTATTTCCTACATACCTTCCCAAAGGACAATTTTAAATTTAAGCATGTATCCTTCTTTGTCTTTGTTTCCTTTTAATCCTTACCAAAGCTCAAAACATCTGAGAAAGATGAACAGAGAAAGTTTGTGTAATGTGTGTTTTTTTATAAGATAGCTTATCACCAAGACAGTGGGAGTTTTTTATTCCTTCCACCCTGTCAGTAGATATTGGCTCCAAGATACAGGAGATTAGCTGAGTCTTAATGACAAAGAAACACAAACCAAAATTAATTAAAAGAAAACAAGAGCAGAAAACAAGAGTCTTTAGCCAGATGACGGTGATGGTAATTTTCTAGTTTCTTCCATTTCATTACAAAAAATTTTTTTGAAAGCACATATTAAAGAGGCTGTTAAGTGAATCTAACCTGTTGTACAGCTCTGTAATCTCTTTGCAATATTTGTTAACTTCTCATTAGCTTCACAAAAGCTATTTAAAAACTACTGGTTTCTTCATAGCTAAAACAAGACATCAGAGACAGGTTGCTGTTTTCCCCTTCCATTTTTTCAAGGGCAATCCATAAGGTAGCAACTGTGAACTGCAATTAGTTCTTTATAGGTTATTTTGTAAAGATCCTGTGTGTGCTAAAATTTCCAATTATTGCTCTGTTAATCAGGCCGTTGCTTTAGAACTGCAGTTAGGGAGCATTTCTGACTAATGTAGGATTTAAATAAGTGGAACACCCTAAAACAAAGCATCTGGAAATGCACCAGAGCAGATGCTGGGCTGCCTCATTAAACAGCAATTTAAGAGAAAGAAGTTGGAAGGATCCTAACACTCGTCCTGGTAGGCAATGATGGCTCTGCAAAAACCATAGGACTTGATCTCAAAAGCTTTCCAGAAACATTATCTCAAATTAAGAGTAGAAATTCACCCTAGATTCTCAATGAGTGCCTTTTTCTTTGATTATTTCAGATATGCTACTGAGCTGTTTGGAGGGAATCTGGTGATGCCAACAGTTTCTCTGTGGAAAATAGGAAATGCTTGTGGACTCTGATACTCGAGCTGGTAAACACAACTGACTCCATCAATTCAAATACCATTGTCCAACCACAAAAGACAGAGACATATTGTACAACATAATCTCTTCCAAAAGAACCTCAAAAATGCTGACAAACATAGCTTAGATTTTAAGCATTGAAGAATCACTAGCAGCAGCTTGTAAATCACAAGAAGACAAAGAATTATCCACAGGAGTTACTGGGCAAGTATTATGAAATAATAAATAATTTTAAACACTCAGAATGCATATGATTGGTTTAAGTGTTCATTGGTCTACTTAGTATTTGACAATTGTTGCTTACACCATTCTTCCTGACTAAAAAATTTCTTCCCAGTCATCACCCAGGTCAGAAATGGCTTAGAGGCCAGATGCCCTGTACAGGAACACACAGTTGAGGATAGCTGTGAAACAGCCTTTCTAGACTGAATACTAGTTTTCCTCATGGAGTCAGGCTTTCCACAGCACACATCTAGCACCCAGAGATTTGGGAGCATTTGCACAAGCCCAAGGCCAGCTCTCACTCCAACTTAAGTCATTATCCTTTTGTTATTAGTAGAACTGATTCCCTTTTGTGTCTGGCAAAACCCAGCTTTGCCTACATAATCCATTTTAGGGGTGACTAATGGGGAAGACTAACAGCCAAACCTTGAGATAGGCAGCTTCAGTAACATGGAGCAGTAACACTTAGTGCCTGTCCCACTCTCACCAGTGCACACCTGTACCACTGCAACAATTAACCTTTGAGGTCATGTTCTCCCTGCAGCCTTCTCAAGAGATGGCAAAAGTGCCCATGAAGAGGCAAGGATCTGAGCTGGGTCACTGGGGAAACCCCAAGGGCATAAGTTCAACACAGCTGAACTGCCGTCCCAAGGGATACAGAAACCAGTCCGGTCCTTTGGCTGGATAAATGGTCCCCTGACAGTGCAGCTTGTGCTTTCTTCCATTAGCACTGTCCCACTGAGGCTCTGTAGTGGCATCTGGCAAGGAATGTTGTGACTAAACTTCTGAACCCAGGAAACGGCTACTCTGTAGCTGAGAGCCAAAATTTTCTTTACAGATGCAGTGGCAGAGAAGACCCAAAATTTACTGCTGTTTTTTCTGGGTATTTTGTGTTAGCCAAGGGATTCCAGAAACAAAACAATGTAAAAAAATCTTCTGGATCACGTTGGTCTCACACCTGAAACCAAAACAGTTTTGCTGCTAAAGCCAAGAACTCCCTCCTTGTGATGGTGTGAGAGCATGAGCAGCCAGTAGCAGGAAGGGGACCAGCATAGGAGCCTAGTGTCCCACAGGAATAGCCTGATATCACTGCTTACCAGTGCAACCAGCCCCTCCGAGATGAGTTCCAGGAAATCACAGGCAGGAAAACACTGCTGCAGCCTTGAACACAGGATTCCTCTTCACAAGATCATTTAAGATTTTTCTTCCCCCATGCCTGCTAATGGGTCTCCCAGCCATCAGGGAAGATTGCATGTTAATTTTGAGTGTAAGAAAGTACTATAATCTTTGCATCTTTAGATGCAAAGATCCAAACACTCAACGGATAAAAAAACTGTTCATTCCAGGAACATTTTAGTAACTGTTGACTGGTAGAAAGTAAACAGATTTCAAAAAGTGTCAGCCTGCCATACCACTGCATGCCATTCCAAGATGAACATTGTGCCTAAATATATTTCCTGTGAGTGAAAGAGGAAAACAAATCTAATTTTAAAGAAATAAAACCAAACCAGATGTGCATAAGAATATGTTTAGCCTTTTTTTTCTTAATAAAGGTTTTCCTTACTTTAGAGGTACCAAGTCAATAAATGTAACCTGAGAGCTGGTATGGCACTCGTTACCACTCTATTTAGCATTCCTGTTATCCTTTAAAGCTGCACCCATTTGCCAGTTTCTCAGAACATGTAAATGAGTGTGGGAATGCAGCAAGTAGTTAAAACTGATGAAGGCATTTTAGACTTATCAAAACCACTTGTGTTTTTATGTTTGTGAAAGGTGTGATATTGAGCTTTGGCATATTATGAAAAATAGCTGATGGTACATGAAACTAATTAGACTATTGCCAAGAAACATACACTAAATGATCTTTGCGTTGAAGGCCCTCTGGCAGTTCAGTTCACTTTTAGTAGAGACTGCTGCAGTGTTTTTACCTGCAATTAAAACTCCTGATTTTGGACAGGTCTTCCATTTACTAATCATCAATGGCATTTTACATAATATACCATATCCAGTATGGAGATATGAGTGACTCTAAGTCAGAAAATAGTATTGCTGGTGGCTAACTGAAGCACAAGGGCTTCTTTTAAACAGGAAAAACCTTTAGCCAAGCGTGAATGTTTGCTTAAATTCCTTTTTTTTCCACAGGTGTGAACAAGCATGTCAGTTCTTGAAGGCTGTCTTCTTTCTCACTACTCACTTCCTTGAGACTGAAACTTTGGGGGTAGGGTATACTGATGCTGAAGGTTCTCATCCCAGAGATTTTAATTGACTTTCAAATGACAAAAGCTGGTCAAATCAAACCACATGACACACAGAGGGAATTTCCAGATGATAGAATGGAAATAGGTATACCAAGAAATGAAAGGCCACCAAAGGAAAAGGAAATCCCTCATACTCCCTCATAAGAGTTACACAATATTTTTTTTCTTTGGAGTTTGCCTTCCTTCTCACAAGACAGGTCATGGGAACTGAGACACACCTCTTGATGCAGATATGTGCACAGATACACAGGCAGGCACACACACATATACACACAGTTGCTGTTACCATGACCATTCACCCAGTCTTTGCAATTGCCATTTTTTAAATGTCTGTTGATACTAAAAAGCCAGCTGTCAATTGTAATTTTGCACACGCTTATGTAATTAGCTGCAAACTTTAGAAATGCATGTTTTTGAAGTTTGGCTCTCTGTACATCTATTCAGGTTAGAGATCAGACTCTGAGGGTGGAATATGGCAATCTCTTTTTAAAGTACTACTGTCTCTACTAATAACTGGCAGATAAAGTGTTTCAGATGGTGTTATAAGTGTGATCTGATTCATGTTATACTAGAAAGAAAGTCAGGGAATTTTTTTCCATGATAGCATTGAAGCAGACTGAGATGGGAATACCAGAAAAATGAACTCTAGTAGCATAAGTCTGTAATTTCTTTAAAGTGAGGAAAGTACTCCTGTTGGAGGTTTTCATGAACAGGATGGGACCACTGGGAGATGTTCTTTGAGCCTTTATTGTGACATCAGCCTCATAACAGGGTTTGAGACAATCAAAAGATGGCAACAGCTCACGTCTTGCCAGCAGTGGCCAAAGATCTCTTTATTATAGGGCATTTTAAAATCTTTATAGGCAGTAGCATATTGCTAAAGCTTGTGGACAACTGTTCTAGCCAATCACTGAAAGCACACACACACCTGCTTCAAACAATGCTTTCTATTAACAATACACAATATTCAATTATTAAGCTTAAAACTTTCTAGTACCTTGGTAAGTATATTTCTCTGCAGTCCTAAGGCCAACCCTAGCCAAACTTAAGGCTCAGACTATTGTTTCATGTCCTTGCTTACTGTATTACTGTATTACTGTATTACTGTATTACTCTATTACTCTATTACTCTATTACTCTATTACTCTATTACTCTATTACTCTATTACTGTAGCTTTTTCCTACTTTCAAGCTTTGCAGTTGCAGCTAGTTCTAAATTCTTCTGCTCTTTCTGTTTCTGGGGCCTACTTTCACAGCTTTCTGAAAGCCTTCTCACAGGCTTTCAGGGAGTATTTCCCACATACTCCCTAGTAAAACACATGGCAACCATAAAGCTGCTGATAACATAGCCATTAGACAAAAGGTCAAGAATCCATTAGCAATGGCCACTGCTAAGAGAGCTGTAAGACCGGTAGCTGAGTGACACCACACTCCGAGAGAGCCCTGCAGGTGACGCAAGACATCTGATAAGAATCAGGCTTTCCAAATTCTAGTCCCATATGACTAGACCGTGATAGGAATACAACCTTGCTCTTAATTAATGTTTCCCAGGGCTTGACTCTTGTCAGGTGGCAATGGATCAATAGCTTTCTAGCTTTTAATAAGGCAGACAAGCTCCTCATTGAGATCAGCACATACAGCTACTAGAAATAAGTTCCTCCTCCTGTGCTCTTATATTACTCCTTTTGATGGGTATGATACCAAGTCTTGACGTCCACTGTGTCTTCAATTAGAAATGGCAAGATACAATTCCTTGCTGTTAGACAGGCAGCATACTGCAGCTTTTTAATGATCATTTTACCCTACCCAAGGTTTTCTCTCTAGCACACAATAAGTACCTACACTGAGCTAGAAGCTCATTTCTCTTTTCCCATCCTTTTCCTCCCTTTCTCCCTGCCACCAGATTGTGCAGTTCAAAATGAGGAAGCAAACTGGTATCCCTGCATGAACAAGCAAATAAATCTTAATACCACAACTACAGATGATGGGAGGTGCTGGATCCTGGCAATTTACTTCACCAGTCTGGCAAGTAAGCAAGTGGAGAAATGTCAATACCTTTCTTAAAAGGAAAACTATACAAAGTCCTAAGAAAGAGTTAAGCAAATTTACATTACTGTACTCATGTGCAAGGCTAGTGTGACTGCAGACCGCCCCCAAGTTGTGCTTGGGTGGTCCTCTACAAATTTGTATGCAGCAATTTATCAGTAGTATCTAGCAGTGATTTATGCAGCTGTCAAGTTGCCTTCATCAGTACAAGTGAATTGTGGGCACCATCAGCTAATGTGGACTCCTTCGTAGTGTCTAAAGTAAATGAGGGCCAAATTAAAAGAAAAACAGCCCAAGGTACCACCCACTCATCTTCTCAGTTCTTTAATGACAAGTTCCCTCTACAGAAAAAACATACAGCTGCTCATATGAGACCACACTTACAGAGACCCCACTGTCTAATCACAGACAGCCTGTGAAAGTCAGCTTTCAGGGCTTTGGTTAGGGCAAGGAGAATGGGAAAAGTTGGCAGGGTTCCACCAAAAACTAAAACAGTATTGATGGCAAATAAAATTGACACAGAACCAAATCAGTTAGTTTTCATAATAAATAATGATGCATTATTTTTTCAGAGAATAGTATGAGCCATCCAGTGATGACATAACACATCCATCTAGCCTGTGCCTGTGTCTTTGTTTTGAATAGAACCAGTGCTGTAGTGGATCTTGGTCCAGCCACACATGTTAGTCTTAGCTGGTGGCTGATCCAGCCCACCAAACTCAGGTGCACAAACATATTGGTGCTTTGCAA
Organism: Argya squamiceps; assembly: GCA_037834095.1. NCBI lineage: Eukaryota > Metazoa > Chordata > Aves > Passeriformes > Leiothrichidae > Argya > Argya squamiceps. The sequence continues at coordinate 36,915,973 of JBBMKD010000115.1, forward strand.
AGGGGCAGAACAACATCTGTGAGTCATGTGTGACATGCCAGTTATTTTTAATTAATCAATATGAAAATACAGTGAGAACCATTTCTTTATTAAAATACTATCAATTAACAAATGGATCAGAAAAGAAGGCATACACACACATGCAATCTCACACTTTTTTGGAAAAGATGCTTATATTTCCCTCCAATCTGAGAAGTTGTTTTCTGGCAAGACCAGAAACTTGACCGCTCTCAGGCATAATTAATCATCACTGATTTTGACATAACAGAAAATAAGTTTTTCTGCATAAAATTACATAATTATACATAAACTTTTCAACAATTACTTGCACTTTCTCTAGCCAGCGGGAAAGAAGGAGCTTGTGAAAATAGGGTCCACTTATTCAGCTTTACAGGGAACATATTTAATTGCACTTTTCAAGAACGAAGGAATCACTTGTGGACATTAGCAGGGTGAAAAGTTGTCCCTAAGCACAACGTGTACTAACAGCCCAATTCTGCACAATACTATCTAAGCCTAGGTAGTCTGTCTGAAGACTAAGATGTGCTTGCCTAAAATAAGTGCAACAATCCCCAGTGGTTCCAGCTGGTAACATCTCCAAAAACACAGTCCCTTTAGAAGATGCCATTCACCTAGAATTCAAACAGATGCTGATCTTATCTGCAGTCTTTTTAACAATTTACTCCAAGGTCTAGACAAGAGTTGATATGCCGTGGTGTTTTGTAGCAACCCTCCCAAGGCAGCTGCCATTCAAAGACCAGCACGGGACACTGAAATCAAGAAAGTGGTGCTTCAAACAACACCCTATGGCAGATGGATGGTGACAGTTGGCTTTTTATTCATTTTGCCAGCACTGAACTAACTACTTGTATTGTCAAAAGCAGGAAAAAGAATGGACTTAAGAATTCCAAAATTAAGGACTTATGAATTCCTTGCTTGTCTTAATAGTCATAACATGATTGCAAGAATAAAGTATCAACCACATTCAGACTCAGAGAAGTTTTGTCACCAAATACAAATGTATTTAAAAGTCTTTACCCTATGCTAATACCATGTTCTTCAAGACATTTTCTTTATCTCTGGTACTGAACAAGGTATGAACAGCGGCAGGGGCTGTTATAGTTACTGTGGCCAACTTTCTCTTTTCTGAATTCCTTTCTTTTTTCATTACTGTTTAGTTCTGAATTAGTGATCTTCACCCTAAACCTGAAAAATGCAAGTATTTCTCTTTTCTCCCTGACAGGTCTTGGATGTACCAGCACAAAAGAAATCTCCAAGCTATCTTAATTTTAGAAGGTGGTCATTTGCTGGACAGTTCCCCAGTGACCTGTCACAGAAAGCAAAAAGGAGCACTTAGTGGTGTATTGAAGCACACAGAAGCACTGAAGGGTCCTGTTTTTGTGCATTTAGTGTAATGATAGAGAAGGTAGAGGAGTGAGGTGTGTGCAAACACCATTGCAGAATGTGTTCCATGATTACCTTGTCCTCATTACTGAGACTATGCATAAGATAAGCAATGGCAAAGAGCATTCTTTGCCATTGAATTTAAGTATCAAAAAATTTCTTCTAGACTCTTTGTTTTGCTTTACTTATTACCAGATGTGTTAATTATAACACATGAACTGAAGATAGCACTTGTCCTACCACCATAAGGATGCTTTCAGGGTTGACCAGATGTTGATAGTTACAATACCAAAATAAAAATGGGGATACCTGTGAGCTACGTCTTGCAGAATGGTAAAAACTTTCTCCAGACTGCAATTAAATACTTAGGAGCATAACCCTTTTACTAAATGGTGTTGGCTGATAGGAGGAGAGACTACGACTTGTCAGTTAGGATGGTTCTTATTAAAACTGGTGTCTGATACTTCCACGCAGAAATCCAGAAGTGAGACGCTATAAGAGTGAGTGTCTCATAGGCAGAAAACTACAACACATTGGTAACACAGTTATATGAAGAACAAAATAAAACAGTAAAACATCCTTTCCCTTTGGCAAAAGTTGATTAACTTCATTCTTGATGCACCAGAGTAAATAGAGAGTAACCAAATGTTTTTCTACCACAGCATTTTCACATTCCCCAACCATTACTGTATTTGTAAAAACTTAGTAAATCAAATTTCAAGAAGAGGAATTTTACTAAAACCAGTCTGACTTGTGACTAACCATTGCAGAAGTCAACACAGAAGCAACAGTGCCCACAGAATCCTACTGCAGCTGAGGGATATATTCTGGCCAGCACCTTTCCACTGCCAGTACTTCCAGCCATTGGAAATAGAAGGAAAGCTCTCATTAACACCAACACATGGGTCTTACTTCTGCCTCCTGAGACATCCACAGATGTTCTTTGCTGCAAGAGACGAATGAATGTAGATTATATGGCTCCCACAGCACCCCATGTATGTGATGGAATGTAAAATTTTAGGATTCATTGTTCATACCTATCAGATCTACCATACAGCAGATATTTAAGAATACACCCAACAATACATAAGATGGAAGGTGAAGTCACACATTAACTTAATTTTATGTTCATTGGAGAGGTATGTTACTTGTCATTATTGTATTTATTCAGGTGTTCATTTTTCTCCATTAAAAGAGAAACATTTGCCTGTTGTGGATGCCACAAATGCTATAAATTGCAATTTGGTTAATTTTAAGCATATTCTTAACCATCTTGCCAAGTCAGAATTTTGAAAAACATAGATTTAAATTTTTAATGGCAATATAAATCCTTTGTGAATGATGAAAAGTGTAAAATGTGTGCATCTGCATGTTTGTCTTGGTGTAACAAGGGTTCTGGGAGTTCAGGAGCATGTTCACATTACATCATGCTGCTGAAGACATCATGCTCCTAGCGGAAATCAGCACAGAGGTCCCTGCGGTTCCACCAATGGCAATACATCCCAGGCCCAGGAAGAGAATAGCTGTGCCAGTATGGAGCCATTCTTGGGTGTCCTAACCTTGTTACAATGTAAGGCTATTTAGGGTGGATGTCCAGCTGTGCTAATATAGCAGTACCACCTAAAAAAAAAAAAAAGTACAAAATTCAAGCTCATTTGGAAGAGAGTCAGAGATCTGTACTGTGACTCTGCACTGGGCAGTGTGGTGATTTGGGTCAAGTAGATGACATTCAGAGCAGTGTGAATGAGTATGTCCTAACCAAGGGTGTCCTGTTAGAGCACGGAAAGGAGAGAGTAATTAGTAGACTGAAGACCTGGGACCCCTTGAAATCTCATCTGGAGCATTAAATAGTACCAATGGTGCCAAATCAGGTACAGTCAGGGATAATGTAGTCACAAAAACTAGACGACCCGAAGCAGGAGCTACACTGCAAAGAGTTAAACAGATGGAGGTCCCCAAAAGAAAAAGACTTCCAAAAGTTATGCTAAAGAAAGGCAAATTATTTAAAGCACAGTAGGAAAAGCCTTACTCTTAGAAAGAAGAAAATACTTTGGCCACAAAAGCAGATATAATGGCTGAAATCTAACTCACCATGTTGAAAAGATCAAACTCGGCAGCAGCAAAAGCAAAGGAGAAATAAAGAAAGTTGAATTCAGCATGGAGTATATTTTCAAGGGACAGAAAAAGATGCCTAAGGCCAGAAAAGTAAGGCCAGAAAAGCTTGTCAAAGTTTCCATACCAAACAATTTGTTCAGCCAGCAGAACTGTAAATCAGAGATTATTTTATTTTTGGTACAGATATAAATGAAACATTCTAGTCAGGAAAATATTTTTCATTGTGTGCTGTGTAACCTTCTGTTTGTAGGGACATGTTAAATCCTAAAAATGTGTCTAGAATGTTCTGTAAATCAGTATAGTTTTACCCACAATCTACTAGCAGCTCTATGATTATCTCAATTTTCACAGCTTCTCTTCCTCATGTTTGTTTTCCACAACATAATATTCAAACCAGAGAAGAAGTTTCTGGCAGCTTTTCAGCAAATTAGCTCCATAAAAACATATTTTGCATTACTTCAAAATGGTTTGCACTGTCTCACTACAAGCAGACACAGATAGCTGATTTAATTTGTCAAAAGGGCAGAAATAAAGTTGGATTTGTAAATTTACATCTGAATACAGAGCACTTTTTTCTAAGAACTAATTGTACCTCAAAAGGCAAATAAAATGAGAAGAGGCTCCTATGAAACTATTTTATGAGTGGATTCCAAAGCAGCAGTACAACTAGAATACCAAAAATAGTCAGGACTCCAAGTATTTGTTAAGCAGCATTTTACGTCTTCAATACATTTATTATTTGCACCATACCACCCTCTCATGAAAAAAACCCAGACAACTCTTAATTTAAAACATTTTCTTATTGCAGCAGCTACAGCAGCTCTCCTCTGCGCAAATATATGCAATTCTTTTTCTCCATCTACCCTACTGACCACAGATGCTGTCCTTTTTTGACCAACAAAACAGATTTAGGTTCAATTTCATATTTCTCCCTACAGTCACAGTGTTACCATGACCACAATTCACAAGGACTTAGTCCTGGACTATGGCTTGCTCATACCTGTCACACTGAACACAAGGTAGATAGAGCCAGCCTCTGCTTCAAACTCCTTTTTAACCCAACACAAGCACTTCCAAGCAATTGCAACACAGCACCTGACCTCACATATGCTGCCTACCAGGGGCTCAATTCCCTAGCAAGACTGTGCTGCTTCCTCATCCCATTGCAGTGTGCCAAATGCAGTCTCAACCCCATCCTCCTGTGCCAAAAGTCTAACAAACAGGAAACTTGAAAGGCAAATGCTTATGGGAATGGGTTTTCATTTCTGTTTCAGCTCCTCACTGCCCATTTGAGGACACATCTTTCACTTTCACAAAGCAGAAACTGCATCATCCTTCAGAGGTTTCTGTGATACCCTTCAGCTCTCTCACATAGCTCCAGTGGCACAGAGCAATTTATTGCCAGAGAGACCCCAGCAATAGCCTTAAGATTTGCCTGAAGGTAAATTATATTGCTGTAGCTTACCCTAAACAATCAACTTTGCAAGACTTGCCTTTCTGTTACTTTACTTTCTCAAGAGGCAACTGCTTCCTCAGTTCTGGCAGATGCCACAGTGCCTGAAAAAATACTGTCAACATTGGTCTAAAAACTCGGCCCAAATGTAAAATCAATATGAACACCTTTCAATAACAAAGTTCTCCCTGCTGGACATCAGTTTACGCAATGAAAGAAAATATTTGCTACTCCAATTGCAATGTCTGCCTTAGTGCATGTGGATGTCTTACCGTGCTGGAGTAAGGAGACTCAGGACATAGAGCAGAAAATTACTGAGACTCTTCTCTGGGTGAAGAAAAGTATTTTGGTAAATCCAGACCAACTCAGAGAAGTACTGACTGATCCAAAAAGTCACTGATACCTTTCAGTTTGAGCAGATTACTTTAGCCCTTCTGCTGGTTTAAAATATATGCAACAGTTACTTTATCCAAAATACAACCAAGACCTCCAAGGTGCTATGAGGTATTTCAGTAAAAACAACATTTTATTTTCCATGGATGTTTTTATCTTTCTGGAGTATATCCTCTCCATCTCCATGCAGGAGCTACGTGATCAGTCTGAACAGTTGCAGGGACTGATTCACACAGCCACTAACAGGCTTTCCCTGGTCCCTTGTCATGATCAAAAGAAGAAATTATTTTCAAAGTTGAACTTTCCATTTCTTCTCAACAATTAGACATGAAAACAGAAGTTAAACAGCCCATATAGGAAAAAAAAAAAAAAAAGATTCATTGTGCAACAACACCTGGCTGTTACTTACACAAGGCAGGAGAAAGAATCACTTTTACAGTTTCTGGCTGGTAGAAGACTGGTTTTAATATTGGTGGTTTACCCTATTTGTCTTTTTAAAATCAATTTCATTATCAAAATCTTGAGATAGAAACTTTCTACTAAATTTCTAGGGTGAGTAATTATAGGATTGGTGACTGAGAGTAAAATATAGTAAAACTTGAGACCTCTTGGGAAATGGGAATTGCCTTTCCAGCCAGGTCTGCAGCTCCATGCTGGGGTGGTGAGACGCTCCTCTGTCCTAGCAGAGGCCAATGTCTCAGCTGCACATGGGCAGTTCATCACCTCCAGGTCAGTCTCACACACCCTTTTATGTAAGAGGTAAAAAGCTCCAGAACAAAGAGGCAAACTTGGAATTTGGTGGGTAAAGACCCTTGTTTTGCTTTCTTGAGATGGAAGAGAGATCACTGCACACTCACAAGCTACTCTTAAAATCTGATGATCAGTCTCGATGTTCTGTGAAACTTAGAAAGAGGCAAGGATCAAAAAGGTATGTTAAACCCCATAATTCAGAGGACATATTCAAGGTGTTTCAAATTCTGATGTTTTTTGCCACGTGGAAATGATGCAGTACTGGATCAGCAAAGTCTGTTTCTCTAAGATGCTATGGATAAGACGTGGATTGTTTTGTGTGAACAAAACAATATTTACTACTAACAGTTTAAAACCAGGACTTTTTTTATACCACTGTGGAGTCTTCTTTTTTCCAGGCTGAACAGTCCCAACTCCCTCAGCCTCTCCTTGTATCAGACATACTCCAGTTCTTTAACCATCTCCACTGCCCATTAGTTGACTTGCTCCAGTAGCTCCATGTCTGTCCCATACTGAGGAGCCCAGAACTAGCCCCAGCACTCCAGAGGAGTCCTTGCCAGGGCTGAGTAGAGGGGAAGGATCTCCTCCCCTGACCTGCTGTGAACATTTCTCCTAGGAAGCTGTTTTTTGCTGGAAGGGTACATTGCTGGTTCAATGATCAGTTCGGTATCTACCCCCTGGACCTTCTCTGCAGAACTGCTTTCCAGGTGGTAGGCTCCTGGCATGTGTCTGGAGTTGTTCCTCCTCAGGGGGAGGGCCTTGCACTTCCCTTTGCTGAACTACATGAGATCTTTTTGAGACCATTCCCTTAGCCTGTCCAGGTCCCTCTGAATGGCAGCATTGCCTTCTGGTTTGTCATCACTTCTTTCTATTGTGTTTCATTTACAAACTTGGTGAGGTACAGTCTATACCAGTAATTTAGCAAAGGTTTTAATCAGCATTGGTTCCAGTATTGATGCTTGATGTACATTGCTAGGAACTGGCCCACAACTGGACTTCATGCCACCAACCAAAACCTTTTTAGCTCAGGTGTTCAGTCAGATTTCAATCCATCTCAGCATTCCCTTATCTAAAACATATTTCAGTAACTAGTCTATTAGAATGCTATTGGAGAAAGCACAAAAACCTCTCTGACATCAAGAAAAAAACCCCACTAGTTTCCCCTTGTCCATTGAGCCAGTCATTTCACCACAGAAGGCTGTCTAGTTGGTCAGGATTGACTACCTCTTCCTAAGTCTTTGCCAACTACTCTCAGTCATCTTCTGTCCCTAAATGGTTAGTAGTTAGATATCTGACTATAACTGAAAATTAACCAGAAACTTGAGAAATCAATAGTGTTGAAGAACTATTTCCTGTGCTTCATAATTTTTACTACGTGGTATGTCAAGTCAATATTATACAGCTGTTTCAATTCCTTTTCTATAGCTGAGCATCCATTTTATTCTTTCATCCATTCTCTGTGCTTCTCACAGACTTCCTCTTCTGGCTCAATATGTCTAATTGTTCAACTACAACTAGAAGACTGAAGAGTCTTTCTGCAGTACTTCGGCCTGCAGTGGGGTAAGGAAAGAAAAGGAAGAAAACCCTAACACATCTTAAAAATCCTCAGGAAGAAAATGGAATTTGGTTCAAAGCCTTTTAACTCCTGAGGAAATGATCCAGATAGACTGTTATTTAGAAGGCAATGACCACCACCCTTTATCTCCCAATTTAATGGTTGTACAGAACTATTTTAATAAAAAATAATGTCTGCCACTCTTGTTGTTGCCATTCTGTAAGGACAGGTATTTTCTGCAGAAGCCTAATTTCATGTGCCTTCACATGCTTTTGGTTTAATAGTGTATGGGTGGCTTTTGCTGTTTAGGCTGCACTTTATGTGTCTCTATCATATCTAAAGTAACGACGAACATTCACCAACACATGCTGACATGAACTATGGGCATTACAACAGCATCGGGGTAGAGGATTTCTAGGTTTCTGTAAGTATGCTGTAGATGGAGGAGGTTTCAGAGTCTTGGGTTTGGAAGGAGCACCTCAGTTCTGCTCTAGGCACCAGAATCCATTTGGATATATTGTCACCAGCTTGGAGACACACTGGGATGTAAATATGAACTTGAATAGGCTGTGCTTCTGCATTTCATTTACCAAAAGCCTTTTTTTCCCACATGGGTAATGCAATGTCCAAATGACTGTTTTAAAAACTAGTCACACCACACAAAGCCTTGTTCTTAAAAGGAAAGGTAATGCATGCTGCTGGAGGTCCTTCCATGTGTTTCAAAGTAACTGGCACAGCGGCTAAATACAATACTGGTCTTGTCCTGTGCAAGAAAGTCATCCTCCTCATGCTGTTTGTTCTCCAACTGTAACAAGGACAAGTGAATGGTCTGTTTCTTATCAGAGTGCTGGTATCTGTTCCTCCTTTCGGAGAGTTTATGGCTCCCACAGCTGGTTTATGGCTGTCACAGCTCAGCTAAGAGGGTGGGGGAAGGGGATTAGCTCAACAGTTACAGTAAATTGCACACATTCATCAGCCCCTTGACTCCTACACTGAAGTTCTTGCCTTTTATGGCAGATGTAGGGAAAATGACATAATGGTATGCCATACAACATGTACATAGAGAGCTGGGGATGCATTTCATACATCTTTGCAAGTTTTGTTTTGCAAACCTTTCTTAGGTAATTTGGAATTTACAGTCTGATAAGCAATTTCACTGGAAAGGATAACTGAATCTCTATCAACAGCTACATGCTCTGTCAAAGCAAAAGAAAAGTCAGGAATGATAGGGAATTATATGAGGAAGGGAGGGAGGAAGGAAGGGAGGGGAGGAAGGGAGGGAGGGAGGGAGGAAGGGAGGGGAGGGAGGAAGGAAGGAAGGAAGGAAGGAAGGAAGGAAGGGAGGGAGGGAGGGAAGAAAGGAAAGGAAGGAAAGG
>JBBMKD010000115.1:36930417-36956618 GCA_037834095.1 Argya squamiceps
ACTCACTCACTCACTCACTCACTCACTCACTCACTCACTCACTCACTCACTCACCCACTCACTCACTCACTCACTCATGCCTGTTCCTGCGAGCTCCACTGGCATCAGCTGATCTGATCTCTTACCTGTCATAATCTAAGCCTCAGGGCAGCACTTGATTTAGGTAAACACCCTGTGATCCAGGTGCTTACCTAACCCAGTTCACATGAAACTGTATCCCTGCACTGCATTGAAAACACAATGGACCACAGATCCATACATTCTGTGTGAGAATAACCATCAAAAAGAGATGCCAGCTCTGCTGCTCCTGTGACTGGGCAGAAAATGTCAGCAGTGACGAAGAATCCCAAAACCAAGGAAAGGCATAAAACCAGTTCCCATGTGGCATAAATTAATTCTATACAAGTCATTTTGCTTATTTCTACCTGTTTATATTCCTCTGCTGTTTTACTTAATCCTATTGAGAATTGAGGACAAGTTATGCATTTAAACCATCGTTTCAGCTGATTCCTATGAGTCATTGTCCTGAATAACCTTTGAATGGAAAAGTAAGGGCCATGTAACATACCTGATGCACAGTTCTAGCAAACCATGTTGGAAAAGTGCACAGTTTTATGAGACAATATGCTGATCCTTTAGCCAGAGACACTCTCAAATCCCATCTAAGATGCATGGTAGATCAAAGAGATGGAAGGTTCAGCAAAGTGAAGGTTAACCACACCTCTAAAATGTTTTGATAATACATTAGTTGTACTGTTTAGATTTTCTAGAGGAGATTGTTTTACATAAACTCAATTTAAAATACAAAGATAAATTTTTGTGAGGATAGTATAAATATATAAGAAGTTATAAAATAGTCTTGTGTCATTAGGTTATTAATAATTCAAAGCCATGTTTAAGAACTTTCTTTTCAACTAGATGCACTAGATTAACTTTTAGATGTAAAATAACAGAGTTCACTGTTTCAACTGTATGGTACATTTGATTAAAATCACACATATGTAATCTAGCTATACCCCTTCTACACTGACAAAATGACAGTTATTTGTGAGAATCCATTAAGTTTTAAGTTTTGTAAAGGATGTGATTTCTTGAGGCTAGTGAATACATCTTTTCCATCTCAAGCTAATACCCTGGGATAGTTCAGGTACAGAGTGTGAGTTCATGGTGACTCTCTCTGCACATTACCCTGGGTCGTGAGATAAGTACCATGTTTTCATATATGATGCATTTTGGAAGGAGGATATGCTCTTAACAACGAGTTTAACTTGCCAGATTAAAGAAAGGTTTCTTGTAAGAATCCAGGAGAATAAAGAAAAATAATTGGTTGCCATTTTATTAAACAGACCAAGCTGCCTTTTTTTTAAGGCAATAATTTACCTTTTTTTTCCAAATACCAACCTGATTACAAGATTTTGCAAACTTTGAGCAGAACTAAAAATCAAAGTTTCTCTTGGGAAAACTTACATGAAAAATTTTAGTGTGTTGAACCAGGAAGAAACATTTCATTTGAAAGCAATTTGACAACACACTGCGGGCAAACTCTGCGGCTTTCAGAAAACTGTGTTTTGGTTATAGGACCCATCAGCTCCCACACAACAACTATATGGGTGTGCTACATTACCTATCACACAATGTAATCTGACTGGTCTCTCATGGTGTATCACAGGGGGATTGTATCCATTATGCATCCCACCAAAGTGTCCTGGTGGATGGAAGAGGCTGTGTGGCAGCTGAACCACAATTTCCATGAAGCATCACAGCAATTAAGAAAGTTTTAATGTTGGATGGAGCAAAAAGTTTATGTTTCCCATAGGGAATGCAGAAAAAAATTCCTTTTGATTAAAAGTGTTTTGATACTTCCAAATTGAAAGAACTGAGCCAGACTTCATCCCAACCTCCCAGGCTCAAATTTTCACTTTTGGGACAAAATGTTTGCTGAAAATTAACTCTTGACATGTTTTAAATATCTTCCTCAAATAACAGCTTCTTTATTAAAAATGGTTCTAACAGTTTCTTTATTAAAAATAGTTCAAAGTCTGAAAATCCTAGTTTTAGGTTAGAACTCACCTCCCAAGACTCAGTCTACACTTTTAAAAAAAATTAAGTTGAAATGTGTCAATACAGTTTACTGGTCAGTGTGGACTAATGTTTTGGCCCCATTAATACTGTCCAGTTCAGCCACTTTGAAACTGTTTTATTCTGAATTAGTGGAAATTACAGTGCATTTGAACAGTTTCAGTAATACAGAGTTTGGCCCAGTGAGGAATATAGGTTAATAGTTGTGTGGTGAGGTAAAAGCCCAAAGCTATGCTCAATATGTATACCAGTGGAATGCTGACATTAAAAATGCAGAATATTTCCCTTTAATGTCAAAAAAGCTATGAAAAAACTTCCCTTTCCAATCCTCATGAAGATGAGAGAATCACTGAAACTGTTTACAACCATCACACTAGCCACACTAGGAGATTTTGTTGCAAGGCATCCATGTAGGGTGTTTCTTAGATCTGCTGTGAAGTGAGAACAAGTCTTCTGCCACAGCATCTTCAGACCAGATCTGGATCAGGATCTCCATCAAAGAGTACTGGTCCATTGACACACCATTCCTGACGATATGAATTTCCCCAGGGATGGAGGAGCAGCTCTTGCCTCCAGCCTCCCAAAATGTCTCTCCCCAGCCAAAGAGCCTCAGTCTAGAGATGGGACACATTCAGGTCCTGAATGATCTCCACTCACAGGGTACCTTCACTAGTCAAGAGAGCCCTCCTCCAATTTTTGGCTGTATAGTTACACTGTGAATAGCTCAAATGGGGAAAGAACATTCTTGAATTCTATTTTATTTTAGTCTCACTGTAGCAAGCAACATGTAAATTCCTGCAGGGAATGTATGATAGGCTGAGGTGGTCGATACAGCTGCATTTCAGTTTGCTAAGTCTGAACGGGTGCTGTTTGCTGGCTTGAAATGTAACAAGAATGATTATGATTTGTAACAAGAATGATTTATGCACAGAGCCAGCCTGCCAGAAGCAGATCCTGAAGATGCTTTGCCAAAAAGGCAAAATATCAATTCTTTGAAGAAGCTCAGAAGTTCTTATGCTGGGCAGAGCTGACAGGAGCTATGCCCTGAGCCACTTTTAGTGCAAGGACAGCAGGTGTTGTTACAGCATTTTGATGATTCCAAAATTAAGACTTTAACTTTTACTTCAGTTTTAGCTTTATTTAATGACACCAACGTTTTTAAAAGAGGGGTTGAAGGAAGCATCTCATTCCACAAACAAACCATATGTATTTTTTCACCTGGCCAGCTTCACAAGAGTCTCTGGAGTTGACAGAGATTATTTTTCCTCTTTCTACTGTTGCATGTGAGTCACAATCACAGAATGGATAAGGTTGGGAGGGCCCATAGGAGGTCACATAGTACAGCCTCTCTTTGCAGCCAGGGTCATTCTAGAGATTGTTACTCATACTTGTGTTCAGATGGCTTTTGAATATCTGCAGTGAAGAAGCCTTCACAGCTTTCCTGGGAAATTCACACTCAGAGTAAAGAAGTTGTTCTCATATTCAGGCATGTTCCAGTTTCACAAATCCTGCAGCAAACTTAGTGCAAGAGATGCATCAGTAAATGGCATCACTCGAAAAGAAGAAAGGACTATTTTCTAGGGCTTGAATTTGAGTAAATTGCATATTTTGAGTGAAAAGGGTGTCAGTATAGCATAATAAAGTACCACGCAAAGACATTCAGAGTGGTTGTGAAGGAAGCACAAAGGGTAAGTGAAGGAGGGCTGGAGTGAGTAGAGGAGGGGTGGATTACAAGAGATGACCCTGAGCAGTTATGACTATACTGCTCCCAATCCCCAAACCAGTCCATTAAGATTTGCTTGGACACTGAGGTGTACAGAGACCCATGCCAGACCCATGGTGACATGAGGAGAGGATCTGGGGTGATTTAAGGGATGTCAGCAAAGACACTTAAAGACAGATGCTATGTGATGAAAGTGGCAGGCACGGAGAGGCATAGCATCCCCAGAAACCTGTGCCTAGGGATCTCTGCATGTGTGGGGACATGTGGAAGCAGCAGGCAGCACAGCAGCAGCCAGGGAAGGCCCTGAGATCTTCTTTGCCTTGGAAGAGAACAAAGAGAAAGGTGCCTCTTTCAGTGTGAAGGAAGATTCAGGGACTGAGGTACAGTTCCAGGGGTTACAAGTCAAGACAAAAGTAAGACTAAAAGCAAAACTGAAGACAGAACCAAGATATTCAAGTCACAAACTGCTGTGGCAAAGAAGTGGTGGTGACATCATTAATGGCAAAGCAGAGAGGAAAAGCAATAGCATGAGATCTCTGTGCAGATGGTATGACCCATCACTGTACTTTGTCCAGTGACAGGGAAACTGCTCCACCCTAACAGTCAAAGGCCAAAGGAAACATGAACTGTTCACAGTAATCTGGGCAGGAACGTGCATGCAGTCTTCTCCTAATAGCTGCCTATCACTTAATCCTGCAATTTAGTATGGGGCCCACAAAACTGAGAAGATGCTAGCTATCTGGGTATAAAAAATAGTCTTTAAATCTATGTGAGAAAACCCTCACCTTAAAAATACATCAATTTCCATGCCACTTTTTTATCTAAAACAATAGTGGTATTTTCAAGAGATTTAACTTCTTGTAAAAGAAAGATAAAATTAGTCTTAGTATTTGCAGCCCACCACTAAGGCAGTAAGAAAATAGATACACAACCTTGCCAGAGCTGTTGGGTGTCTGGCTGTTCTGCCCAGGCCCAGAAATCAACATGCAAGTAGGTAATGCTCAGACACGTGTGTTACCCCAGTAACAGGTTATACAGAATTATTATGAAGTCCTGGAGACTTGCCATGTTGAATAGGTAAAAACTGAAAAGGCATATTTTCTCAAAGTTTGTATTTGCATATTTTCAAGCTTAGGTAAAAGTATGCCAGTGAGTATGTGTATGGGTTTGAGATCATCGTCTGCAGTAAGACTGAAAGTTTGCTGGGTTGGAAAATACAGGTTTCTTTGTCTTCCTTCCAGCTTTTCACATCATTCTTCATCTAATAGTCTCCTTCCACCAAAATTCTGACAGAAAATTTTCCAAATGTTGCAGTCCAAAATGTCTTCACAGCAGTATTTTGCACAGCTCTAGCCAAAATGCACATTTCCCAAGGAAATTCTACACCTTTTAGTTCCTTGGCCAGTCATCTAAACATGAAGGAGTTAACTCTAGACCCATTTCTGTTTCTTAATTCCATTTCAGAGAAAATGTTAATCCTTTAATTATATAGCATGTTCAACTGACAAAATTACTTTCCTATTGTTGAAAAGCTCTGTGTTATACTGAAGGCTTTTGACAAAACATGGCAATAGGAAAAAATATAGATTTGCTATTGACATGATCATATATAAAAATTCAAAGAAACATGCAGTATTAAGGGGATTATTATGTAGCCACAGTGGTTTTCTACTATGTATAGCTAACTTCCTCCCTTCCCAGAACCATAAAGTCCCATGGTAAGCAAGCTCTGCTATCAGAGTTGGGGATTTTCAATCAATGAAATGGGGAATTTTCAATTAAATTGAAGGAATTTAGCCTATTGTCCTTCGTCCACCTCTTTGAAAATTATGTCTTTTATCGTGATAGTAAGGTTATAAGCGGCTTTCAGCAGAGGAATAGGTCCCTATGAGGATAGATTTCTGGGAAGCACGTGGAAGACATCATTGCATTCAATTTGCCAAAATCATGCTCTAGAGCTTCAGGAATAGTTCATTGAGGGTTTTTTTGTTTTGATTTTGGGTTTTTTTGTAGGGGGGTGGCGTTTGGAGTTTTGGAGTGTGGGGGTTTAAGGGAGGTCGGGTTTTCCTTTGGTTGGTCGTTATTGGTTTTGGGGTTTTTGGTTGGTGGGTTTTTGTTTGATTGGTTTTGCAGGGTTGTATTTTGTTTGGGTTTTTTTCACTACAAATGGATACAGATAAGAACAACTGGCAACACAGTATACTGTCTCCAACAGAAACTGAAGTTACCTGCCCATCATTTCTTAATCCTGTATGCAGGGTAATCAGATCAAACCTCTCAGATCTCAGGACCTTACTGAGTCTTGTTCACTAATGTTGTCCAACCATTTGACACCCATTTATCCTCTTAAATTAAAGAGCCTAGATCTGGGTGGAGCAGCACAAAAAAGTAAAGCACAAGAAATATTTATTTGCAACTGGTCACATTTGTGAAAAATAATAGTGAGTTTCCTACTGTGCACAAACATGTAATCAGTTTCCAGTCTCCTAGCTCTTATCCCATTTTCTAAATGGGGGAAAATTTATTAAAAATTAGCACTGGCTTAAGCTCCTACTGTCTAATCTTATTACATAGGGCTGATTGTGTTTCACACTAATAAGCTAAGAGGTTAGGACATTAATCTACTGTAAACTCAATGCTCCAATGAAATGTGAGAGAAGAGATGATAAAGAACTTGCTGTGTAGCTGACTTGTATTGCACACTGTCCTTGTTAGTGAAGACAAACTCACAGGTCATGTTATCTGTGCTTTAAAACTGTTATTCAAGCTCTTGGGGTTTCAATTCAAAATGTAGGGACTTATCCCTAAGAATACTAACAATCTCATTAAAAAATAACTTGCAACATCTTTTTGTTATTTGCAAACTCATGTTTGTCAGAGGGACGTCTTGATCAATGTCAGAGATGGACAAAGCATAAAGGTGACAGGACAGAGCAAGCTGCATGCGGTTTGGGGCACATGCAAAAATGTCTTGCAGCATAAATGTCTGATTGCTATTGAGTTATATATCAAACCTGAAACTGCATTAGGTCTGAATTTACAAGTTACGCACTGATGTGCATTGTGCAAATACAAGGATTACTTTCCTCTGTGATTCAAAACCAGCACCTTTTATTTTAGGTGATTGCATCATGGATCAAGAGTGCAGGTAAACTGAACAGGATCATTAGCATTCAGTTTTTTGCAGACTTGAGAACAAACCTAAAAACTGGGATTAGTTCATCTAAATGTTGCTTGGTACAGTGGTGCCAAAATAATGCTGGCAAAGCTCCTTGAGCTCTTTTTATTGATGATCACTGCTAGTGCATAATATTACCATTGATCATCTGAAATTATTTTAATAACTACAAATCTCTATGATATCTCTCTGAAGAAAAATCATAGGATTCAAATTGGAAGTGCTAGGAAAACAGTAATTTTCTAGCTAAGCAGAACAAGTAGTATTTATTGTCCTTAAGTTTCTGTGATGTTTAATTCATCAGGAAGATATTTTGTTATCAATACATAACTCAGCAAAGCAACTTGTGTCACCAATAAAAAAACCCTAATTCCTTCCTGGTTATAAATGATGCAGCTAGAGGTATAGTGGGCAGAATTCAAATCGAATGACGTCACAGAAGAACTTCAAATTAGAGTAGTACTTCTTGTTCTTAAAAACAAAAATTCCCCATGTAGATGTTAACTATGGTCCCAAGAAATGAGACAAAAATTAATCTCCAGATGTCACAGCAGTACATTGCATAACTTGGTCTACACGAAAATATTTAGAGCCAGAGCCACAGTCCTTCTGAGGTCCTCTTCATCATGCTTCAGGGAGAAAAGAGAGATTTCAGCTGATGTCCAAGGGGACATTTCCTGCAGAAAAATATAGCAGATAAAGTGGAGTTCCTCAGCAGTGCATACTTTTCCATCATCTGCTTGTCTTAAAAGGCAGGGAGTTGCTGGGGGACCTCAGGCTGAGACCAGATGCTGAGCAGCAGAGAAGAGATATCCTGGGAAAGACACTCTTCTAGTGGATGTAGAACAGAGAGGGCAGAAAAATATCCTGTGAGGACAAAGGATTTGTGTAAACTCCTGCCCAGGTGATATACCCAGGTGGCATAAAGGGCAGCCTTGTCTTCCCCTCTGGCCTTAGTGGCTGAACCAGATCAGGCTGGTATATACTCAGTACAGTTACTTATGTACTTCAACACTGTCCAACCTAATGCTCAGGCTTTTTGAAGGACATGTTCTGGTGTTTGTCAGTAACATGAACTGAGATAAGGAAAAATAAAGAACTCACAGCCAGGGAAAAGATCCAATAATAACTTAAGCCTTAAAATCAAATCCACCCAAGTTCATACCAACATCCTTTTAGCATGCCAGGGGAACAGGCACACAGATTTCAATGGTTTCATCGTGGTACTTATTATATCTGCCTGCTACTACCTAATTTTATTACTTCAAAGGCATGCAAATCTCTTCTTGCTACATAGGTAAGCACACCCTGGATGGCATTACCCAGGATGATGTGAAAGGAATGACTTAGTGGCTAACCTTACCACAAAACCAAAAGCCTGTGGTACAGAGCAAACAAGCTCCAAAGTTAGGGCCTGTCAGTCAGATAGCTGGTGGACAAGCAACCCTTAAGATCCCGACCTCAGAATAACCCTCACCTATACTCTTAAAAGTTCATAAACTCCTGCAGCCGGAGAGCTGCAGCAAGCAGTGCCCCAGTGGTGGGCGGGCGTGTACTTCCTGCCACCTAGAGGAATCCCAGAAGGTTCCCGGCGGCTGGAAAATTCATGGTGCTGGAATTTCTTCCCCCACAAAGGGAACCTCAGCAGCTGGTAAAAAGAGCGGCCTCTTCTGCCATTGCCAGCCTCAGACTCCCAGGGGATTGCGAGCTGCTGAGCAGAAGCTTTCCAGGCACAAAAGAATTTCTGTGACCTCAACAGCAGTGCCAGGAAATAGACCCTAATCCCAGGCAATTAAGTTTACAAGAAATACGCAGCCCACGGGGGGATTTTTAAGTGTGGCCAGCCAGTTTTGTGTGGAGATTTGTTAATACTGCTCCCTACCCTAGTCCCTCAGAGATTCACAATGCAAAAAGAGCAATATACCTTCTAAATCTGAACATCAGATTGAATGTACCTGCCTTTTTCTGTGCCGCACCAGACTAAATTGGCTGTTCACAAAATATAAGAAAAACAGAATTGTTCTCACAAGGAACCTAGAATGGTTTCTGGGGAGGAACCCCAGCTCATGGTTCATGTTTGGCAGGAGTGATACAAAAAGCTGGATAGAGGAGCTGGGGTGTAGATTTCCCATCACTTAATAGGGCCAGTTAATAGCTTGAGGGATTCTACAGTATTTTTCTGACTTGTACCCAGATCTGCATGTAAATCTGCCGTGGTGAAAGACATGTCAGGGCCTCTTCCCTCGTAGCTAGAAGGTGGTGACAAGAAGGATTTAAAACTATCTATCACTGCTTACAGAAAGCAGAACCTCTACAGAAACAGTGTGCTCATCTGCAGTTACAATGCCAGCTGTAATCCATTGCTGCATGTGGTCAAAATGCCAGTTGAGACTTGGAATGTCAAGTTCAGGGCTGTTTCAGACAGGACAACCAGGTGACACCTGGCAATGATGCTGCTAGCCAGAGTGGGGAGTGAGTGGTGTTTGGCTCTGTGGGCTGTGACAGGACACAACCACAGGCCTGAAACACTGAGGGAACTCTGGAAGGCGGTGGGGATCTGGAGCAAGAGCTATGTAGGCATGGAGACTGGGCATGAGGATTTACAGAAGCCAGTGATCTACTGGGGTGGGGACTAGAGGCCAGGAGGCTGGGGCAGGGTTGAGAAATAACAAAGGGCAATGGAAGAAGACTCAGAAAAACAGAGCAAAAAATTAATTCATGGACAGGGGGAAAGGGCTCCTTCTCAGGGAGCCTCCCTTTCCACAACAGCTCATCCCACTGGCCACTCCAACTCTAGAAGATTGGGCAATTACAGCTTCTGCTGCTGAACCTCCTTTGCTGGCAAACCTGCTGGGGAGAGGGTGAGCAGTGTGAAGCCAGGGGAAACTCACAGCTGTGAGGGAAGGGGGTGGGGAAGTGACATATTTGCTTCAAAGACCAAATTCCCCACATCTTCTTGTCCCATCATTCCTCTTCTCTCTGCTAGATTCATCTTACTTCAGTGTGAGCTCCACACAGGGAGAAAAATCTGCAACTGCCATCAGTTACTTCATTAGAAAAATTGGCAGTGGTTTTCAAGCACTTAGGGACATAAGCTTTTTAACTAGAGGGAGCTTGTCAGCCTCATTACAGAGTGCCATGCTGTTATAATTGCCCCAAATGTCTGCAAAGGTAAGCATCTGATTTCTCAATACCCAAAGTACATTTCAAGTTTTGAAGCAGAAGGTGGAACTAATTTTGAATTAGTCTTAAGTAGCATAGAGGAGCTACTTCACCTAAGATGAGGACTCAGGCCACAACTAGCAGGTGCTGCTACATTTAGGTTTGACACCCAGGAAAGGAATTGGAAAGAAGGAATATTTTATAAAGGGAAGTTCACTAAACTCATGGGTAGTTACAAAAGACTGATTTCTTAAAGTGAGTAAAACCCCAAAAGTAGTTTGATATGAAAGATGACTGCTGAGACTCAGAAAATGTATATACATAAAATGTATATGTATATACAACCAAGTAAGAAAGGAAACCAGACAGGAAAAAGTCTTCCAGTGTAATGAAAGCAGTAGGGTTCTTTGAAGAGAAGAGAAAGACATAATGATTTAGAAATTTGACACAGATGAAGACAACAAACAAGAATATAAATTAGAGGAGGAGCTATGAAAGAAAATTATTAAACTGGATTTTCCATGGCAAATGGCATAAAGCTTTAAAAGGAACATTTATGTGTACCTGATTCAGCAAACCCATGAAAGAAATGGGCAATGTCTGATGCCTCCTGATGAGATGTGCAACTTCTTTGCAATAATCTTTACTCCTTCAGTAATTTCAATGAAGTATCTGCTAAGACAGAGGTGTCAAAATAAAAAGTGGAATTCAATTTGTTATCTGGACAGTTCTAGATGACATACATCAGAGGTTTATGACAGTGATCAGGAATAAAGGTAACAAAAAAGGTTAGACAGGTAACAAGAACAGCAGTTAAGTCCATTAGGTTGAAGAGTATATAATGTATCTATATTTAGGCCATAAATAAAAAAATATGTTTATCTTAGACACAACCACTTGCATTTTATCACTGCTAGCACAGCTATAAACAGCTTGCTTCTTTTTGTATGCATTTAGAATTCAGAGTCCAGATTCCTGTGCAAGGCAAGAATGATATTGATTTATGAGCACAATGTGATGGCTTTACAGAGGTGAGAAGAACCTTCCTCAGGCTGAATATTCCTAGAGCCCATCATCCTCTTTGGGACACTGATGGAGACCCAACTTTTGAGTTCCCTTTTCTTCCTACTGAAAGAAAAATCATTCTACTTTGAAATTGCTGGAGAGAAAATTTGTAAGAGTGTCTTCTATAGCTTTGGATTCCATTACTTTTGTATTGAGTTTTTGTCTCTCTTTCACCATTCATTTTTTCTTTAAGTCCTAGTCCTTTATTACTTACTTGGTGGTTTATTTAAAATTTTTGATCATATTGTCTCCACTTCCCTCTTTTTTTTGCCTTTCTTTGTCTCCCCTGCCAGCCTCTTTCCATAACTAAGAAATGTCTCTCTTTGCAAAGTCTGGTACAGTAATGAATAGATAATTGATAAAACATCCCACTCTTACTGTCTTTCCCTGGGCTCCTGAAATGCTCCAGCATGAGCATCACTTGGATAGTGGTCTGTGGCATCATGCTCCACCCTGCCTTGCTCTCTGCTGCATGATGCGTCCCAGGATAACATTCCAAGCTGAGTTCTCAGATTTAGCAATCCCCAAATCCCCAAATCTCACACAGATTCCTGGCTTGTTTTCTTCTCAGCTAAACTATTACATGTCCACCTAGCATTGCAATCCCCCTGCTGTCTCTGTCTCTCAAGTCTTCCTTAAAGCCACATGTGTAGCTTAATTCTGCTGTCCATGGAGCTTGTTCAAAACAAACCCTCCTGGACCAGCACTCCTAAGTGGTTTGGAGCCGGTTTTTATTTATGCTACAGCACAGTGCAAGCCAGAAGCAACGTGCTTTTGTGCAAACAGTAACGCAGTTATGCAGATATAAGCTGTGCTAATGTGCTTATCTGCGTGGGCCCCGCATATCCTGTGGGAGACTCAGCTGGGCAGCAGCCAGCAATGGCAGCAGCAACTGGATGCACGCTGATGCAGGATGCAGCTGTGGGAGGGGGCTGATGTGCCTCTCCCTCTACCTTCACTTTCAGGGCAACCAGCTAGGGGCGCCTAGGCACAATTTAATCCTTCCAGTACATCTGAGAGCTTGGTCTGTGTTTCCCTGCAGTCGTGTTTCTGAGGAGTTAGCCTTCTCTGGTATCAGGCATTGAAACCCGTGACTTGGTTCTGCAAGTTTTAGGGGAATATGTCATCACACCCACATAAAATCCCAAAATGTCAGAAGAACAAAAAGACACAAACAGCAAGAGCATTCTCATGCCTTCATTCCAAGCATGCAGTTCCCATTCACAATTTTGGATCTGAAAGCTCCCTGGCAAGCATCATTTTCACATTTTACGCCCACGGATTATGGGTGTGGGTGTGTGTGTGTTACTGCAAATACCCAGCGAGAGCCCATTTTTTTTTGATGAGAGAAGCTGTCTGAACTGATATTTTGGAAGCCATCACGTGATGTGAGCCAAATGCTAACATTATTCTGCTTCACCCACGTACTGCTGGATGCCAGAAAATGAGGCAGCTGCCTGCTGATGCTGTAAGTTTGCCAGGCTGGCACTGCAAGTGCCAGGCTGGCACTGCAGCACTTGCAGCCTGCCATCAACTCACAGGTAGCAACAGGCACACATAATTCACATTTATGTCTCAAGAACAAATTGAGCTCAGCAGTTGCAAGGCTTTCAGCAAAATTCCCATACAGCCTTTTGTTTATTTGCTGAATTAGAAACACACTTGTAGAAAGAGCATCAACATAGGATGAAATATGCACGTATTTCAGGACAAAAGACTCTCATTAAAACGGAAATATCACTAAGTGGGATGACGTCCCTCCTCACAAAAAAAAATTTTATGTATTTTTCTTTTCTGCTTTCAGTCTAGCCAGGTGTGTTTTGGGTTGTCAAGGTTACATGGGATTTAGTGCCCTTGAGACAGCCATGTTTCCAAAATGAGCAATTTACTTGGAGCATCTAGAGATTCCAGCTTTTTTTTTTTTATTCTCACCTAAAAAATGTGTGAATAACAAAGAAACGAAACCATTTCCCCACTGTTGATGTGGGTCACCTGGTATTTGCATTTCTGACATGATTCTATTGTTGTGTTTCTTCTGGGCATGATATTTTCAGAAATTAGACAACAGGAAGCAATCTAGCGAGGTTTCTCCCAAGAGCTCAAAGACTGAAACACAGCTTCTTAATGACTTTGAAAAGAGAATTTCAAGATATCAATCATGATGACAGTTTTTTCTACTAGAGGGTTTTAATAGTCCATAAGGTTCCAATTTGTCATTATTTTTTTGTCTTTCTTTAAAAAACAAACTTAGTCATTTTGGAAATATTTGTGGGTAGTACCAAAAAACATTTCCAAGAGAACATCTTACTTAAGAAAACCAACCAAAAATGTGAACAGAAGGAGAAATCATTTAGTTAGTCTTTAGCTCCTTAATAGCACATTTTGGAAAGCAAAAAAGCATATGCCCCATACTGCTGTCACTACTGAAAGGGGTAAGAAACAGCTGAACAGCATATTTTGAGACAGAATTTTTTGCACACTTTTGCAGCCATGGGCCAAGCTCTGAGCAGAATCAGTCAACCAGAGCCTCCATTCCTATAAATCAGCCTGGTTCCAGACAAATCACCAAGAACTGTCCCATGACACACAAGAAGAGGTCTGGAACCTCAGCATCTCAGAAACATGTATTTCAACTGTGAGATTATTGTGTGCTCTGAGTTCTGAAGGACAGGAAGGAGTATTTTGGGGGATGACAGAAGGAAGAAAATGATTATAAAATAGAATAGCAACATCTTCCAAATTCTCAGATTCATTAGCCCTTCATTCAGATTAGACTTCCACCTCTTGAGTCTGTCCCATGCAACTGCAGTGAAGGTTAACTGTCGGTGCTCCTTCCTTAGAAACCTTCTGGGGCCGCTTGACTGCCTCTGCATGATGAATTATAGAAATAGGCTAGTTTTCCCTACAGCACTGTCCTGTAGTAACAGCAACATAAATCCCCTGACTTTCAAAGAGATACATTGGGTTGACATGGTCCTATGGTGGCAGGAAGGGAAAGATTGAATGAGTGGTTTATTTTATTTAAATTCACTATTTTCTGTACTGAGACAGTGCTTCAGGATAACGTCTCTCCAAACATTATCTAGTCTTTTTTATGAAGAGATACATAGGACTTGCAGGCTGGAAGCAGGGGGGAAACAAAAGAAACACCCTTCAAAGGGAAATATCCTTAGACACATGCACACAGATCTAAACCTGTGGACTGTGTTTCTCTCCTGCACACTGCAGCCAGAAGCTGAAGCACAGTGACCTTCCAAATTTGCTTCCAGCAATTTAAAAATCAAGGTGAAACCTAGCAACTTCATTTCTTGTTGTAATTTCACTGTCCTCCTTTAGCAAAATCAGTTCTTAAGCCATTTTTACATTTTCATTTAGATATTGATCTATAGTATTCTCAGGACCTTGGAAAGATTTCCCTTGGCTTGACGAAGGGTTAGATCACACCTTTAAAAATGTATCAATAAGAAAAAAAAAATCAGGAGAAAAGAAAGCAGAGACAGATAGGAAATAATTTCAAATTTTGTTGAGTTTTGAATTCAAGAAAAAAATTATCTTCAAGAGCAGATAACTTTCCAGCAGATTCCCTTTTCAAAGAGGGCTTGGCACAAGCTTAGAGAAGGGAGCACAGGAGGATGGCAATCGCAGTATTGATGCCAAAGGCCCTACACAGGTGGTGCTGCATTTCAAAATCCTTCTCCAGATGACAGGACACCAAGGAACACTCTTGTACTTTTCGTTTGGGCAGCTATTGGTAAAAACAGGGTATTGTGACTGGACAGTCATTCACAAAGTTATGGAACCACAGAACCATCTAAACTGGAAAATACCCTTAAGATCATTTAGTCCAGCTGTAAACTTAACTCTGTCAAGTGCATGTCCCCAAGTGCCATATCTACACATTTTAAATACCTGCAGGGATGGCGAATCAACCACTTCCCTGGACAGTGTGTTCCAATGCTCAATAACCCTTTCAGTGAAGAAAGTTTCCCTAATATCTGATCTCAACCTCCCTTGGTACAACTTGAAGCTGTACATGCACATATATACAATTTTAATTCTTAGTGGCAACTGAAACCTGGGAATGGTAAAGGGCTGGAGGCCGTGTTCAACTGTCTACACTATTCCTACACCACTCATATTTAGTTAGGCACATTCTCCACTGATAACAAATTCAATAGAAGTTTGAGGAGGACCTGTTTTCCCAGTGTAGGCAAAATATATAACTTTGTATATGCTTTATCCCAGACCTCAGAGCAATGGGACACTCTGGAGCAAGTAGCTGCTTGATCTCCCCATTTTTTAGACAGTGGTGTAAAGGCAGGCAGCACGGGTTTTTAGATGGATGTGAATACCACATCCAGCCTTGACAAAGGAAACACGACAGGCAGAATTGTCACATGGACACCAGACTCAGAGAAGCCATAGTAATTCACAGTTTACAAAACTATTTCTATTTACAGGTTGGACAAAAGGCCTGAGTGTCTTTGAGTGATTTACTGGTTAAATAACACCTGTTAAATACCTGTTTGCTAGGGTAAGTAGTCAGTGTGATCCTCAAAGAACAGAAGTGCCCTGGTTCTAAAAATCTGAAAAGTAGCCACATTTATACTATTTTTAGTACAAGAAATTCCATTGTGTCTAAATCCACTTAACTGCCTAAGTAATATTCTTGAACTTGAAAATCCAATTCATTTTACACTTTAATAGGTAGATGCAGTGAAAATTTCAGACACAGCAGCAGACATGGCATTTGTAGCTAATTAAGGAAAACTGGATTGAGCCCAGATGTGGATTATGCAAAGTGATTACTGGTGTTCTTTAGAAGCTGATAATTTTGAAAGCATTTCCTTGTGCTTGTTCACTTTTTCCAGTAAACCAAGATAAAAAAGATTCTGAAGGGAGGAAAATAGGTTTCAACAAAGTAAAACTGTCAGTGGCAATTATTTCCATCATTTCAAATTGACATGTATGGTAGTTAATGATTGGGTCACAGCCATTCTTTCAATCAAAACTTGTTGTTTAGCTGTAATCCAAAGTAAGGACTGCATGTAGCTTTCAAGCAGGGAGCAACATTAAATGTGGAACTCTGCACAATAATTGCCACTGGAAATGTCTCTGAAATAGTAATATTTCATTTGTGTTGGGAAAAAACAGTCAAGATAATAAACACTAATTGTTAATGGTAAGATTGTACTATTTTTAATTCAAGTAAGCTGCTGAAATGAGTGAAGATGTTTGTCAAGTAGAGAAGCCAGTCAACCTGAGGAAAAGAGACAGAAACAGAATTCCTAAAAGAAAGATGCCAGTGCCAGGACCTTTGAGGAGGAACTGCAGCATCAAGAAATAAAAAAATGTGTTTCACAAATAAGCAGCAAAATAATTATAAATCTCCTTTTGAAAGGGAATTTATTACAAGATTTTTCCAATGGCTTATCAAATTGCCATCAAAATATTGGGGTGGAAACTGCAAAAAAAAAAAAATTAAGCAATTTGGAAATCAATTTATACTGATTTTGTGGTGGGAAACTTGCCCATGTGCTTTATTTTACAAAGCTGAGAAGTGGTTTGACCGTATCCATAGTAGCTTCTGCTTTCTTTCTTTTTCTCTCTGTTTTTAAAGTCTACTGATCTTATTGTTAAATAATAGCAATTTGGCATAACTGAGCCTTGGAATTGAGTAAGAAAGTTTCCAAAGAGAAAAACTGTCATTCTGCAATGCAGTCATTACAAATTAACATGGTTTTTAAAACCAATATGTCTTTTCTGTATTTTTGTAATCATTGGTTGAATTACTACCCTCTATTTGTTGTAGTTATGTTGACAAATATTGCAGCATAAGTATGAAATATATTTTTGATTATGAAACAGATGGAATTTTCAATTTCCATTCTGCCATGGTGAACTAAATTGGACTCTTACATTATCTGGTTTTGTTCCTAAAGACATTAAAGATTATTATTGTCCTACAAACAGGAGTTTTTACACTCCGCTTTCTCAGGCTTCTGTCCTTAGTAGCAATTGGCAATAATTGGCAATTCTCATGTTCACCAGTCACCTGCACCTTGTTAAAGACCCAGGACACCCCTGCAGCACTTGGTATCTTCACCCACCTTGTATCTGAGACCCTGATAAAGGACAGTGTAACCAGATGTGCACCTGGTGGATGCCAAGTATAGAACCAGCCCTGTGGGCCAGGGCAGGGTGAAGACATGTGAGACAGTGGAGCAGACATCCATGATCCAGTAGATGCTCCTTCACTTCCCACTGCAGTGGGAAAAGCAGCCTCTGAGTTTGCAGCCAAGGAAAGAGGTTAGAATCGGATGCAGACAGTCTGGGAGCGCAGTGCAGCAAAAACTCACTAGTAGTCTCAACATCCCCAAAGCTCAACTGCTGTCTGCTTCTCTGAGGAACTACAGAAAAAAGATAGTTTTAAAGAGAACGAGTCTGTTTGGAGGGTGTTTCCCACAAGTTCTTTTTGAACAAGAGAGGAGCATCATGACAGAAACCACAAAGACACTTGTTTGCCCCTTAGGGAAGTGATGAAAACCCAGTCATCTGGGGGATTTTCAGCTAGTTCTGGACAAGATGAAAGTAAGGCCAACTGGGTCTTGGGGAAGCAGGTTGGTGGATGACAGTGTCTGCTTCCTTTAGTATTCTTATTAAGAGGAGCAACAGCAGGCATGAATTATGAAAAGTTGCCCACTGTGGACATTTGTTAAGAATCAGAGCAGAACTTGTTAGCAAAAGGGACTTTATCATGTTATATAAAGACAAAACACAGACATCTGGAAAAAAAAAAGAAGTAGTGACAAGGTAATAAATAATTATGTCACACAGGATTGACCTATGCTTAATCAAAGTGAGTGTGGATGGAAGAACTGGAGTTGTAACGAGCTATATTTCATTTGTGAGCACAACTATTGTCATCACAGTGCTGCATTCACAGAACTGCACATACAAAATACCATTAGAGAAAACAGGAAAATTATGCTCTATACTTATTAGTCTGATATAGAGCTCTTTCCTTATATACAGACATATGCTGTTTTTCCATGTACTCATAAACCATCTGCTCTGTTCTTTGCTTACATTTTGGCTCAGCACAAAACAGCTTTTATTTTCGCAGTTAAATATTCCCATACACAGCAATATAAGTGGGAGAATATATTGGTAGCTGTGTATGGTATCTGTTTATGGGATCAAGAAATAAACTTGTCCATATAGATAATACTGTATTTTAATCATATTATTAAAACATTACTATAAATTTTCTAACCTATTTTCACTTCTTGCAGTGACAGAAATTTTAAAAGTGATAGCAGGAGAGAAGGTTAAAGGTAAGGGTGATTTAAAAGCCTTATACTTTCAATAATTCACATTAGTATTCGTATCAGATAAAGATATTTCTAAGAATGCACAAGAAAAAAATCTGCCCTGGTACTCATCCTTGCAATACCAGAATTTAGCTCATAACTTTTACCTTGATAACATCTTAGAATCTGAGGCTGCAGCATCAACTAATGCCTCATTCGTACACAGAGCTCTTTAAAAAGTGCATGGTTTCATCACAGGTACAAGTATTTCTTCACAGTCTTTAATCTGCTTAGTCAGAGAGATTTCTCTAAGTAAAATAAAAGTGTGTTTTTGATGTAGACGCAGTGATATCCATGTAAATCCTACAAAATGCAGTGTAGTGATGAACACAGTCCCAAAGTATTTGGGGTCCCCTAGTCTTTATTCTGGGAGTGAGAATATGAGAAGGCACAGCAAGGTGTCCTTTGATGGGTGTGCATGAGATGTCCAAGATCTCTTGCCCTGGATGTGAGCCACACGACTTCCTCATAGCCATTCTTGACTACAGCTCACTACCTCAGGAGACCCACCAGTGCCGTGTTGGTTTCCTCAGCCCCAAAGCCCCTGACAGTACCCTTGCCCCACTCCCCCAGCTGCAACCTGACATCCCCTCCACTCACCTCCCACCTACACCAAGTACCCCTTGAAGTATCAATGAGATCAGGCCTCAAGATTTCTTCTGAGAACCTGCCAAATGCCGAATTTCAGATGGTTTCAACTCAAAACCAGGAATCTGACCAGATTTTCTTGAAAACGAGCCCAGTTTCATTCAAAATGTGTTACAGACTTCAACAAACAGAGTCTGGGTTTTGACTTTCTTGTGAAACTTGAAACCACATGTGTTCTGCATGGTTTAGGTTTTTGTTGTGAATATCTTACACAGCTCTATGGGAATAGCCTTTTCTTGTGGGCTTTTAGCATTTCCTATCCCAGCCAGAACCATAAAAAACAAAGGCTGGAAAATATGAAAACTTCAATTATGTGGAAAAAAGGAGGACTTAACTTTTTAAACCTAATACGTTTGTGTTCATTTAGAGTGCAGAGTGAAGTTTTGAATTAATTCATGTTTTATTTTAGCTGTTAGCCTTAATTAGGTGCATTCAGGAGAAATCACTTCCCTTCTAATATAAAATCATGGAGCTTGCAACACATGGAAATTATAAACACTTTGAGATGGGTGTTGGTTTTGCAGCAGCCGGAGAGCAAATATTTACAGTACATTATGCTTCACTTCACTTCTAAATTATTATCTTCCCCTTTGGAATAATCAGTTTGCCAAAGACAGATTTCTACTAGAGTTAGTGACCTCTTCATCCTTTTTGTTGCAGACAATTATTTTTCCCACATTTATATATTGAAATTTCTTGCCCTAGTTCTCTGAAGAGTCAAATGAAAACTGAGGAAATTCTTAATTTGTCATCTCTTTTGTCCCTGAATCACACTGTGGTTTCTGACAAACTCTTCCACTGCTGTAAGCTTGTCTTTCTTTATAAAAATACAAATACTTAACTTCCCAACAGAGATATTAATTATTTGTCTCCATAATAAGATCTTAAAATATGTAATGTTATATGCAACGTTAATTAGTGGTATCATAATTACTTATTCCAAAAGTCCAAAGAAGCTGTTTCTTTACAGATTACTTAAATTAGTGCTAAAATATTCCTATCTTTTGGGTTCTCTTCTGGGAAGTTAAATATAAGAAAAGTAATACTATGACATAAAGGGGAAGAAATAATGACATATGCTGTTTTTATTCCCTTGATATAGCTTCTGCAGTGCACGATGTGTTATTAGGTTTTGCAATAAAAGTGCAGCAACCTGGCTTTGCGCTTACAATAGCTAAAACCATCTGCGTACGTGTAAAACCTTTGCTGGAAGGTTTCCATGTGCGGTTCATGCATTCCTTCGCCAGTGCAATTTGAAGCTGTCAAAAACTAATTAAATAATTATGTGGTTGTTACTGCAGCTGTGTGTATTCTTCATTACGTTATAAGGCTGCGGTTTGAGGCACTCTCCTGCTCTAGGTTTCAAAATATTAGTAATGGAAGGTGTGTTGTCACTGCATGTTCAGCTGCTGCCAGAAAAAGCAGAGAGGGAAGGGAACAGCTTTTCATGACAGTCGATCATTACACTTCGTACTGTATGTTCCCTTCATACAGCACAGAGGTGAAGATACAAATTGACTTCTTGCAGTCTCTTCTTGTTGGTCAGGATTTGGCATGGCCTGTCCTGAGCAGAAGACAGAGAAAAGCCCTTGCAGTACTTCCACAGTGGGTGGATGCATATTTGAAGTCTGTGTGTTGTTCTGCAGGGCCTCTCAGCCTGGTGGGGTGATCTGGAGGCTGACAGCAGAAAGAGAAGAGAGAGGCTGTGGAGAAGATCGCTTCATCACATCCTTGGCCAAGAAGGACACTGGTACCAGTCATGCTCTTGATTCACTCCCTGACCCCAAGGAAATCGCTCCCTGGGCCCAACTGTGCTAACAGTAAATCATGGATAACTTTGTATTACCTCCTCCAAGAACACATCAGCAGAGCTTGCTAATGACAGTGATTCAGATTGATCTCAGACTGAGGGTGCTACTCAGATGCAATAGAGTATAACAATATTCTGTCATTGTCAATAACGCTAGATTACCACATCACTACTCAATAGCACTAAAATTGTAGTTGAAGAACAAGGAGCTGTCAGTGCAAAAAAACAGTCGCTAGTCATTCCCCCTACCCTTCTGTTGGAAATTATTCTTGTACACAGACAAACATGGCTACTATTTACATTAAATAAAATAGGGTATATGAGTACCAGGAGCCAGCCCTGCCTCATGTCTCCGGCCCCCAGGGAGAAAGAGAAGGGTAGCAGTCCCAGTGGACACTTTTTTCACAGAGAAAGACATTTCTCAAGACTACTTAATGGTTCCACTGAAGCATCTAAATCCAGGTAGTACTGCTCTTTCCAGACCAAACCAGCCCATATCAAAGATGTTTTCCACTGCTACAAAAGACATGTTCTGTTTGCACATGCAGTGTACAATTTAGAGTCATCTTTTGGAGGAACAGTGGGTTTCCACAGCAGCAAAGCTGCATAATACAGAATGTCTCCGATTTATTATATTTTTGGAGCAACTTCACTTTTGGTAAGTTTTTCCTCTAATTTATGGAAAGCTCTGGTCATCTGCAGTTGTCTGGTTGGCTGAATGTTCAAAATACTATTAAAGGGAAAATTCCAGATGCTAATTTTCTTAATATTATACCCACAGTATAATATATGAGTGCAGATCCCTTCCTTATAATGTCTTCAGACAACTTATCTACTCTAGATGCCACATTGCCTTCCCCAGTGCACCTTGGCAGCCATGACAAAGTTGTTTAAAATCATCTGTTATCCCTAGCAGCCTTTTTTCTAGACACTTTCTCAGACTTTCCTTTAGAAAGCTTATAGGTGAGTCATAGTAAAATTGCTGAAAACTAAAATCAAAAGGAAATCAGCTACTTTTCTGAAAACCCAAGCTGGAAGCTAACGATCCTTCCAGTTTTCAAGGCATACCAAGCAATACATGTCTTTGGGTCCCTCTGGTGGTCTGGCAGCAACCAGCTGCCATCATCAAGATAGCCTTGTATGATCCCAAACACACAAATACACGCATGCTCCCAGATCCAGCACAGACAAAGGAAGCAAAAAGGTGCCAGTAATCCACGGTACATGTCCATTTCTTTTCATTACCAAAACTATTTAAATTCTAGGGAAATACTATGTGCTACAATGCTATTCCATTTTCTTGTTGAAACCTTCTTTATTCATAAATAATATTTTTTATTTATGAAACTATTGTAGATTACAACACAACATGCATAAAGGGTATCAGGACATGACTGTGTTTCAGCTAATTTCCAGCTATACATCCAAGATAGTATATTTGAGATTTTGAATAAATGTATACTCAAGATTTTGTGCATTCAAGATTTGTGCATGGTATATTTCTATACTCAAGATTTTGAAGGCACTCTTCTTCTGAAGCATAGCCTTTGGGATTACTACAAATAAAAGTTTGTTAGGGGCAGCATAAATTTAGTTTTGGGGGCATCTTTTAAATTATTAAAATATTTAAAATAACCTTATTCACTCCTTCTGAGCTCCAGCCTCTTGATAGGATAAGAACCTCAGAAACAGCTTCAGACATCTAGGTTGTAGCTTGAAATCACAAACTTGGGAAAGACAAGAGAAAGATGGAGTGACAAAATTTTCTTTAAAATGGGTGGCCCTGGCCAAAGCAGCAAGCTCTTTTTGGTACTTGTCTCCATCCAAGCACCAAGAGGCAACCAAGCACCAAGAAATGCATATGCCATCAGGTCCTGTGGACAAGGTGTTCTGGAAGAGCCTCAGTAGTGCTGCCCTCTCTCTTCACCTCCTCTTACTACTATTGCAGATCATCAGAACGCATAAAAGCGTTGAAGAGATATGAAGCAACAGCTGAGCAAAGAAACCAGTGCAACATCTGAAGTCATAAAGAACAGCAGCGTGTGGGTCAAAGTGTGCTAATGAAGGAGGCTCATCCCAGACAAAAAGGCTACTTGTTGCACTCCTGCTGTCTCCATCATCCAGCTGCTTGCACTGGCTATATCCATGCTTAACTTCATTAACTAATGGGAAATGTGACAACTTCACATCCTTTTCCTTCACATCCTTCACATCAGGGCCTCAGAGGTCTCCCACCCCTCCCAGATATAAGTGTGCAGCTTTGCCCATGCCCTAAAAAAAATTTCCTGATATGCCACTCATCCCTCCCTGCCTCTGAACAGCTCCCCAAAACTGCCAGAGACCCTGCTGAGCCCCTTTCACCTAACTCCTACTGATCCCTCCCAAATTTCTTCACCTACTTGCACCATCAGTCCCAGTATCAGGTCTAACATTACCACAAAAATACACTTTTCTGCCCACAAAGAGGTATCTTGTTTTCACTCACAGTGAAGTAAAATTCAATTTTGCCGGTGCTACAGAGAAGCTTTAAACTACTTGGAGTTTATGTATAATGTGGGCTCACTGTTACTTGCCACAAAGGAGCTGTTAAAGGAAGAACTGATTTTCTCCAGACTAAGGGCAAATGTACTAGTACATATATCAGACATCCATCAGTGTAGTGTGGAACAACTTGTATCTCTGATTTTGGCAACCAAACTCCCTACACACTTTCTCGGGAGCTATAAACAACAATATACATCAACATAGTCAGACAAAACTTCATTGTTTCTTTCCAAATAATCCCCTAATCCACATATCTAGTGACCCAACATCAGAAAGACAATCTTAAAGCTTTTGGCTTAAGACTGTGCACTTTTCTAGCTTCCCCATTTCAGAAATATTTACATCTTTCTACATTCCTCATATATTCAAGGGGCTTTTTAAACTTGCCTAAATACAAACAACTTGATGCATGTGAAAAGATAATACCATATATTTCTAACACTGGACAATCTGTAACACTGGACAATGCATATTTTGAAAGGAATTTTAAAAAATAGTAGAATTAGTCATTTTTGCATTACTGTTGTCCTGCTTCCTTTTAGAGGAAAGGCCAACCTTTCCCACATAATGTGCCTCCACTGCTTGAAAAATCACCCTGTAACAATGCTAACACTTCCTTAAATGTCAGAATTATGTAGTTAAGGCTGACTGGAACTAAACCTGCATTTCCTCATGTCAACTGCACTCTTAGGAATACACATGCTTGCAAGGGGAAACTAGTCCAAAAATGTTACCTTATTCAGTAGATCTCTTTATTCCTTGACCTACTGCTTGTCAAGAGAGTGAATCTCATAAGAGAAGATTGGCAGACACCTAGGCCAAAGATACTACAAAGTGATTGAGTTTAAAACCTCTGTTGATGGGACGAAAAGTGCCAGCAAACCCTCAACTCTGGACATAAGCAGAGGCTTCAGACTTCAGGCTGCTCAGGTAATTAGTAATCAGGTCCCAGGGAAAAATGCTTTTGCAATTGTTGGCATCCATATGTGCTGGTCACTTCTTAAACATCGCCTCCTGTAAAAGCCATTCTTGACTGTCACTGGTCAAGCTGGAGAGGCAGAAAACCAGCTCGGCTAAGCAAGAATGTTCTCTTGGAAATAAGGTTAAAAAAGGAAGATGTATGCCCAGTGGAAGCAAGGTCAAGTGACACAGGAAGAACAGAGAGATGCTGCTTGCCACTGCAGGGAGAAAATTCATGCAGCCAAAAATCAACTGGAGTTGATGCTGCCAGAACTGTGGGGAACAGTATAAAGGTTTTTTTCAAATATATTGGTGGAAATAGGCAGTGTAAAATAACATCAGCCCATTACAGGATGAGTATGGTCACCTCACAAACCGGGACTTGACAATGCAGGGGTGTGTAATGCATTCTCTGCCTCAGGTTTCTCAGGGAAGTTCTTCCCATTTGTTGTCAGGGAAATGGTGAATGGACAGTGTTTAACAGACAAAACAAATACACAAGTGCCTTGACATACTGCTGAAACGGTTCTGGGGGAGGGAGGGAGGGTTTGGCGGTTCTTTGCTGGGGGTAGGCAGTCTTTGCCCGCCTTGGAGGGGAGATGGTTGTGGCTGTGGGTGCTTGACTGCTCCTACTCAGAGGCTTGGTGCAGCTGTGGAATTCTCCATGGTGCCTGTCAGTGAGCCCTCTGCTTGCAGGAGCTGCCAGTTGACTGGGACTTTCCAGCACTTGTCATTGCCGGGACACCCTCACCACCTGTGTGAGTGTTTCAGGGGAAGACTGGGGCCTCCCACCTCCTCTCTCTGTCCAGAGAGAGGGTCCCTGCTGCTGGCTGACTGGAATGTCAGCAGCTGCCTTTGCCAGGATACCTGCACTGTATGTGTGGGAATTTCTGTTATTGCTTTGTTGTTGTTGTTACTTGCTCTGTCTTCATACATACATATATATTTTCTAGTAAAGAACTGTTATTCTTTTTCCATATTTTTGCTTTGAAGTCCCATACTTTTGAAATTACAATAATAATTTGGAGGGAGGGTGTCATCTTTCCATTTCAAGAAGGTTCCTGCCTTCCTTGGCAGACATCTGTCTTTTAAATCAAGATACAGATTAAGGGGGGTCTCAGTGCCCTGAGATGAAGCACCATAACTGCAAGAATTATGAACTCCCAGTCAATCCTAAAATGGTGCAGCATGTCCTGCTCCAGTTGGATCCCTACAAATCCATGGGGCCTGATGAAATTCATCCAAGAGTCCTCAAAGAACTGGCTGATGCAATTGCAAAACCTCTCTAGATGATTTTTTGAGTGGTCTTGGGAATTCAGAGAGGTCCCTGGAAGCTGGGGAACACTGCCTTGACTTTCAAGAAGGGCAAGAAGGACCCAGGAAACTACAAGCCTGTCAGTCTCAGTTCAGTGTCTGATAAAGTTATGGAGAAGCTTATTCAGTGGGTACTGAAAAACACCTGAAAGACAACGCAGTAATTGGTCACAGCCAACACAGCTTCAAGAGAAGAAAGTTCTGCTTATCAACCTGGTTTCCTTTCATGACAAGGCAATCCATGCAGCTGACCAAGGGAAGCCAGCAGAGTTTTTGACACTGTCTCTCACAGGATCCTTCTGGACCTACTGTCCAGCCCACAGCTGGATAAACACATCTTGGGAT
>JBBMKD010000115.1:36956796-36972966 GCA_037834095.1 Argya squamiceps
GGACAGACCAGGGAATGAGACTCTGGAAAGCAGTGCCATGGAAAGGGACTGGGGGGTCCTGGCAAGTTGAACATGAGCCAGCAGTGCCCTGGCAGCCAGGAGGGCCAACCCTGTCCTGGGGTGCACGAGGCACAGCATCAGCAGCCGGGCAAGGGAGGGGATTGTCCTGCTCTGCTGCTCTGAGCTGAAGCAGCCTCACCTGGAGGGCTGGGGACAGTTTTGGGTGTCACAATATGAGGAAGATATTCAACTGTTACAGAGTGTCCAAAGGAGGGCAACAAAATGCTGAAAGGCATTGAGGGGATGCCGAGGTCACTTGAACTGTTCAACTTGGAGAAGAGGAAACTGAGGACAGACCTCACTGCAGTTACAACTTCCTCATGAGAGGAAGAAGAGGGGCAGGCACTAATCGCTTGCTCTCTGGTGACCAGTGACAGGACCTGAAAGAGTGGCCCAAAACTGTATCTGGGGAAGTTTAATTTGTATATTAGAAAAATGGTGCATCACCCAGAGGGTTTTTGGCCACTGGAACAGGCTTCCCATGGAAGTGGTTACAGCATCAAGCCTGACAGAATTCAGAAAGTGTTCAAACAATGCCCTCAGGCACATGGTGTGACTCTTGGGGATGGTGCTGTGCAGGGCCAGGAGCTGGACTTGATGATTCTTGTGGCTCTCTTCCAGTTCAGCTTATTCTGTGGTTCTGTGGATTTGTGACCTCCAAAACAAGCTTTCTTTGGTTTTCTTAGCTATGTCCTCTTGTCCAATCTGAAATCTTTTCTGGGAAGAGTTGGGGGACTTTGGATATTTACATTAGATTTTCAGGCATCCAACAGCCTCAGCAGAGTGCTTGTTCACACTGGACACTACTGAAAACCCTCCACACTCCACTCTGGCACAAGGAGGGCATCCAGCCTCCAAGATGTCTGCAGCAGAAATCCCATCTTTCCCTGTTTATCCAGAATGGCCAGAGTCAGAAACTACGACTGCAGGGGAACAGGGAGTGTGCTGTCCCACCACACGGCCTGAGCACAACAGGACAAAGCACAGGTCCTTCTGTAATCGCACAGGCACCACTTCCAACACAGCTCAGTTCATGTACACCTGCACTGTGCTGCTACACAAGATACAAAAGATATTGACCAGAACTGAGTAATTTTCTGGGTCTTGTTTTACTGTGTAACTGTTACTGTCAGTGCTCCAAAAGTCACTTTTGGAGGTAAAACATGGGAAACTTCCCCCTAGAAAGAACAATATTACAAAGCCATATTCTCTATCATCTGCCTGAAGCTTTTCACTTTTAACAACTCATAGTACAAAAGCACAACTATAACAAGTTTACCTTAAAACTTAAGCAAATATTTTCAGTTTAAATACCTAAAGATAACCACACATGGGTCTAAAGATAACACATAGGCAGTTTGATTTTAGAGAAACTAAGAGCCACTGAATCTCAGAAGTACTGAATTGAAGGAAGATCAATATTTCTGAGTATACAGAGTGCACAACTGTGAGTTTTACTGCCCAGTTGTTACAGGCAAGCAACTGGAGAAAATCTTGGGGTAAAAGGGGCTTTGGCCCATGTCATTTACTGAACTATGGTTGTTTTCTATTTTTAAAGCAAACAGAAACACAGCAGTTCAAAAGAACTGAGTATCTGACTCATGTTTACATATTTATATGTATATGTAAGTACACATACGTAGGCTGTATTAACTGAAAGCATTTAATTCTTTTTGCAAAGTAATGCTTCTTATAAACAGTAAATTAGAGAAGTCAATACTATCTCTATTTTTTTTTTTTTTGCAACAAGAAATTCACAAAATAAGCAACTTGCTATGTTCTCTACCTCAAATTTATAATATTCAAAAAATCCATTAACCTGAGAACTAAAAAACATGTGAGGGTTGTAAAACTTCATAAAATACTTACAATGTTTTTAGCTAACTGAGGAACTGGGATTTAGGTTGATGAAAAGGATTATTGCTTAATATTTTCCGTAATGCCAGCAATGTTGTCAAAATCTCCTGGTTGCTTTGAGAGTAGGAGACATCTGTTTCATGGGGTGAGCACATATCCTGGAATGTCTGCCGTCAGACAGTGTCACACACAAGGCATTACCCCTTCACATGTTGAGCCTGGTTTACACTTCACAGAGACATGAAAAAAATCACATAGTCTGCTTATGCCAGCAGGAACTTTGTTGTAGACACAGTCTAACAGACTACAAAGTCCCCTTGCCAGCATCCTTTAACTCATACAGTGAAAAACTGCAGGCTGTACTAGCACATGAACCATTTTGCTTTTTCCACTGCATCACAGGTTTGACATGTAACTTCCATCAAGAGGATTTGCCTGTGTAGCTGTCTCTCCCATTCCAGCTTGAGGGCTGTGATCAGTGGTGCAGTCCAGTTTGAGGTCATTTCCTAGTGGTGGGCCCCATGAGTTCATATTGGAGCTACTACTGTTCGACATTGTTGTGAATGACTAGGACACTAGTACATGGTGCGCCCTCACCAAGTCTTCAGACAGCACAAAACTGTGAGGAGAGGCTGATATGCCAGAAGGTCCTGGACAGCCTGGAGAAATTGGGTCACAGGCCCCTCATGAAGATCAACAAAGTGCAAAGTCTTAACCCTGGGAAGAGACGACATCAGGGGCAGGTACACGCCGTGTTCTGAACTGGCTGAAAAACAGCTCTACAGAGAAGGGACTGGTGGTCTTATGCACACCAAATCGATTATAAATCAACAACATGAAGCAAAAAAATGTCAGCAACTTCTGGGAAGAATGTTGCATGCAGGTTGAGGGACATGTTCCTTTCCCTCAACTCAGCCTTGATGTGATACATCAAGGCTCAGCCCAGTTCTGGGCTCCTCAAAACAAAACAAAGCATGAGCAGACTGAAGTCAGTCCTACAGAGGGACACAAAGGTGATGAAGGGACTGCAGCATTTTTCATACAAAAGAGGGTGAGAATGCTGGCCTCTTCATCTGTAGAAGACTCAAGGGTATCTCATCAGTGTAGATAAGTACATAATGTGAGAGTGCAAGATGATAGAGCCAGGCTTTACTCAGTGATGCCCACCAACAGGACAAGTGATCATGGGCACAAATTAAAATACTAAATCCCATCTGAAAACATTTTTTACTGTGAAGGCAGTTGAAGTCTGATGCAGGTTGCCCAGAGAGGCCTCAGCATCTCAATCCTTTGAGATACTCAAAATCCAACTGGATGTGTTCCTATGTAACTTGCTCCAGGTTACTCTGCTTGGCAGAGATTTATAGCTGAGGGAATCTCAAGACATCCCCTCCAAACTCAGCCCTTCTGCAATTCTGTGACAATAGTATTGACAAACCTTTGGAACTACACTGAAGTTTACAGATCCATGTCCCTGGACAGACACGTGTCCCAACTCTATCTACACCAACAGAAGGCATAACCCTCTCTATTTATGAGATCTTTTCATCAGGCCTTTTATTTCTCAATTTCTTAGTTTTATAACAGATGATTTCTGTCTGAGGGAACTGACTCAGTTCCGAGGAAAAGATCAGCTATAGAGGTCTACTGGAGCTTTTTAAGATCATGACAGTTAGCTAAATATGTTTCACCTGCCTGTTTTATAAACTGTCTGTACTTCAGAGTAAAGAAATTATTCAGGTGAAACACCATTAGAATAAGAAAGTATTTCACAGAATGGTAACTATTTTAACATATTCTCTCAGATTTTACTGACACAGAACTCTTGGATGTGGCACAGGAAAGCACAGACATGCTAGCTGTAATCTAGTGATCCAGAGGAATGGCAGAAATCTCAGCCTGGGAGGGCAGGCAAAGCAGAGAATGTACAGAAATTGTAGCAAAATACTCTACTTACCAGACCAGTCTGAAGTCTGTGCTCCCATTTCCCCTCCACCATGCATTTTCCTTATCCAGACCAGCTAAGTTTTTAATCATGTTTTATTATTGCACTTTTATTTCACTGCAAAAGCATGTCTTTACATTATGTGTTCACATTATGTATTCATGGGTGGCTTGAGCTGTAATTTTTCAGCCATGATTTTGAATCTGCTGCCATCTAGTGAACAGATTGCAGACAGCAGTGGTTTTAACTTCTAAGACATGCAGGATTTTTTTCTGCACTCCCTCCATATTGAGGTGTAGCTTGACCAACCTGATCTCCTTCTATGAAGGGGTGATGTGCTTAGGATGAGGGAAGAGCTGTGGCTGTCTATGGACTTCAGTAAAGACTTCAACACCACTTCCCAAAGCATTCTGGCGGATATCTAGAGAGGTACACTGTTCACTGCATTAAAAACTGGCTGGGCCCACAAAGTGTTTGTGAGTAGAGTCATACCCAGCTGGCATCCTGTTACATTAGGCTCCCCAAGGCTCAGTGTCAGGGTCAGTCCCAGGACATTAAGTCCTTAATATCTTCATCAATAATTTGGATGAGGAGATTAGGTTCACGCTCAGTCAGCCCCCAGATGACACCAAGCTGGGTGTGACAGTTTATCTGGTGAAGGGCTGGAAGGCTCTACAGATGAATCTGGACAGACTGGATCATGGGCTGAGGTCAACTGTGTGAGGTTCAATAACACAAAGTGCCGGGTCCCACTCTTGGGTCACAACAACCATATTCACTGCTACAGGCTTGGGGCAGAAAGGCTGGAAAGCTGCCTGGTGGAAAAGAATCTGGGGGTCCTGGTCAACAGCTGGCTAAACATGAGCCAGCCTATAGCCAGGTGGCCAAGAAAGCCAATGGTATCATTGCTTGTATCAGAAATGGTGTGGCCAGCAAGACCAAGTGATTGTCCCTCTGCCCCGCTGCTGCACCTAAAGTGCTCTGCCCAATTTGGAGCCCCTCACTGGAAGAAAGGCATTGAGGGGCTGGAGCTTGTCCAGAGAAGGGCAAAGGAGCTGGGAATGGTCCAGAGTCCTGTAAGGAGCAGCGGAGGGACCTGAGGGTCCTTAGCCTGGAGAAAAGGAGGGTCAGGGTGGACCTTATAACTCTACAACAGCCTGAAAGGAGAGTGTAGCCAGATGAAGGTCGGTCTCTTTTCCCAGGTAACAACAAGATAGGACAAGAGGAAATGGCCTCAGATTGCACCAAGGAGAGGTTTAGATTGGATCAGAGGAAAAATTGCTTCACTGAAAGGGTGGTCAACATTGGAATGGGCTGCCCAAGGAAGTGGTGGAGTCACCATGTCCAGAAGCATCTAAAATACATGTAGATGTGACATGATTTAGTTGTGAACACAGTGGTATGGGGTTAACAATTAGACTTGATGATCTCAACAGTCTGTTCCAAGTACAAGGATTCTGTGGATTTTGATAATCTTTTGTTGTTCAAGGGAGAGGGTACCAGTATACACACACTATAGAACCCTGTAGTTCTTCCTGCACGATAAGAGGGGGGGATATGTGTAAGCAGGACACTAAACCTACTTGGAGACTAGGGGTACTGGAAGGAAAAGCAATAGCCAAAAGGCATTCACCCAGGACAATTACTGTCCCTGTGTCTGTTGAGCCAAGTAGAAGGGTTGATTCTACTGTTGACCCTGATTAAAGGACTTTTGTTTTGCAGTTACAAAAATCAAGCAGGAATAGAGGGGCCTTGCCTTCAGCCAGGCAGAGGACAACTGGTTTTACTGGACTGTACGCATTCAATGGCCTGTAACATTACCCTTAGAGGAGTCTAAAGCTCTATTGGACACTGGTAAATCAGTATACCAAAACCACCAGAGGTGGATTACAAAGAGGCAGAATCCATCTCTGCTTCTGGAGTGATGCAAGGACCCTAAGAACTGTCCATTTTGGAGGCTGAGGTAAGCTTATCTTACAAGCAGCAACTGTGACCAGCCCAGAGATCCATGTGTCCTTGACACGGAATATCTCAGGAGAGAGTATTTCAAGGATCCAAAAGGGTACTGGTGAGCTTTTGGTACAGCTACCTTGAGTACAGAGACGATTAAACAGCTGTCTAGCTTGCCTGGTCATTCAGAGGATCCTTCCATTGTGGGGTGGCTGCAAGTCAGAGAACAGCAGGTGTTAAGACACTGTATCACCTACAGTACTGAACCAATAGAGACTCTGTGGTTCCCATACATAACCTGATCCAGTGACTGGCGAGCCAAAGAGTCATCAGTGAGACTCATTCACTTTTTAATAACTCCCTCCAGGTCAGAGCATAAAAATGTAACAAAAAGTGGAGGCTAACAGTGGAATGCCATGT
Source organism: Argya squamiceps (assembly GCA_037834095.1). Classification (NCBI taxonomy): domain Eukaryota; kingdom Metazoa; phylum Chordata; class Aves; order Passeriformes; family Leiothrichidae; genus Argya; species Argya squamiceps. Next base: position 36,963,029 of record JBBMKD010000115.1, read on the forward strand.
CTTAAATGAAGCCACACTGCTACTGCATGGTGCCCTATCAGACATACTAGAACTCCAGTAGGAACTGGGATCAAAGGCAGCCAAATCGTATACCACCACTGATATCACTAATCCATTTTTCTTGATCCCTTTGACAGCAGAGTGCAGGCCACAGTTTGTTTTCACATGGAGGAGTACCTGGTACATCTGAAATCAACTGCTCCAGGGGTAGAAACATAGACCTACCAGTTGTTACACACAGATCCAGACTGGACTCAAAGAACACGAGGCTTCTGAAGACTTGCAATATATTAATGACATCATTGTGTGGGGCAACACAGACAAGGAAACGTACAAAGGGAAGAACATTAATGCCAATTCTCTTGAAAGCAGGTTTTGCTATGAAACAAACTAAGGTCAAAGTACTTGCACAGGAAATTCAGTTTGCAGGAATAAAATGGCAAGATAGGCATCGTGTCTCAATGGATATGATAAATACTATAACAGCTATGATTTCACCAACTAACAAAAAAGAAACACAAACTCTTGGGTGTTATGGGTTTCTGTAGAATGCATATTCTGGGTTACAGTCTGATTACAAGCCCTCCCTATCACATGACCCGTAAGAAAAACTTTGACTGGGCCCTGAGCAAGCCTTTGAACAAATCCAGTAGGAGACAGTTCATGCATTAGCACTTGGGCCAGTCTGAAGAGGACAAGATGATAAAAATGTGCTTTATACCTCAGCCATGGTTAATGGCCCTACATGGAGGCTCTGGCAGAAAACTCTCAGAGACACTCACCGTTGACCCTAGGGTTTTGAAGCCAGGGATTTTGAGGATCTGAAGGCCATTGCACTCCAGCTGAAAAAGAAATACTAGCAGTCTACAAAGCAATTCAAGACACCAATTGGCAATGAAGCATAGTGCCTTCTGGCATAATTTTGATTGCCCATGCTGCTCTGAATGTTCAAAAGGAGACTCTTCTCTACACATTATGCAACTGATGTGACACTGATAACCAAATCACACTGATAACCAAATGGGTTCTCATGAGAAGTCTTAACCAACCAAGAGTCCTGGAAGTGATCATAGAGTGGACAGAGGGCCAAAATTTTGGAGTCTCTAGAGGAGGTGACTCATGCCTAAGAGACTCCACTGTACAGTAAGTTACCAGAAAATGAACCAACATGCCTTGTTTGCAGAGAGCTCCTGTCATGTTATGGGAAAATATTAAAGGTGGAAAGCTGCTGTACTATGTACTAAGTTGCAGAAACTGCTGATGGACAAGGTAAACTGAGTCAGTCTGCATAAGAGAAAGCACTCCAGCTGGCTTTAGACACTGCTGAAAGAGAACAGTGACCACTACTTTATCTCTGCACTGACTCATGGACTGTGCAAATGCTCCAGGAGTGGCTACAGCAATGAAAGCAGAGCAGGTGGCAGAGCAGAATTAAACCCATCTAGGCTGTTGAAATGCAGCAAAATACTGCTGCTCATGTGGTGAACCTGGTTGTAAAAGTACATCACATAAGAGTTCACATTGCAAAGAGTCTGCCACTGAAGAACATCAAAACAATAAGCAGGTGAACCAGGCTGCTAAAATGGAAGTGACTCAGATGGATCTGGATTGGGAATATAAGGGTGAACTATCATGTCATATATATGACATGATATATCAGAACATGTAGAAAGAGAAGAAACATACAAATGGGCATGGTGACTTGATCACTGATGCCATTGCACGGGTTATCCATGAATCCAAAGAGTTCACCATAATTAAATAGGCCAAGGGCCAAAGGCTTTTTGGTATTGACAATGATGGCTGAAGTATCAAAACAGGGAAGCCTGGCAGACTGATTATATCAGACTACCATGAACTAGCTATGTCAAGCACCATCTGCTTACAATGATGGAAGTGACTACTGAATGGTTGGAAACATACCCTGTGACCCATGCCACTCCCTGGATTATTGTTTTGGGCCTTAAAGAGCAAGTTTGGTGGTGACAGAAAGGACTCCTTCCTGAAACAAACTTACAGCCTGGCCAAGGGGCACGACATCAGCCAGGTGATCACATTCCTTGTTATGCCTCAGCCTCCAGGAAGGCTGAATGGCTGTTAAAAACTACACTGAGTAGTAGGTGTTGGGACATTCAGCTGGTTTGAAAGTAAACCAGTGGGAGAAATGAAATCCACCCAATTACCTTAAAAGAGATTTCAAGTCAGAGTTACAATTTAATAGAAAGATTACAATAATGCAATAATACACATAAAAACTAGCTTAGACCCATAAAGTCAACTACAACCTGGTGTCCTGTTGGCCAAGGTGATGGTCGCAGTCCTATCAAGTGGTGACTGCAGTCCTGCTGAAGTGATGGTTGCAGTCAAAAGTGGTGGTCCTCCTCTGGATCCGTCCAGGGGTAGTGGGGGTCCCAAGTCCCAAACACCAAGATTATACACAGTCAGGTTCATGTGGGAATGCTCAGTATGCCCCCCAGGGCAGGTAGTTTCACAATGGAATGATGTAATACTTTGAGTCACTGCAGCTGCCTATTCTGCTAGTGCCACTGAGTCCATTATGGACCTTTGGCAGAGATGACCCCCTCAGGATCGGTGGGACTGTGCTGGTGCTTCTCCAGGAGGAGGTGGCACTGCAGAGCCATTCATGAAGAAAAAGAAACACTCCCCTCCTCACAGGGTTTTGCTCTTCTCCTGCACCTCATTTAACACCCAGCTTGCAGCCTGAGGTGCCAGGTGTGCTCTGGGCATCTACTGCAAACAAAAAATCATTAACAGTCGTCAGAAACAGTGTAGAGGGCAGTAGAATAGTCTGTTTGGTAACACCCACATAGTGCTGAACTGGCATTCTTCTCCTGTAACCAGGACGTACATTCAAACATTGTGAAACACATTTAGCAGAAGACACTTGGCTAGTTAACATTAGAGCATCTGTCACTTGGCCTGGCCCTGCTGAATCAAGGTCTCTGTGCACTGTGGAAGAAAAGATCCAAACAATGCATGGGAGAAACTGACTAAAAGAAACAGTTATTCCTTCTTCAGGAAAGGGTAAGCCTATTCATGGGATGGTTTTTGCTCAAGGACCTGGTTGGACTTGGTAAATGCAGAAAGATGGGCAAGTGCAATGCGTACCTCAAGGTGATTTAATCCTGAGTGAAAATAATTCACTATTTGAGTTGTAAGATAGCAGTGTTATCAACACTATATATCACCACTGCTATGGCTGCCACATATTGAAGGTATTATAGCAGAAACCTCTTGCTGCTAGTAAAGCTAGAGACAGAGCAGGAATTCATTGTCATGTTAAAATTTACAGCCTAGTCCCAAGGGACCAGGGCTGGAGAATGTAATGGATGTACTACTAAATTATTGTAAATTTGAGCAGGGCGTTACAGAAAGCCCTACAGCAGAAACTACCTGAATCAATGAAGGACGAACATCATAAGAAGCTGTTGACAGGAAAACATGTGTCCTAATGTCTTTGAAACGATTTGATGGCTGAGTATATGGGTGCTATTGTCTTTGACATGGGTCTTGATGTCTCTACTAACCTCAAGTGGCAGGTTTGTTACAAAACCCAGAGAGACTGGCTCTTGAAAGTAGATGCCCAGTGCAGACCTGGCACCTCAGGCTACAAGCTGGGTGTTAAATGAGATAAGGGAGAAGAGCCAAACCCCAATGGGACCGGACCAAGTGTACTGCAGAGCCCAGATAGCCTGAGCCTCTGACTTTTGGAGGAAAATGACTTGTTCAAGGTGGGGAGTATGTGGTAAGCAGTTCAGGAAGCCTGTACCTTCCTCATTCCTCAGCCAATGGGAATAGGAAGAGGGCAGCATGTGGCTGGGAGTTTAGGATAAAAGGAGGCTGCATCCTCCAAAACCTCTAGAGAGATACCTGATGTATGCCCCAGTGGACTCAAATAAAGTTGCAAGACTCCTCTGTCTTCTTTGTGGCTTTCACACTGGCTTTCCACAGTGTGATTTTTCACACACAGTGTGAGTGCAGCAGTGACCTGACCAGAGCTGCCTTAGGTGCCAAATGACTCCATGAAACACACCACTTCTCTCACCTGAGTAACGACCACAACATATGGAGCACAAAGTCATAAACCAAATAAACACAATGAGCATTTTGTGGGTAATCATGGACATGTCACAAACATTTGAAAGGGAAGCAGGTATTCGATAAAGTGGGATCTTAACATGACATAAATGATACGGGATAATTGCTGGAAAATGTTGTAGTTTGGGCTGGGGTGGAGCTAGATTTCTTCATGGTAGCTTGTATGGGGACAATGTCTTGGATGTATGCCCGAAAAAGTTTTGGTAATACAGAGATCTTCTAGTAGCACTTAGCTGAGTAGCACTTAGCATCAAGGCCTTTTCTGCTCCTCATAATACCCCACCAACAAGTAGTCTGGAGATGCACAAGAAGCTGGAGAAGGACACCACATTTGGCCAAGTTTGTTTTGGGTATAAATGGCCATATCCACCGTCTTCCAGAAAATCTCACCATAAAATATCTAGCAGACAGGTTTACTTATTTATCTGCAAGTGATGCAATCTTTCATTGATGAAGACAAGCAGCAACACTGTCAGTGTTTCTAGTAGCTTGGCAAGATGGAAAGCCTCCCAACAGTAAAATGCTGAGGTGACAAAAGCAGGTATGGGGTGAGGCTCCAAGAGCTGTCTGAGTTACAGACTAAACAGGAGTCTACCTCTGCTTCCTACACTTCTGTGCCTTCGCAATTCCATCCCCATTAGCACAAATATGGCACAAACATAATCCCAAACTGGCCTAGTTTGTTTTACAAAACCACAGAAAAATGCAATCCTTTATTCCTTGGTGAACAAGCTTTCATAAAGGAAAACAGTATCTTTTCTACAACAACAAAACAGAAGATATTTAAAAGATATAAAAAATACTTGTTTGCTCAAACTCTAGAATAAAATGTCTGCAGTAGGTTCAAGATCAGTACTCAAAAAATTCCAGAGACCACGTTTCTTCAAAAATAAAACATGATTTTGTGATGCCTAATACCGTGTTTGTTCTTTAACCTCAGTCTTATAATTTATATGCATCTGGCTGATATTACTTGATCTAGTGAGTTGTATCCTTTTACTATTTCTCAGTTTCTCTCTCTTATTTTATTACTGATAAATTTAGCCAGATCTCCTAGTTCTCTTTCCCATTTTCAATATATTTGTATTCCATATGCTAAGTTTACTTTTTCTCACAAAAACTAACTAATTGCATCTTCGTGCTATCTATTTAGGGAAAAAAATCTCAGCTGATCAAAATTTAGACTTTCCAAGCAAGCAACGTGTGTTTAGCTAATTTTCTCTTATTTTTGTCTGATCACAGAAAATACTGGTACTTGAGCATACAGTTATCCATCTAATTGAAATTTAAACAAAAATCGCTAACTTAAAAAAACAAACCGTCAGGAATTTTGGTTTCATAAAAATGACAGAAACTTTAGACAGTCTTGCATGGCTGCACTAGTGAGAAGCTTTCATCAGACCAAAGATTGTTTGACCCACCACAGTCAATATGACATGAAACATGCTGAGCCTGCAGCCACTCAAGAGTTTTATGGAAGAAGGAGGCAAGACAGAGCTCAGAAACATTTTCATGCCATACCTTTTTACCCCACCCACATCTTTTTACAGCAGTTGTTTTAGTAAGATATGCTATCTTTTCAAGCCAGGCCCTTTCCAGAAAGTGTCTTATCCAGAAAGTGTAATAGAGAGGAAGCCAAAATATCTTCCAACTGTTGATGAGAAGCAGTAGGCTATAAGATCTTGTCTTGGAAAGGTACCACGAATTATTCCCGGAAGTCTCTGTTACCTACTGATCTTCAAAACCTATATACTTGTACACATTTTGTTCAGGAAATCTCAACTGGAATGGGAAAGTGAATTCTTATGAGGACCACCTCATAAAGTTTATTAAGAGTCCCTCTTTTCCATAAATATGAATGCAAAAGCATGGTAGAAAGAGACCCTTCTCAACAAGCCAGTAAATTAGGTACTTATGTTATGGGAGATGACTGCAATGTATATGATTCAACTCTTCAATGACCAAGAAGGTCAACGGCATCCTGGCCTGTATCAGCAATAGCAGGGCCAGGGCAGCGACTGTCCTCCTGTGCTGGGCACTGGTGAGGCTGCCCCTCAAATCTTGTGTTCGTATTTGGGCTCCTCACCGCAAGGGCATTGAGGTGCTGGAACACGTCCAGAGAAGGGCAGTGGGTCTGAAGCACAAGTCAAGCGAGGGGCAGCTGAGGGAGCTGCAGGTGTCTGGCCAGCATCAAGCTCAGCGGAGACCTTTCTGTTCCCTAGAACTGCCTGAAAGGAGGGTGCAGCCAGGTGGGGGTCGGCCTCTTTTCAAGGCATCAGGTGACAGGACAAGACGGCAGAGCCTCAAGGCCTCCTCAGTACGGGAGGCTCAGGCTGTAGACCAGGAGTAATTTCTTCACAGAAAAGGTGATTAGACGTGGCGACGGCCTCCCCAGGGAGGTCGTGGAATCACCATGACAAGAGGTTTAAGCAAAGACCGTACGCAACACTTAGCACCACAGCCGACACGACGAGCCGGTGCTCAGCCAGGTAGGCTTTCCCACCCACTCAGAGCCAGACCGTCTCCGCCTCCACCTCCGGCCCGGCCTGGTCCGCCCCGCCCCGCCAGGCGCGGAGGGCGGGCCCGCGCTGCCGGAAGCCCCGCGCGGATCGGGCGCACCGAGGGACCGGCGCCGCTTCCGTCGCGCCACAATGGCGAGCCCTGGGCGGCGGGCGGGCCGGCGGTAGCGGGCGGTGAGTGCTCTTCTCTCGGCGGCCGGCGGCAGGGCGAGGGCTTTCCCGGCGGCGGGCGGTGTCCACCGGCGTCCTGTCCCCTTCGCCCGCCCCTTTGCCTCCCTCTCCCCCTTTCTATATCTCTCACTCCCTGCCTGGCCTTGCCGCGCTCCTCTGCTCGCCGGCTGTGTCCGGCTGAGGCGGCAGGTTTGGGTTAGGCTGCGCCACAGTCCCTCCACAGGGATCGGGGGTCGACAGGAGAGGGACGGGGCCCTTCGTGAGCCTGTGGGAAGGCGAGGAGGAGCGAGCCGGGAGCTGCGACGTGGGGGCAAGGGAGCTCTGGCCCACGCAGTGTGTTTCCTGCGCCGGCATCGTAACACCTGCGCCCTGTGCCGCTGGCAACTTGGCCGGCGCTGCCTGGTGCTGCTGGCCCCGCTGGCAACCATGTCCTGCCCGTCTGCCATGCCCCTGATCCCCAGGGCAGCCCCCTGCCCACGCCAGGCTCGCACCTGCAGTCGTGGCTGGGAGCCGGAGGCGAATGTAAACTTTGACTTTTCTGCTTCCTTCCAGTGCAGGGAGGTGTCGTCATCCAGCCTGGCGACAGGGTGTGGGCGTTGCTTCTTGGGATAACTCTAATACAGGCTGGGTTTAGGTCACGGAAATTCGGGTTTGACGGCGTTTCTTGCCTAAAATAGTAAGCAAGGGCACTTAGTGCATTTGAAACCTTTCTTTCTGCTCTTAGCTGGAGCAGCTGCATTTCCAGAGATGTACATAACTGGGTAAGAATTCCGGTCTTTAGGCCAGGGATCCTATTTGTTTTGTTGCTTGTGTGGGACCAAAAAACTATCTTCATCTTAAGAGGGCCATAAAAACACTAAAGCGTCAGGCCTATAAAATGCAGACACTGAGATGCTTAAGAGTTCCTTTGTGGCCTTCAGAACTTAAAAAAAAGAAAAAAAAATTAAAAAACGGGTATTCTACTCCCATATTAATGGCAACAGAAGGGCGTTTTGTGATGTTTAGGTGCTTGAAAGCACTCTTTACATCTCTTTACAGCTTTATCTGCATCCTTAAGCACCTACATGTATTTTGAAAGAGAAAATCTCTTTTGTTTTGTTGTGTGTGTCTGTATTTAAATCATAAAACATTCAGTGTTGATGAGACCACTGCCACTTAAAATGTTTCTACCCACTCTCTTCCTGTAGTTCCCCTTTCACAATCCACATGGCTTATTGGCAACATTGGAGATAGAGCTCTGTGGAAGTGTTTTGCAGAAAGAGCATGGAGGTAACCAGGGAAAGGGAGGTGGGTATGCAAGCAATTCAGTGGTCCAGATATTTCGGACAATGCTGAAATAATATGAAATAGGAGTGCTTCATACTGAGTAACGTGAGACCTCACACTAGTAGTCTGACTAAAATGTGCAGAGTGCACGTTGTTTCTGGGTCATTATGTCATACTTGCCTGATAGTTAGATTGCAGCTTAGCTTTTGCTTCTCAGTGTTCTCTGATGATCATCAGTTTCATTCTTAACAAGGTGAACATGTCTACTGTGGACAAAGAGAAATATTCTGATATGTAGAATGGCCTTGTGGCCATACTCGTTTTTGCCTCCTTCATCCATTCTTTCAAAACTTTCCTATACTGAGCTGGCTCTTAAAATTTTCTATCTGTCCTAAAGGCATCTAGACCTCAGTGCAGGAAAAGCCACAGGACGTCTCTACATTTTATGAACCACCTGTAGGTGTTAAGACATACTAAGAGAAGAGACCTAGCTGAGTTTTGGACTGCCTTTTCTTGCCTTGGTTCAAGCCAGGACTTTGATTGTTGAGATTTCCATAGCAATTAATACCCAGTGCTCATTCCCTGATTGATTTTAAAATACAGCTTTTATCTTTTTGATTTCTAGGTGGGAATCACTAAATTGAACAGCAATAACCATGGGAGATGCTGCAAAACCTTGCTCTGCCAAACAAAATAAGGAACAGGAAATTTTGCATCAAGAAGAATTAAAAGAAAGTTCATTACAGAAAGAGTGCCAAGTCATGGATGAATATGGAAGTGGCTATAGCAATAAAACAGATACCAGCCTGCAAAAGAGAAAGGGAACTTCAGGTCATTATGGAATCAGTCCCAGGCGAGGGCCACGAAGTGTTTTGAGTAGCCCAAATTCACTTAAAAACACAACTTATAGTCAAGGGTCAAAGTTAAATGATATCCAAAGAGACCAAATAAGGAAGTGGATATCTGATGAGCACCATGGCACTTCTGACAATTGGAGAGAGTACCGTTCTGCTGCCTGGATTCCTGGGCATGGCAGGACAAGAAAGGACTCTTTTCACGAGGTGGAAGGTGCTGGAAACAGAAACGTAAGACGACAACTTCAGGAAGATTTTATGAGCAAGGATGTGCCAGACATGCAGAAAGGAAGTTCTGGTAATCACATGTTTCTTTGTTTTACGTAGTAAAGTAGCTTCCTGCTGGCGTTAATGAAAAGTAAAATTTCAAGATTCACTATTAAAGAAAAATAGTGGTTTTGTTCTCTCATGTATTACAAACTATTGTCTGCACTGTACTGGTAGCACTTCAGACAAATTGTTACAGCAAATAATACAGAACTTGTTTTATAAAACTTTGTAGTTCAGCTGTGGGTGGTAGGAGTAAGTAGATTGCATCATCTGTGTAGTGTCCCTGTTGTTTTCATTGTACAATTTGATGGAATCTGTAAGAGATCTTTCAATCTGATAGCAGGGTAAGATTTTTGGAGCTACCAATGAGGTCTTTAATGATGTGTCTTAATGAAGATTGAAAGCAACATCATGTCAGTATTGTGAGAACTTAGTACAGCAATAACACAGGTCTTGTTCTTCATACATATTTAAGTTCCCTGTGGGCAGTTGGTAATAATAATCAGAGTATGAGCCCAAAGCATTGAAATGTCAGGAAGGACAGCATAAGGGAGGGTGAAGTCATCGATACTGTAATATTTTTATTGAATGCAAGTCAGGCAGAAAAAGCTTCAAAGAATATAGAGAATAGAACTTGTGTGTGGTGCAGCTAACATGGAATGCCAGTGTCCTGGGTTGTAGAATAAGATATGCACAAAGTATTCTATCACCCTCTTCATCATCTGTTGAAACCAATTGT
>JBBMKD010000115.1:36973066-36989466 GCA_037834095.1 Argya squamiceps
ATTTTACCTTTTTTTCTTTTTCTTATTAAATTGTATTTCTGACTTGGAGCCTCTCGTTTGTTTTGCTTTCAAACCGTAACAGCCAGTTGACAAGAAACCTGTCTTATTGTATTTAAGAGTGGGGGCCAAAACCCGTGGTGATCAGACCCTCTGGTGAGAAGAAGAGCTGTTGCTGGTTGATACCAGGATGTCCAGGAATTAAATGTCCTTTCCCTTGATACTAGCTGTCACTAAAAAGATAAACTGCAAACAGGTGCCCAGTGTCTCTCATTGTTAGAAGTAAGCTGCACACAACTCAAACTTACATGAGGAGAGAGAAGTGTGTTTTCACAAGTTTTTTCTTCAGTTTACTGGATGGAATGAACTTTTTTCTGTGAAACTTCAGAACTCACTGAAATAGATTTTTGGAACCACTGGCAATCATACTTGAGAACTTAAAGGAAGTGACCTACTGATTACAGGAAAGGGGCAAGTGTCTCTTAAAAGAGGGATGAAAATAATTGGTGTGCAGCTTAAGTCTTGGGAGTCAGTTTTGGAACAAATAATATACTGTAAGTATTTGAGAGGTAACAAAGTTAAGAAGTAGTAAGTAGGCTTTTGTTAAGGAAAAGGTATGCTGGCCCTTTAGGTAAATCATATCTTTGGGTAATCATACCCAAAGGTATGATTTATTTATTTAAAATAGCCATCAGTCCCCTATGGACATGCGAAAGGCAGTTGGTAGATATTGCTTGTACTAGTACTCTACTACTTTAGATACTCTTGTGTGACAGTTCTGTAAGTAAGCTAGTGGAAAATGGTGTGGATTAAATTAATGTTGAAGACTTGCAGTGCTAATTAGGTAACTATCCTCAGAAACTACTAAAGATTTTGTCAGTTAAAGAAAGTAGTGAACAAACATCTAGTGAGTGAGGATTCTATTCCATTCAGTGTTTGTTATATGTTTGTTATACTATTCTAGTCATAAATGAAGACAGCAGATCTATTAATTGTATGCTCTGAAAATTGAATATGCTGTGGAGCTCGTAGGAATGGAATGCAGAAAAGCAGGAAGGTCAATTAAAATAACTTGGCACAATTACAGAAATGACCTACATATAGGATGAAATACAAAGGATGTGTAAGTGCTGTTGTTTAAGTAGGAATATCAACTGTGCAAATAAAGGAGGAAAAGTTACTATAAAATCACTTTTTCAGGGAAGGAGCTGAAATGGTAGTGAATCAGATGATAATGAGTAGTCATTATTATGGCGTTGTGAGGCATGAAAAAAGACTCACAGTCTGAAGTACCCCTTTTTCTGAGTCTTCTGTAAATTCAGTTGCAGTACTCTGCCTGGTTTTAACATCCCACTTCTATGAATAAAATGGAAGCTGTGCAAAGAAAACCAAGAAAGTTGTCAAGACATGCAGGAAACAGAAGCTATTCAAATTGTGAACAATGCCCAATCCTTCTGCAAAATGAAAAAGGGTAGGGAGGCATAACAATCTTCTTTGGCTAGGAAGGCAGTAAAAAGCTGATGTCGTAAACCGTATTATTTCTTTCCAGTAGATGGGTCACAAAGCAATGGGCATAAAATTGAGCAAAAAAGGTTCAGATGAGGAATAAAGGGCAAGTTTTTAGAGATAAAGCTAGGAAAGTTCTGGAGACGTTGTCTGGGCCGCTCGTGGAAGGGGTGCGTGAAGGCCTTTTAACAGGTTAGCTGAGCATTGCTCGGGTTTGACAGTTTGTTTCATGCTGCTATGAAGCACAGGCATGGCATAGCTCACCTCTTGAGGTCCCTTCAGAAGTTCTGTGTCAAGTAGCAAAATTACTAATTGTGTTTCTTGCATTTACTTGAAATATTTTGTGCAGTTGTCCTTTTCATTACCTTCATGTCTTTTTTATTGTGGCTCATAAGGAAGTTAACCAGATCTCTGAGACACTGTTCTTTAGTACTTTATTTAATCGTTAACCTATAATTAGATTGTTACTACAGTACCTACCAAGTATTAGAAGTATTTATTTAATTTGTAAATTTTTTTAAGTTGTTGGCTACAGAAATAACTGATAAGTAGATAGTTGTTACAGGCATTTCCGTGAAAACATTATTACAGCTCCAGGTTCTATCTATACCTATTAGTTAAAAATGTAGTCAAACACATCTTAGTAATTTGAGCAGAAGTGTCAATGCAAAAATAGAGGATATAGGGAGGTATCAGAAACTCAGACTTCTGTTTCTGCTCCCTGGAGATTCCTTTGGAGTACTGCTCCTACAACCTATTAGGCCTAAATTCTCTTTATTGCACCTTAAACTTGTGCTGCTGCTGAAAGAAAGAAATTAAATTGCCATTTTTGTCCTGGTACTGTTTACACCACTAACATGTGCATGCTGCTTAGTGAACTGAATCAAATAACTGGTCACAAATACACAACTCTGTTGTTTCCCTTTTACCAATTAGAGACAAAAGTTGTGGTCACGGGAAAGAAATTTAGTAAATGTATTTGGAAGAGCAATTTATCTGGGGGTTTTTTTGGCCTTTTTTAATTATTACAAATTAAACCCTTGTGCTGTGGTAAAAGTTTGGGAGTCTGAGGAACTTGCATAAACTTTCTTAGGCGGGAACTTTAGAAATTCCAGGTATCAGGACATCCTGTATAGCTGTACCAATGAAAGGCAAGGTGTGAAAATCTGACGTGTATATTTATTCCTGAGATGATTTTTACAGGTATTGGCTTTGGGCCAATAGCAGCTTCTGCTTCAAAATGATGATAAAATTTGCTTAAAAGTAGAAATGGTCTTTACATTAATTTGTTCCAGCTGTAAACACAGCAAGCTTTTAAAGCATTATTATTATGACAGTTTTACAGCTTTATTAAGCAATGTGCACATACTTAGCAAGTCCATTCTTTACTCTCTGTAGCCAGCAGTGGTACTTACTTTTTTCACGTGTTTATTTAATATTTAATTATTTAATATTGTGAAGGTATAACTGAATTGGTTTAACTGAAAAGCAAATGACATTATTACCAGTAATAATCCCTTGTTAATAAATTGTCATATGTGAGCTAAATCACAACAGTGCCATATCAGTGTGCTGCTAGGTCTTATAAATCATTCAGATTGGCCTACAGTTTTTAATTCTGTCATACTTGTAGGCTAACTTACTTAGTCTAGCAAAGCCTAATCAGGCATCCTGATATCTTTGGATATATTGTGTCTTTTCGGTATAATCGCGTGCAGGTATCTATTGCATTTAGGGGGGGGGTTTTTGCCAGTTTTAACAAATATATCTAAATAAGGTAATTTTATTCTGTGGGACAAATTAATTGATTTATTTGTAGTTTGGGACAAAGACACTATAGGCTGTGATACCAATATATGCTTATTATTATCAGCTTTGCACAGAACAAATTGTGAAACCATACCAGGTAGGTGAATTGTGCCTTTGTTGACTCTCATATAAGTATAATATTAATTAAGGAAAAGTTTTTTTAAATGCTGTGTGGCAGTCTGCAGTTATCTGACGTATTTGTTTTCATAATTCTTTACAAGAAATGAAGAAGGTTAGAAAACCAAGAAGATCAAGAGGAACTAGAAAAGATGAGTATGATCATGATGAAGTGGAAGGTCCAGTCATAGATGAATCTGTGCTGTCAGCAAAAGAGCTTCTGGGGCTGCAGCAAGCTGAAGAACGATTGAAGCGAGACTACATTTATAGACTGAAGAAGGTGCCAATGTCTTTACTTGTATAGATAACCTCTCCTATTTTTTGTGTATATAAATACATTGTAGAGGGTGCACTTTGAGCAATATCTCTGATTGTAGCTAGAAAGTTTAGTGATAGAATTTAAGTAATGATATTGATGTTAATGAATTGTGAAAACAAGAGGGTTTATCTTTTGGGTTTTTTTGCTACAACATTGATAACAATTCAAGCTCAAAAAATTACTCCTTTAGTTCAGGGAATGACATCAGATCTTAATTAAAATGCTGGAGTAGTTGTTTGTTCAAGTAATATATTCTTCCATGGGTGTTGGGTATTTTGTCCTGTAAAAGATAAGGTGTCGGGTGTGATTGACATGTTATCATTCTTCTGACATTATATTTGATGTGCAAACTTTTCTATGGGAGATATGGTGTGAAGGAAGCTAAAGTGAGTGGGTATAGATTTCAGAGTTAGTCCATTGAATTTAGCAAGGGTATTGATTGAAAGTAATACCTTTATATATTTTAGGGGTTTTTTACTATCTTTATTTTAGCAACCTCGAAACTACCCATCAGCAAAATACACCTGCAAATTGTGCGATGTTTTGATTGAGTCGGTGGCTTTTGCTCATAAGCACATTAAAGAAAAAAGACACAAGAAAAGCTTAAAGGTGAGTTAAGCACAAGAAAAAGTATAAACTGTAGTTTAGTGAAACCTTCCTAACTCCACTGATGGTGAAACTGCACTGCTTTTAAAACCATTCCACATTTAGTTTTTACCATGTCTCAATCTTTCTGAACACTGTTTCACAGTGATACTGATGAAAACTGTAAACTTGGGACCTGGACTTTGCAATGAGGAGTAGGAGTTAGCAAATACAGTTGGTTGGGAGAATTAGAAACTGTAATCCATATGTCAAAATGAATATTTCGGTTCAGATATACTGTGAAAATTACGCACCTGTGGAGTATTACAGACTTGTTTATATGTAGAGGAAATAGGTTTGTTTTGTGGACAAGCATCAGAATAACTTCCAGCATAACATCAATTTTGTCTTTTTTTAAAAATATCTTCTACTTTCTCCGCTTGAAGTGGACAAAAATATGTCTCATGCAGATTTTCTGGTTCTTCCTCTTTAGATCCTACCTTTTCATACTTGATAGGTGATGAAAGAATTGGTGATTTTTTAAAATATGCCAAATACACGTATATATATCTCTGAACTTCACTGAACCCTCCTGGAGTATGAGATTCTTTATAGCTTCCAATTATCTACATCACCTGGAAAATTTGTGGTGGTGGTATTACTTGGGATGAGTTGTTGGCATTCATTTTAGCATGTTAAGCAGCTGAAGAAACTCATTAAAACATTAGTCTTGTTGTGTTGAAAGGAAAAGCAAGAAGAAGAACTGCTGGCTGCTCTTCCTCCTCCAACGCCTTCCCAGATACAAGCTATTGGTGTTGCTATTGAAAATGTCGTGCGGGAGTTTGGCTTAAATAATGAAGATCTAGAAGAAAGGCTTAACATTAAAACAATGATGGAAAACTTGCTGCGTCGAAAATTGCCAGGTATTATTTGCAATTTAAGTGTTAGATATGCCAACTTATTAAAGACGAAATAACAACAACAAAAACTGAACAAATGAGAAAGGAAATAAAAAACCCCATCCTGAACAGCTTATGAAATGAAAACTGAAAAACCTTGGCTCTCTAAATTCTTAAACACCACGTTTAGCTCCTAGTCTGTTGAACAACTTGATGCACTAATATAAACCTGTTTCAGAATTAAATTACAAAGGTGTTCATGACCCAAGTAGGCCTGTAGTAAAAAATGAAGATGAAAAGGATGTGGGAAGAGTTTGACCTTCATGATAAGCCTTAACCAACAACAGCATGGAAGGCAAGATTTAGTAACAGTTCTGGGCTGTTGAAGACCCTTTTTCTGTGCTTATCAAAACCACGTGTAGGTTTAAGATCTATTAACAATGCTTAGAGTTAGGCATAGTGTAAATGAAGTATAATTCTTTTTGTTGCAGAGTGTTCATTAAGATTGTATGGCTCCTCCTATAGCAGATTTGGTTTCAAAACTTCAGACATAAACATAGATACCCAGTTTCCTGCCAATGTAAGTAAGGCCGTTTTATTAAGTATTTGTTAGTGGGTTTGAATGTCTACATCTTCATGTAGAGTAAATTTTAAATATATTTAAAAAACATTTTCTAAAAAGTCATTGGGTAAAACAAAGCTGGTCTGGTCTTAAAATAACATTCCTTTCTTCACAGAATTGCAGTCATCAGTCAGTGTAATACACTTTGTGTTTTATTGAAACTTCTTCTGAAAACACTTAAAACATTTGTACTCTAGCAGTCCTGTGAGAGAGATGATTATTTATAGTCTCTAACAGCTGAAATAAATGACACTTCTGTGATCTTGTTTCAGTACTGATCCTGGTTTTGTATCGATAGATTCACATATGCTTATTTTGACTACTAGGTTATATTTGAGCTATGAAACCACATTATCTTATTTATACGTGGAGTAAGTTAAAGTCTTTATTTGTCATGTTAATTGTTTTTATTCATCTTTGTGCTTGAACATTGAAAAGGAGTTAAGTACTTGATTCCATACTTAAACTTACTCCTGCTGTAATTGATTTGATAGTCCCATTTTTAGAATTTAACGTTTTCTGTAGGAAACAAAGAATGGTCTAAGTTCATAAAGTGCATATAATTTTAAAAATCTATAATTCCAGTCTTTAACATGATGTAAATCCACTGTGTCAGAATGCAGTCATAATTAAGCACACTGAAACAGTAATTTTGTTGGTGGGGCTTTTCTTACCATAACGAAGTCTTTGATACAGATAAAAATAACTTTAATAACAATTACTCTAGGATTATTTTTTTTTCCTTTCAAGCAAGCAGAACTCCTGTTCCTTTTGATACAACTTAATAATAGTGAAGAACACATGGAGGTGGTTTTAAATTTGAGTTGTAGAAAATCACCTTCTTGACAGATAGCTGATACAAAAACAGTTTTATTCCTTTTATTGACAGATGACTCAACCAGATGTTCTCTTACTTGTGCAAGAAAGTCTCCAGAACAGTGGTAAGAAAAAGTGCTGCCTTCTCAATTTCGTTAAACTATTGCTGCTTAGTATTGTTGAATTTCACCTCTGCTGAACAGGTACACCACATGCTATTCCTTTTTTAGAAAGATACGAGACTGAATAATACTGCAGAAAAGAATACATTAACAGAACTACTTTTGGTTTGGCATTTAGTGTTATGAGGGCTGAAGTTCTATTTTTGATTATGTGAGAAATTCCTTGTGGGAGGCTTTCTTGTGCATTATAAGTGAAGATGTCATTACATGTGAGGTAGACTCTGCTGCCTCCCCAGCCTGGTCTATTTAGCCATTAGCCACAGAGAGCAGCCCAAGTTCTTTAACATGTAACAGAAATCCAGTAATGTACTTTTGAATTGTGGTCTCCTTTCCTCTAATCACCTGCATGTGTCTGTCAGTGTAGGTGATGGCCCTGTACAGTGGGCTGCAGAGAGACACACGGGGTTTTCCTCAGATAATGAATGTAACTCTGAGCATTAATACAGGGAAGTAAAGTTTAAGATCCTTTAAAAAATGCACTTACTCAAACCAATTCAAGCATATGCAGGCAAGAAAAAAACTGAATATATTGGGTGGGGGGCATGAAAATTCTGTTCTTTTTAAATGCAGATTACAAAAAGTAACTTTACTGCTTTCTTGCCTTGCTTTATGCCCCCAGTTCGGTAACCAGACTGTATGGTTCAAAACCTGTATTTACTGACCTAGATTTTCTCAGTGGCACCCCCTCCATCGTATGTGCATTTTATTGTCTGGACCATTACAGTCTTTGAGAATGGGGTTATTTTTAAGTTAGGTTAGAGGAAGAAGACTTAGATCTTGTAAGAGGTTAGGATCACTATTGTATCACAAAAGCAAGTAATATTTGCATTAACATGTTGTGCCAAGTCTTCTCTGTTAGTGAGAAGATACAGGGATAGAGCATTAGATGTTAGAGGTAGTCTAGTGGCAAAAGCAAGATAATTTTCAGTGACATTTGGTGTCCAGTTGGCTGAGTAACATGACAAAAATCTTGTCATTTCAGAACTTTTGAGTTAAGTATCTAAAATTGTTTGATACTTTCCTCCCTGCTTGGCCCAGTGAAATTGTGAGGTATCAAAGAATAAGTCAGGGTGGCTGACGGCTGAATCATACTTGGAAAATTGTATAAAGAATAAGAAAAAAGATACAAAATGCATAGCGAAAGGACATTACATCATGTAGACAAGCCTATTCTACATTTACATAAAAGACTGTCAGATAACCAGGGAAAAAATTTCTTTCTATATAGTAGTGATGTAACACTCTGGTTTTTTACTTTTCATGCTAATATTGTTCCATAGGTATTGTAGGTCTTTCTGCACGCATGAATTACTGAAGCCAGCTCTTAACCAAAATAATGCCACCTTAATTATACTTATTGTGTATGTATGAATTTTGAAAAGTTCTGGTTTTTCTTACTATTTTCCTAACAGTGCTTAGTGAATATAGACCATATTCTTCCCATCGCATGTGAAACACTTAAATCACATGTACTTTATTTTTCTCAGTATCAGTCATTGTATTAGAAGCTGAAATTCTGCCTGTACTCCTGTAGTTGCATCCAGTTCAACGTATTTTTTGTCAACACCATGCTTAATGTGGCTTCTTCTTTTTCTTTTTTCCACTTAGAATCTTTTACGGAAGTTGCTGCAGATTTCCATGCTAGAGTACCAGTGGTGGTGTGCAGAGAAAAGCAAAGGTCTCGCTTGTCACTTTGTGTGTTCTAATAGTATATAGCTATGTAAATTATATAACCACCTGATAAATGACGTTTCTGTACTAAATTATTACAGTTCCATGGATCTTGAAACACAAACTAACACTCATGGGCAAGTCATTCCTAGCCTAGAATATGAGGGTAAGGGTTGTTCTGTCGTCAGCTGTGTATTTCCCAACCCCTTCAACCATTATGGCTTCCAGCATGTACCCTTACCCTTCCATTTGGGATTATTGCTTAAGCAGAAACTTTCCTTTCTTATAGGTAGTGTACGTACCATATTAAATTACAGATTTCTGTAAGGATAAGTACAGTTTGCTTAGCTTTGCTAGTATTTTGAGAACAAGTGAAAAATATTTTATTTTGCCCATTTGATGAATATCAATTAAGATTCATGAAACATTCTATAAACAACTACTGATAAAAATATTACTAGTTATTTGCTGCTGCCTTGATTTTTTGATGTTGAAAAACATTTTATGTTGTGCGAAAACAGCATAGAAAATGTTTGATGGTGGGTGTGGTATGGGAGGACATTTTTGTTTCATGAAGGAAATTAATATTTAATTAATTTACTTACTAATTTACTTTTTAATTCAGTAAATTAATATTGGAAAAATACTTAAATTTGAATTGTATCTTAAAACACTTGTACAGAAAATTATAATGCATACATTCTCAACCTAACCATGAATCAAATTAGTATTGCATGCTGCTTTTCATGCAGAGATGCTGTCTTTGAGAGGCTGTCAAGTCTTTCCTTACAGCCTCCTGCTACACTGTTCTGTGAGGTGTTATCTGACCTATGGGTGTTCTTACATAACCTTCAAGATCTTTAATTTCTTTTTTGGATTTTAGTGGCCTTATTTGTAAAGTGAGTGCAGGGAATGAGAATGCTTGTCTGACAACAAACCATTTGACTACACTTGGAAAGCTGGAACCTACTATCGTACCTTTAGTGATTGCCTTCAGGTACTGGGCAAAGGTGAGAGTCATTTGTATTCCCTTATCTGTGAGTAAATATTGAATGCACTTTGATATTATGATTATAGCTTTGGTTTAGAAAATGGTTGTTGAAACAGTCCTTGGAAAAAGAGTTGAAGTAAGGACATAAATTTTTATAAATTGTAAATTTTATAAATCACATAATTATTATTTGTGTATGATGATGTTCCACTAAATTTCAAAAGTGGAATTTTAAGCTTCATTCCGTGGCATGCAGGCTGTAAGTATCCTGCTCTGTTACCAAACTAGTCAGAGGAATATGTATGAAATGAAACTGCTAGTTTCTCAATAAACTTAATCCATCATGAAAAAAAAAAAAAAGAACTGTCTCTATTTGTAGATGAAAACAATCTTGTGAATTAATATAAACTTCTTGTAAAGTTTATGTGTCTGCAATTAAAATATTAGTTAAAAATTAAAAAAACTTTTGATTTGTACTGTATCTATGCAAAAGGAGCTATCATTTTTTGCAAATACGCTCCATGCTGTCTGTTTTGCCAGTCTGTGTCCTGTGGCTCTTACATTTAAAACGTTATGGTAGTATGGTAGTAACTGCAGTAAATATGCAGGCCTTGAGAATAAGTTGCATCTGGTAAGAGCTCAAAGAGATCTGAGTTTCTGTAGTATTCAATGTGACTGACTTCTAAGCAGTAATTAAAAGAATATTTTTCATAGTATCACTTGAAGCTTTAATGACTGCAAAATTTGTTTTAACAGTTATGCTGTGTTGATCGTCCTGAGGAGGGAGGCTTGTCACCTTATGTGTTCGCTTTAATGGTTATTTTCTTTCTACAACAGAGAAGAGAGCCTCTTCTGCCTGTCTATTTGGGATCATGGGTATGTATATTAATACACTAAATAGTATAAGTGAAAGGACCAGTTGCTTGTGGTGGTATATAATCTATCAACTTTATGCTACTCTGAGCAAGCTGTAAATGAGCCATTTCTGCAGGAAGAATGTGAATTCATCAACTTTCAATGACTACGCCTAACTTTAGTATGCCTAGCTGTAAGGTTGCCATTCACAATCCCAGTCATTGAAGTAAGTGCTCTGTTGCCCCTTCTGTGAATAAGGAGAGCCTGGGCATTGAATAATGCATTTTGCAGCAATTTACTTCCTCATTTTTTTTTTCAGCCTTTCCTTATAAGTGGCTCGTTTGTGGGGAATGCTTTCTCCGGCTAGCTGATTCCCCAAGCCAATTTATAGTTTGTGGGTTCTCCAGGTAGCTCGCTGAGGCATGGATTCAGGCTTGGAAGAAGGAAGCATGCTCTCTCTTTGCTTATGAAGATGTTTATTCAGTCCAGCCCATAGGGTTGGAGCTTTGCCAAAGCTCCTGTCCACATGGTTGGAAGGTGGAGAGAGAGAGAGAGAGAGAAAGGGAGGGAGGGGGTGTGTGTCCCTTTTTCCCAGCTTGGGAGCTGGGTGGGGAAACACTGAACCAATGGGGAAGGGAAAGGGGTAGGGTTACATCAGGATGAACCAAGTATATTGAGGACAGGAATGGTGGGGGGGAAGGACTATACCAAGTGCATACAAATACAACTTCAAAAACAAATTCAAAAAACTTGAAGCTCGTGCTGCTACATGTCCCTCTTTTTTTTTCTTTAAAGACAAGCTTTTAGACTTTTTTAAAACTGAATTTGTGTTCTGCATTTGGTCAGTGGACCATCTTTTTATTGAGATAACTTTTTCAGATCTTTTTTATCTTCAGAATCTGCAGGCACAGTGATCACAGGTGTTATCAGAGATATAAACTACACATTTGATAAGAAGACTATTAAAACAAAAGCTAACAGTTAACAAACTGACAGTTCGTTTTTGATAAGAAATTCAGACTGCCAGGAGTCCAGTACAGCAACAGTTCTTTGAAGTTTGTTCCAGCATTGCTGGTGACATTTGGAGTGTTCAGGCAGATGTTCTGCTTTTCAGGAAAGGTTGTTTTTAGTTGCAGGTGTTACAGGGCTGAAAGCTGGAACAGTAGTATCATTTTGACATTGGTGGGATTCTCCCATTGTTTCTGCAGGTGTTCTGAGACTGCAAGACAACTTAAGACATTTAAAAAACAGACAACAAAGCAAACAAAAAATGAACTATTGTGGGGAAAAGTCAAGGAGAAAGGAAAAATTTTTTTTCATTGCTTTTCATTTTGCCTTCCAAAATTCTTTTTCTTTCTTCACCAAGCTGCGAAGCAGACTTGGGGTTTTTCTTTGGGGGAAAGGGACCGGGTTGATTTAAAAGTTTCTAATTGAGGCCAAATGAAATTCAATTTGAAAGGAGAAATGTTGTTATTTTCTCTCAGAATTGCCAAATTTCTTTTCTCGTGCTTGGCAATGCAGCGCTTTTTTAGAAGTTTTTTTGAAAGGCTTTTAAGGTTTCTTTTTCTCCTTCATTCTTCCCCATTGTTCTCCCATCACCCCGTTTTCTGCCACTCTCCTCTTTCTGTTCTTTCCTGCCCTGTGTTTCTCCATCATCCCCCATCACCTTCTTTCCCACCCTCCTCCTTTCTCTCCTCCCTGTTTTCTTGTTTTTGTGAAGACGAGGATGTTATTTCTTCATTCAGCAGGTACAGTTGATTTCGGGCTGTTGTGTTGGAAGCAGGCAAGGTCTTCCATCAGCAGTCTTGACAGCAATCCGCATTCTTTGTTGGTTTGATGTGGTCTGGTCATTTGTGCAGTGTTCTCAATATCTCAGTTATCAAAGGCATGACAATTCTGAAAAATCTCAAGAAGTTGAAAATCTGTACCATAATTATCACTTTATTTGCTGCTTGTTTAACTTGTTCAAGAACAGGATTAGGAATCACTGAGATTTGAACAAAATCCAGTTCACACTGCCTCTTATCTTGTATTTGTTTTAAAGCTATTACCAAATTATTTAATTCAGATTGGTCAATTAATTTAAACAATTCTTTCCTTGTGCTTAGGAAAGCATTTGGCATTTAAATTGCCACTGATTGGAATTTAGAATTTTCTGATCGTAATTTTTCTGGTTTAGTTTTATTATTATCGGAAACTGCACTTGCGGTGTGAGCAGGATTGTTCTTATCTGTTTTGGAACCTGCATTATCACAGGAGAGATAAGTCCAAGGGTGGGGGATGGGGGTGTGTCCACTGCGGGCACCCGAGGCAAGGGGGGGCCGTGCCACGGTGGGTGTGGTTTGGTTGTTAGATGACATTCTTTGAAACACTGATCTTGTGGCAGGACGAGGGGGAAGGGCTTGGGACTGTGTGGGAGGCTGGGAAGGAGAGGCAGGGGACCCAGTCTGCACGTGGTTAGCGCTGTGTTTTTTAAAAAAACATGGAGCCGGGATGGGGCAAAACTGCACCTCCCTGGCGTTTTCCGTCTCCGCAGGGCCGGAATCAGCTCTGCGGGTGGCCTTGGTGTGGTCAGGCTACGCTGAGCCGCGCCAGGTCGGTGGCAGTGGGGCAGGGCTTCCGGTGATATTTACCTGCCCGCCATGCCCAGCGGAGGGATGGGGCTGCCCCAGCATGGGACCACGGAGGGTGCGGGGCTGCTCTGGGGACCATGTCTCCCCCTCACGGCTCCGCGGAGATGGGGCTCGGGAGGCGCGGGAAGTGGAGGGCAGCCCGGGGGTGTCCCTCCCGCCCCGGCCGCGCCCAGGGACAAGACGGGACCGCTCCGCCGCGCACAGGATGCCCTGCCATGCACTTGCTGGCACAATGGGATGGGGTCTCCTTCCCGGGGCCCCGCCGAGGCAGAGACAGGCTCCCGCAGGGAGTGCGGGGCAGCCCCGGGGTCTCCTCTGCTCCACCGCGGGAACCAGGGGAAAGAGACTCGCACTGGCCACTTCCGCAGCGGCGCGGGCACCACTGCTCTGCGCTTGGCTGTGGGGGAGTTCTCCCGCGCTCCACCTGGGAGCGGGGCGGCTCCACTTTGAAACTGTGGGACCCGGGCACTAGGGACCAGGTCTGCCGCTTTCTGCGCTCACTGACACCACCCCCCCACCTTGCCGCAGCCGTCGCCTTGCAGGAAGGGGGGCCGAGACTGGCTGCAGTGCGTCTGTTCTCCGTCACTTTCTCCCCAGACCGAAGGGCTAGCAGGGCTGCCGCTTCGGGGCACCCGGCCATCCCATGGGGACGGCGGAGGCGCTCGCCAGTGCGGCTGATCAGAGAAAGCCACTCACTGCTGATTCGCCCGCCCTGGCTTGCTGCTGCTGAGCACCGAGCTGAAAAGCAAGCACTTCTCCCACCCACACCTCTCGGTGCAGCTTTCAAAGCCAAGCGAGACCCATGTGCCGCTTCTGCAACGCTGTGGGGAGTGCCGCTGCAGCTCCGGAGAAGCAGCCATGCCTCCATGCCGCTCAGACTCTCACCCGTGGCACAGGGACGTGGGATTCCGCCTGCGCCGTGGTGCTAACCCGCCGTTCGGGGACCGCACCCTTCACTTGCAGCAGCACGGGACACCCCGCCTGCGTGAGCTTGGACTGCTGTGCCTGTGCTGCTCGCGGAGTTTGGGGAACTTGGGGAGTGAGAGGGTTGCTCGCTCCGCCATGAGCGGCGCCTGCCACGGGGGGAGCTGCACCTCCTGGGGCAGTCTCGGGGGGAAAGACTGCGGCGGCGCTCGTCCGCCTCCGCCGCCTCCCTCCACCCACTGCCTCCAGCTCGTGACCAGCGCCTGCTGGAAACATGAGATGGTGTCTCCCCACCTCCTGCACCAGGGTCCCGCACACCTGCTTTTTCCTCGGTCTGAGGCAGACCTCAGAGTCATGCCACCACTGGCGGGAAGCCAGAGGGACACCAACTCTCCGTTTTTTCACAACAAGCACAAACAACAGGGCACACTGGGGTTTTTTTCCACATGGGGGGAACTGGGGGTGGTTTTCCCACTGCTGCCTGGCCATGGTAACAGTGGGAATTCCGGGAAGAAAAGCCAATCTCCTCCCGGGGAGGGGGGGCAAACTCCTGATCAGAGTCGGGGTCAGAAAATGGGGATTCCTCCTCACTTTCCAGACTGGGTTGCTGGTTTGCCACGGTCAGGAGGAGGGAAGGCGCCATTTATGTTTCTGATAAGGCATTTGCATGGGAGTAGAAAGGGGTGGGGCTGTGAAACACAGCGGCTTTTCTGTGAAACTGGTTTTTCTGGTTTTTCTCCTGATGAGCCAGGATTGCTAACATTTGGTGAGGGTAATTGGTATACTTTGCAACTTTAAAGTTTCCTCCTTGTGCCAAACAGTCAAATCTTTCAATTACTGCATTCCAGAAATTTGCATCTCCACAGAGATTCACACTGGTCAGAGGGAAAAAATCAAAACGCAGCTTAAGGAATTTTTTCAAGTCAATCACAGAAAATTTAACTTTAAATTTTAACAAAACTGCACTTATAAAAAAAACCCACTTTGTTCCTCTGCAGACAAAGTCGCACCCATGTTTGCAGAACTCACAATTCCATGAAGGTAGGAAAATTAAAAGTTACAATTGCACCACCACTCCTGCCATGTGCTCTGTGGAGGGAGGTGGCTGCGCCTGCCGCGGGCCACCAGGTGGCGCTGTAGAACAAAGAACCAAGCGCGCCAAGCTTGGCACTCCCCGGGCCACGTGCTTTTCGCAGAGGAACAGAGACAAAGAAAAAGAAAGAGAAAATGGCCCCCGGGACAGTTTTTTAACCAAATGAACTGCAAATTTGCAGGTTCCCCACGACTGCACAGTCTGTTTCTCAAAATTCTTTCCTCCTCCTGGAGAAAGAAACCATAGGCCTTAAGCCCTGTTCCTTAAGGAACAACCAAAAGAAGTGGTTATACTCACCATCCCAGGCATAGAGAAGGAATCTCGTGGTGTTGCAGGATCCAAACCTTTTTGAAAGGACTTTCCCGGTGCTCTGGAAAACTACCCTTTCTTCTGCTGGAGATGTTGTCCAATAGGAACAGAACAGCCAAAGAAAAATTTCCTCCGAGTCCCTCCGTGGGGTTTTCAGAGTTCTCTGTGACGTGGAGTCTGCATTCAGCACAACTCACGCTGGCCGCCCTGCTTCCACACCTCGCTGGGCACCCCTGAAGCTCACGTGTCCTCTCTGGGGCATGCAGCTCCTCTGGGGTCCTTTGCCGAGCTGAAGTGGAGCCTGTCCCGTGTTGTGGCACCAATTATAAAGTGGCTTGTTGGTGGGGAATGCTTTCTCCGGCTAGCTGATTCCCCAAGCCAATTTATAGCAGTTTGTGAGTTTCCCAGGTAGCTCGCTGAGGCATGGATTCAGGCTTGGAAGAAGGAAGCGTGCTCTCTCTTTACTTATGAAGATGTTTATTCAGTGCAGCCCATGCGGTTTGAGCTTTGCCAAAGCTCCTGTCCACATGGTTGGAAGGTGGAGAGAGAGAGAGGGAGGGGGTGTGTGTCCCTTTTTCCCAGCTTGGTGAGCTGGGTGGGGAAACACTGAACCAATGGGGAAGGGGAAGGGGTGGGGTTACATCAGGATGAGCAAAGTATATTGGGGACAGGAATGGGAGGGGGAAGGACTATACCAAGTATATACAAATACGAATTCAAAAACAAATTCAAAAAACTTGAAACTTGCACTGCTGCATTTCCTCCAGACTGTTGATAACTCAATCCACATAGCTACATCCCAGAACAATGTCTTGGAATCTGCCATCTAATTCTCCAAAACATAAATTGTTGAAGAACACAACTGGTGTGATACTTTCTGAAGGGATCACATTAGGAACTTAGAGCATTCTTTGGTTTAGAAACTGAAAGGCATTTTGATGTCAGGAGTTGTATTATGGATGCCAATCCAGAATCAAATTCTCCAGGGCACCATTTATGTCTGTCCTGGGTTGTAGAATAAGATATGCACAAAGTATTCTATCACCCTCTTCATCAACTGTTGAAACCAATT
>JBBMKD010000115.1:36989566-37010693 GCA_037834095.1 Argya squamiceps
CAATTGGTTTCAACAGATGATGAAGAGGGTGATAGAATACTTTGTGCATATCTTATTCTACAACCCAGGACACTCGTGGACAGGCAGAGGACTGCCAGGACCTTCTCCACAGAGCTGCCTTCCAGCAGATCAGCCTTAACCTGTGCTGGTGCCTGGGGTTATTCCTCCGCAGTGCAGGACCCTGCTTTTGCCTTTGTTGAATTTGAGGCAGTTCTCTGCCCATCTCTTCATCCTTTCAAGGCTACACTCTGGGGTATTGGCCAGTGCTCCCAGCCCTGTGTCATCGGTGACCTGCTGAGGAGGCATCTGTCTCTTTATCTCAGTCACTGCTGAACAAATTAAACAGCCTTGGGCCCAGTATTGACCCTTGGGGGGACACCACTTGTGACGGGCCCCCGTTGAGACCCTGTGCCACTGATTACAACAACCCTCTGGGATCTGCCATTCATCCAGTTTTCAGTTCACCTCATTGTCCATATTTCCTGAGTGTGGACACCAGCACACCCTTACAACAGCACTGAGCTCTTAAGAGTTTTTGGGGAGAAGTATGGGGAGAAGAGAGAAAAAGGTTGGGGCATATTCTAGACCTGGAACAGCTGTTACTAAATTTTTTCCACTATCATGTGGGAATTAAAATTTAAAGTTTGTGTGATGTTTAGCTTTATGTTTCTTTTTTCATTTTCTTTAGATTGGAGGATTCTCATTAAACAAACTAACTAATTTTCATCTGAGAGAAGTCCAGAAAGATGCTGTGGTTTGGGAGTATAACCTCGCTGATGATTCTCATTTCCCACAAGAAACTTCGCCTAGAAGGGGCAAGGTCTGAACTTTTGTTTCTGTATTAGTCTAGCAGACATTGCTGTTCTCAGAACAGTATTCTCATTCAGTTTTGTGTTTATGTTTCAAAACCATGAGCTGAACTAAGACATTGTACCGCTGCTTGCTTCAGGGTTTGTTGTGCTTACCTCTTGGTGCTAAGGAGCTGGCAGGAAAATAGATATGATCTCAACCTCTTTGATAAGACCCTGAATTTTAATCTGCTGGGGATATATAGTTTACGGAGCTGAAGCAGTTTTATCTTTAAATTAGGTTAAGCATATGAAAAATATTTCATCTTTGCTTTGAGCTGTTCTTAGAAATTATTTCTATTATAACAACTTTGTAAGGAACAGTATCACTATGTGATTGCATTTTGTGAGAGTTAGCAATTCAGCCTAGACTTGGCTGAAAAGTAGGCAGTATAATCCATTGTGTCCTGTGAGATACAATTTTTCTTTGAAATTTATAAATTATGGCATAAACACTTAAAGAAGCGGTTGTTATTAATCATTGATGCTACTCTTTACTGTTGCTGCATTCTTTCATTTTAGAGTTTTATACTATATCTTCCAGCTTTTTAATTGCAGTTTTCATTGCAATTGCAGGAGTCAAGAACCAGTTCTGCCATACTAAATTACAGATTTAAATTGCAGGAGTCAAGAAACAATTCTGCCATACTATATTACAGATTAAATAAAGGAAGTGTAACAGTTAAGCACCTGTGTACTAAATATTATCTAAGGTTTTCTTCTGTAATTGACAGGTTCCCTTAGTATTTGATTTAGGTCACCAGTGTTCAGCACCCATTGGTCAGCTCTGGCTTGAACTGCTCCGTTTCTATGCTTTGGAGTTTAATATGGCTGATTTGGTTATTAGCATACGACTCAAGGAACCAGTGTCTCGTGAATTAAAGGACTGGCCTAAAAAGCGCATTGCTGTGGAAGGTATGTAAATATCTCTCAACAAACTTCAAAGAACTATAACTTCAGTTTTTATGAGGTCCTGACTTGGCTGTTGATATGGTGTGTTACGACTTAGAAATTTTTAATATTGGACTGGTTATAGTATCATATTTTTTCCAAAAAAAAATCAACTTAATATTTCTATTGGGTATTATTTTAAACATTATCAGAAATAATTAAGTGAACTTAAAAATTGTCTTCAGGCCAATTTGTAGATCTTGTGTCCTTACACAGTGTTTTAAGAGTTAGTAGCAATTCAGATTCTAAAAATGTAAGTGTATTCTTTAGTTAAGAAGTTAACTCTTTTCACTGCTGGCTCACTTCTTCTCTTTACTAGACCCATATTCAGTCAAAAGGAATGTGGCAAGAACTCTGAACAGCCAGCTAGTGTATGAGTATATTCTTCACTGTCTAAGAGCAACTTACAAGTATTTTGCCTTGCCTCACAAAAAAAGTGCAAAAGGGAACAAAATACCCTCTTCAGATGCAAGTGAGGTAAAATCCCAAATGCTGGACCATGGAAAAGATGCTATAAAGTGTGAAGATTCTGACTTGCAAAACTTGGATGATAGAACAAACACAGTCATAGTAGAAAATTGCGTAACAGAGAACACATGTATGCCCAAGGAATATAAAATTGGTCCTTCAAAACTGTGTGATGGTTCGGAAAGTTTCACAGAAGAAGAATTGGCTGATGGTATAAGTCATCTGGGAATCATGCATGAAGGCTCAGACTGTATAATTGAGGAAATTATTTCTGGAGATAATGAGGATTTTAAACCTAGTTGTGGAGAGACAGAGAGTGAAAGTGAAGATGAAGAAGAGGAGGAAGAGGAAGAACATGAACAACAAAAAAGACAGTGGAATAACATTTTGGCTGCTGAGCAGGCAATTGATGAAGACAGTGACAGTGGAGAACTCCCTGTTATGGTGAATGAGCATGATGGAGAGACATGTAATACTTCAGACTTGGAAGGTTTTCAACACACTGCACTTACAGAGAGTGATGAGTTTGGCTTGGAGTGCAGTGTTATAACAGATGACGTTTATGCGGATAGTAGCACTGAAGTTTCTGATGAATTGGATGAATCCCCACAAAAATTCCTACGTTCAGGACAGAGTCAGATATCCCAAATGATTAACTCAGATGATGAAGAGGAAGAAGAGGAAGCATCAAGTCTTCTAAATCAGAGAGAATGCAGCGTTGCTGTTAGAGCTGGAGGTGAAGTAGATAACACATATACTGGATCTGGAGATGATGATGCACTGTCAGAGGAAGATGATGACTATTCCATCCCCAGTAAATATGAAAACAAACATTTCAAAGAAAATGTAGATGGACCTCCGAGGATCAATTTGAGTCAAGAACATCTTACTGAGAAGGGAAGCCGTTCTGAAGAGACTACAGCAGTAGAACAGTACTTAGAATCTGAACTTTTTTATCAATTCAGTAAACAAGCATTTACAAAAGGGAAGGTAAGCAAGCTGTATCAGAACATAAACATATTGCTTATGTTCTTTTAGAAGTTATATGAAAGTATTGCTAAAATTTATTAAAGTACTATAGTTTTTAAAACCAGTCTTGCTTTTTGTTCATGCAGTCTCCGACAGTAGTATGTAGCTTGTGCAAACGGGAAGGTCATTTAAAGAATGATTGTCCAGAAGACTTCAAGAAAATTGAGCTTGACCCACTGCCACCACTGCCACCCAAGTTTTCAGTTATTCTAGATCAAGTTTGTGTCCAGTGTTACCGTAAGTTTTTTCCTTTGAATATTGTTGTGCCATAGAAAAAGAATTGGAAAAAAAAAACGTAATGCCCACAGGCTAATGGTGTTATAAGGTGACAGTTTATTTGCTACATTGCCTCCAACTTAGATACAATTCCACGCTTTGGCTTAATGGTAATAGCTCTAATAGAACTGCTGAGTAGATTGTATGTAGAGAACAAGAAAGTGTTTAGATTTGTCTTCCAACTGGCTGGTTGATTACTCATACAGAAAAATACATATTCTGAGAGTCTAATTATGGGTGGAGTTTTTGACTGATTCTTTTATATTTGTCTGATTTGAATTATGTTAACTGTTCCTTAACTTGTACTTTTCATAAAAAAACTTCAGTATTCTAGAAAAAATAGTGTCAAAATATCACTTTGTAACATTTCTCCACTTTTGTTCTTTTCAGAGTGACCCAACTTTCCTCCTTTCTCTCTCGCCATTTCTGACCAGACAAAATGCATTATTTGTCTAATTAATGTTTTTCTTTGAACAGGTATTTCTCTTCTACTTCATCCTTGCTTTCTTTCCTTCACATGTGAATTTTCTTTCTTTTTCCCTTCCCCTGTCCCACTGTAAAACCCTTTCTATTTTCACTTGAATCTTTGCTCCTTTTATAGTTGTACAGTTGCCTAAATTGTTGTTTTTTCTTCTTTTTTTAAAGATGATTTTGCTCCAAATATAATAGAGGATCAGGCTCGGGAACATATAAGACAAAGCTTGGAAATCTTCATTAGACAGGATTTCCCAGGTAATTAGGCCATTCTAACTTCATATTTATACTTTCATACTTGAGCGTTTTCCAAGAAAACATCATTTTAGTGTAATAAACACCTTGGTTTTGATATTTAACCCATATTGTTGCTCAGCATTGCAATACTTCATTACATTATTTTTTGTTCTAAGTCTTATAAGGCTTTTTTAAATTTGGGAATTTTTATTTATTCATATATAGCATACATTAGTAGGAAGGAGCAATGGCAAGTTAAGGAAGAAACAAAGCTGAGGTGGAATAGTTTTATATTTGTTATTTTAATTTTATTTATTAATCAGACTTATTTTTGTAACCACTCTTACAAACAACAAGTTTTTTGTAGTACTTCCTACTGAAACTTACTGGGCTTGGAATATTTTAAAATATAGGCACAAGATCTGGCCTATTCACAGAACCTAGGCATTTGATTTTTTTTTTTTCCTTTGCTTGTTTCTGGAGCTCTTACCTGTAACACCTGGGCTTCAGTTAATGGTCTTTTAAAATTAAAAAAAGACAGTTTTGTCTGCAGCCAGGTATATCCCTTACCCTAAAAATCTCTGTACAAAGCCTTTTTCAGTCACATATCAGCTTGAACCTACATGCTAACTGTTTAATTACTGGAAAATCTAACTTGTTTCTGGATTCGTCAGACTGCTTATTTGAGTCAATAACAGAGATTCTTTTCTCGTAAGCAAAGTTGATCAGAAAGTTTTCGTGTACCACAGAAATACAATAACGTTCTCATGCCTATATTGGAAGACATGAATCTTCCAATCTCATACAATATGAGATTCTATGCTATATATAATTTGATATTTTCTGTTAATATATGACTGTAATAAAACACATCCCTTACAGGAACGAAGCTGGATTTGTTTGGCTCCTCAAAAAACGGCTTTGGCTTCAAACAAAGTGATCTTGATATCTGTATGACAATAGATGGTCTGGAAACTGCTGAGGTAGGTTGAGTTTTTGGTTTTATGATTAAATAAATGCAAGATTTTCTTATCTTGTGTATCTAATGTAACAAACTCATTATTTTATAAAAGATTTAATACTAGAAGAAAATACTAAGGTGCCACTAAGGCAGATTATGTTGGGGGTGTTTGCTGTTGCCCTAGGCATGAGTCTTAAGAAAAAAGAAGCCAGTTTTCTCCTGAATTCTGCATTTCTATCTTTATTTGTGCAGATAAATAACATTCTTTATTGCATAAACTGCTGGGAATGGGAAGCAGTGAAAGAGCACATCAGTCTCCTTTCATGCCTAATATCAGTGTTTAAAATGTTTCCATTATTATCTTGTCAACTGCTGATTTTACATATGCTATTTTGAAACAATTTCTTGTATTCACATAATTCTGTTGAACATGAAACATTTGATTATACAGCCTTAAGCTTAATGGCACATAATAAAAGATTTGCCTAAAATACTTGCAGCAGATATATCTTTTAGCTTTTTTTTCTTAATGTCTTAGGGACTTGATTGCATCAGAATCATTGAAGATTTAGCAAAAGTTCTCAAGAAACAGTCAGGTAACTTTCTGGAAAACTAAAATAAGTGATTCTGGTTTTGTTATTTAATTTGCTGTAGTGACAGTGTTCTGGAGCACTGTAAATGAAAATCATTAAGATACAACTAACATAAAAGAGCTTATGTTAGTAAGAGTGAGGTTCAATATTGTGAACATTTGGATTTATTTTTGTTTGTATATGTAGGTACTCGAGGTTGTAATGTTATTGGACCACATCTGATCTGGACAGATAGTATGTTTATAGCTTACATGCATAAGAACAATGATTAAGACTTGGGGCTGCAGTTTAATAATGGTGTACTTGTATGTTCAGTGCATAGGAAGTCCATAGTATTCTGATAAAAGTCTGCAATGGGAATCCTGTTTTTTCTACAAGAAGTCATGAATTTTATGGTGCTCGTTTTGGTGTATCTCCAATGAGTTGTAATGAATTATCATTTGTCTGTTATCTAAAAAGAAATTTTATTTAGACTGCTCTTTATTTTTTGAGTAGGCTAACATACATTTATATAAATTATATTTAACAGTTTGATCATGTTTAACAAATTTCTAAAATCAGTGTTAAAACATAACTGAAATACAATTTTGGTGTCAACTAAGATTTTATTTTGGCTACAGTTGGAAGTTTTTAGATACTGTGTAGGACTGTATTGTAGCTATTCAGTAATATGACATTTCATCCTAGGTTTAAGAAATGTCTTGCCTATAACGACTGCTAAAGTCCCAATTGTCAAATTTTTCCATGTCAGAAGTGGTCTTGAAGTAGACATCAGTTTATATAATACTCTGGTAAGGTTATCTCCTTTTGTATTTTAAGTTGTGTAACAAAAAACTGAGAATCTGTTTCTTGAGACTGAAGTGATTGTTTGGATGAGGTTTAATAATCAACTGTTTCCAATTACCTGTTGCAGTTTTATATTCCAAAGAAATCTTTTTGGGTTTTTTTTGTTTGACTGTGGGTGGAGTTATCTGCACAGTTGTGACTTCAGAGTTGTCACTTTCCTAAGAAAATCTATTAGCTCTTCAGTAAGAGTAAGAAACAGAGGTTTGAGTATTGTAAGTTTTTCTTAAATGAGAGCTAAAATAAAGTAACTTCAGCTTTTATAGACATCACTTAGCATCACGGCTCTTACCTAGCCTTGAGACCTGAAAGAGTGATTTTGAACCCAGCTTGCCTGAACTGTAACATATTAGAATGTAAAAAAAAGAAAAACCTAAACACTAAACCCATCCATGTGTTCTTGGCCAAACATTTTAAAAACAGGTTTAGTTTATTTCAATGTCTCTAAATTTCAAAGCCCTTTTCTTCAAACAGCAGAGGAAAGTTAAGTCTTAGTGACAATTTTTAAACTTCCTGAAGGTTTTTTATGAGCTCAAGGGTAGTCTTGAGGAAGATACCCCAGCCACTAAGTGGGAAGGTTTTCTCCTTGAAGTTATGCATCTATATGTGTTTGTTGGTAGCTCTTACAGATCTAGACTGGAATCTCTGTGTTTGAGTAGTTACCTTCTACTAAGTATTTTGAAACTGCAATAGCAGATTAATGCTTCTTGTTTTGAAGTATTGTTCTGTGAATGCTGCTTTTACCACTTCCACACAGTTTAAGGAAGTTGATTGGCTTTTAAAAGAGCAGGTGATAACCTCATTGTTGAATGCTTCCTTTCTCAATATATATTCCTACTATGCAGGGCTTCACATATGCATTTCTTGAGGACACAACCTAGAGTTTTTGTTTTTCATGTTTTCAGCTTATTTCCTTCATGACTTCAGAGCTTCTTTATTTTCTGTATGACTTCCTTATTTTTCTAGGCCTTGCATAACACCAGACTTCTGTCATCATATGCAGCTATTGATCCTAGAGTAAAATATCTGTGTTACACAATGAAAGTCTTTACAAAGGTAAGTGTATTTCAGACATTCTAGAAGCAGTAGTTCCTGCAGCAAGGGACAATCACCATTGAAGACAAAAATCATGTTTCTTTTTCTAGATATGTGACATTGGAGATGCATCTCGAGGTAGCCTGTCATCTTATGCATATACTCTTATGGTGCTTTATTTTCTTCAACAGAGAAATCCACCAGTCATCCCTGTTCTTCAAGAGGTATGGTATATTGGAAAAAAATGAGTAACTCTACACAGTGTTGATCAGAAGAATGTCAGTGCTGGATATGAAAGGCTCTTCTAATGAGTTTTAATATTCTTTCAGATCTACAAAGAACCAAAAAAGCCTGAAATTTTAGTTGATGGCTGGAATGTATATTTCTTTGATAAGATAGAGGAGTTGGTGAGTAAATCAGGCTAATTGGAAGTGTTACCAGTAACTTGTCAAATGAATAGAAATTCCTTTTAAAGACATTGTTCCCAAATACAGAGGTTGAATATTGTGGTTTAACCCCAGCTGGCAATTAAACACCACACAGCCACTCTTTCATTTCCCTCCATCCCTCCCTGGTGGCCATTCCTTTGAATAATTTTGTTTTGTACAGACTCATACTGAATTAATAAATTCTTTTCTTAAGAGGCAAAACTTGTGCTAGAAGTTCTATTAATTGTCCACGTTGTTGCTAATGGATTAAAAAATATGGAGTTTAAAACTAATATTGGATTATCAATATAAATTATGAAAGGAAGTGTTCTAGTGTAACTCCACTGTTTTTCTGTATAAAATAGATGATGAAAATATATTATGGAAATAATGAAAATGCTTAATGTAAGTACTGCCTGTAGCAATATTTTCGTCATTTTAGTCAGTTGTTTGGCCAGACTATGGGAAAAACACTGAATCTGCTGGGCAACTGTGGCTGGGACTTCTCCGATTCTACACAGAAGAATTTGATTTTAAAGAGCATGTCATCTGCATCAGGAGAAAAAGTCTACTTACAACTTTCAAGAAGCAGTGGACCTCCAAATATATAGTAATTGAAGGTAAAAAAATATGAAGTACAAGAATATACAGAACTTCTTTAACATGAAAATTTTGCTTTTTCACGAGGCCTATTTATTTTTCTATTACTGGATTATAAATTGTTATATTTCATGTTTTGAAACCATCACAAAAATGCCATTGGGTTTCAGTAGTGCTAAACATTATTCTTAAGGGTTTTTTTGGCTACTGAAAAGAAGTTGCAAAGCAAACTTCTCACTTTTTATTATGAAGTAAGTGGCAGAAAAATAAATTTAACAAAATCCTTTGGCAAAGAAATCAGCTGTAATGCAATTGAGGTGTTCTCAAAAATACTAGGTTTAGCTGAGCCCGTATTTACTTAAATGATTCAACTCTGTGTATGATTAGGCTGTTTATTATCACTGTGATCTCTGACAGAGAAAATGCAGTGACATATTTTAGAAATAATCTGTAAATTATTTTCTGGCCCATTTCATTTTCATGGAAAGAATTTCTATTCTTTTGTCTGCACATTGAGAAATGCCTGTCATATTTTTTTCTACAGATCCCTTTGATTTGAACCACAATCTTGGAGCTGGATTGTCAAGAAAAAGTAAGTCTTCTGTTAACAATTTCAGTTATAAAGTGAAGATCTTGTCTTGGATGTTTATTTCACATTCTAGTTTGATATCTAAATGATGATTTCAGTTTGGGATTTTTTTTTCTTCCACAGTGACAAATTTTATAATGAAGGCTTTTATCAATGGCAGAAGGGTATTTGGTACCCCTATAAAAACATTTCCTAAAGAGTACCCATCAAAAATGGTAAGTTCCTTCTAAGAGGAACGTGTGTGTGCTCTTTGGTGTATAACTTAGCCTTTACAAGACTATGGTTACACTCGCTGTAAGCTCTTTCTCTTTAATTTCCACACTACTCTAAAAATCTGAGTAAATCAGTTACTGGTGAGTACTGTTTTAACGTTACTTACTTGTAAAATATTTTGCAAAATACTAGTCAAATCAAGAGTTTCATCGTACAGATTTATGTATTTTAATCCAAATCAAAACCAGCTTAGCATTTCTTAAAACTGCAGTTTTATAACAGTGTGCAGACCTGGTGGTGAGTAGGTTGCCTGTCAAAGAAGAGGTCAGAAGCTAGTTAAGTCATTGGGTCTTTCAAAGTTCAGCGACAGGCTTATTATTTTCTGTAACTCTAACTGCTGTTTTAACACTTTTGTATCTGTCTTGATTTCCAAGTGTTTGGATTTTCATTTTAAATATATGACGTCTTCTACAGGAGTACTTTTTTGATCCTGAGGTACTAACAGAAGGAGAACTGGCACCAAACGATAGATGCTGCAGAACTTGTGGTAAAATTGGCCATTTCATGAAAGATTGTCCCATGAGACGAAAGTGAGTCTAGTATTGGCATCTGTGTGTACCTTTTTTCCTTAAGTTTGTTTAGGAAAGATTAGGATAGTGATGCTATAAAGCATGTGTGCGCTGTGGGTTATTTGGCGAACCTGAATTAAACTTAAAATGTATCAGGACCTCTTTTGGCAGTGGTGGGATAGTGTTGCTGCAGAACTGGTAAAGTATCAATGCTGACTCTCCACTTCCTTATACAGGAAGGGAATAGTCAAAGAGAATCTAAATATTCAGCAGAGCTGAATAACTGTGCTGTGAAAAGCACTCATGGATACCTTTTATATTTTTATTTATTTAATAGCGTCTATTACCAGAATTTTGCTGCTCCTAGCAAGGCACAATTTTGTCAAGTTCCGAGAATCATGCAATTCCTATCAAAAGCTAGGCAAGAATGTCACAGCATTATTTTTCATAAGCACACATGTATGAGGAAAATGTCCTGTTTTACATCCAAGAGAATGCTTCCTGTCCCTGAGTAGCCATTTCCAGTATTCAATGACTCTCTTCTGGCAACAAATGAATGGCTAAATGACTTTTGCTACTCTTTCTCTTATGGAACGTCTTAAAACTCATCTTTTAATTTTGATTTTAGTTAAGACAAAGCTCTTTAAAGACTGGATGTCTAAAAAATAGTGAAATCTTGAAAATATTTATGCTCACTTGTAAGGTGGATGGAAAAAATTAACCATTGTTTAGAATCTATTTATGTTAAAAGCAGTAATTAAAAATCATTTGCACTTTCCTGTAACTAAGCAAAGAAAAGTTACTGACATGTTGGATGAAGTGGTTGTCCTACTACATATTAAAGATTTGTGAATTTACACTGTTGAGTCTGTTAATTTAGAAATTTACTCAGCTTTAGCAGTTGCAAGCACAGTAGCTGATGATAGTTTGAAATTAAAGAATGCTGAAGGTGGTGTGAAAGGCTCCTCAATGTCCAGACTGCTGTCTTACATCTATGAATTTTTAATGTTGAGTTCTGAAGGGAAATACCAGTTCATTGCACATACTCAGCTATGTGTTATACAACATTAGAGGAAAGTAAATGGGATTGTGCATCTAAGAACAGAAATGCCCTGTGGGGTAAAACCACTGATACGTTTGAGTCCTCTGTTCGGCCATTTATTGCAAAAGAGGCAATGAAGGGCAGACTAGTTGTTTTCTGCAGTCTCTTCTCCTGCATTCCCTAGCATTGATGTATAAGAGATGTTAGAGCACATACCTGCCCTGCTCATTTGTGGACTGGGCTTGTTTATGATTTTGTCCTTTTAGTCGGTTTTTTTGGGTTTTTTCCTGAACCTGATTCTCCTGGTTTCCTTAGCAGTCTTCTATGGCAACCAGTTCCATAAGTGTTCTGACTGATATGTAAAACAATACTTTCCTGTATCTAAAAGTTAATCATAGTCATCCAGTAACTTGCTAAGTGTGCACTTAATCCATTTTGCCTTTGTCCTTAACAAAGAGGTTAAATAATATTGGTCCCAGTACAGACCCCTGAGGAACACCACTCATCACTGTCACACAGACATCAAGACATTGACCACAATGCTTGAAGTGCAACTATCCAGCCAATTCCTTATCTATTGAGTAGTCCATCTATCAAATCCATATTTTTCCATTTTAGAGACAAGGATGTTGTGTAAGACAGTGTCAAATGCTTTGCAGAAGTCCAAGTACATGATGTCAGCCACTCTTTCCTTACCCACCATTTCTGTAACCCATTTTTATAGAAAATTTGTCAGATTTGTCAGGCGTGATTTGTTCTTAGTGAAGGCATGTTGGCTGTCGCCAGTTGTCTGTCTGTTTCTCATATGCAAAGTTTTCAGGAGGATCTGCTCCATGTTCTTACGAGGCAGAGGTGAGACTGACCTGCCTATAGTTCCCCAGGTATTCCTTTTATGCCTTTTTTTTTAAAAAAAAAAGAAGCTCACCTTGAAGCTCACACCATTCTTTTGCCCTTATTCAGTTTTGTGAAGTATTTTCCAGGTTTCTGGCCATTAGCAATGCATCCAACTTGCCAAAGGAGCCTGGTATCATCTTCAGATTGGGGGTTTCACTCCTGTCTCCTTCTCTAGTCATTATAAAGTTGTTAGATCAAACAAATCTGACAGTGGTAGTGTTTCTTCACTACTAGACTTTTAAGTCACATAGAATGTTAGAAGCTTCTCTCAACAGAAGAGATTTCTAGAGGGAATATGCACAGTTTCAGAAGGAAAGAACTGAGTTCTGGTTGAATTGTACAAACAGAAAAATCCCCAAAACTATAGCCCAATTTTTTTGTACTTTGTTAGCATTTTGCTTAGCGTTTCTTTTCTTCCATTGTCGGCAACTTGAGTAGCCCGATTTTCAGTGGTTCTTATATTTTTTGAGTTACAATTATTAGGATTTAGGACTGTATTATCATCTAATTGTAAAGTTAAATTATTCAATATGTGTTAAAATATTTAATGTGTTAAAATAAAAGTTAAAATATTTAATATGTGTTACATCCACTGTTTAGTGGGAGAGTCAAAGGAAAAGTATGACAATTCACTTTGTTTATGCCACAGAAGATTTATTTTGTCTAAGGACAGCACATGCATTTTTTGTCTGGTTTTTTTATTGACTCTGTGTGGGAATGTAAGGCCTCTGAATTCTGCATCACTTTTCTGCTCCTGCAGACTAAGATGGCGTCATGATTATGAAGGTACACAAAGGTATGGAGAAATCAAGGAGAAAAGAAGCAAAGAGGACAAAGAAATGCAGAATAAACCAACAGAAAAGGAGACCTTAATCAAGGAGGTAAAGTCACACCTATGTACACCTCAGAAGAGGAAACTAGCAAGAGTAATAGTGGAAACTGGAAGAGAGAAGACTCCCAGGCAATCAGCTGAGAAATGGAAGCGCCTGGAAGACAGAGACGTAAGAGAAAAACGTTGTTTTATCTGTGGAAGAGAAGGTCATATTAAGAAGGAATGCCCACAATATAAAGGAGTTGCAGGTATGAAACTGATCAAACTGAGTAGTTTAAATAGCACTTCTGGGGTTTTTTTGTATTTTTAACATGATTGACTAACAGGTAAGGCTTTTGCATCATGTAAATGTGGTGGTTTTTTAATGTAGTCATATTTAACCATTTTCCCTTCGTCTTCACCTTCGTTTCAGAAATGTGCTGTGTCCTGGGAGATTTGGCATAGTGTCTCTTGGCAGATAAGATATTTATAATAAAAAGGGTATGAGTATCAAATATGTTGAAATTGCTTCCATTGTCATCACAATGTATGAGCTTGCCAACATTTCAAATTACAGCTTCTCTTCTAGTTCATCATAATTGCAACAGAAGCTAGCATTACAGTGCTTTACATTACCTAAACCAGAATGATTCTATATGACCCTGAAGTCAATATGAAAAGTGTACAGATTCGCTCAGATTGAATTTTGTGAATAAAATAATGTTTCTGCCAACTCTGCAGTTGAAGGGATTCAGAAGTTCATCTTATCCTGGCTGACAGACCTGAATGAAATACTGCTAAGCAAAAGTATTTAATTATCTAAGTCATCTTTCAAATAAGATGGCTCGCTCATCATTTGTGTTATAAAGGAATAACTTTCTAAGATAAAACTGAGACTTATGACAGTACATGGTACTTGTAATTAGCTTCCAAAGGAACAAGCTATCACTGTTTCCCTGTAGGAAACCTGGGTGCATTTAAATTCATGCTGAAAAGAATTTGTTTTACAAATTACTCATGACTTGATCTCTTACAGGAACAGGTTGGAGTCTTTTATATAATAAAACATATTTTTCAAACCAGTTTTTCTCTACTTGCAAAAATATTCTATCTGCCTGAGATCAGGAAACTCTCCATAATCAGATGCATTTAGTGGAAGAGGGTACAAGACTGTGTTAAAATACTGGAAGAGGGAGGAGAATGGTGCAAGTATATTCAGAAGTATTTTTACTTTGATAGATGACTAAAAGTACTGGATGGACAAAAAAGTTGATTAAAAATTGAAGCCATGCTTCATTCAGCTTTTGACTTTCTAAAGGTGTATGTCAAGTCTAAATTTAACTTTTGAGTTTGTTTATCTTTGACCTTTTCTCACTGAACTTCTCTTCCAGCCGTTCTGCTTGCCATGATACTGAGTCTACTAAGGTGGAGGGGAATATGCCTGACTGTTTCATATTTAGCATTTACCATATGAGAACTATGCTTAGGCTGTACAGTATATAGGTCTAACATAATAAGTTCTGAAATAGGTGGTTTTTGTCTGTTATCTGTGTTTTGGGAATTAGTATTTTGGAATTTGAAAGAATTGCTGTAGGTTGGGCTTTGTCTTTTATTGCTTGCTTAGTGCCTGAAGAGTTCTCTCTAGTTGAGTAAAGTACTATGAACAAATGGATCAAAATGTTCAGACTCCACTCTTTGCATTGCTGCATTTTGTGAGACTATAGACACTTCACTTACCACGGCATCTTCATTCATTCTAAGCTCCCTGTCTCCTGCTGATTCTTGAGGAGGACACAAAGCTTAATTATTGTAGGTTCCTAGCTTAAATGTATGTCACCACATTATGCAAGTTTTCCATGTTATAAAATTGAGGAAAATAACAGTGTCCTCCTACATTCTACATTTTCTGATTCTAGATAAAAAATATTTTGGTATTGTTCTTATGGTAGCTGAAACTAGTTCCTAATTAGCAACTCCTTTTTATGATTTTTTCAGATGGTTTGAAACCAGAAGTGTTGTGCAGGTCCCCTTCTTTACCCACTGCTGTCAAACATGCTGGTAGATTAAATCAGGTAATCTTTTACTTTTTATATGTTTTTAAGTCCATATAAGTTAGTTAAGAAAAGCTTTACCTAAAATTTCAAGGAAAACCTTTTATGTTGTGAAATTAAATACTTCAGTTTTGTTGGTTCACTGGTGTCTGTATGTTTTTATAGGGAGTGCTTATGCATGAAGAAAAAAAGAAACCAAAAGGAAGAGTATTTTTGAGTCCCCAGTCAGGTTTGTATATCTTCAGTTCAGTTAATGAACTATGTGTAAAAGCCTGGCCAGCAGGGTGAGGGGGAGGATTCTGCCCCTCTCTTGTGCTCTGGTAAGACCAAACCTGGAATCCTGCATCCAGCTCTGGGGTCCCAGCACAGGAAGGACATGGAAAAGTTGGAGCCAGTCCAGAGGAGGGTCACCAAGATGGATAGAGGGTCGGAGCACCTCTCCAATGGAGAGGCTGAGAGTGTCAGCCTAGAGAAAAAGAAGGCTTCAGAGAAGACTATTGTGGCCTTTCAGGGGTAAAAAGGGGACCGTAAGAAAGGTGGGAACAAACTTTTTAGCAGGGACTGATGCAATAGTAAGGGGTAGTGGTTTAAAACTGAAAGAGGGTCAATTTATATTAGACTAAAGAAAGTTTTTTACAATGAGAATGGTGAAGCACAGGTTGTCCAGAGGTGGTGGATGCCTCATCCCTGAAAACATCCAAGTTCAGGTTGGATGGGGCTCTGAGCAACCTGATGTAGTTGAAGATGTCCCTGCGTACGGCAGAAGGGTTGGACTAAATGACCTTTAACCCAAATTTTTAGTAATTGTATTCATCAGTCCTCTAGCTGATTTTCTGAACACAGTGGCAGCTTGAGCAAGGTGGATCCACCTCTTGTTTTAATCTGGAATGAGTTTTGTTTTGGAAGCAAAACTTGGGCATAACAGTTCTGTGCCTTTATATCATTGACTCTGGTAGATTTATTTTGCAGCAGGGTGTGGTGGAATTGTATCAATCTCTCCTTTTGCAGTTTACATGGGGTTCTCTGATTCTTCAGGGACAAAACGTGCAATGCTTTCTTGTTTCTTGCAGTAATTGTCTAGAATTATACATTATTAACTTAGGAGGGATTATCAAACCACATCCTTGGTCTGAGCTGCAAAAATGCAAAGAAGTTAAAATTACATTTAAAGGTAGCAGTGAGATTATATTATAAAGGCCTTTATGTAATCTTTCTGCATCAGAGATGTTTTGCTTTAAATGCATGATTAACAATGTAGCTTCCTTACAGTAATTTCACACACTTATTACCAAGTACAATGAAGATTTTAAGAACTGCTGCTTTTGTTTTAATTAGAATTTCCAGTACAACTCTACAAACCTTTCAGCAGCATGGGTTTATAATACACTAACCTCTCTGCAGTTAATTAGTTTTCTGAAGTTTGTAAACACTTGATTGTAATTAAGTATGTCAAACTAAATTATCAGTTTTCTTGGGAAGACACACTGGATTTTTTTGTCTTCACTGGAAGGCTTTTTCAAATCTAACTTCAGGGATTTTATAACACAAAGGGGTTTGTCTTCAGGTGTTTAGTTGAAGAAAATGCTGATTTTCAATTTGCATTTTATTATTTCCTACTGTCCTTCAGCAGGTAATGATCTTAAGTTGATGTGTATGTCCTTTCATTATAATTTTCTCCTATCTTTTTTATCAGTTGGTTTTTGTTTTTGGTTTTGGTTTTGTTTTTTTTCTTTTTTTAAATAATACCTTTAAAGCATAATGCTTTTTCCTCCCAATTTAGGCAGCCTTTCCAATAAATACATGACTCAGGGAAAAGCCTCACAGAAGAGGACCCAGCAAGAATCATGAGGGATATTAAGCACTGGTAAATTGCAACACGGGCCCATCATTCACTTAAAAGAAATGTCTTTGGCTAAAAATGAATTCACAGGACAGCAGTGTAGACAACCTTCAGCTTAAGTTCAGTGAAAATATGGGTGTTTTCTTCTAGATTGCTAGTACAAGTAACTGTGGATTTTAATACAAACCCCTGCTCTTTAATAGATTGTTTGAGCATTTTCATAGAAAGCCATGATGTTTTGTATTTGTTTACTAGGTAATGCATTTAGAAAAGGGCAGGTACTAAAAATGAACTGTTTTCAGGGTTTTGTTGTTCCTCCTGACCATTTTCAACTGCACTAAAACTATGTGCTAGCCAAATAAATTATATTTTCTTCAAAAATAAATCTTTTGAAGGAGCAAATGTTCTTTATTAATGTTGATTGTTTACTGAATCCTTGTGTAAGTGTTTGAGATGTTTTTAGACTGCTACTTTCTTTTTTATTTCTCCAGAGAACTAAAAACATAGACACTAGTCATCACATGTAAAACAATCTCTGGACAGCCAGTGCCACTGAGATTTTGTGGGGTTGTTTTCTGTTCTGTGATTCTATGGGAGTTCATTTGCTGCTGTGCTCGTGTTCAAGAAGAGAGAAAGACTAGGTAACAGGTCAGTCCTGTTTTGTTGCTGCTAAGAATCTTTTTCAAGGCCTTGGGGATACAGACAAAATGCTTTAAGAAGTAGAGGTATTATATTTGGCAACTGGGGAAAAATACATGTCCGTTTTCATGGTATGTGAAGAGTATCCTTGAACCAGTCAAGAATTTGCCTTCATTAGTAGCAGGAACTTGAGCTTTACTTGAAGTCCTTCCAGAGGTGGTAATGTACCATCTTACCTTGTTCAGAAAAGAATTAGTTATATGTTAAAATTGAAACCACTGTTTATTTATGAATCTGAAATAAATTTTAAAAAAAAAAACGTGAAAATCAGACTTAAGTTTTTCTCTTTTTTCCTGAGGTGGTAGTTTTCAATACTCCTGACATAAATATATAATTGATGATAACTTACTACAATTATCTGGATTTAGCACCATCATGTTTCATTTGTTTTTCCCTATCAATGTGTTTTTATGGAAGTTGAAAGCTAGAATTGCCAAAGGGGTCTTAGGGAACTAGCATACTAAGTCTTGTTTTGTTTTTGCCCATCTGAAGCCAGCTATCTGTGAAGTTTTAGATGCGTTGCTTTCACAAATAATTTTTTCTGTGTTCTTTCCTAAACACATTTTCAAGCATATTATCTTTGTGCTTTATTTA
Organism: Argya squamiceps; assembly: GCA_037834095.1. Classification (NCBI taxonomy): domain Eukaryota; kingdom Metazoa; phylum Chordata; class Aves; order Passeriformes; family Leiothrichidae; genus Argya; species Argya squamiceps. Next base: position 37,007,612 of record JBBMKD010000115.1, read on the forward strand.
GCTTTCTTTTTAGAGTTACTTCCAATTTTGCTGGTGGGAGTGAAGTCTATAAACCTCTTCTGAAACAGGTCCATATTCTATCCTTTTTGAATGATATGGAGGGACATGCCGTTGTTTATTTATGCTGCCTTTTTTATTAGAAAAAAGTGCTGTCATCATACTTCACAAGCTCTTGATGTCCGAGTTCCCAAAGCTGGAATATGTTTTATGCTGTGAATAGTAGGTTATCAGTACTGAGAAGTTGAGAAAGATGAAGTTTTTTCAGGTTTGCAACACAGTTAACTGTCTTAAACAGTTAAGTCAACATCATTTAGCAATTTAACTACTAGATCACAACACATCCATTCTCCCTAATGTAATTGTTCTGGTGAGGTTTGTTTCATAGCTATATTTAAAACTGTTTTCCCGTCTGTTAAAATTTTGCTTTAGTTAATTTATTACACATTGCATACACATCACATTTTTATAAGAAAAAATATATTCATTGGTAAGTTTCCAGGGTTCGAAATAGCTGCTTAGAATGGGCGTTTTCTAGCATGGAAAGTTGTTGACTTTTTCTTCCATACTGATAATTTATCAGTATTTCTTGTTAGTCACTTGAACTAGTTAGATTTTAAAACTGATTTTTGTATTTATCTTCTCTGAGAGAAGGCTATTTTCCTAGCCCGTACTCTTCCATGCAGAGATTTATTCAGCTGACAGGTGACTTAGGGAGTGATGATTGGAAGCATCCTAAGGAAAATAGAGCTCTTTGTGCCTGCCTGATAGAGTGTGAATGATGAAGGGTGTGAGCTGCATTTGTACACAAGCTTCCCCTCTTCAAGTCTACTGACTTCAGCGTTCAGCTCAGTAGTGCATTAAACCCCTCTGCCCCAAAGTAGGAGTACTTTAGTTGTGATGCATGCTCAATATGCATGAATTATGTGTGAAAAGACACCCTTTTTGTAGCTAAAGAAAATCCAACTTTCTTTATACACCTGTCTTTACATTTGAGGTAGTAGTAGTGTGCCTCAGTAAAGAACAGTGGTGTAATTATATATGTAAAAAACACGTAACACATCTTACTTACTGCTGAGCTCTTCAGAACTACTAAGCCCGGAATCAGGGAAATAAGTGGGGTGATGAGACCCAAATGTGTTTCTTGTGCTTGGACTTTATAAAGAGGGATTTAAAGTATTATCTAGCATATTTAAGGATGCTGTAATGTGGAAATGAAAAATGAGTACTTGTTTATCTTCCGGTGTAGCTATCACTCAAAGTAATGGCATGAGTGTCCCTGTACCAAGGGTATTGGGGTTTCTTGCAAGTCAAGTTGCTGCAGCCACCAGGAGTTGGGGAATGGCAGCTCAGTTCATCCAGCAGCTTTCAAGCTCTCCTCCCCACAATGTCTCTCCACCAGGCAGGGATCAAGGAGAGCAGCTGGGCCCTGACCACTGCATGGTCATCCTCTCACAGCCCCAGATCATCATGAACCCGGAGGAAAGGGCAGGATCCCATTCAGTAGGAGGGCAGACACAATGTGTTGTCTGTGATGGATCAGAGCAGTTCCAGGTCCTGTGCGCTTCACTCAGGGATTTGTTCAAACTGGAATCACTCTACGCATGAGTTTTGCCTGTTGAGCCAAAGCTTCCTATCACATAGCCATACACGTTGTTATTTTAAAATGTTTGCCAGTGTGATTGGTCAATAAATATTCACGTTCTGTGCCTGTATTTTGTAGGTGGGAGACTATGGACTCATGGGTCTCCATTGTTCCCTGGTGTGGGAAAATGCTTGGGGGTAAATAGGTAACAGTATGGAAATTATAGAGGAAAAAAGGATTGCTACTCTCTGGATGGAATGTGGCTAGCATACCTGACTTTCCATTCACTCTACATGCTAAAGGCGGGTGGCGTAGAGTACACTGAAGCCAGGCTCTTGCAGAGGATTGAACTTCGTGGTCTTTTCTGGCTGATAAGCTGCTGCTGGAAACCAAGGGAGATAAAGGAAGATGTCCTGTTGAATCAACAGCTGTGGTGAAATCAGCCTCCTTAGGCTGACACATGGACTCTGAGATAGACACCACACTGGGTAAGCTATATGACTACAGCCACTTAAGCTCCATCTAAACATAAGAAAATAGTACAAAAGTGAATTCAGAACAGTGAAATGTTAGGAAGGACTCCATTGTAACTTCTGGAATAAGTTGACAAGCTCAACCTCTCTTTGCTTCCATGGGGACAACTATGGGGTTAGAACAGTGTTCTGTGAGTGGTAGGTAAATTATTGCCTTGAGCTCACTTTTGTTAGTGATTATAGCTTTCTAGCGCATTGCTTTGAGTATGTTTTTGCAGTCAGCTACTATCACCAGCAATTCTTGAACCTTAACATGTCAAAATTCTAGGCTGCATCCAAAGCAGCAGGACCAGGGAGGGGATTCTGCCCCTCTGCTTGCCTCTTGTGAGACACCACTTGGAACACTGCATCCAGCTCTGGGGCCTCCAACTTAGGAAGGATTTGGAACCCTCTAAGTGTGGCCTCCTCTGCACTAAGTTGATAAAAAGGACTGCAGCCACCTCCCTTATGAAGACAGGTTGAGAAGGTTGGAACTCAGCTTGGAGAAGAGAAGGTTGTCTGGAGACCTCATGGCACCCTTCCAGTATCTGCAGGGGGCCTAGAGGGAAGCTGGAGCCTTCATCAGGAACGGTAGTGATAAGACAAGGGGGAGATTTAGATTAGGTATTAGGAAGAAATTTGTTACTGTGAGGGAGGTGAGGCACCGGAATGGGTTGCCCAGGGAAGTTCTGGACAAGGCCTTGACCAACTTGGTCTAGTGGGAGCTGTCCCTTGCCCACGGCAAAAGGGTTGGGACTAGATGATCTTTAAGCCTAAAATCCAACCGCCTAAAATTCTAAATTAATAGCTTGTTGTTCCGTAACCTGTTAACTTGAACCTTCAAGGGCGCTGACAGACTCATCAATCACTAAAGTGTTTCAGAAAAACCTCCCCTGTCCACGTGACACCCGAGCGGCTGTTTTGGTGCAGTCTCCACCGGGGCAGCTGAAGGGCACAGCGTCCGCACCGCCTCCGCCGCTTATCTCGG
>JBBMKD010000115.1:37013009-37040545 GCA_037834095.1 Argya squamiceps
GGAGGGGAGGGGAGAGGTGGTGTGCTCTGTGTCAATTAGGTTGAGCAGACATCTGTTCTACAGCAGTGTACATCTTACAGGCATCAATACATGCAAATTAACAAACAAACAAAAAAAATCAGCTTTGTATGTATGCTTTTGTTTTTCAGACCCCTTCTGCTGTCCAGAAGATAAAAGAGCTCCTGAAGGATAAACCTGACCATGTAAGTGTTGACAGGGACAGTCTGCAGGGTGTGCTGAAGTACTAGCACAGCTCATGATTGCAAAGCATTGCTGGCCAGCTTAGAAGTTTGAACTGAGCACTGAGGTGTTTGTTAGAGATGTTGACATCTTTTTTTTGGTGGGGAATGCATAAGCTTATTTATATATTCAGCTTTGTTTTGTTATAAAATGAAATGCAGGAAACAACTGACTGTAATGACATTTCACTCTACAGTTACTGTTGAGATTAATATAACTGGAAACACTTTAAGCTCCAGATATTTTTGAGGTACATTTTAATGGAACCTTTTAGTATGGTATGGTAGTGACTTCTTAAAGGGAGAGAGTTCTTCAGCTGTTATTGTTTAAGTCCTTGTAGGAATTCTCATTGTGAAGTATGCAGTAGTAAAGTTACATTGATATGCATTGGAGAAAATCTAATTCTTAGGAAACTTGCCAGACAGCGTGTTTTTTTAAGTAACCAGTGTTTCACCAAATAATGAGTTTGTCATCCTTTCTTCTTGAGGGAAAGATACACAGAGGCTTCTTTTATAACCATTGTAAAAACAAGCATTAGCTTTTTTTTAGAGTAAGTATTGTTTCAAGAAGAACATTTCTTTTATTAACCAAGACCATTGTTTATTTCGCTTCCTGCATGTCTACAACTAACTAGACGTATTTGTTCTAATGTTTTAAACCATCCTAAGGAAGCCCTAGGCCTACAATTTATATGGTCAGTCATTTCCTTGCTGTAAATGGTGTTTGCATTTTCCAACCTATAATTTGTAGCACTTCCTGTAGAGAAAGGTATTTAGTATGAAAAGATCAGATGCAGCTTGTCTTGAGAGCCCATTTGATGAGAAGTGTTACATTTTGATACATTTTTATCACAACATATGGACATAGATAATAAAATTTGCCTCTTCAGTTATGAAGCACTGGTGTGTAGAAGGTGATATAGATAATTCTTAAAGATTCTTACACACAAATAGTTTGCTGCTTTATTAAAACTTCTCGATTTTTTTCCTTACACAGATGCTCTTTTTCTGTCAGACTTCTTGAATGCTGTGAATGTTACAAATGTTGACTAAATTGTCTTTTGAGGCCAGTGAAAACAGTACACATATACATACATTTGATTGAGGGAGGGGTTTGCTCCTTAAGTGAGACTGGCAGCAGAGGTAATGAAAAATCAAAGTATGTTTTTCAGAACTTTGGTTTGAAGTAAGTTTCCTGATGGTGTTATTACAAGAGTTCTGTGATAATCTAGTAACTGCCCTTGTTCTGGCCTCACAACTTCATAATTATGTTACTGTCTGTAATCTTGTCATAGTACCTGAATTAGCATCTGAGTAAACTCAGATTACAAAAGTAATTTGAAGCCACAAAAATACCCGTCTTTGAAATGTGACTGGATTTTTGAGACATGGTTCCTACAGGAGTGCCAGTGGTTCATTACTTCAAAAATTTAACATACTGTAGGGCATGGTTCACTTCAGCAAGCATCAGATGGGGTCTTTTTTTACCTTAGCAAGTTTATAAAAGAAAAAATAAAAAGTTACCTCTTATCTGTTACAGTAATTCACTTTTGCATTTGGGCAGTGGAGAAAAATAAATGTCAGCATTTCGTTGTTCTGCGTACTTTTTAACTTGTTGTTCTGAATAGGTTTTAAAAACTGAGTCATATGTGTGGTGGTGTTTTTTGTTGGTTCTTTTTCTTTAGGTCGGTGTGAAAGTAGGTGTTCGCACAAGGGGATGCAATGGACTTTCTTACACATTAGAATATACAAAATCTAAAGGAGAGTCTGATGAAGAAGTAGTTCAAGATGGTGAGTTTCTGGTACAAGCAGCACAAGCTTCTGTGGTGGGGGGATTAAACCTAGTCATTTTGAGAGAAGAAATGTATGTTATCAAAGTTCTGTACATCTTGTTGGGTTCACAGACTTCAAGGAGGGTATGAAATGGCTTACTGTCTGTAATGTATAAGAATTGTGTACTCAAGGTCAGATTCATTGCCCTGCTCTATGGCATATTTGCCTTGGCGACATTTTCTTCGTGCCCTGTCAAAAAAAAGACATTCATGTGCACATGTAAGCAGCAGCTCCAAACTTCTGCCAGACTTCTACAGGCAGAATGAAAACAGTGATGAAAGTACCCCACATTAGGCCTGGTAAACCAAGATCTAGTCTTGGTAGTCTTTAAACTTAGTTTACTCTTTTTTTATTACTGGTCAGAAGAGAATTTCAAAGTGAATGATGGTTTTATTGTGTGTAATTTCTGGTTTTTTGTTCTTTTCAAGGGGTTAGAGTGTTTATTGAAAAGAAGGCACAGCTGACTCTTCTAGGAACTGAAATGGACTATGTAGAAGACAAACTGTCCAGTGAATTTGTCTTCAATAATCCAAACATCAAAGGAACATGTGGCTGTGGAGAAAGCTTTAACATCTGAAATCTCAGGACTACTTCTTTGAGCAGCCCAAAACGCTTACTATTATGACTTTCAGAAGTAAATGCATTTTCTTCAGGTTTGTAGGCTGCGTAAAGTGGGGATACTATTAAGAAAAATAAACTTAAATATTTGAAAATATAAGCTGTTTGTTAAATTTCACCACTGATGTAGTTATGCTATAATTTGTGATGAGTTTGGATCTAAAAGGTAAGAGCAGTAAGGGCTGCAGTAACATCTCTGTACTTCCACTTGCCAAGGAAATAAAATTTCACTGTTCTTTTCCTCTGTTACTTTCTCTGTCAATCCTACTCATGCTTCCCCATTCAAAGCCCATTTGAAGGAATACATTGTGTTCTGCTTTGATTTGGGGAGAACAAACCAATGAACAAAATATTGCAACCATTTCTATGTGAGTATTTATAAAGATTTATATATACAAGCACACAATCCTTGCTGACTTTGTAGTTTTCCAATGCTTTCATCTTCATCTTTCTACAAGTGCATTTTCTGGTGGTTTATTTTCCCTTAAATTCAGGAAAATAAAAATGTTGTTCATGTATTAATGTAGCAGTAGGCTGTGGTGGCGCCTGTTTTAGAAATGTTTCGAAGAGAGCTAGGCTAATTTTAATTCTTTTTCTTTCTTTGTTGAAGGCACAGTCTCTGCTGTACTTGGTCATTTTCAAAGCATGAAGTATCTGGGCACTGGTGGGCTAAAAAGGGATACACAGGCCTTGTTTTTCACATTTCAGTTTTTTATCTTGCCTCAATCAATTTGCAAAGATGGTAAAACTGCTTCCACATTCTCATTCCCCATGTTCACAGAATGTGCTGTGTTTGTACCAAAATCTATGAAAACTTTTATCGAGAGACAAATCTCAGATTTCTCATTACTTTTTTTTTTTTGTAATCATGCATGCTACTAATTTTGTTAGAGTTTGATATAACTCTTTTTCCCAACTCTTTAGGTAGCAGAATTTTTTCATCAAAGTTTATGGTCCCTTCTGTTTAACTCCTGTCTTGAGGTTAACTTGATAACAGGACAAAAAGCATTTTTAATTAGAAAAACCCCTTAGTATTTCATATTACTTTTAAATTAATCTAGGCAGTAATTAAAATACTGTAAGAGGCCATTTTTTCTTTAGAATTTACTTAATCAGAATTTTGGTATTGTAACCAAGTGTCTTTTAAGCTTATACAGTCTTCAGCAGTTCTTCACTGGTGCTGAGACAGAAATAAATGTCTCTCCAGACCTTACCAAGACCTGGTACAAGAGAGGAACTCTTCCACCCTTTTATCTCCTGATTGTCATCCATAAATTACATTGTGCAGCTCAGGTGCTCACTTGTGCAGAAAAGAAGGTAACATGTCTGCTTGGGCAACAGGTTTGAACAGCTGGTGAAAATGGTGCAAATAAAAGTAGGGGGACAGCAGGAGTCTTGCAGGTGCTGAGATGGGAATGATTGGAGAGCATTAAAGGCTGTGTGTTGAAAATCTGGAGGTCATCCTGATGTGGACAGTGTGACCCCCATGCCTGTCACCAACTGCTGTAGATGTAGGATTGCACCTACATTTTGGTTCATCCCTCTGCACCTTTTCCAGGACAAAGGGAAGAAGAAGAAAAAATCATCTGCTTTATGTAGTGCACAGGAACAGAAGATCAGAATTACTTATAGTAGATACTTGATGTTTGGTTGTATATCACCTTTTGATGTAAAGACACTATTTCCTTCAACAGTCAACTGTTAACACACAGTCACTTTATATAGTGATTCAGGATTTAGTGGTAATACACTGGTGAAGTGCTTCTATAGTGATGTAACTCTTACACTCTTGCCAAACAAAAACATTGAGTTCATGTGACAGTTGCGTTACATCTAAAACTCCTGGCTAAGGGCATTTCTTCCGATTGCATTTCTCTGCTTCTTGCTAGAGATAAGACTTTGAATGTGGTAACACTGGTGGTTGCTAAGAGTGCCAGTACTTACTCCTTTAGCTTGTTTTGGGGTGGAGAGGATTGATTTGAGGTTTATTTTAGACCTGTGGCATGTATAGCAATCCTTTTTGTGTGTTTGTGTATGCCTTGAATGAAAGTTTGCACTTTCGTACTCCCATGAAGTAATCATCTTAAGTTGTCACCTTACTAAGACAACTAATGCACAATATGTGTTAAACTTCTGCTAAAGTGCTATTTACAGTTCCATACAAACTGTATAGTTTTGTTGATTGGTCCATTATAATGTTGTGCAACAATGTATGTAGAGTCCTCAATTATAATAATAAATATAGCCTGTTGGTAACCATTAAGTACTCCTATCTTGGATGATTTTTTAAAGTAATAAAAAAGCACTGGGGGAAAGAACAGGTTTTTGTGCTGGGATTACAGAGTAGACACAATGCTATTTTTACGTGACTTAGTATTTCCCAAAAATATTAAGCATTTCCAGATACTAACAGCATTGAAATGCCGTGGAAACATACGGCAATAAAAATTAGTTAACTGTGTACATAAGATATTTATGCATACTGGGAGAGTGTGCTGTTAATGCCTTCCATTAAAATTCATGACAAGTATTCTCAGGGTAAAAATTCTAATAGACAAGATGAATATATTTTGAAGGCTTTCACATACCAAAAATCATTATGGTATGTTTCAATGCAGGATAATGATTTTGATCAAAGTATCTGCTGATGTAAAAGGGGTTTGAAACTGGCTAAGCATTTCCAGGATGAGAGTCAAAGGGCCTTCTTCACCATTCCACTTCAGTGCTGTATCATGGCACTCATATTCTACAGTGTACTACGTCCGTGACACATTTAGAGTTTTCTCTTAGATACACCTTTTGCTGTTAGGTGAAGATTCTGAACAATACAAGGTGAAGTAATGAATTCAGGAAAAATGTGAGAGGTTGTTGGTACAATTACATATTCATGATGCTAGAGAGAGAGAGGGAGAGAAATCCTTCAGTCAGGAGCCTGGAAAGGCTTTCTGTTGGGAGTTCTTACAGACCTTGTAAAAAAATCCTTGCTCGACCAGGTTGGTGTCCCTGTTGGTGTCCCTGACCAAGTTTTATAGCTCTTTTTGAATGGTTCAGGAAGAAAAATTGGTTTAGGAAAAAATTGAGTAGCTCAATATGCAAGTCAACTGGACATAAGGTGATGGAACAAAATGAACCGGAGCCACAAAATAAAAAAGGTTCAGGGACCGACTTTTTCATGCAAAAGAAACTTAATTTTTTTAAACTTAATTTCTTTATGCTGTGTTTTGCTTCTATTGGTTTTGTTGAGGTGTTGTGTTTTGGTTGGTTCGTTTGTTTTTGGGGTTTTTTGTAATTGTAATTATTATTACCGCTGTTTCTTTAAATCAGAACCTTCACCAGTGGAAAAAAATCTCCACCTATACCACTGTTGTGCTTAACACTGGCTGCCTGGCTGTTCATGACACAAGTTTTTTATGGTGCTAAAATTTTGCACTTTCTTCTTACAGAAAAATTCCATAGTTGTCTGATGTGGCAAGTGTGCACCTCTGTCTTCACCCCGAAATAACCCTCAAAAGAGTACTTGAATTTTAAAATAAAAGAATACTTTAAAATTACTTTTTCTCATGACCAATTCAGCTTTTTGTCTGTGATCTGACAGACAGTGAGTGGTTTGGTCTGCCGTGCACATTGCTACTACTTTTAACACCTGGGAGATGTCCTGCTTCAACAGAGGAAAATGGACATAGTGCAATTCCACGTGCATTTGGTCTTGAACAGCATTTGAATAGCAAAATTTGTATGCAATGTCTGGCATTTTTCTTAAAGAGAGGAACAGCAAGGGAAGGTTAACCACTCAATTTTAGCAGGGTCTTCACCCTCGCCTTTTATGCTCCTTTCAGTGGTCTGTGCCTCAGCCTGTGCGTGCCTTAGCTGGCCCCTGTGCACCCCAAGCTCCTCACAAGAGAGCCCAGGGGTCCCAGACCCTCTCTGTCTAGGGGCAGGGTGGCAGGCCCACACAGAGTGAATTCCAAGGGCTAGTTCATGGGAACAGACACCTACTTACACTGGGTGGCAGCAAGTTTCCAGTCTACACGTTTCAAAAGGCAAATCGCCTCTTTCCTCATGTCCGTGTTCCAAGTTTCCTATTGGATTTTCCCAAATACCAGAGTACTTTTGCCTGAACAGGTGAAAAGCATTGCTCAACTCTGCTGTTTGTCTCTCTTGCATTCTGTTCTGTGCTTTGTATCTGTTCCTGATACCTGGCAAATGATTGCAGAAATCCAAATTGCCAAACTATTTTCAAGACGGAAAGAAAGCAGAGGAGCTTTCTGATCAGCTTCAGCTTTTGAAGCATTGGGTTTTTCATCATTCCTCCTCATTTTCACAACTGGCTGCTAAGAGATAGGCTGGCATTTGGCTGACATGGGGTTCTGGATATAAACTCAACATACACATACACAGTTACAACTTATTTAACTCCACTTTCTTCGTAGTGATCTGTTTTATACCTGTACCATAACACAGTGTTCCAGACAAACTACATTTTTGAACTACTTTTGGACAATTCTATTAATCAAGGCATAACTTGAAAATTAGAGAACTTTTTTCACAGAGCAGTTGACATCTGCAGTCTATTACAAACATTTTAAGATGTGCATATTACATATGAGTTCAAAGGAAATGTACTCATCATTATTGTGGACTGTTTGGGAATATGGTTCTTTGTCTCTTCTGTGGTCATGCTTTTATTTTCATACCCAGTCTGATTATTTTTTTATACTCTGTTTAGATTTTAAGATTTTTTTTCATCTTTTTTCAAAGCTGATGTTTGCATTGTATGATGATCAGTTACTGCCAAACTACAACTTTCATCAAAACTTGTCTTCAAAAAATTTAAGTAACAGCAGAAAAATTCAGTGTCATCCAAGTAATTTATTTTTACAGTCCTGCACCATCAATGTGAAGATTTTCCATTATGCTTTTCAAGAATTTCTGTAATCCCTCACAAATGCTAAAAATCAGGAGCAAGGTAGCCATGCTTTCTGGAGTAAGTGCACATGTCTCTTCTATATTATGCAGTTCGCAGTAAGATCTAACCATTGGAATGCTTCGGCATTAAAAAAAGAGCTTGGTTTCTAATGAGCCCATTATTAGCAATTGTTCACAAATAGATGCTGAAAAGCAAAATGCTGTGTCAATAAGAACAGGAATGAGAATCCCACACAGTTCCATATCTGAAGATGTAAAACGGTTCTCTAAATCAAAGTGAAAAGTACCTGTTGCTGGAGGACACAAAGATGTTGGTCTGCAAGCCATTGCAAAAATTTATACTTCCTTATGTGTTATTGCCAGTTTCTTTGATCCAAGACAACTATTTCAGGGGGAGAGAGGGGAAAGAAATGTTGTGCAAAATATAACACTTTAGGAAAGAGAAAAGACTCTAGTCAACATTAAAGACTTCATCCATGTCTACGTTACACAATTCTGATGGTGAGCAGTCTGTACTGATAATTATTTATGGATGTTTCAGAGTACTACAAATGGAATTATTCAGGAACAAAAACAAAAACAAAAAACAAAACCAAAAAAAAAAAAAAAAAAAAAAAAAAAACAAAAAAAAAAAAAAAAAAAAAAAAAAACATCACCAGAAAAAAAAAAAAAAAGAAAATAAGGAAAACTCTGAATTCCAAGAGCCAGCTTGTAGATATAGGAATTCAGACATTAGTCTCTGAAACAATTTGTAAGTAATAGAAGCATGAATATCCAGAACATGAAAAAAGATGTTTGTCAAAGCAGAAGTAGGCAAACAATCTGCTACATTTATTTACACAAAATGAGATTTTTTCCACAAAATCATGACAAATAATAAAAACATATACAAACCCTACAGGCGTTTGGGAGAACTTTCAGATCCATGTGCATAGAGGTAGTTTATTCCTGCAAGCTTGTTAGTTGCTCCTGATGTTGAATTCAGTGGGAAACTTGTCTTGGATTTTGGTGGGATCTGGATTAACGTATACAATTTTTTCCTTTTAAAATCATGACATAGTACACCTGCTCTGAAATGTATAAACACGCTGTTTTTATTAATCTGCTATAGCTAATGGCTTGCATATATTGTGACCATTTTGTGCAGGGAGGTTACCATACTAGTGTATCTTTAGTTCCACTTGAACAACAAAGGGAGAGTCTGTGCCAAAGCAATAGTTTCCATGTTTCTTCCTCCTCCTCACCTTCATAACTACAAAGTACTTCAGGGTTACATATGAATTTTTCATCTATTACCTTCTCTGTGTGTGTGTGTTTACATGTGTGCATGCATGCCTTAGCAAAACACCTGGCTGTGAGTGGCCTTCCTGCAAAGCTTAGGAAAAACTAAACCAATTGTTTTAGCTCTCAGCTATAGCATGAAATCTCCAAGGAATGACTTGGTGGCAGCTGTATATTTTCCACTGTTGCAATATGTTTGGGTAGGTGAGTCATCACCTGAAGACTGCCGCAGCATCCTCTTCCTTACATCCTCCAAGGAGCTGACAACTCAGGCAGCTGGTTCAGCTGGTTCTCACACTGTCTCTGCCTAGAAATTCCTCAGAGGCCAACAGCAACAAAATCAGTATCTAGATGACAAAGAAGGCTTAAACGTGGGGCCAGACTGAAACAAGCTGAAATAAGATCTATTTTTTGCTTTAAATAGCAGATGCAACATAGGCAGCATCAGTTCAAACCTATCTTCTTGGACCTGCCAGCAACCCACTTTTGTAAGAGTGTACAGTTGTCAAGTGCTGACAGCTAGCCATTGGCTTTGTGACTGGCAAGATGAGTGCCAAACAGTGATTATGTATGAATTATTTTACCTCATGACTTTATAATCAGTGAAAATCATTCTATTCACCCCATGAAAACAGAAGTAGGACTGCTTTTTCTTTTTTTCTGCTTTGTTTTTTTTCTGGCTTTTTTTTGTTTTTGTTTGGGTTTTTGTTATTTTTTTGTTTGTTTGTTTGGGGTTTTTTGTGGTTTTTGTTTTGGTTTGGTTTGGTTTTTTTCCTTCTGAGAAATAACAACAACAACAAATTTACCCATTTATCAAGTGTAGATATCTCACTGAAAATGTTGGGTCCTGAGTACCGGTTTAAATTACAACGTACAGAGGTCAGTGTTCTGCCTTGTTACAATGTAGTCCCACTTATTCTAGAGAAAATGTTGTATTATATGTATGTGTTAAAATAATACTTTTTTTTTGCCAGTGTCAGAAATACCTGTGTATTAGACCACAGTCTAAGGAGATACCAATGGAAAATTTGACAGCATGGTGAAGATAAAAGAGACTTTCCAAAAAAATAAATTTGAGAGAAGCAATTTACAGACTTTCCAAGACACTAGAAGGAATAACTCAGAAGGCATGTTATGTTGTCCCTTTGATTTTTGAATATTCAACTTTTTTTTCTGTTCATGCTTCATATCCTGTTCTGCATCACAAATTTAAATGAAAAATACTGCAGTTCAGCAGAGAAAGCAAATAAAGTTGAAGTGCTGTGGGCAATTTAAAAAGTTACCATTATTTTTAATTATTCTTCAGGCTGTAGTAGTAGCTGGAAGTTGAGTGGGAAGCCTGACCTTCTCATGCTGTACAAACAAAGCAGAACAATATGACTCTCCCAAGTGTTTTAGAGTTCCTCAGATGTGGAGCAGCTGGAGGGAAACATAAGCCTTCAGAAAAACAATATGCTTGTATTTCTTCGTCTCTGCCGGAATATAGTATAAATAAAATGTAGGTTGTATTTTTTGTTCAATGTAATTCCTAGTCAAGAGAGACTAGCTCAGTTAACTGCTGTCTGAGATATTCCTGGGTTGATGTGGTCCTGAGACTAGGCATGTTCTACAATAATCATCCCACTTAACTAGCCAGGTTGTGCCCTGCCCAGATTAAGAAACTCAGCTCTGACCTTTCTCTTCTCTCATCCTTTGATTTCTCTCTCTTTTTATTTTTGTATACTCAGCTCTGTCTGTGTATTTATCCATTCTCTTCTACCCTCTTTAAAGACAATGTCTTAGTCTTTCTTTGATCACTTTTCCTCTCAGTCTACTCTTACTGGTCATTAAGAAGTCCTTACATCCAATCCCCGGGGAACAGTCCTTTTCTTTTTTTCTGGAATACATATCTCAGTTGTATTCCTCATTTCTCTTCAATTCCCCTTTAACTCATCAGACTCTTCTGTTTTATGACAGAATTATCTCAGTCCTCATTAAAAAGGAGATCTTGCTCCCTGATCCACAATATATCTCCAAGTGTTAGGAGCACCCTTGGTTTTCCTGGCTAACCAATTTGTACAGTGGTGTTGCCTCAGCAGTGACTCCCTTCTTGCTAGGTACCCAGAAACAGCTTCAGGCTACGGGGAGGTTGATCCATTGCTGGGAGCTTCCTGGTAACTGTGCTCTTTATCTCAGCCTCTCATGCAAGAAATTATTCCTTTGAGACATATATGGCTGTTTAACACAGTCATGAAAACAGTTATTTCAGCAAGCATGGTCCCACTGCACAGGATGGCATTTATGGAGATACCTGAGAAAAGAATGATGATCTGCCTTAGCTGCCTTCACTAGCTGTTGTCTCAGAAATCCCACTGGGTGAGTGCTGTGTAGGAATTTCTCCAGAGAATTACCCTAAAGCTATAAAGCATTCTTCTCAGATGCATAAGTGCTGTGGTATAAAGCAGAGTGAAAACCTCAACTGGTTTCTACTTTGCTCCACTTTAATTGTATCCCCACAGAGAGGCTGGCATCTAGGTGGCAAACTGTTGCTTAGTGATTCTTTTTGGTTTGGTTTGGTTTGGTTTGTGGTGGGGGGTTTTTTTGGTTGGTTTGTTTGTTTTTTGGTGGTTTTTTGGGTTTTTTGTTTTGGTTTGGTTTGGTTTTTGTTTTTTGTTTTTGTTTTTATTTTTGTTTTTTAATGGTCAGATCTAAAACCCCTCAAAGTTAATGAAAGCTCCCAGGCTTCAGTGAACTTTTTGATTAGGATCATGAAATGTGAAATGGATTCCTTCTGACCTAGAAAAGATACTTATTCAGTGAATATTCTGGCTATTTTCTGATAATAGCTGTTCCTGGTTTAGAATTATAGTTTGAAAGGACACATAGCTTTATTTCCCAGACAAGTGTGCTCCCCAGACATGAGAAGGAGCTTCCTGAAAAAAATACATACAAAAGAGTTCCAGATGCAAGACAATTATATACATTTGCTGTAGAAATTACTTATTTAAAAGAAGAGGTGGCCAAAGGCAAGGCTGTGCCTTAGCTCCTACAGTCTCATGTCTCTCCCTGATATTGCTGTAACACTGGAGAGCCCTTCCCTTGCAAAGTGGCAAAACGACTCCCCTTTACGATTCCCTTGCTAAGTGAATCATAAAGGAAAAAAACTCTGATTCCTTCCACACATAAAGCCACACTCAAAACATGAGTCTTACATCTCTTTAGATGGGTTCATACTGCTGGAGCGAAATATGTAACGCAAATTAAAACTTCCGTAGATCTTAGAGCAAGTGCTTATAAAACCAAAGAAAACCAGTGCTTGTGTTTCACTGGTAGCGCTCTTATACTTGATGACAGTCTGTAATTTGTAGGAATGACTTCCTAGTATAAAAGAGATTGTGTAACTTCCACATCAGCTGAAGCTGCCTTTATTAATTATGTTTAAAATTCACAGGCAAGCTCAACCAAATAAAGCTGTTCAAGAGCTTTTGGAGAAGTTCCTGGAGGGAAAACAAATGAGAATTAGGAATGCACTCTAACCTGTGTTTTGTATGAATGTTTTCACTCATGTAGTAGTTCTTATAGTAAAGAATTTAATACAAATTATTCTAACATCTTTGCTGAAACTGAGTAACTAAAAGTTTTGTAGGAGAAATATAGTCTATTTTCTCAAATTTTCAGTATCTACTACAATTATTGAGGAACAATTAGAACTATTGCTCCTCACTTTTGTTAACAGATGTGAGACTTTAACTTCCAGTGATGGCTGTGATGCTCAATGTTTAATTCTGAAGTGCTTTATTCTGCACAGTGTGCTGGAGCTGACTGAATGCACTCTGCCTGTTCACTGCAGGGGGAACTTTGCTGCCTAATGACAGTCTGAATTCTGCTACACAGCAAGATGATTAAAAGTTGTATCTTAAACCTCTCCCCTCTGTTCCCCCAAACAGCTATAATCGAGTTTTCTTTAGCTCTCTGACATTTCAGACTTACAAGTGTGGATTTTTATGAAACAAATAGAATCCTTTAAAAATAGAGGTGGGAGGATGGGGGTCCTCCCATCCTTTTATGACTGCCACTGTCTTTGATCCAACAATACAGTCACACCAGTTTTATTTGCTCTGTGATCAGTACTGTAACAGCTTGAGTTACTAGAAATGGCTGGGTTTCAGTGGGTTGTTTTTTTCTCTCATCTGAAACACAGCTTAACTGTGCAATTACCATGAAGTGAACAGAAGACCAGGCTCTTTTGTGAATTACTTATAAAACACAAAGAACCAGGGCCATTTCTTACATTGGAAAGAAGTGGTCCATTCCCACCAGGATTTTACAATCCTCACTGATATCTTTCTTTATCATTATGTTTTAAGAGTAAGGTGCAGCAGTGGTCTGATGTAGCTGGAGTTTTACTCTGCAAAGAGCAGAGCAATGAAGCTGGTGAAGGGAGTACCAGTCTGATGAGAAGCAGATGAGGGAGCCGTGGTTGTTTAGCCTGGAAAAAAGAAGGTTCAAGGGAGACTTCATGACTTTTTACAACCACCTGTAAAGAGAGTGTGGCCAAGTGGGGATTAGCATCTTCTCACAAGCAGCAAGTGACAAGACTTGAGGAAATACCCTCAAGCTGCACCAGGAGAGGTTCATGCTGGACATCAGAAAGAATTTCTTCATAAATGAGATTATTAAACATTGGAATGGACTACTCAGAGAGGTGGTGGAGTCACCATCCCTGGGGATGAACAAGAAATGACTAGACATGGCACTTAGTGTGCACGGCACATCGTCTAGTTGACAAGGTGCTGATCAGTCAAAGGTTGGGTGTGATGATCTCAGAAGCCTTTTCCACCTTAAAAGATTCTGTGTTTCTGTGATTTTTATGTGGTAATTATTTGCCCAGTACAGATTTGCTATAATGTCTATCAAGTTATAGTATTCAACAATTTATCCTAACAGATAACAAATTTCTACTGTTTGTTAATTGGCGTGCCTGGTTCTAAGGTAAGGTTTGGCTGTGGCAGTGCCTGACAGTATTCCTGTACTTTCATACATGGGTTGAGAAATCTGCATGGGAGGTTCACTGGCTGTCTCCAAGCTCTCAAAAACAGACACGTGGTGACTCAAGCTGTGATCATGAAAAGGGTAGAGTAAGAGAAAGTTTCAAAAACTTTTACAAGGTAATATTGTTTTGTTGTTGTTGTTGTTGTTATTTTCCTACTGTGCAAATCAATATTCCTGTCCTGTTAGTTTAAGCTTGGAAATTCAGGGTTTTTTTCTATGATGTAGCTTGATGTTTCTGTTGTGTTGTATGTTTGGTGCACATACACACACTGGACAGCTATCAGCTTATTATAAGCATTAGAGCCATTGTAAGGAACAAATACATGCATGGAAGCTCAAATATAGATACTGCTCTCCCAAAGTCACACAGATGAAATAACACAGCTAAAAATAACATTCAAGAGCTATTGGCTTTAGTCTCTTTATTTGTGCCTTGTAACTCATGCATAGTTCCAAAGCAAATATGAATTTTCCTTCTCTTGCATTCTTGATTGTGAAGTCCCTGTGCATTGCCGAAGTAGCATGAGCAGAACTACATGTAAATGACTCTCAGAATTCACATCTGTAAATTCTATGTAATACAGGTACAAGACGTTGGTTGTGGTTTCCCAAGGCATTGCAAAGAATAGACCCAGAGGGTGCAGCCAGCTGAAAAAATGCATGAAGCAAAAGTGGGGAGTTGGAGATATGGCATAAACCACAGCAGATACACTGAGATGTGAGAAAGAACAATTGCTAGGCCATGCTTCAAATTGCTTCGTGGTGTTTATCTGGAGGGGAATGACTAAATTTGCATCACTCAAGACAATCTGAATTTTCCTTCCCACATCAAATGGCAATCTCTCAGAAAGCAGACATAAAAGGGTGTTACAGGTCTGCCTAGGAAATCCCTCTTTTCTTTAAAGTTTGGGAGATTTTTTTTTCCTGACGAGGTGGTTTTATTATAAGAGAAGATCGTGAAAATTTCCTTCTTTCTGTGATGGCAGTGTAATATTAGCAGCATGGGTTGCACACAGATCATGCTCAGGAGTAAGATTGCAGGCTGGGAGTACTGCTGAGCAGCCATTGTGGAGGGGAAAAAAGTGAGAACTTGTTTGTGCTCTCCCTTTGTCTCGGAGTATACTGGAACAGGCAAAATTTTGTTGGCAGCAACAGCTTGGGAAATTCTCAGGTCTGTAATTGCTTGTACATGCAGCTGATACCAGGGTATTAAAAATCAAATTCACACAATTAATGAAGAGAAACAATCAAGGCAATTAGTTCCTGCTTACTGATCCTCAGTCTGTACTGAGCTATGCTCCAGTGAGTTGTCACAGTCTTAGTTGAAGTATATTATTTCAAACACATTATTTATAGGCCCTTCAAGTCTATAAAGGCCTACACAGGGCCTCTGTTGTCTCAGAGCCAAGTCTGACTGCACTTCTAAAAGTGGTATCCACAAAGAACTATTCAGGGTAGTGCAGTGGGTGACATGCAGATCTGATGCAGCTCTAGTCTATTTTGGGCCAGCTGTGCTTTTCTGTGCTGCAGAGCTGCTAGCTCATGAAAGGTGCTTGTTTATTACTGGACATAAGGCAGTCCATGGCTGTGCAGAGGACTGTGAATTTACTTCAAGGAATAGCCTTGGCATGCTATAAACAGGCAAAAGGTGACAGATCCTGTACACAAATTTATGTTTCAAAGGTTGTGCAGATTCCTCTTCCAAGATACAGCAGCAGGATTACATCACTGTGCCACGGGTCCTGAATTTATCACTGCTGTTCCAAATAGTCTTTTGCTGTTTGTTTCCTATACAAGTTCAATAATGGGATTAGTACAGCTAGCATTACACTTTCCACTGCTGGTACTGTCTGTATCATTAGTTCCCATGAAATAATTTAATTTTCTAGAGACATGATGGAATATAATACTAAACAGTACCTCTTCTCAGCAAATACTGCAGCCACTGGTGAAGAGCACAAAGAGGTGCAGATACGTATTAATTTCTCTCATCACGTGGAAGGTGGTAGAAGCAGGAGCAAGGGATTATCTATAATAAAGTCTACATCTTTCCAGCTGTCAGAAAACAACAAATCAATCCAGACAGAATATTATTTAATGCAGAGGCTTTGATGGGATCTTGTCATGGTGGATGCATACTTGTCCAACAGCTCTGCTGGCTGCCTCTGGAATATCAAGGGAGGAGGTACAAAAAACAGATCCAAAAAAGCATAAGGACCAAAAAGAACATGGAGACAGTAAATTTGCAACAATTTATCCATCTATAGAGAAGCCCAAACTGTTGTTTTCACGTATTTTAAAAGCAAAGGATCCCAAATTATATCTCATGGTTCTGATACAAAGTTTTTTAGAGGCCAGAGACACTGACATTGTGAGGTTTCCAAAAGCTATCATCCTTTTTCTTGTCAATATCTCAATTCTTGAATCAGAGTTCTACAAACGAAATAGCAATAATTTTGCTATTTATTTGGTGGTGGCATAGATGGGAGTGCTGGCTTTTGGGCTGAGTTGGGGTTTTCTTGTTTGTTTTGGTTTTTGTTTGTTGGTTTGGGGTTTTTTGCTTTGGTTTGCTTGTGTGTTTGTTTGTTCCCAGTTGGTGGTGATAACCTTTGCAAATGTAAGTTTTGGCACTTTTCCCAGAAAAAAAGGGCAAAGGAAGCTCCCAAAAGGCCTGATGCATTCTCCCTTATACATACACTCAGCTTTGGAAAGCCTTGTATCTCAACTGTTATGTTGTTTTAATGTCTAAGGAGATTGTGACCACATATGTATCATGCAGTCCCTGCATCTGTCTGAATCAGGGTCAGCAGAAATGTAATGTTTTTGATTAGGAGGCCAGTATTTATTTTTCTATGAGAAAGGGTAAATTTTTATATTTGTCTAGAACAGTCTAGAGCCCAGGGTCTCACTGCTGCTTTGGTGAAGATATGGTATTGGCATAGAGTCATGTTTGAAGATTCTGAAAAGGTTTTTTTCACTGTACATTATTCACTTCTACAATCTTTATGTAGAAGCTTGACTTTAGTAAGCACTTCTTGACTTTAAACTGAGGATAAAATTTGACAATTCAACAACCAGTTGTCTCAAGACTACTGTCAATAATTTTGCTGAATTTTGAAATCATCTTAGTTTTGTCCCATCTGTTTGTCAGAAGGAACATGCAAGATGTGTTCTGGTAACAGTAGCAAAGTAACAATGAAGGATATGACTCAATGGTGAGTTTTGATGTAGAAAATTTTGAGTGGTTGCTCAAAATTTTGTTAGTATTTTTATAGATCAGCTTGTTGAGCTCGCATGTTTAAACATGTACATGAGTGTTCTCTCCAAGAAATCCAATATAATTGAGAGAATCTGACAGATGTCTATATTACGTGTTTGCTACTATCTGGTGGCTATCTCCACACACAGTATTTTTATTTGCTAATTATTTCTGTCTCTTCAGGTAACAGTGGTGAAAAAATTATTTTTAATGTGCCTTTTGTACAGTAATACTTGCAGGTTTCCAGAAGAAAAAGACTGTCAGAGAGGCTGTATCTAATCTGAAACTTCAGGATTTGCTGTGGTACCCATATTTTTGAGATGCAAAAGGTGCAAATGTTGTTGATGTGATGTATTTCAAAGGTGATGCATTCTTATTCCTGCTGCTCTGTAGAAACACCATTTTTTCAATTTCAATGGCATCCTGTACATGCCATCTTTGAACTGCTGACAAAAGGAGATTTGACACAAGCAGCCAGGGAGTTAATGCTGGCAGCAGTCTCAGCCCAAGAGCAGACAATTAGCTAGCAGCCCTAGGGGAAATACTTTGTTTTTTCTTGGTCCCAAATCACTGTTAGCTCCCTGTTGTGACCCATAAGGTGACAAATCTGTTTCACATACAGATACTTGTGTCTCTCAGGCACCAGTTCCAGAAAATACAGCATTACCTTCACATAAACACTGTATGAAACTTATGCTTTGAGCCTCTGTAAATTCAACAGAATATACTTTTTCCTTTGTCTTGCTACTACTGAATTTATAGGTAAACTGCCTTGCTGGATACTTCTCAATTTCCCACCTGCATTTCCAAAGTACTTCCAGCAATTCCCACTTAACCTTTATAATTTTCCTTTTTGCCCTGTACCTGTATATGTAGCGCATATATTGCATACAAGATAGTGCAGAATTCATGTAAAGAGGTGTAAATCAGCCTGTGCTTTATAGACACCAGTGGTGGTGCATTCCCCTTCTCCCCTCTTCCAGGCTGCACCGTGATCTAAGAAATGCTCATTAGTCCTCAGCCTTGGAAACAGCACCGATGCCCAGCTCTTCCTAAACTTATCAGAAACATGGTCTGCTCCCAGGAACTGTTGTGTAAGGAACTCCTGTTTTCCTTATGAACAGACTTGGAAAGCATTTTTCTTGCCTCAATGGCACAACATTCCTGTTCTCACACATTCAAAGAAAGAGCCAATCCAAACTGTGGCCAGGATGGAACATTATGACTAAAGCTCACTGTCTTGAGACCCTGTAAACAGCGGCCCAAATGAGACCCTTTGAGCTCTCCTGGACCGCAGTGGGCTGTGACCTTCAGTCTCCCTCTGAGAGGGATGCCTCTCTGTGCCAGTGAACTCTCAAGTTTGCTATACTTAGAGGATTGCCGAACAGTGTCAAGTCTTGGGCTCATAACCCCACTCCTTAAGGCCTGACCCTTCACCTGTTGGGAAATGCAGATCCAAACTCATCCAAAGTGAGTTTTTCACTGACCTCCAGGGGGAATTTTTCACAGGTACTTTGCTTGCACTGACTCTTTTTGTTTGTGTTGCATGCATGTACACATATGCTATAGCAAATCTCAGAGAAATCTGCTTCCTTAGATATTTAAGTACCTTGGAAGTTAGGCCTGTAAGTAAGCTTGTGAATTATGACATAACCTTAACTTAAATGCTGCTAAGTGTTGTTCTTTTGCTGAGTTGCTAAGTATAACTTCAAAGTTATAAATTACATTAAATGCTGCTAAGAGCTATTCCTCTGTTAAATTGTTAAGGTTATAAATTAAGTTTATAAATTAAGTTTAATGTATCATTATGGGGAAATGGGCCACTGAATAACCAAATCAATATGATTCCAACAGAAGCCGTTTATTGTTTACATTACATGCCGGATATAGATTCTAGGTCTACTGTCCATGTGGGCTCGCGTCTGGGTTGGCTAAGCTGCTTCTTCATGAGGCAGGCACACATCCTTCAGGACATCCAGTTGGTCAAGCATCCATCCTCATGTTGTGCTTCCCCTATCTAGGGTTTACATTTTTTGCAGACATTTTCTCAGGCTCGCTTCTTATTTTTGATCCTGTTGTTTTCTCAGTAACCTTGATGAATTCCTGAGTGCTCTTACAACAAAACTGCAGGTGGTTTGATAATATTACTCACAACCAGTTTGGCTGGTGCATCAGAATGGCCCATTATACAGATACATTGCTACAGGGTATAAGTTAAGTGTTGTTTCTTTGTTAAATTATTAGGTTTAACGTATAATACTTAAGTACTTTAAGTATTTAAAGTACTTAACTTAAGGTATAAGTTAAGTTGAGTTTGAGTGCTGTTAAGGTTTTAGGCTGTGTTCCTTTTTATCCTTGCCCTCACTGTCCTTTGTCACACAGACCTAAACACACCCACACACCCACACCCACATACTTCCTCCCACCCACATTCACACTCTTAGATAGTTCTCCAATAATTTCTCTTTTGATTTTGGATTTTGTATGGTTTTGTTGTTGCTTGTTTTTCCTTGCTGTGCCTTAACTGTCATGTAAGTAGTAGAGTGAATCTTGCCAATGAACTTTATCGTGATGTCACTTAATATTAAATCTGGCTTTTGCTGATACCCTCACTGATAATTTTTTAAGTGATCTCAAACAGTCGTTCCTGGCAACACCAGAGCCCTGTACCAAGGTGCACCACTGGATCTAGAATACTATGGCTCTCAGGTAATTTCATATACAGTCTATCATGACATTACCATGTCCTCTTACGTAATGTGAACTTGGGCACAAAGAAGTAAAAAAATGATCCTTATATGTTTTATTTTCTTATAAGCTAAGTGAGGCAAGTCAGCAAAACTGCATTCAGTTTAACTGAACCATGTCAGTTAACACTGCCCTTTGCTGCAGAATTGCAGTTTTGTATCACTGACAGTTTTTTCTAGAAAATACCATTGTTTCCCAGGTAGACATTCAAGACCCAGAGAGAATTTTTTCAATGTTTTAAACCCTGTTTTATGCATTGGACTAGCCATGTGCTATCCCTAATAAGTTAAGCCTCTCAGTGCCCTTATTAGGTGAAAAGAGCATTGCTGTTCTGACTCACTGAAGAACGGAAAAGACTGATGTGCTCTGTAATTGTACAGCAGAGGTCAGGCTATATCCTTCACCTTATGAATTCCAGTCAAATAGTCCTAAGTTTTACGAATATCAGCCCATGTTCTAGGAAAACCAGGTTCAGCCTGTAAACTGTGCATGGGACTGTACAAATATGCACACGGTTATAGCAAATGCTTGCAAGTCTGACATCCTTCACTGCATATGCAACTGTTACCACAGAAAGCTGTCCATCAATACAACAACCAAAGAAAATCATGTGTTCCATTCCTCTTACTGGCTTACACATATAGAAGCCAAAAGAGGTTGAAGGTAGGGGTCTTAGTCTGTTACTTACCATTTTTGGAGAGGAAAGAATGACTTAATTCTGACTCCATAGGTATCCAAGGTGAACCATCAAGAGTGAATACAGCCATTGCCTGCAGGTAATAGTTTTCCTAAGAAAATGGCATTAACCAATATGGAAGATTAACATCAATCAATAAACCCCCTGAAGTAACATTTAGAGGAATCTTATGAATGAAAAACCTATTTCCCAGAACAGGACAAGTTAGCTGCCAAAATACAATGACACAGAGGTAACATGAAGAAAAAGAAGTCAGTCCGTGAAGCTGACAGTTCATCTGGTAAAAATCCAGCTTTCCAAGTCACCATGTTTTTTTCTAAGGTGGCGTTTTACTGCCCTTACAGGAGATGTTGATTTTGTCATAGCAAGACCAGCCTGCCCAAGTTTAACTCCTACAGCTGGTGTGGATTTTCCATGAAGCTCTTAATTCACCTATCAGAGCACATTGGGCATTTCCTCTGAATGAGGCAGCGCAATTAAGCAAGAGAACTGACACTTTAAGGCAACTTCTGCAGACCTGAAGAAGCCAGAAAGATGTTGCCATATGCAGAAGTTAAGCCCAGGGACAACATTCAGAATTGCTCAGAGAGAGCACACAAAATCTGTGAAAGGAAAAGAAAACCCCTTATCATTGTCTGTGCTTCAGTAACACAAGACTGCAGTAAGATTTCTTTTGACAGTTCTTCTGAGTATCTTTGTAGACACAAACAAATTGTCCCCTGTTTCCTACTTATTCCTTCATTTGTTTGTAAATGGCTTGTTTCGATGTAACATGACAAAGTGATTACCTAAGTAAGAACTTTCTGTGTCTGCAAATGCACAGATCAGGTGGAATCCAGATAAAAGTCTCAGAAGGTTTTTTTTTTAAATGGAAGTAGAAAATACCACCTAATATCATTTCATATATAAGCAAATACTTACTCCAGTTTCCAATTAGCAACGAAATTACATCTCAAAACAAAGCACAGTACATAAATCAAGTTCTAAAGAGTAAGAGCATTAAAACTTGTACAACACTAGGCATGCTGCTTGACCTAGTATAGTCAATTTTTGCAATACATATACCTGAATGTTCTTACTTCGTAAGTGCATTTCAAAGCTTGTGTAGATTCATTAGTTTGTGAAAGAGTTTGTTTTTATTCAGTGTTTCAGCCAGCACTCTTTTTATTTCAAGATTTTTTGGATATATATTTTCAAGGCAAATCAGGTTACTAAGGTGTACATCCTGAAAAATGTTTGCCATAGTTTGACATCCAGTAGGTGGGTGGCTTGTAAAGTTTTTTCTGATGATAGGTCAGACCCTGAATGTGCACAGAAGTCACCACACTCTTACTAAAAATAGGTATGCACACATGTTCTGCAGAAGAGAAAAAATCACACATATGACTTTTTGACTGCTATTGAGAAAGTTGTTGCAGATGTGATCTTTCAGATTCTGTTATATACTCACTACCTCTGAAGCATGTAACATGAATTTAAGATGTCGACCCTTGAAAGCAGAAGGCAGGAGGCAGAGGACATCATCCCTCTTTCAGCTGTTGTCTTCAGCATCTCAGCCCTCTTTGGTTTTGGCATTTAGCTCTGACTTACTGAAATCTGAAAAATATCAAAACAACAACAAAAAATCTCCACTGTTGTGCTTTCATGATAATTCAAAGGTAGGATCATCAAACTCTACAATGCATGACATTGCATGGATAAAGCACATCAACAGTAGACAAAGATGTCTGGAAATTTAACTTAATGGTATGTAGAAAAAGAGAATGTGTTAAACATTGAACTTCATTTTGCACTGTGGGAAGTTGGACTCCTGTTTCATGGGATCTTTTGAAGTAAAGCAGTTGACCTTACTCTCACCCACACATGACTAATGTTTTTCTTGAATAATTTGAATTTTTGTTCCTCTGCTATATGAAAGTCATTTTCTGAAATTAATTTTTACATGTGTGTCCAGAGGGTAATCTCGCAGATGAAGAAGGCAGAAGCAGAGGCATAGTGCAGATCAATATTTAGCGTCATGTCTGGTGCCATCAAGAAGGCTTTGGCTTTTTTGGCAGTGGATTGCACTTCGATAACTGTAGCCTGTTAGGGAGAGATGGGATCTGCTTGTCTAAAAAGGGAGAGAAAATCCTTGGCAGCAGACTGGCTAATTTGGTGAGATGAGCTTTACACTGAAGTGCTTGTGGGGACCAAAGTGGCAATGTTCATGCCTTTACTTCTTGGCCTCCTCTCAAGACAAGAATCATAGGGCTAACTGCATCAAGAGTGTATATTGCTATGGGGAATCCTGTTACACCTCTTCTAGGGAACCTGGATGCTTGATTACCTCCCTGGTGTGCCAGTACACAAATGCAGAGAGCATGGGGAATAAACAAGAACTAGAAATCTCCGGGCATGTGTCAATGTAGGGCCATTATCTCATTGTATTTGCAAGGATATGGTGGGGTAGCTCATGTGACTGGAATGTTGTCTTGGATCCCTGTGTACCTTTCAGAAAGGAGAGGTCAGTGAGATGAGGTGGTGGAGTTGTTCTTTGTGTGAGAGAGAAACTAGAATGTATCGAGTTCCACCCAGGGACAGACAAACGATTTGAGAGCTTAAGGGTAAAATTTAAGGGACAGACTAAAATGGATGACAGCCTTGGCTGCAGTGACCATGAGATGGTGGAATTCAGGATCCCATGTGAAGTAATGAAAGCAATAAAGCAGGACAAGAATCTGGGATTTCCTGAGAGCTAATTTTGGCCTCTTCAAAGACCTACTAATTAGAATCCCATGAGATAAGGCTCTAGAAGATAAGGAGGCCCAAGAGAGCTGGTCAATATTCCAACATCACGTTTTTCAAGTTCAAGACCAGTGTAGCCCTATGAGCAGGAAATCAGGCAAAGGGGACAGTAGATCTACATGAATGAGCAGAGAGTTTCTAGAAAGAAATTTCTGGGATCTGAAAAAGAGCCAGGCCCTGTGGGAGGGCTATGGGAACATCATCAGAGTATGCAGGGATGAGACAAGGAAGACCAAGGCCCATTTGGCATTGAATCTGGTGAGGGCAACTGAAAGGGCTTCTACAAGCACATCAGCAGCAAAAGGAAGTTTAGGGAAAATGTGGAGCCACTGCTGAATCAGATGGGTGTCCTGGAGGTGGAAGAGACGGAGAAGGTAGAATTACTGAATGCCTTCTTTGTCTCAGTCTTTACTGCTGAGGCCAGCCCTCAGGAGTCCCAGAGCTCAGAGGCAAGAGAGGAAGGCTGGAGAAAGGAAAACTTGGCCTTGGTCATAGAGTGTTGGGTTAGAGATCAGCTAGAGAGACTTAACACCCATAAATCCATGGGCTCTGATGGGAGGCACCCATGGGTGCCCAGGGAGCTGGCAGATGTTGCTAAGGCAACCTCCATTATCTGTGCAAAATCATGGAGGACAGGAGAGATGCCTGATGGCTGGAGGAAAGTCAGCATTACTGCCATCTCTAAAAAGGACAAGAAGAAGAACCTGGGTGGGTATGTCCTGTCAGCCTCACCTCCACATCTGAAAAGGGAATGGAACAGCTCATTCTGGAGGTCATGCCCAGGCATGTAGATGACAATAAGGATCAGTGAGGGGAGAGCAGTGGATGTTGTCTGCCTTGACTTCAACAAGGCTTTTGGCACTGTCTCCCATAAGATCCTCACTGCTAAGCTCAGGAAATGTGGGTTGGAGGACTGGACAGTGAGGTGGATCAGGAACTGGCTGAATGGCAGAGCTCAGAGGGACGTGATCAGCAGAGCAGAATCCACCTGGAGACCAACAGCCAGTGGCATTCTCTGGGATCAATACTGGAACCAGTCTTGTACAGTTTGTTTATCAATGTCCCAGATGAAGGGATAGAATGTAACCCTCAGCAAGTTTGCTGATGGCACTAAACTGAGGGAGTGGCTGATCCACCTGAAGGTTCTGCTGCCATTCCGTGGGACCTGGATAGGCTGGAGAGTTGGGCAGAGAGAAACTTAATGAGTTCAGCAAGGGCAGGTGTCAGGTCCAGCACCTGGGGAGGAACAAGCCCAAGGGCCAGGACAGGTCAGGGGTTGCTCCTACAGAGCAGCTCTGTGAAGAAGGACCTGGGACTCTTGGTGGATCACAAACTGTCCCATGGCAGTGCCCTCGTGGCCAGAAGGGCCTAGGGTGCATCAGGAAGAGTATGGCCAGCAGGTTAAGATGTGTGATCCTAGCCCTCTATGTGTCCCTAGTGAGGTCACATCTGGAGTGCTGTCTCCAGTTTTGGGTTTCTCAGTTAAAGGAGTTACTGAAGAGGATCCAGTGGAAGGCCACAAGGACGATCAGGGGTCTGGATCATTTCTCTGCTGAAGAAACCCTACAGGAGCTGGGCCTGTTTAGTCTGGAGAAAACAGAGAGGGGATCTCATTAATGCATATAAATACCTTAAAGATGGGTGTCCAAGAGGATAGGGCAGACTCTTCAGTGGTGCCCAGAGACAGGAGGAGAAGCAGTGGCCATAAACTAAAACACAGGAAGCTCCACCTCAACATGAGAAACAACTTATTTTACATTGAGAGTGGCAGAGCACTGAACAGGTTGCTCAGGGATGTTATGGATTCTCCCTCTCTGGAGACATTCAAAACCCACCTGGTTAAGTTCCTTTGTAACCTGCTCTAGGTGACCCTGCCTTGTGCAGAGTTTGGAATGAACTAGATGAACTCCAGAGCTGCCACAATTATGTGGTTCTGTGAACTGGTTTGACAATCACATTCTACCAGAAAGATGTCAGTAGTTCTGAGGGAAAAAAGATGTACAGGATTTTCTAGTTAGACATGCTTTTTAATGAAAGTGTAACAAGAATTGGATTTCTTTAGTTTACCATTTAGCAAAAAAAAAAAAAAAAAAAAAGCATGTTATTAAATAAAAATAGTTCAAGGTAATCTATTTTTTCCGCAAAATTTTGAGAGTTGCCCCCCCTCTTTCAGATACAAATTATTCAGGCAATACACTGTCACCTGACGGACAAGAAAGAAAGACACTCACATTTTCTAGTTGTGAGATGAGAAAGAAGAAAGTTTATTTTGGGTTTTGGGTTTAAATAAGGTTCGGACTTTGACTATCGATTGGGGGATGAAGCTGAGACCTCTCTGACCCCACTGGTCAAGCCAGAAGTCCAACACAGAGAGGAATGCGAAAACAGTTTACTTTGTTTATGTTACAGTGCATGAGAAAGCTCCAGTCCAAGAATGTAAACATCAGAAGGTTGAAAAATCAGGGCAACAATATACCTCCAGAAGACTTCTGCAAATTGTTTACTTCTAGACTTTTCAGGCACAGTAGTACATTGCTTCTAGTATTGGTCCCAAGAGATCTTGCTAAGATCCTTAATTTTTCTGCAGTGTAACATATGTAGATGTGTCCTTGTGTTTTTGTTAATTCTTTGTTAAAATACATGGCTATTTTTTTTTTTTAATAATGATACCTTTTTTATTAATACTGCACATCCCACTTGGAAATCAATTAATTCCCTTACCTAGTGGGATGTGTTCCAACATGTATTTGTATGAAAATTTTCTGGTTCTGGTCTAGACAAAGCTATTGTATGAGTTGTTTTAAAAAATAATTTTATAGTAACAAATATATGTTCTCTCCCACAAAAAGGTTAAAGTGCTGGTGTTACACTGTTTAACCTTTAAATAGTCTTCAAAGACGGGAAGAAAGCCTCATATTTGGCATTATGTTCTGACCTGTAGAAGGTCACTTTTGTTAAGTTTGTGGTCTTTGTTCAGTTAGAAATTTACATATACATATGTGTGAAGAAATAATTTTGTTTTTTTTCAGAGCCTACAATTGCTGCTTCACTAGTTTTTCTATTCCGCTTCCATTCTGTTCTTTAAACTTCCACTTGCAAAAGCCAAAATGCAGGAACAACATGAGATTGGGCTGAGAAAGTTGGGGCTGTTCAGCCTGGAAAAGAGAATATTGTGTGGACATCATAGCAGCTTTCCGGTATCTGAAGAAGGCCTTACAGGGAAGCTGGAGAGGGACTCTTTATTAGAAACTCTATTGATGTGACAAAGAGGAATGGCTTCAAACTGAAAGAGGGGAGATTTAGAAAGGAAGTCCTTACAAATTATAAAATTATGAAAAAAATTATTTACTGTGAGAGTGGTGAGGCAGTGGAACAGGCTGCCCAAAGACCTCTGGATGCCTCACCCCTATCAGTGTCCAAGGCTGGTTTGGAACATGGCTCCATGCAACCTGGCCTAGTGGAAGATATCCCTGCACATGGCCTAGAACTAGATCGTCCTTAAGATTCCTTCCAAACAAAACAATTCTATTATTCTGTCTAGATGGTGGAAAATGTCCAGCTGAGTTAGTGACAACCATGGAATAAACAGGCTTACTAACTTTTCTTCTTTTAAAATGAAGAAAATACCAGCATCATCCATTCGGCTGTCAAGAACAGGTATGGAAACTGCCTTCCTGAGTTTTCTGTCGCTCCGTCTCTGATTTCGGACACTCAGCTTCACCTACTTCCCCTCTCCAGAAACTGAAGCGCCTGTGGTGAAGTCAGGAAATCTGGAAGTCAGCAGAAGCGCTGGTGAAGGAAGGGCTCTGCCGGAGCCGCTCGGGTCGAGGGTACAGGTCAGGGCGGTAGAGGCTGCCGCAGCTCCTGTCCCGCGGCTTTCTCGCGGGCGGCCGCACACGCACGGCTTCCCCCCGCCCAGGGCGCTCCTCGGCCGGAGGCGCCAGCGG
Organism: Argya squamiceps; assembly: GCA_037834095.1. Lineage (NCBI taxonomy): Eukaryota > Metazoa > Chordata > Aves > Passeriformes > Leiothrichidae > Argya > Argya squamiceps. The sequence continues at coordinate 37,040,373 of JBBMKD010000115.1, forward strand.
GCCGGGGAGGGGCTCGGTGGGGAGGGTCTGGGCGAGGCGGGAGCTTCCCCGCGCCCCGCCCGCCTCCTGCCGCCGCTCTCTGCCGCGGGCGACGGGGGCAACGGGAGGGGACGCACCGGCCCTCGCCCTTCAGCTCGGCGGGGCCGCAGCCGGCGGCACGGTGAGGTGAGGCC
>JBBMKD010000115.1:37040660-37101974 GCA_037834095.1 Argya squamiceps
CCGGCCGTGAGGGCGGTGAGGCCGGTGAGGGAAGGCCTCGCGCTGGCTCCGTCCCGCGGGCACTTCCCGCTCGCAGCCGGCGGTGCTCGCAGAGTTACCGAGCCGGCTTGCCAGGGCTTCACTGGCGTGCTTTGCCGGACACTGATAGCATTTTTTTGTTTCTTCAGCTGGCCTTCCCTCTTAAGGGTCTTGAGCCGGAAACATCTTTGACTATTCGCGGTGGAGGTAGAAATAGTAATGTTAGAAATCAATGCAGGTGTGAGATACCTCCGCCCGACTACCCTTCCCGGGGGACTAGGTGCCTTCAGTGGTCTGTCGCAGCCCGGGCGGTGAGCTGAGCCTGTTCGCCATCCTCCTCCTTCCGAGCCAGCCCTGCGGGAACCTGCTCCCCGCTTCCCCTTTCCCTGTGGGCAGGGCTGCGGAGGCCTTAGCGCTACTCAGGGGACTGATGGCTTTTCAGAAGTTTGTTGCCTCCAGAGGACTTCCCGCCTCTGCTTGGAAAAGTGTTACCCCACCTTTTCAGAAATTTTGGTTCGGCTGTGGCGTACACAGTGGGCGCTGTGTTTATCGCCTGCACGCAGGACGTTTGCCTTGTTTTACTTCATTGGATTCCCTTGTGAGCATGAAGATAGAAGGGGTTGATCAGGTCTTTAGAAAATCTTGAATTGGCTCATGAATTGACTTTTTTTGAATGGCCTTTCATCTTACACCTTAACAGCACTTTGCACTTAAAGAACTATTTATAATGGATATTGATTTTCTTTTTTTCTCCTAGTGGGAGGTCTGCATGTTTTACAGTCAAACCATATGTATAGTATTGCAGTGGTGGGGAAATGGTAGCAATTCATTGAGTTTCTCATCACATATCTAAACTTACTGTACTCTGTTTCATAATCTTCATGTAGGATAAGTGGGCGTCCTATTAATTGTGATCTTAATAAGCTAGCTCATGTTGTATGGGAAAAATATCAGTCATAAAATATAGTAATAAAAGTAAGTGAGCAGTCTGACTAACTCTTGAGATAGTTCAGGTGTATAAGTTTTGTTTAATTTTGTTTTCATACCCAGTATTTTCAGTGATAATACTATTATCTAAAAGTACGCCTAGGCAACATGTCCAGGTATTCCAGAACATTTTATCAAGTTATTTTTGGTTATCCAGCTTCTGTCGTTGGGATAGATACCTACCTTAAACCTCCAGCTTCTGTTGTGCTACATACCTGTTTGGAAATTCTCTTTGTCCAGATAAAGGGCATTGAGGGCATTTGGTTATTATCTTCTTGTAAAGTAGTCATTTGAAAGAAGATAGACTTCTTGAGCTCAAATATGATTAGTAAAAAAGTGGAAACACTGACCCTGTCCTTGGTAAGATAGTGTGTTTTTAGGGTTTTCATAGTCTTCTGGCCTCTTATTTGTGTTTTAAAATGTGTTAGAAAAGGAAGACCTGAGACCTGAATTGACTGCCAAATGGTTATTCCTGAGCAGGATGAGAGTGAACTCACTGAATGTGGTGAAAATGCCCTTCCCTTCCTGTAAAAGTGTAACTTGATAATTTGGGTAAATAGTGACTCTGTGACATTCATCCAAAGTACAGAAGTTTGAGCAGTGGCTGTTGCTGAATGCTTCAGGGTGTTTTTCCTTTTCTTTTTTTCCTGCAGTTTGTAAATCCCTGTGAAAGGCATATAGAAAGTTTGTGGTCAGCAGGCTTGAGTTCAGTGCACAAACTTTAAATCTCCATTGGAAAAATGTTTGTTTGACCTCTTTTGGCTTGCAAATTTGAAAAGAAAAAACCATCCTCAGACAGTGTTGCTGCAGAGATTGGTAAGAAATCTGTATGCTCTGTTTTGTGACAGTGCATAGTTCCTTCACCCCTGTGTACAGTCTGTGCAACTTTGAAAGCAGAAAGGTTGCTGCTGGCTATAGCTGGTTCTCACCATGAGGCTGTGAATAGTGGTACTTGTAAGTAAGATTCTGCTGTGAGTAAGAGCCAACTGGATTTATCTTTCAAAGATAATCACTACTCTGTATTAACGGTTTATAAAATGAAAATCGAAAGGTTTTGACTCATTTTTTTCTGCACTCCATTTCCACCCACCCAAAAAAAATCACCTTTTTTTGGAAGACTGGGCACCCAAATGTTTGCTCTCTGATTCACTTTTTAGAGAAGTACTTATTTTTCCAATTTCATTTAATTGTTATTATAAATGAAACCCAAGTTCTAATACCTTTTAATCTGATTTAGTTGTATCTGGGTGTAACTAACTTGTCAATGGAAGAAGTTTTGATTAACTTGCTTGGTTAATCCAGTGTGCTTTAATTCAAGCAGTCACACATAGGAATTTCTTGACAATATCTGAAAAAAAAAATTATTTCTTCCAGAAGATCACTGGGAGTTTGGAAAAGAATCTGGAATAGGTGGGGGTAGCACCACTGTCCATCTGAGGGGCTCCTTGGTGGGAGGGGGTTTCCCTATTCTGGTCCAGTCTGCTTGGGATGGGATTGTGTGACCTCTGTGCTGTGCATCAGCCCTTAGGTCCTTGTTGGGGCTTTTTTTTTTAATGTCTTGTCTCTGGTGGCTCTACTTTTTGCAGTGGTTTTAGTAAGGCATTGTCCTTACTCAGAGTTACAAGTCCTCAGACTTGCAAGAAGCTGTGCCTTCACTGGCTTTGCAGTGGCTGCTTCAGCTGTAGTTGGTCTTAAGATGCTGCTCTGGCTTATACTGGCTTTGTACCATGCAGTGCTGGGTGGTAGGGGAGGTGGTTGGTGGGCAGGTGTGCTGGTGGGGGATAAAGGAACATTTTTGCTACTCTACTGTGTGTCTATTGAATTTTTTATCTTTTCTGGTTGTTTCTGCTCAGCGGAAACATGGTCATGTGGAAGTACACAGAGATGAACCTTCCGAGCAGAGAGACTTGGCTTTCCTTCTGGGAGTGTGAAATGCACCATTTTGTTTTATCTTTACCCCTAGTAAAGTGCTGGTCTTGAGGCTTGGCTGGCAAAGCTGTTGCTTATCTGTAGTGGAAGATTGCTGGATACCAGATACCCTACTTAGCTGAGTACAGAAAGAGAAAGAATTGCTCGCTGTGGGAAGTAAAAGTATGCTGTATGTTAATTTGCTTGAATATCTCAGAATGTAAAACATCTCCCTCTTGTTGAAGCACCACTAGGTTGGCAAAACAGAAGGATGAAATCTGCTGTTCAGAAGTCAGGAATTTTACAATATGCTTACTTTTACATCTGCCATGGACACTTTTGAATTTCATCTTCATAAAATTACTTTCTTACCCATAAAATCAGAAACTTATTTTAAATTCAACTCAATAACTGTGCTAGACCAGATGTTTCCTGGAAAACAGCATGTGCAAACAGATTTTCATGTAAATGTGCTTATTGAGCTGATCTGCTTATCTCCCCTCCAAGATATCTGTGTATATCCATGGCAGAAAGTTAAACAGTTTTTATTTTTTAAACTGATGAGAGAAGGAATATCAATATTGCAACTGAGGTAAAGTTTTGGATCTGCAGTACACAAATGGAAGATCCTTCTGTGTCTTTCATGCCTTTCCTCTTCCTTTTACTTTTCCTTCAGTTCAGTATATAAATATATTCCTAATTAACATAAATTATTTAAGGGCAAACAACACTGGCTTTTCCAGAAAGAGCAGTGTATTGAAGTCAAACATGCTTTAGTGAAATCAGCACTTATTTTCCTCTTTGTTTTTAACAGCTGAAAATAGCAGAAAAGGTGCTGATGCTGCCAGATTTGTCTACTGTCTAGGTGTATTGGCATTTTTAGCATGGTTTTGTGCCTGTGCTTTAAGCTGCATGGTGGACTAATCATTTGTTCTTTGAACAATGTAGTTGTTTTACATCTGAAAATTTTTGAGCTGAACAGCTAGTCCCATATATTTATCTAGTAGATAAATTACAGTGCAAGGTGTTACTGCTGGTAAAGTGAACCATTTTCTCTACTTCTGAGATCTGTGAGGAAAACCCAGTTATTTTATTCAAGTCACACTTGGAATGAATCACTGCATCTTGCAGCGCTGATTGTAGTTTTTCCATGTGTCACATTAGTACCTACTAATACTCTTACAGCAAAGAACAGGATGCAGATGACTTCATGGCAGATTCTGACAAACCTTTTTTGAAATACAGTATTTTATTCTGGTATGCCAAAGTAAATAAATTCTTTTGTTCTTTGCTGAGATGGGAGGGCTAATCATGCCCTTTGTGCTCTCATTTTTGCTACTCTGGTGATCTGGGGTTCTTGGTTTTCAGAGATCATGTGTAAGACATGGTGGCTGTGTACTTCTTAGGTGCTCCTTTTAGGATGACACAGTAGGAAAATCATCTGTGCAAGATGTATGTGTTTCTGCAATTCATGGCTTTCTACTGGAAATTTGTGCACGTCTCTGTGTGTGTTGTAATCTACTGCATCTTAATTTTTTGCTTTACAAGAAAAACAAAGAGAAGAGCATGGTTCTTTTCCATGCCTTTGCTGATAGTGTTGACCTTACCTCATCTGTATGTGGCCCTCTGGATGTCCACTGGAGCTGTGCTCCATGTGTCCCTTTGCTGCTTAGCTGAGGTTTCCTTCAGGCAAGAAACTCAAGTCTCAGGTGTTACACTTTTTTGCATACTTTCTTGGATTGTTTTGCGTTTATGAAGAGGCAACATTTTTAGGAAGCTACATTTTACTCTTATATCCTTTGTATGTTCCACCCTCAAATTCAAATCAGGAAACTTTTCAAATGAATGCAGAGATTTGAAACCTTTGTGAATCTGGTAGTAATGTGCACTGCCTGCTGAGAAAAGAGCAGATATGTCTTTACTGCAAAGAGGGAATTTTTGGAGGATGCATGTGGACACTGAGGTATAGGCGAGCTGTTGAAGGACTTACGTGCTGGACATAGAGTAAAATCTGCATTTCTGGTGCGTGTAAGGTGCTGGCATCACATTCTTCCCCTGTGTTTACAGTGTATGTTCACATGTAAATCATTTGAGAGCTGCTACCATTTATTAACTTCTAAAGCATTGCCACCTGTGCATTGCAACAGCAGGGAAGAGGTTGCTTTGCTTAAGAGCACGTACCTTGAGAGCTTGTACAAGATATTACTAGTAAATGTACCCATTTCGGATTTAACTAGTGACTTGTGGTGTCTATATATTTACTGTCTGCCTGGTCTTCTGTGCTTATTTTTGCCATCTTTTGTCTGCAGGAGTGCAGAAAGAAAAAAGATAATCTCAGTTTACAAGGCAGCAATCTTCTACAAACTGCAGGCAAGATTCCCCGTGGAGTTTAAGGATTCATAAAGCTAGGCCATTAGGCTTATTAAGACCAGATTTTACCACATCATAAAATCAATGTAGCCTATTTCAAAGAGAATTGCAACTACCCTTTGCCCCTGCCTATCTTTTAAGATGGCCTGTTTCACAGAAATAACACAAGTCTCAATAACAACCAGGAGTATCCCTGGTACTGCTAATTCATTATTTATGTTCTGTAGGAGCAGAGAAAGCAGCAGAGGATCAAAATGGAGATCACTTGATGCAATATAGCATTGAAATCAATGGAGTGGCTGCTTATCTCTATGTTAATTGTTATTTTTAGATTCTCCTTTAAATAATTTGGTTCAGTCTGATTTATGTATTTATTTACAAGCTTGGGAACAAGAAGTTGGAATAGTAGTATCAGATGGAATAAATTGAAACTGTCCAGTATTAGAAAGCAAAGTGCGAATTACTCCTCAAACAGCAAGACTAAATTAATTTTCTGAGTAAATTAGGTAAAAAGCAATCTGTCCTCTAGCCCAGTGTTGTCTACATAGATTTTTGGGTAGATATATGATAAAAGGATGGCTAGTTCTGTTTATTGCAGATTTTCGTTATATTGTTAGTATTCAAGACATCCCCCTCAAGCCCATGTGAAGCTTTATGTACAAGCTAATAGTCTGCAATGACCTTTCTTTGTCTTTCAGATGGAAATATCTGGACAGGTCCGCACTATTAAATTTACCTTCCTTGCTGGGTGTAAGCCTGTCAGCTGACAGCTGCTGCATTATTGCAAAGGAAGTTTTATTGTGTATATAAAATAGCTGTAGTTGGGGATGCAGTGTATTGTGCCCTTTTTCATTTGCAGGTTTCCATACTTGGCTGTGGTTCTTTGGATTTGTTCTTTTCTTGGAATGGTAGGACTAGGAAACAGCTGTCGCGGGATGAAGTCTCCACCACTCCTCATGGCTGCACTTGTGGCATGCATAATTGTTTTGGGTTTCAATTACTGGATTGCAAGTTCTCGCAGCATGGTTCTGCAGGTAAGATTCCTTTTGCTCTGCCTGTCACTTTGTACTTGTGCAGGTCATAAACATAGTGAATGAGAAGGATGGTTCTCCTTCATATGGCAAGCCAGGAACTTCAGCTTGTTGTAGGAACTTTCACAAATTTTACAGTTGTTGCTTATCAGTAGCGGGAGACTGGTGGAATGGGAGGAATGCCTATTTGTACATGAGAGGAGCCCAAAACTTGACCGTGCCTGCTTGTGTGATACTTGTTACTTCTGCTCTCACAAAACATTCAGCTGTCTTGTGCTGTTTGAGATTAAAGATGTGACAAATGCCATCCTCTGGTTTTTGTCCCCTCCCAACCTCCCAAGCACCCCCAACTTCCTTGCCATCGTGGCAGTAGGCAAAGCAGAAAAGACCTTGGCTTTTGCCAGCCCTGCCCAGCAATAACAAAAATATCTCTATGTTATCAACCCTGTGTTCATCACACATCCAAAACAGAGCCCCATACCAGTCACTATGAAGAAAAATAATTCTATTACCGGTCACAACCAGCACACTCATGTCCCTAGATTTGTCTTTGTACATGACCCATAACATTGTATACATATTCAGTAAAAGGAAATCTGGGTTGTTCAGAAACAAAATCTGAATTTGTGTTTCTTACTGGTCTTTCTGAGGAAGGATATGCAAGGCACATGTAATGATTACCTTGTCTGATGGTAATTATATTTTTTGTGGCTGTTGAGCTTGGGTTTTAACCCTTTCTGGAGCATTTTTTCTGATGCAGGGTGTATGAGTCAAGTTTCTGGTTTGTGACAATCTCTGCAGGACAGTCCTTCTTTTGCTTCTTTCTTCTTTTGCTTCTTTCTTCTTTTTGCTTCTTTCTTCTTTTGCTTCTTTCTTCTTTTGCTTCTTTCTTCTTTTGCTTCTTTCTTCCTCTTTTGTTATTGTTTCTAACAAGCTAACCTAAAAACTAACAACATGTTGATTAAACCTGGCTCATGAGAGCTCATTCCCAGTTTATCCAGTCAATTTGTATGCTCTTTGTAACTGAGCCAAATAGTGGTAGGGAGTAGACAGCTGAAGGAGTTGAACACCTGTTTCACCTCAGAACAGACACTGTTCAAAGAGGACACTTGCACCTGGCCATGCAGTTAAGGGTATGACTTATGACTTCTGAGACTCTGGTCATCCCTTGCTTTCCCTTTAGTCAGTGGCCTCAGGATGGTGGCTACCAGTGCGTGGTAACTGTGTCAATACTGCTGAGGTTTTGCTGCACAGCCATGAAGCAGCTGATAGTCAGAAAAATAGGCCACCATCATAGTTTATCTTGGTTTCAATAACCTAGAGACACCAGGTCCTCTGATATTACTGATATACTGTACCATCTTGTACATATCTCCTAAAGTTAGCCTGAAAATTACTTTACTTCTGCATGGTCATACACTATGAAAAAAGCATAGCTGAACATGGATGGAGCTTCTGAAGCACTCTGTGGACCCATTTGTTTGTTGGCAAGATTTTGCAGCTGTTATGACTGAAATGCAATGAGTGCTTTTCCTTGCTATTCCAGCTAAACTGCAAGTCATTTTCCTTTTTTTCCCTTTGCCTCCTCTCCTTTTTCTTGCTTTCTGTGCAGGGTAGATGGGTCATGATATGCTACATACTGTGGAATAAGATGATTTGATACATTTTCTTGGAGTCTTGGGACATGCACTGTTTTTATTACATCTAATTTTTAATCCACCTGGAATCGCCAGATCTTTTTTCATATGGGTAGATTCTGATGATATCCCCTCTCTCCTGCATGTTCTTGTATTCCTAGTTGCTGCTGAAGAACAATTTTAATCCAAAATGTTTAGAAACAACATCCTGCAACTAAATTGGTACTTACAAAAAAGAAGTGGGGGGGAGGAGGAAAGAATGTGAAAACGTCAGGCTTGATTCCTTAGCTTGCTTTTCTGTCTTGTGTATCCTCTATGTACAGGATGTGATGGTGTTGAATTTTCTTTTGACTGTAGCTGCTCTTTGAGCAGTCAAGAAGAATGATGATTTTCTGTTCATGAATGAACTTTTTTCATATATGTCTGTGTGTTATAGCTATATCTGAATTGTTCATATAAAAGTTGGGCAGTGTTGTCCTCCCTCCACTCTTTTCTAACTCTTCCAGGAAATCAGATTGATTTGAGAGTTGAGTTTTCACACTGAGTTAATTTAGGGTCAAGACTGAGAAGTGTAGAGCTGTCAGAACTGTATGGGCTAAATTTAAAAAATTGTTTGACCCTGTACTTCAGAAAGATTGTAGACTCTAACCTTTTTTGTATTTATGTTTTGGGGTTTTTTTTAAGCTCAAGTACTGAGCTCTTAATTTTTCTTACCTTTAGCTGAAATTTTGACAGTCTCTACAAAATACGCACTCCTTATGTTAATACACGTAAAACTAGGGAGGTGTGTGTCTGTGTGTGTGACTAGTATCCCTGGCTGACACAGGGCTTCTATGATATCAGCACTGTTAGAGCAGTGAAATTTGCTGTTCCTTGAATATATTGAATTTATTAAATATTCTGGCAAGGGGGAAGCTTTCTGTTTGCTTTGGCTAATCTGCTCTTCCTCAGGGTCGAGTCGTGGATCTGGAACGCAAAGTCCGCAGGGCAGCAGCAGAGAGGGGTGCTGTGGAGCAAAAAAAGAATGAATTCCAAGGGGAGCTAGAGAAGCAGCGACAGCAGATTGACAAAATCCAGTCCTTGCACAACTTTCAGATGGAAAATGCCAACAGAGTACATCAGGAAGAGAAGGTAGAGCTTTTTCTAGCCACAGTTTTCTTTGAGGTGGTGGTTTACCAAAACACACTCTGCAACAGAAAGTGATGCTCATGTGTTGCAGCTTGCAGTCAATGTTGGTGGGGCGAAATGTTTTATGGTTATATGATATTCAGAAAATGGACCTTGACTGGACCTTTTAGCATTTGTTGTATAACTTTGAAAGACTAGAAGCTGCAAGTAACAGCAGTTCTGAATAAAATTCTTATCTTCTCTATAAATCATTACTGTGCTTGGATTGTCCCTTCACTTTCTTTCCTGTTTACTAATGTTTTAAAAATTAAGAAAAAAGAGGAAGATGCACCAAGAGATATATTCCCAAATATATTTGTAAGCATAAATGGTTGATGTTTATTTCTAAGTGCATTACAAATTTTGTGGCACCTTGGCTTTCTGCCTCCAAAACTCAATAGCATTGGGAAGATATGCGAAGGTAAGACTTCCACAGCAGTGCTCCTGACAGTTCAGCTTTGCCAGGGGGATGATACTCCTTTGTGAAGAATGTGAACAGAGCTACTTAAATACCAGTGTGTGTAATTCCGGCTGCATGGTGTCTTGCAAACTGGTTTGCTGTGTATTTTCCTTGTGTTGCTGATACTGCTTTGATTGCAGTTGTTAGTCAGTAATATCAGCTTTCTCCCTATTAACAGAAGTATTTAGTTGGGAGTGTTTGATTGTTTCTCCCATGGAGTCTCTTGACTGGAATTTATAGATCAGCTTTCCAGGACTGTTAAGTTCAGCAGGCTGAACAGACACATCTTGTGATGGTAATAGGTACTGTTCAGGCAGCATGTTCACTGTGAGGGAATGGTTTGTTTCTCAAAATGTGCTGCCTGAGAAAAATATCACCAGATTAATCTTTGAAGAATTTAGAGGAAGAAAAATTGAGTGAAAATGGAAGGTAGAATGTGCACATCAATGTCATATATCATTAATTTATTTTGAAATAATCTTTACCCCAAGTCTTCAAGGAAATAATAAACCAATTTTTTTTACCTCTTTTGAGACAAGTATCAAGTTTCCTTGATAATTTCTCTCCTCTCTTTGTGTTCTGTCTTTGCATATACTTTAAAAAAGGTGAGGTATAGTTTGTCTATTTATTTTTTTAATGTATGCATTTTTAAAAAGATATGTCAGAATATTCAGACAGGATTCAAGTCAGTAATCAGTCTTGCCACTTCTGTCTCCTATTATTGGGTATCGCTACTGAATGCTGTGGTGTTTTCTTGCATTCTGCTTTAGTCCTACAGAGAGTGAAAACACATGCATGAGTGAAAAAAAAATTCAAAGGTAAGAAAAGGGTGAAGGCAATGGAGTATTATGCTTCCTTTCCATAAGTAGATATCACCAGAGTTACTAAAAGACACTGAAACTGTAAAGGCTGGCCAGAGAGTTTACAGCACAGGCTAGGAAGATGGGCTGGTGTTGGGAGATGGTGACAGGACCTCATCCAGGAATTTTAGTGAATGAACTGTTGGTTCTGCCGCATGATGTGCCACCTTCTTGCTTCAAATTTCTGGCATCACTTGAATGGTAGATGACACCACACAATCCACTTTTCCTTGAGGTGTTTTTGAGTCTAGAGGACATGTAGGAACTGTTCGTAAAATGTGGCATCCATACTAGGAGAAGTAGTGAAAAGTATTTTACAGAGCTAGAACTGCTGTTGGGCATGGGGTGGAGTGTGGTGTCTGGGGAAGAGTCCAAGTGGCTTCTGGAAAAGAAAGTCTTTCTTCTGAAGTGTCTTGGAGTTTTCCTCTGAAAGAGTCAGTGATAAAGGTGAGGGAAACAAGTGAACACATTCACACCTGAAGTTGCAATGGCTTGTAGAGATATTATGCAGCTGTGTGGTAAGACAGTAATATTGCAAGGGTGAATGACAAGGCACAAGTTACAGAACAGCTTAGAAATACACTGGGTTAATTGTTAAGGGAGTCACCAGTGGAGTTTTGGAGTGCTGTGAAAGGCACAGAAAGGAGAGCAAAGGTCACCAAAGCTGTGCAGTAATTTTTCTACAGGAATCCAGAGTGTGATTTACAGGCTGGACAAGAGTCAGCAGAGGAGAGCCATCACAATTATCTCGAAGATTCCAAATGGTACAGAAAATGTTTGTGGCTGGGAGAGACAAGGCAGGTTGTCCTGCATTCACTGGTGTCCTTCAAATGCCATCATCAAGTTGTAGTTCAGACTGAGCAGAAGGCAGTGCTCTTTGTGTGGTAGGTGGTGAAGCTGCAAGTGCGTGGCATCCATAATACCCAGTTACAGTGGGTCTGTGTAGGTTAAAAAGCAACTGGATGACCTTGGACAAACACCTAACCCACCAGTACCAAGGTGTTTGTTCTGTCTCCAAGTGTTCCTCAGAGAGAAGAAGCTGCTGCTTGAAAAACACTGTCCTTTATGGCCACCTTGGAATTAATTTGGCTTTTCAGTGTTAGAGGTGGGATGTTGGGAATGGTGGATTTTGGGGCCAATTGTTGCAGTTCCTTCCTCCTAAGTGCTTTTCCTTCTATCACCCTAAAATACAGTTGTTCAGTAATGAAATAGTCTACGAAGCTTGCTTTGAAACCCCAGGAAGTGATGCCCTAGGAAAGTGGTGCCTTGGACTAATTTCCTGTCTTCTGCATTTTGTGACTGGAGAAGAGCATGTGTCTCACTCAGGAGCCTGAAGTGGGAGGGTGAGCATGTTTGTGCCTGTGCACCGTTTTGCATCAAATTCAAAATTTGCTTTTCTTGTGACACAGAAACAAATATCTTGCAGAGATGCTGTTGGCTTTCCAGCTCTGATTTAAGAGTAGGGAGAGCTGTGTTGCTGGAAAGCTGTGCATTTGACAAAAGAAGACATCAGACAAGTTGGCATGGATTCCTCCACTGTAGTTCAGGAATGCCTCTGATGTGGTCGCAAGGAAAGATAGGGAAAGCTTTGTTCTTAATGACACTTATTGGAAGAAGCTGTCTAGCATCAGAGGTTATGTTCCACATACCGGGGTATGTGGAATATAATAAAAGCCAGCTTCTGAGTGGTTTTTTGTTTGTGTGTATCTAAATCCATGTCTAAATGTGTTTTGTATGTTCGTATCTTGTATACACACACACATCCTTGTTTTGTGGCTTCATGGATTGCAGTCAAATCTTGGATTCCTGGGAAGCAAGTAATGAATTCACCCTTTCTGGTTATGGGAAGCTTCCTCCTTGAGTTGAACTGTATTTACTCTGTGAGGATTAGTAGCTAGTATTTACCTAGTCAGGAAGAATGAATGCAAATCCAAATCCTGAGACTCTCAACTCATTTTACAAGCATTTTAGAAACTCTATAACTGACTAGAGATCTTCAAGTAGTAAATGAGATTTTGCTTAGTTCTTGCTGTTTTTTAAAATTAAAATGCATTCAGCAGTTGTGTAGGAATGATTGGTCCATCTCAAACATCCCACTTTTTCAGGAAGAAATTATGGTTCTTCTGGCTGTAGAAGAATCCTACAGATTCCAGATTTTTGCCTGGATCTTTGCCCACACATTCAAGGAGATAGGTGTGGCATTGCCAAAAGGAAGTTTTATATGCAATATGAGGTATACTTGCACAATCTGGACTTCTAACCAAAAGCAACTCACAAGTAACATTTGAGACCCATCATTATTGCAGTTCATCTCTGCTCACTGTGTCTTACTACTCTGCTGATAAAATATGGACTAATTATAATACTGATTTACTTTCATACCAAACCAAAGCACCAGTAAGGTATTTGCCCAGTTAAAGTCATAGTCACTAGCAGTACAGCAATCACTTTGAGTTAAATCTGCCTTCTTTTGTAGTACAGCTGTCTCTGTGCTACTTGAAGGATGAGGGCATAGAAGGTAGGTAGTCTGAGCCTGTTATGCTGTGTGGGCTCACCATTCACTGGGGCAGTGTAGTTCTCAAAAATTGCTCTTGTAATTATTTTCTTAGGTCTGAGTATGTATAAACACTACTGTCACCAGTTTACTTTTAAAAAAACTGCTTGATTTTTTAAGAATTAGTGTAGATTTAGGAAATGGCTTCTAGAAATCCATACAGAAATAGAATGACAAGATCAAGTAATCTTACATGAACACTTGATAACAACAGTTCAGGAGTGCAAAAGGGCTGTTTCTAATCTGTAAGCAATTTTGTAAAGAACAATATTCTCTGTGGTTGTTATTCAAGACTCGTAGCTTCTGGGATGCACAGAGCGACATGAGTCTCTTTGAAGAGCATAACAGGACAACAACAGCAGTATAATTTTGCAGTTGGTAATTTTATTTGGATTTACATAAATCATCTCCAACCTAAATCTTGTTTTACTGAGAAGGGCCAAGATTTGTATATTTGTACAGCATATTACTGCCCTGTTGCTCAGTGTCATTTAACACTGGCCACAGCTGCTCTCTGGTCCCCTCCCTCTGGGAAAATTTCAATTCCCAGCACATTCTTCTGACACAAAGTACCTATTGGTATGCAGGGACTCCACTCGGAAGGAATTACAGTAGTCTGTAGGAGAAAGCAGAAAGGTACCTTCTCCCTTTCACTGAAGGCTGTATGTGTTTTGGGTGGAGGTTTTTTTGGTTTTTTGGGGGGTTTTTTTCAACCCAGACAGTGTTGCATCATCTAGTTTTGGAAAAGCTTTGAGGTAAGGCCATATTTGCCATAGCTCAGTATTACTAAATTAGCAAGAGAAGTCAGTATGCTTCCTCATAACTGGTACAGCAGAAGTCTAGAAGATCACTTCTCTTCAAAATACCTCTTCATGTGGTGGGAAGAAAAAAAAAAGGGTGGTCTGAGGCCAGCTGAACTAGAGAGAAGGAATTTAGAGTACATGTAGTTTAAAGTTAATTATTGGACTGTTGCTACCTCTTCACAGCTAAATGAATGGACAAAAAGTCAGAAGGTGCATTAGATATACCTGTGGAAGTTTTATATTAATATTCTCATATAACATGATTTACTTTTGCTTACATTGCCTACTATTGGGGTTTTAGTTAAACATAACAGTGAAGTAAAAGTCCTGTCATTTTGCAGAGCTTTTTTTCTCCAATCTACTTGCTGTTGCCCAGTACTTGTAAAAGTAATTTTGTATTCATGTGTGACAAATACCACCCTCTTGTATGAAATTTTAAGAAACTAACTTTGCAGTTTTGGTGGTTTTGAAGGCAGAACTGCACCGTGTGATGGTGTGCATGTCCTTGTGTCCTCTATGACAGAACAGAATCTGGATTGCTTTTAGCAGAGGCTGTGAAACAAGGTGGAGTCTCAGATCTTTGGCAGAGTCACTCTGTCGAAACCGAGGGTGGTTGTTTTGGGTTTGGGTTTTGTTTGGTGCATGGGTTGTTCATTTGGTTGGTTGGTTGGTTTTTGTTTGGGGTTCTTTTGTTGATTGGGTGGGGTTTTTTATGTTTATTGAGGAAAAGTGTAATTCCTGAATGGAGTTCAGTTTATTGAGAAATAGATTTAAAGGTACAATATCTCCTCCATTTTGAGCTTGAAATTTATTGTAAGGCTTACTTCAGTTGATGTGCCTCCACTGAAGTATGCAGCACAATGATTAACCTTAAAGAGAAATATTTCCTTAAAAATCTTATTTATGAACTTCCCCCGCCCTGTGCCCACACACACACTAATATGTAGTTTAGCTAGTTTAGCTGTTAGTCTCTTACCCTGGAACCAAAAAGCCTTTTTGTGGCTAGTTGTCATGTTTTAACATCAGCCGGCAATTAAATACCATGCAGCCACTTACTCACTCGCCACATCTCCCTCTAGATTTTTGAAGAAAACTCTGTTGAGATAAGAATAGTTTGATAACTGAGAGGAATAAAACCCAAGAGAAACAAGACCTACACAATCCAGTTGCTCAGCACCTGCTGAATGATGCCTGACTTGTCACCCAGCAGCTATCACTGCCTCGTAGCCAACTCCCCTACTTTATGTCCCAATGTTCTATGGTATGGAATGTTCCTTTGGCCAGTTTGGGACAGCTGACAGAACTTTCTCCTGGTTTCTTGTGCACCTGCTGGCTGGCAGAGCATGGGAAACACGAAAATCCTTGTTTTAGTGTAAGCATTACTGAGCAGTAACTAAAACATCAGTGTGTTGCCAGCATTATTCTCATGCTAATGCCCCCGTGGTGGTGGGGAGTCATGGGAGCCTGCAGGACAGAACCGCTCTTTTTGTTTGCTGGAAGGACTTAAATCAGTTTGAGTCAATCATGAAATAAGCGCCCTGCTTTTCCCTGATTAATTGTAAATGGCTGTTTCTGCACGTGTAAATCTTACCTTCCCATCTTGCTTTATTCGCTGTTGGTTTTGTTCTTACCAGCTGAGTTACTGATCCTATGGCTTGTCTTTGTCTCCTTTGTGCTATATTTGTGACTGCAAAGCCCATTTTTTCTAAAGTTTTAGTGTTTATGCTTATCAAACTATTTCCTTTCTTATTTCTGTTGTAGTATCTCATTATGCTTTTACATACACCATATACAGTCAGTGTTAGAAAGCACCTGTGTCAGTTCAGTGTGATTGGTTTAGCTTGATTCTTGATAGTAGCAAATGCTGGAGGAGTTATTGTAGTAATTTCTCCAATGAGTGTGTGTGTGGAGAATACTGCTTGGCTCTATTCAGATCAAGTGCATTTATATAGTTTGAAGTATGTGCTCAAGACAAAGACTTCAAAAAATTTGTCTCAAAGCTTCCTTGTGCATATTTCTGGGTTATGTTTTATTATTTTTAAACAGTAACTTTAACTTTACATTTCTTAAGTGGAATAAGACTTATATAGACATGTTCTGTGGTGAATAACAAAGAAGTCTTTGGCAGCTGTCCTTAAAAAATTTGTTGTACAGCTGGAGCAATTTGTTTCCCACACTGCTGGTGGAAGTGTGACTTTCGAGTTCTGGTGTCTGAAGCCCTGCTGTCTACAGCATTGTCTTCAATCAAAAGACTGGGGTTTTTCTTCTTTGATAGTCATAAGCTCTTCTGTGCAAACATGTTTACAAATAAGCTGGTTCTATATTACAGAGTTACTGTGTCACAGAATATCACATTTTGATGTAGTGGTAGGGAGATTTTTCAAAAGCTGGATTTTTTGCTCCTGGGGATTATAGCTATTGTTTTATGGGCTGGATGAAGATTAAAATGTGAGTTTCTTTCTAGAACTGAGTATTGGCATGTGTCTGCTGAGTGCTTCCCAGCAGTTTTCATTCTTGGTCTGCATAAAACCCAAAAAGTAAGTAATGTTTGCTTAATTTACAGTCACAAGGTGAAAATCAGTTAACACTTCAATGATAGGAGGAAGAATGGAAGGCCTGATTATTGACTTGAGTCAGATTGGAAGCTGGCAGTTGCAGTACTGTGCTGTAAATTATTA
Organism: Argya squamiceps; assembly: GCA_037834095.1. Classification (NCBI taxonomy): domain Eukaryota; kingdom Metazoa; phylum Chordata; class Aves; order Passeriformes; family Leiothrichidae; genus Argya; species Argya squamiceps. The sequence goes on from JBBMKD010000115.1 coordinate 37,057,134, forward strand.
AACAGTATTTCCTGCTCAAGTTAAACAGCTAACTAGAATTTAACAGATTTTTGCCTGGACCTTTGCCCACACATTCAAGGAGATAGGTATGGCATTGCCAAAAGGAAGTTTTATATGCAATCCAGAGAGACCAAGACAGACTTCTTTTTTGCCCTGTTGTGATTCAAAGAGACTTTTTTTAATGTGAAAGTAATTTTTTTCACTTTAGCTAATCACAATTATTATTGTCCTAATGTACAAAACATGTAACTCTTGTAAGTTTTACTGTGACATAAGCGATCCTGGCATTTAGGGGGTTCATTTTAAGGAACCTCCCTGAAACTCCCATTCCCACCCACTCCTTCCCCCCTCCTCCCAAATAAAAAGAACCAAACCCAGCAAAGCCCCACAAAAAGCTGTAAGAACATAAAATTATAAATTTGCTCTATCATACTGGTTTTTCTGTCACTGTTCAGTGATAGTTTCTGGTAATGTCCAATATTGTATTATCCTGAAGGTGGTAATCCTGGAGCAACCTGACTACATTGTCCACGTTAGCAAAATTTGGAATTTCTACTGAAACATTAGCTTCCTTTCCCCATTAAACCAGTGAAAAGAAATTAATTTTTTATTTACCTGTCCTATGAGAAAGGACAGGGAGAGATATTAAACAATCCTACATACGAATTGTTACTAGCTTTTGAGTTCCTTTTTGCTTTTTAATAAAGGAGCATTATGTTTTACTTGAGGTTTCACAGTGGTGTTCACAGAACAGCTGTACATATAGAATGGTGTAGAAATACTTAGCAACAGCTGAATGGCCATCTCTGTGAAGTGGGACTCTTTAAAGGGTCATCCAAAGACAAATCTACCACTGCTGAGTGCTAGCCCATTTGCATTCATTGAACACTGCACTTCTCCTAATCATCTGGCTCTTATTACTATAGGCTTTGGGAAGAAAGGCACTGACAATGCTGTCAGTGTTTTAGGGTGACATGGGCAGAAAGAGTGGATGCTGTTACTTCTTTTCGGGTGTGGATGTACACACACATCAGTACTAGAGCAGAAGCTTTGGGGAAACAGGGGTATTGATTTTCTGGGACCCTTGAAGAACCTTGAGGTTTTCCAGGACTAGGCTAATCGGGGAACTGACAGTGAAGCCTGAGAAATACCTTCCTAAGACTGGACTGGTTTGTTTCTGAACAGTCAGTGGATCTCTTTTTTGTATTCTTAAGAACTCTTCTGCATCAGACTTGCTAAATGTTGAATATGAATCTGAGTTATCCTGACATGTGGCACACAGGAATAATTTCACTTAGCTGTGACTTGATTCAGTTTTCAGGTGTTTTGGGGTATGTGTGTATATGAAATGGTAGATGGAGATTGATGAAAGAATAGACAGAGCACGTTCCTTTGTTGATTACCTCTTCAGAATGAGAGGGAGAACAAAGTGAGGGAGTGGAAGAAGGCCACTCCAACATGAAAGCAATTGAGAAGGTACGTAGAAAAGGGATACAATCCAAGGGCTTCCCATTGCTTTCATGGAGTTGCTTTATGCTGAATGATTAATGCTTTCATAGCTCATCTTTGCATGCCTGAATGCAGGTGTATTGGTTCCTGAGTGAGGGGGTAATTGATAGTGAGCTGTGATGTTGTATTCTTCCTTCAAGAGATAAATACAGTAAGTCTGACTGTGATTCCGGTTGTGAAATTAAATTAGAATGAAGTGACAAGCAATTTTGTATCTTTAAATTCCTTTAACTTCTTCCTCTTTTCATTTGTGCAGTTCTATCTTCCCCCACTCCCCTTTACTGGAAAATCTGGGTTAAAATGAATGTTTGTTGTTTAGCATAGGAGATCTCTAAAGCATCTAAAAGGTTTTGTTGAACTGTGATACTGTCACAATTGTGACACACAAAAAGTATAGCTTGTTACAAGTGCTTTGATAGGTGTTGTTTATAACGGTAGTACAGGTCCTTCACAATTAAAACACTGGTTTTTGTCCTGCTTCTTTCAGGCAATGCTGATGAGTAACATCACAGTAAATGATCGATTGATTCAGAGTCTACGAGGTATGTTGAATCTCATATTGATTTTTTTAGGACTCCTGTTTTTAAGAATTGCATTTTTCAGTGATCTTTTGAGAATGCTGCCTTTCTTCAAGTCATGGGGGTGGTACAGAAGCTGCCTTAACTTAGATATTTCATCTGCATAGCTCCAGTTAAATGTCTGACTAATCTGCATCAATAGGAAGATTTGTCCAGGTAGTCCTTGATATAATATGGATAGAACTAAATTAATAAATTTTTTCTTCATTTTACCTGGCAACATATTCTTGCATTCTTCGCTGAGGTGTGAGGTCATGCATTTTAGCATCAGAGGAATTCACAAATCGTATATTAAATAAGAAAAGTCAGTCTAATTAATTTCTATTCATGGTAGTGCTTAAAAATTGTTGTTAGCAATTATTGTTTTCCTCTGGAGGTTCTTTGGAAGGAATCCTATAAAGAAGTAAGTATGTTGTGCTATTGTCTTCCGGTGCCCTCGCACAAAGGGTTCTATCAGGAAGAAAACTCTAAATCATAGATATCTCTCTTGCTAAGGAACATGGCTATAAATTGCATATTATTCGGGGAAGCATTGCAAGCTTGTCTGTATATGACTGATAAATTAAGTGAATGCTGTTTCATACTGTGTTCTGATTAAGATTTCATAGACTTAAAGATTTTCCAGATTGCAACTTAGCAGGGTTTGCATATCAGCTCTGTGTATTCCTTAAGAGGAAAAGTATGCATTATACTGTTTTTGCTAATATGTTATGCTGAAAGGTTATTATTACCAGATCCTGTGCACCCTTGTTGAATAAATTCAACAATTATCTATGCATTTGTTACAAAATATAGTTTGCATGACATTAATGTTCTTATTATAGATTTGTTTCTTGATGTTTCTGTTGTAGAGTATGTATGTATATGTGTATTTTGATGTGTATTTTAATCCTGCTTTGACCAGAACACTTGAAAGACTTACAGACGGAATATGGAAAGCTACAGCTGGATGTTTACTGGTTTCAGAAGAACCAGACTAACCTTCAGAAGAAATTCTCATATGACCTGTAAGTATGTTCTTTAGGAAAGATGACTTCCCAAATTATAGGTGACTTGGTTATAACCCAGAGTACTCTGGTGTTAGCTATAGCTCTGTTAGTCAAGACACTTTTTTTAAGGAGAAGGTAACATCTGCCACATCTTCTAAAATTTGTCACAGTTGATCTTGGAGAAGAGTGCAAGCTCTCCAGAGTTTTCATCTCTGTGCCCAGACACTTCTTGGTATTCCTTCTGTTGCAGGGGGATAAAGGTAGCAGTATTACCACTTAAGAATTGTGGGGGAAAATTGAAACATGAAGAGGCTAAACTGTGAAGAAATTTGAATTATGATAGTGGAATACCTGATGAGAAGCTGTACCTTATGGAGTGACAGAGGTCTTGGGAATTTCTGGTACCATCAGACTCATATGCTCTGCTTTACATGGCATACTTAATGATGGCTTTTTCTTGAGATTTCCCACTGAAATTGTAAAGCATGGATAACTGAAAAAAGTACTTATGAGTATCCTTACGCTAAATACACATTTCTGGTATTTCTAGCAATTTCTCCTTCGTTCTTTCTGCTCAATAATATCCTTGTTTCCTCCACCTGTATTATCTTCTCGCTTGTCCATAGATATAAAAAGGCAATAGAATTTGCTGTTTGCATGTTCTCATAATGATGTTCCATCGAGAATGTAATTGTAGTGATAGGTGTTTTTTCAGCAACCATTGTTTAGCCAGGTTATGTAGGAATTATGACTAAAAGTGAAACACAACACTCAAAGAACTTGAATTCTGCAGGCTACACTTGAATTAAGTATTTTCTTCTTTTTGTTTTCCTCTCATTTTAGAATTAAGGATTAATATTAGTACTTCTGTGATACTTACTGATTACCAGTAGATGGTGACCTTTTCTTGGATTATGACTCATGTGATAAAGATGACCTAGATGGATTATATTAATGGAGCTGTAATTTAAGACCTCTAACAGAAAAGTAGAAGGAAATTGGAAACTTCAGTTTGTCCCTGCCTTTCAATAAGCTGTGTTGTTTATGTGTCTGTTAAGGGGCCTTTTCCCACTCTATGTTTGTTGTGTACCATGGTTGTTAACCAGATTAACTGTCTGTTTGCTCTTTAGTTAAATGAGAGACCTGAGACTCATGGACCTCTGTTGATAGTTGTGTGAATCTGTTTGCCAGTGTCTTCCTTTTAAATCTGAAATCAGCAGGAACAAATAGATCTATATATAGCACAAATACAGCTGTTTGCTGGACAGTCATGCTCCACATGACTGTGGAGCACTGGATTGATATACACATGCAGGGAAGTGATACAAAGCAAATGTAGTTAGTCTGGCTTAGGAAAGCCTGGAGGTTTATCACCCATGTCTCATGAAGTGTTTACAAGCATGGCTCTGATGAGGAAATCACTGACAGAGCACCCCTGCTTGTGGTAGTGTACCATAAAGAATCCCTTTTTGTTTAATAGAGCAAAGTTGTATTCAGACAGCATAGCTCCAAGGTCTGGGCTGGCTCAAGGTGAAGAGTGAACCATGATACAGTGGTAAAGACGGGTTTACTTTTATGAGGTTAAGTGTGGAGACAGGCATGATAAATCAACCATGTGGTAGCTGAACAGGGACTCACCTAGCTGATCTGCTTCTGGTTGGTCTTGAGGCAGGTGCACTGTTTCCTGCAGAGACTCCATGGGAGTCCTTAAAGGCAATTATTTCAGCCAAGGAGCTATCCTGTCTTCACTAGCTTTGCTGCATAATACTTAAATGTTAATTTTCTTTTTCTAGACTTCTTTTCCTAAGAGTACAAGTGAGGAAAACAAACTTTGGACTTGAGTTTTCATAAAATAATTCATAGCTTCAGTACTGTGCAGCATTCACACAGTTCTAGCAGGAACATGTATTTTTAAAACATTGCTTGTTGTGTACCTTTAGGGAGGATGTTGGAATGTAAATATTTCTCTGTTGTAGTAATTTACACAACTAACTTTACATTGTGTTTAGGTAATTGCAGAAATGGGTATTTGATGGTGCTTGGCTACATATGTCACTCTCTATGCTCTCTTAATACTGTCACTTTAAATGCTTACAAACAGCCTTTTCCCAATGTGATTGTGCACTTAGAAAAATAAGAACTATTAGAAGGACTCCAGATGTTCCTTTTAATCTGTCTCCCATCCTCCCCTCCACAGGAATAGGAGGATGGAAGGAATAAGCCACTGAGCTGCCTCTCTGTCCTTCTGCCTTACCAGGAAGGGGCATTAGACCTGATAATGTGTTTCTTCCTTTTACCTGGATTTGCATGGATGAAGATTTTGCACATTATGTTGCAAGTGCAACCAGTGCAAAAATAGAGAGACCATATTGCTTGTATAATTGAAGATGTTATGAAAAGATGACAGAAGTCAAATGTCTTTTAAATGGCACTTGTTGTAAATCACTCTTTTTAAACACTCAGTTATTATTCTGTAGAAGAGAGTGGTAAAAGCAGTTGTGCATTTGGAATGCATAAGAAAAAATTTTGTGAACTTAGAAGAATAAAAAATCATTGTTTCTTCTTGCAGTTTCATCTTATCATTTTTTGGAGCAAGCTTAATGTTTTCCATGCAGAAGTCAGCAGGAGCTATCTGGCCTTACTGGCGTTGTGTGCATTCCTCAGCAGCTGACTTCACAATGTACCCTTATGCACTGTGCCCAGTACTGTCTGGTCATGGTTAGAGCTTCTCCAGCAAAGGCTAATTGGTACACTGACCCTTCTCTCCTGCAGCAGCCAGAGTGAAACAGAAGCCTTTGCACTCATCTTTCAAAATCATTATTGAATACATTCCAATATTCCAAAGCATTTTGGTTCCCAAGAGCTTTGTTTGTTGCATCTTTAGAAATCTTTAGAAAGATTTTAGAAATCTCTAAAATCTAGTGTGTTTAGAAATCTCACTATGTGTAAACAGTCTGATAATTAGTGTGATATTTTCAGACCTGACAAGTGTAAGAGTGTGAGTGCAGGAATAATCTTTTTCGGTAGGATTGAAAGGAGAAGATGGTAGATGCTCCTGGAGAACAAAGATGCTTTGTTTCTCATGCTAGGGATAGGCAAATCCAGCAGCCCAGGAAGGGAGAGGCTGCTCATCTGTTCCTGTGCATGCAGAGTACATCTGTATATGGCCAGGTATGCAGAACACATGAAGCATGAGTGCACATGACACTGGTAGCCTCATCCCTCTCTCCTGAGAGTGTGTGTCTGCTAGTATAAAATGTGCTGGGGAGATGCTCTGGTTGGGCTGTCCCTCCTTTTGAGTTTGTAGTTTGGACTCCTCCACCTTTGTGCCTCTGTGCTCCTTTAGGGTCATGGAGATGATCCTTGGATGGCCTGGTGGCTCCTTTGATAGGCCTGGGGGCAGCTGGGGAGGGTATTATTTGGGCTTCTTTGTGTGTGTGCAGGTGAGCTCTGTGTCACAGAGTTAACTATGTAGTGAAGGAGAAAGCATTCCACAGAGGCTGAATTTAAGAACATTAGTTTTGCACATTTGAAATGTCATGGTGATGGGATGAGGTGAAGAAACTAAGGCTGTCCCTGTATACCAGAAGGTGTTGTAAGCATGAGTAGAGTATTCAAATTACGGTATCTGTCTGCTACTTTTCTTCCTTTCTAGGTGTGAACAAAAGAAAGGATTTTTTGCTTTTGAGAAGCAGGGCTGGAGAAGGGTATAAGTGCAATAAAAATGGGTCGCTTGCTGTGGTAGAGTGCACATAGCCCAAAAACTCCTTTGGATTATGTAGTAGTTTATTTGCAGCTTGAGAAACTTCAACATGCCTGTCTGAAACAGGTGCTGTTGCGTGGAGGGTATTGACACTCAGAATAGCACTGGTCAAAGCCAGAATCAGGAGAAATTCACCTCCCTTCTTAGTCTTGGTGACAGGGAGGAGAAACTTGCAGTATGTTGGCCATGCTGTTGTACAAAGGTTGCTGGAAAAGATTTTGAATGCAGAAAGATGTTTGCAAGGTCTGTACCTGATTGTATATGTAAAAACTGGAAGTTGACTTTGAGTGGAAAACACAAAGGAGAGAGAGAAAGGAGAAAAGGTTTTAAAACATCAAACTTCTTTGCTGCTAGACCAGCATGGAAAAGAAAATGTGGTCCCCAGCCAAGAGCCTGCTCTTCCTTGGGCAGGCTCTCCAGGGCAGTGGGTACTGACAGTGACGGTGATTTTTCACCACATTTTCCTCTTGTGTGATACACTTGCCATTGGGAGCCACTCAAAACAAACTGCTGTTCTGGTTCACAGTTGGGTCAGACCATACTTGGGGTCATACGGTGACTAGTTTCTGAGGCTTCAGTGTGTGTATTATGGGGTAATGCTTATTTTGGTTTGTTATTCACTAGGTCTTGTTTTCCCTCTGTAAACTGAAAGTTACAAAACAACTTCTGAAGAGAGTGAGAGAGAAGGGCTGATCTTGCCCTGACAGCAGCCACTTGCCCTGAGAAATTGAGATTGACAAAACTCCAGGGCTTTGCACAGGATCCCCAGAACATCCACAGAAGGGGAGAACACTGCCCTGGCAGCTTTAGGAAAAGCACTGCTGTCAACAGCAGACCTTAGCTAGGAGTTAGGGAGCTCTGAGGAAAAGGCAGGCTGCACAGGTGCAGATAGAAGACTGCTGTCACAAAGGTTAAGATGCCAATGGTGCTGTGTAACTATTAAAAGTATGTGAAAGATATGTGGTGCTTGCACCTTTAGGATATATTCCTTCTGGAACTTACAGTAACTGCTAATGAAATCCATTTCTCTAGCGTATGTTTTGTTACATCTTGCAGCACTTTGCTGAAATACTGAGTTGGTGTGTTCAGTTTGCTAACAGTAGATTACATCTGTTTTCTATTTCCACTGGTACTTTTCTGTTTCCTCTTTCTGGCTAAAATGAAAGTACGAATTTCTGTAGTCATACTAGAAATGCTTCAAGGGTCAAAATTGATTTTAACTTAACTCGATTGTTAGCAAAGACATAAAGAAAACATCATGTAGCTTGTTGAGCTGGTGAAACCAAAGTATTTTAATATCTTCCATAAGAACTTGCTTGCACTATGAATTGTCCTTAGGACTTAGGTCAATGCCTCATTTTTTCCTAGTGACCTCTCAAATGTAAAGCCAGTTAGTAGAAAAACAAATAATAAAACATAAATAAAAATAGATATATTGAAAAATAAAAAATTAGATTATTTTACAAAATATTATAGAAGAGTCTAGATGAGAGTTAATCGTCTTGTTCATGTTTTTTTCAGGTCACAGTGTATCAACCAGATGAAAGAATTAAAAGAACAGTGTGAAGAAAGGATAGATGAGCTTACAAAAAAGAGTAGTGGTGTACCACAAGTCAAAGAAAACAAAGGCTTCAAAGAAGATAGCCAGGTATGGTTTGGATAATTTTTGAAAACACTTTCTTTGTAATTCTTAAGTGTTTCTGCACCTTTCTGCTCTCTCCTATTAGCAAAACCCAATTTCATTAATTTTTTCACTACTTCAGCATTTGTTGAATGTTTCTGATCTATGGGAAATGGGGTGATTTCAAGGACAGAACAAGGAGATGTCCTGTAGGATGCTCCAAATCACTGTGTCTCTGAGATGGACAGAATTTCAGAGGTGATGCTGGAAGTGGTGTGTACCATTAAAGAATATTTACATGACTGAACTTTAGTTAACAATACCTTTTGATTTTGTTAAAGTACTTGCTTTCTGTCTTAAAGATGAGGATAAATTGTGAATCACTTCAGAGAAGCAGCAAACCCTGAGTGTTGTAGTCCAAGGTTCATCAGCTATGAATTTTCACAGAAGTCCTTTGTGTCAGCATTTTACTGTAGGAATAAAGAGATAATCAAATGTCTTAGCTGTTTGCTGTTGGATAATCTGAGGCAAACAACCATAAACTGATCCCTGAACCTGTTGAAGGCTCACTAGGGTAGGGCAGACTTGGCAAATGGTTTGGCTGTGTGTCAGCTGGCTTTTTCTCCTGGGATGCAGAGGGTGGCGGAAAATCCTGAGAAAAGGAAATTCCAGTTCATCCTGTTGTCTTGTCGTGTGATTTATTGATGCTTCTTCATTGATGCAGGATTTGGTCAGGGATAGGATTTGATTGATTAAGCTTGATAGGGATGGCCCTGGAAAGAGGCAATCGAGCTCTTGGGGGAGAAGGCGCCCAGTTTATTTCTGTACTAAAATAGCCCTTTCCTCAGGATTACTGAAGAAACAGAGGTTTCAGAAGTTAGACTTTTTACATGTGACTACAGAGGGGGATTTCCCTCTACCTGGGTGGCCTACTCTCATTACAAAGGCAGTGAGGGTTTGATGGAATATATCCTTTTCTCTTTGGCTAGGAAAAGGCTAAATTTAATGACTTTAGACAATGAATCTTGGTTTTACAAAGAGGTGAAAAAGTGTGTGAGAAAATAGCTAAAACATCTGCCCAGAAATTTCCATAGGTAATGGTTTCAGTCTGTGTCCAGTCCTTTATGTAAAATGGGGGAGACAACTACTGAAGTGTGTGACCATTTATCCTAGGAACCTGCACTGTGTGAGAGCTGCAACGTGACTGAAGCATTAGAAACAGGAAGTGCTATCCAGTTATGCCTTAAAATAAGTTACAGCTCTTGTCAATAGTTTTTATCAACAGTATCAAATAAGTAGATAAAAAGTAAATAAGAAATTGGTCATTGTAAGTAAATAGAACCTGCATCATTTGGAGATGATACATTAGTTTGTCAAACCTATAGTTTAAGAAGGTTGTTCTAGGGAAGACCCTAATATAGGTGTGGTCAACTTAATTTTTAGTGTGGCTTTGCAACAGATTTTAATTACAATTACTTCCACTAGATTCCTTTTCTCTGTTTATTTGTTTGCATGTGTTTGTTTGTTGCATTTTTGGGGTTTTATTACTTTCATTTCCAGTTTTGAAGATAAATCATCTTAGAAGGAACCTGAGGAGTTTGACTGAAGCCTCTCTGCAGGACAGTTTCAGTCTCCTGCATGAAGGTGCATAGTTGGAGGCAATTTTTGCTCAAAGCGGATTATCTGTAAAGGCAGGGCAGATTAATCTCTTATCCTTTTTATAAATGGAATGGTCTCAGATGAGCTAACTGATAATATAGCTACTGCCTAAATAATTTCTGTCTACATGTGTTCCTTAGTATCTGTAGCAGTGTTTCTTCAGCCAAGCTGTAACTTTCTCAGTTGTTTGCTTGCCCAAGAATTTCAGTCTTTTGCTTTTATAAAAGCATACTTAGTTATACTTAGTGCAAGATGACCCTGATAAAAGTCTATGTATGTTTTTGTCCAGTGTTTTAAGCTGGAATAATTCCTATTTTTAAGATGTATGTGGTTATGCAATAGAAAAGTCTGTGTTAAAACAGGAAGAAAATGGAATGTTGGTTGGTTAATAACTAAACAGCTTTACTTAGAGCTCTGTCATTTGAAGAATGAAGTATACTTCTTAGCTGAAGAAAATACAGCATGTTCAATTGCTATCTTTTTATCTAACTACTTCAACTTAAAAAAAATCAGCATATACTCTTGGAATTTATTTGACATTAAGAATTACTTAGAAATTTAAGATATGTAAAGGGATTTTGCATGTGTAATTAAGAGGTAACTTCTTGCTATTAAGTCCAGGCTCAGTATTTTTGCAGAGGAATTCATGCCCAACAAAAAGTGAAAAATGGTCATAGGTTCAGCTTCTGATGATTTCTACTGTAGAGAGTGATCTCAAGGAGATTGCAAGTGATCTCTGAATTATTTATAAAACAGAACCATGTTTAAATACAGCATTTTTGTTTTACTGATGGAAGGAAGATGGAGTTCTTCTGAGTATCTTTACTGCAATAATCAAATATTCTGCAGTAACATTTGCTTATCAAGCATTGATAAGAGTTAATGCTAAATTAGTTGCTGATACTGGACTTCATGGTGTTGACACAAAAAGATCTTGTTCTGCCTGGCTTTCACAAAAATTAAATCGTTTTCAAAACAGCCAAGTAGTCATGCTACAGCTCTGGCGCCTTGGTGACTTAGCTACTTCTTTCTGTGGTCATTTTTCCAAATGACTGAATGAACATTTGACAACAAAGTGTTTTACTGCCCTCCTTAGATAAATGGGAAGCTGCAGTCTTGACAGTACCAATGACAACGGGTAACAGAGAACAATTTTGTTAACTCTGAGACTTCCTATACCATAGGATTGCCTGTTCATTTATATGGTACCAGACACAAAGAGATTTATATCTCTAAATGTGCATATGCTTGTGCTTTCTCTGCATATTTGGCTTTGTTTTTTTGTTGGGTTTTTTTGGGGTTTTTTTGGTTTTTTTTGTTGTGGGGTTTTTTTTTTTTTTTTTTTGGGTAAGTGAAACAAAAATAAAAATGCAACAGAAAAAATCCCCACAGAACAAATGATTTTGTAACACTCTGGGTTTTTTTCACCGAACTGGTACAGAGCAAAATGGGCTTCGTGTGTATTTCACTTTCAATGTTCAATGTTTGTGTGAATTGAATTGACATAGCTCTCTGCCAATTATAGAATCATAACATCATTAAGGTCAGAAAAGATCTCTTAAGATCCTCTAAGTCCAGCCATTAACCCAACATCGCTGGGTGCCAAATTTTGTGGTACACCTTTTGAAAAGGAATGGTGATTCCTCTGCTTGGACAACCTGTTCCAATGCCTGACCACTCTTTTAGCAAAGAAAATTTTCCTAATATCCAATTTAAACCTCTTCTGGTGCAACTTGGGCCCGTTTCCCATTGTCCTGTGTCTGTTACCTGGGAGAAACTGCCCCCCACCTTGATACAACTACCTCCTGTGGGTTAGTCCTGGAGAGCAGTGATGGTAATGCAGTGAGGTGATGATGACTGGGAGAACATTCTGGTTTCCAGTGACCATGGAAGTAAGCAGACATTTGTTTGGAGCCATCAGCTGCAGCTTCCTGTTCCCCATGCTATAGATGAGGGGATTCACTGACAGGGACAGCACCCAGCCCAGGACTGCCAGCCCTAGATCCAGAGATGGGGAGGAGATGGAAGGGGGCGTCAGGTAGGCAAACATGCCAACACTGACATACAGGAAGACAATAAATACAATTTTAATTGCCCAATTGGAAGATCTTCAAGATGGTGTTCATCTTAGGCTTAATATCTAAATGGGTCAGATTCTTATAGCAGTCTAGCACCAGAATTTAATACATTCTTAAGCAAGCTCCATCATGTCAAACAGGTATTATTTTCTCATTGGTTAATTCGTACTTTTCTTTTCTTAATCCTGCATTTAACATAGTTACAGACCAGTTCTATACAAGCCTTACTCAGCTGAAGCCTAATGATGACCAAAGTTGGTTTTCCTGCCCTGCAGACTATTAATAGTAAATGGCATCTGTTTATTTGCTCTGCTGACCCTTACACAGTAACAGAACAAGAGTGGATAAATGTGTGGTGTTACTGTTCTGTAACACTCCAAGAATAACCAAGGACAGTAATCTTATCATTAGCTCCAGTTAAATAAGGTGCTAGGCTGTTACAAAGAATGTGCTAGGCTGTTACAAAGAAATATTACTGCATGTTCAGAATTGTATGGTACTTCTATCACCAATAAAAATTTCAGTCCAAATATTTCCAAGTGTGTTAGGACTTTTTCCCATACAGAATTCTTATCTAAATTCTACTTCCCTTTCCAAATCCAGGTGCAGTTATATAGACCAGTGCTTATCTGCATACATTCACTTTGTAGGTTGATATGCCAACCTTGAAACAAACAGGGTTCAAGCAGGCTGGCTTGGAACAGCAGAACAACAGTGAAGATGTTCCTAAAGCAGTACCTACAGTAAGAAAGACAGACCTTGAGCAGGCTAAAGGTGAGATGGAAATCCTTGTCTCATTAACGACTGGTTAAGAATGGTTGTAATTTAACTGAACATTTAGAAACATTTTTGTACACCAGATTAAGATGAAAAATGTGACACCAACAGTCTGAACATCAGTCAGGTTTCCAGCTGAAGGAAAACTTGCTAGGATTTCTTTTGGTTCAGTTTTGTTGTAGTAGGTATGTTGCACATAAAAGAAAATAGAAATATTTACAATTCTTGAGTCATGTTTCTCATTTAATATGGAGAAAATACCCAACTTTTGGAAGGAATAATTTTCAAGCATACTTAAAATTTGCAGTCTTAGTAAGTTTGACATATTCAGCCTGGTACTCCTCCTCCATGTGGAATAGCTGAAAGTTAGGCTTACAACAGACATGCATCTGTACTTGCCCTGTGTTGTCATTGAGCAAAATGCAAGAGAAATGTTACACATGGTTAGTTAGCCTAATGGTTCCTTTTGGCACTAAACTTCAGAAACTATTAATTTGAATGGATGTTCAAACGTGTGTCTGTTTTGCATAGTAGTGTGTGATATAAATTCAGTTCTTAATTATTCTTACATACTACCTTAAATTACAATCTTGTGAGCATGCAGCCCTTATTTTAGAGAGCTAGCAGTTGAAGATGATGTCTACATATAGTTTGAGAAAATTTTATGGGTTTTTTTTTAATTAAAAATGCAGATACATGAGAAAAAAGATATATGCTAATGACAACTAAAAATTACAGCATTCCTGCACTTCACTCTTCATGTTTAAAAATAATAACAGACTTGAAGACTTGCAAATCTGCCTATGTGATGCTTTGTCCTGAGCTACTTGTGAACACCAAATCAATTTTATTGTTGGTAATAAGATGTAACACACAGAAAGCTGATGCTTATATAGGACACCACAATTCTTATTTAAACTGCTGTGTTTCACTTGCCCAATTTATCAACCACATGTGCCAAAATTTTAAGGGTGCAGAAGCATCAATCTGTTGACAGTAAATAAAGTTCCCTTCTTTAGCTGTTCTCAGTAGGAAAAACATGAGTTGTCTTCCTCTTCTCTCTGGAACTGATGTGATTGGAAGATACTCTTTCAGAGGAAAACCAATAATTTAATGAGAAATATGAAGCATTACTTATTAAAGGTTTTTAACTTGTGCCACACTGGAAGGCATTATTTTTTTCACTGAGAATCATTTTTGTTGTTTTCAGAAAGAAAAGACAGCCTAACTGACGTCAGAAAACAGGAGCCTAAGGCAGAAGAGGAGCAGCTTTCTAGTCAGTTGGAAAAACCTGAAGAGTCATTGAAAGCTGCTGCAGGTCCCAAGGAGATGTTTCCTGAGTCAGAGAAGGAGCCAAATCCACTTGAGGATAAGAAACATGCAGCTGGGCAGCATGTGTTAGAGCCAGCAGCAGAGCCAGCTGCCAGTGAGGAAGTTGAGAGGGAACAGTTTCTAAATTACGATGATAAGCAGGATGACTTGCTCCCTGGAGAGGCTGGTTTGTAGCATGCCATGTATTGTTAAAAGCAGTAACAAAATGAAAATAAAGAAATGAAAACGGGGAATAGGGCATGATTTCTACAACAGTTGTGGAAGCTGGCCAGACTTGGTACATGTTTTCATAAAGGTCAGTGTGATGTGGAAGGTGTCAGCCCTGAGCAATCTCCTGCAGTCCATGAGTTAAGATAGAGGCTTCTGATGGTGCACCGTGAAGCTGCCAGGCTGAGTTCTCTGCATCACCATACCAGCCCTGCTGTCTCACCACTGGCTCTACAAGGTGTTTAGGGAAATTCACCCCAAAACTTTTTGGTATTGAAGCTTTAAAATATTATGATGCATCTAAAAAGGATGAGATATTAATCATCGAAAGCACTGATGAGCAGAGGGTTACTTATGCATGGATGTTTTGCAGTTAGTCTTTTTATGATGTCAGTGTGTGAATACTAGCTATTCCTAATCCAAAATAAGCTACCATAAGTAAAACTGGTAACTTAGACTTCAGGTTTCTGAAGTTTATTGTTGTGAGTCTTCAAAAACATGGATCAGATATTGTAAAGGTGCCAGTTTCTGGCATCTATCGAGTGACCCTGAACTACACATTTCAACAGCACTGAGCAGCAGTGTTGATGCTGTGTCTAAACCTGCCCAATGTCTAGACATTACGTTATCTTGAGTTTTTGGTCTCAGTAGCCCAAAGTTATTAAAAGGAAGCCTTATGGCAGTCAGAGCACGAATTGATGCTCACCAAAAATGCTGTTTATGCTTTTCTAGTAAACACCTTCTTAGAATTATAAATATCAGTATTAACATTGTTGCTAACTTGGCAGGGATAAATAATCTCATATACATTGCTGAGGCAGTATTTTTCCAACTGATCCAAAAAGATGCTGGCCAGAGCAGGCTATACCCAAAAGAGATGTAATTACAAATTATCTAAACTGCTTTCATTTTAATGGAAATAAATAGCAGCAAGATTAAAAATTAGATTAGATTTTAAAAAATCATCCAACAATTAGTGCAAGGAAAAATCTCTGCCATGCAGCCCATGAAAGCTCAGTTTCAAAGGTCTGTATTTCTGTGAGCTAAAAAGCTTAGGAGGCTCTTCCTCAGGCTTTATTGTTCAATCTCACTGCACAGTTCCCTTGTAGCCAAAGGAGCTTAAGGGAGAAAGACTTCTTCAGTAGTCTATGGGCATCCTCTTTCAAGAAGAGCTGCTTGTGAAATATCCAGACCTTTAGGTCAACCACTATAAAAATCTGTTTGATGTGGTGGTCTGAACATTAGTGACATAAGGCTTACGAATTTCAAGTGTCTTGGTGACTTTCTAACTGGAAGGCTTGTTTTAAGAACATTTAGAACAGAGGCTGTGATCCGTCTTAACTGAGGTTTGCTCACACATCTCTGCTGTTACCTTTTCTTCTGGTTGGCTATTTGAAAAATAAGGGTAGTAGTTTGGCAACCAGAAATGTTTCCATTTATGTCTGAATCCTCTATTTAAAGAAATCATATAATAGTCAATAAATGTTGCTTGAGAGGAGTTAATGACTGGGTGAACAAAATCTCTTCTAAAAGAGAAGTATTTTTGTGACAACTTAGCACATCATAAAACTGTACGCTATAGTTACAGCATTCTGCTTGCTGGACAAGCTAAACCAAGTACGGGTTTTCAGCAGTGGCTTCAGGTTTTGCCCTTCCATAGGCTGTCCTTTAAAGTATTCTGAAATTGTGTAATGCTTGTTTTTTATGTTCATCAGAGTGCCAGCCAATTTTGCTATGCTTTCCAAGTCCCAAAAGACTGTCTTCTATCTAGTTCTTTTGACAGGATTTACAGCCAAAGTTGCTTTGAAAATTAACATTTCAAAGGAAAAATAATATGAAAACCTCAGAACTGCAATTCATTCAGCAGCAAAGTAATTCTGTGGAAGATGTTTACAGTCACTCTTTTTGTGTGCACATGACCTTATGGTGTAGCATGAAACTACTTAACAAATTAATCTTCTTTCAGACAAACAGGAACATGAAGCAATGAACCAGGACAAGAATGTTGATTACAATTTAGATGTGAATGAAGCTGAATCAGAAACAGACAAGCAAGCAGCACTTGCAGGCATTGAAAATGGTAAAAAAGAAAAAAACCCAGTTTAAATCTAAATATCACATACTGAAAATGTTAAGATTGTATATTTTGCATGGTATCCTGTAGCAAGCTATACCTAGCTAATTTCTGTTGGTTTTTTAAACTTTCCCTCATGTTTACAGTGTGACCTGTTTCCTGTATAGCACCACTGAATCTACTCTTCAGTGGGGGGGTGTGGTATCTATAACTTTACTGTACTACACAGTATTTAACAGTCCTTAGAAAATTTCTTCTGTGGTTTTCTAGATGAAAGTTTCTCTATGAAGAACTTCCACCTCTTAAAAGAGGTTTATGTACCCTTTTCCTTTTTTTTCCCTCATTAGTTCAAAACCCTGAAGATACAAAGAACCACTTACCTGACCACGGTGAAGGGCAACAGAAGTTGTGAACAAAGGAAGCTCTTGATGCAACTGAGTCACCTCTTCATCCAAATGCAGCAATGATTCAAGCAAACTGATCTTAGAAGGTTTTGATTACCTTCTAAAGGCCTGACTAAGGGCCCAGACAAAGTAGTATTTTCTTGTGATGCTGTAGTACTGTTGCAGTGGGGATAAGAGGCTTGTTTCAGAGCAGTTTGGGCTCTGCAATGACTTTGTCCTTCCTATCAATTACAAAATTGCAATCAATCAGGTAGCAATAAAGGTAGTAACTTTAGGCTGGCTACCTTGTATAGCCATACTGTAGTAAGCTGTGTGTGGATTGGTGGTACACCATGAGCAGACCTCTGCCAAGGATGGATCTCTCCTCTGAGCAATGCACAGTAGAGAAATCCCCAGCTTAGTTTTAAGAATTTAAGAAGGAGCTGTGTTACTGTAACAAAACACAGGAAGGATGAAAACCAGTCCATGCTGCAATCTACCCTTGTGCCCTTGTTCTGGCACCTTTTTACTGCAACACAAACTGAGAAAAAAATCCTGTAGTCCTCAGGTACTATGCAGAGTGATATATGTATGTACCTGGGCCCCTAAATTAAACTCCTGGATTACAGTGTCAAGATGTGTTCTTAGCTTCATAGTTTAAAAAAAACAAACCAAAAAGGATTCTGACAATAGCAGCTTCTTATTAAGAGAGTAGGCAGGAAGATTTTTGTGAAAGCTTTGTTGGATTCCACAAGGTCAGCACTAGAGTTTGGTTTGGTTACCACTACCTTGAACAAGTTTAGTGTAAAAATTCAAACTCATAAACTTTTCATGACAGAAGCCCTCTGAAATGGTGTACTACAGCTACCCTTTACTCCACCCAGCCACTGTCTTCTGTGAAAACAGAGGAATGCAAATGCTTGCCTTGTACAACAGCAATCTCAGCTTTTCAACATGACTAATCTGTGCTGGACTTCTGATGGAAGTAACCAGACTATGCATTTAGAAGACATGGCAGTCTCGCCCACAGGTGAAGCTTTAGTTGTGAAGTCCTGTGTTAATCACAATGTATCATCTTGTTAATGTTCTGCAGTCTTTTTCTTTTCTGTAACTTGTTAAATGTAAACTAAAAACTAGTTTACTTGTGGTAAGCTAGAAATACCCTCTACTTAGCTCTAAGGCACCCTTAACTGCAGTCCAACCACCATGTATAGCCAGCTGGTTTGAAGAAATTTTTATATTTGTGTATACCTGTGTTTGGAGCATTCTTTGTGAGTATGAATGAACCTCTGTCAAGACAGCACAACAGCAGACAGCTGTGATTAACTTGCCAACCTGCATTCCATTTAAGAAAACACAAATTTGTCTTTGCTTTCTGTTAAAGCACTTAACTTTGTTAGTGAACTGTTTCTGTGTTTATGTTTAATAGGCATCATTTGACTTAAAACTCTGACCTTCACTTGATGACAACTAATACTCTTGTCATACACAAAAGAGCCAGCCTTCCACTTGCATATTTAGGTATCTTAAGGTACACAGCAGCTATAAACTAGTACACTGAAGAATGACTCACCAAAAAAGGAGTTACAGTTTTTCACTCTTTAAGTAAGACCTAACTGGTCTGGGCTACTACAGTCAACACAGCAGGGAAAACAAATGCTTGTAAGCATCTGTTCTGACAAGTATTGGGAGGTTTTTTGCAAATAAATGTTTTAACAAAGTGTTTACCCAAAATTTGGACAAAAATATTTATCCATCATCTGAGCATTTCCTAGGACTTAATCTGTAAACAATTATGCAGCTGAGATTTAAGTTTATCAGGAATTTAATATTGATTGTTTAAAAGCATATATTCTAACAGTAAAAAATAGACAACAAAACACTGTATTCAAGTTGAATGAATAAGTTTACCAGTATCAAGTTAAAAATTCCAAAAAATCAAACACTTCAGGGTAATTAATATATTGCCAGAAAATTATTAAAACTAATTGTTTTGGCTATGCTTCTGTACATTTTTGGGCTTCTCCTAGCCAACTGGATGTTGTCCCCCATAAATATGACCAGCCTTGTACAAAGCACACTTGTAAACCTCTGAGGGCAAAGGATCTGAATACCTGCATGAGAGCAATGTTCAAAAGCATGAAGGACTTCCGTTTTATTCACACTGACTTCAAGTGCTTCAGTCTAACTTGGGTGGGAGATCTCTAGTAGGCAAGAGACCTGTATGTGTACTGTACAGAATTTCAGAATTAAAGGCCCTCTAGTTGAACAAGAGATTGATTTGGAACTGTGGTGTACATAGTGTTGTCTCTTACTAAAGTTTTTAGTTGTGTGAGGCATTACTACTTTTCTCTAATCATCTTGGTGTTACACTAGCACTTTGGTTTGGTTTTCTTTACAACTAATCCTGATGCAATTTAGGTAAGTATTTAAAAGTAATCTCTAGTGTATTCATGTTATTCTGTACAATTCATCCAGTTCTAATTGCAATGAAAAGGGGAAATAATATTATTGCTGTTTTCTTGGTTATGCATATCACATGTAATTTGCTTTTTCATTTACGTGCTGCTTTTTAAAATACTGTTATTTGGAGCAATAGCAAAGGCTGGCCTTGAGCTACTGTCATGTAGTTCAGGATTTTTAAGATGGGAACAATTTTGTGACTATTTATGTGAAGCCAGAGGAATGCTCTGTGCCATTTTACATCTACATATTCCAGGCTTTTTATTCCTTTGGCAGCTATAACAAAAGTATTCCAGTATATGCATCATGATGATAAGCAAACCTGTAATGTGATATCCCATCTGCTTAGCAGCAAATTTGGAAAAAATATGTCTTCAGGACACTACTTCTGCTTATTTCAGGAAGCTGCAAATTGCTGGAAGACAAGTGTGTGTTCCACTTCAGAGGTTATTAATTGTTTTCAAGCTCTACCTTGGCAGTGCTGTTGCTCAGGGGATGAACTGATATTAATCCACAGTAAAATTAGCTGATAGGATTAACACCAAAAAATATCTTGTAATGGTCAATATGGAGTTATAAGCCCATCCTTACAGTAGAAGTCATTGTACACCACAATGAAGATTTGTCCTGCCCAACAAAGGATTTGCTTGGAAGGCCTAGGTATGACTTAGCCAGGGCCACGTTTTCAGAACTTTTTTCCTTGCTTGTAGCAAAAGGTTGCTCTTCTGCTACAACACAACGACTTACCTCTGTTATTTCACATCTGAAAGCTTGGGAGGCAGAACAATTCCAGGAAGGCAAGGATAGGTTTGGGGCTTTTCCTGTTTTATGTATCTACCAGTCAATTACTACAGAACACAGTAGGATCCAGCAGCCCCACTGCAGTAAAAAATGGAGAATAAAGATCATGCTAGTGTAGCAATCCCTTGTTTGCATGAGCAAATACTAGGATTGTAACAAAATTGCAGAGTTGGTAAAACAGAATCCTCAGTGTCTAGTGCTATTGCTAGTGACTACTGCAGTGTCTGTTCTCAAACTGCTGGAGAATCTGCACAGCAAAGACAAAGGAACAAATTCCAACTAGGAATCACTCACTCAATAGCTAAATGACTAATTTTCATCTGCTCTCAATCTCTATAAAAATTGTTTTAGCTTGGAGGATGTGGTGAGAAAAAAACCCCACATTTCTCTACTTGCAAAGAGAGCAATTCTGATAGTTAAGCAAAAATATAGAAATTCAAAATCTCTCCAAGTGACTTTGTTAAATGCAGAATTGCAGTAGCTCAGCCGTGCACATCAGACATGAGGCTCTATTGCATGATTTTTATTCAGTTCCTAACCCACCACTTTGTCAGAACACAGTAATAGAAGTTACTTATGATCAAAATCTGTAATAATATCAACTAAGATACAATGTTCTTTAATAATACAAAATTAAAATTAAAATCAGTTTCACGCATCAAATTCAATAAACCTTAAACAAACCACTTTAAAACAGCAGTTGTCATTCAAATCACATAAAGGCAGCAGACTACAGATATTCCACATAACAGTACTTTTATCCTGGACATCCTTTGTAATCCAAGTGCAGTACTGGTTAGTCCCTCTCCTAGAGTTGGTATCTGCTACACAGATATTCTTCAGGTATCCTAACAAAAATCTCTTGTCCTTCAAACAAGCTTCACAACTGGGAAGTATTTATGAGGAGAGAAGTCAAATTCTGGAGGAACCTATAAAGAAAATATTTAAAACATTAGACAGCAATACTACTGCATTTAATATTCATAATGAGAACAACCTGCAGACAGAAAAAAAAATTACACAGCAAGAGACTGAAAAAAAAATAGTCCTTGTGGCAGCCAGCACCCTCATGTCTTTGTTCGCACAAGCTGCGGTAACACTTGTTGTTGAAGAATACCCTTATTAGTCTGTGTTGTCCCACAAGCATTTCCCAATTTTTTTTCTTAAAACATTTATAGCTTAGAATTTTCTGTATGTAGATAACTACAGCAAATTATTTCAAGGGGAAAATTAAATTAAGTTACTCTCCCTGTTCTTAGGAAGTAACTATGGCTTGAATGTGCTCATTTGTCTCTTAAGAGTAATAGCTGTAGTGTAGTACTAGCTGTAGTGTCGTGTAGTAGTACTAGGAGTGTGGTAGCTTTACAGAAATTAGATGGACATTCGTGTTGGGAAATCTCCAGATCATTGAATCCAACCTTAATGTATGTATTACTACATTTTATGTTCAGTTGAGCTGGCATTTCCTTTACCTTAGAGTCTTTCTTGTGGCCTCCTGCCAGCAGCTTCATGACCACAATATTGGGTTTTGCAACTTTTAGAATTCGATTGACCTAAACACAAAACAGAAAGAAGTCTTCAAGTCAAGGCGTTTGACTTCACAATTACTTCAAAGATAATACTATGATGTTGACATATTATTAGTCAGCAGTTTCCTTACAGGATCAATTTAACAGAGACCAGACTTTTTTGAATTGGCTTTAAGTACAACAGCTGAACTAAATTTCATGAAGAGTGCAATAGTCACTTTTAAAAAAAAATTCAAGAGATCACAGAAACCATAGCTGTAACCATTCTTGAACAAAAACATGGGAACTATGCCAAGTTCTGTGGCACTCATGCAAATAAAGGTATAGATAGCCTGTAGGTGTCTAATCTTCAACATTGCAACACAATGGTAAGAGGAACTCATGTATGAAACAGGTGGGTTTTTTGCATGGAAGTGCTCTGGATGTGCTCAAAACTACTTCTTAACTATCTTGACCTCAAACAGATAGCTCATGTGTGAATACCACCAGGATCCAGACAGGAGAAAGTGATTCCTAAATTCTCAGGAGGGCCTTATCAAGTAACTATTCTTAACTGGCTTAGATGTGACAGAAGAAGCATCCTCCTTGCTCCAAAATAAGAGTCACAGACACTTAAGGTTTTAGGCTAGGGACAAAGAGGGAGAAATTCCTACCCATGTTTACAGGTCAGTGCTGAGAAAACTGCTGCAGGGAGAAAGTGCCAGACTCAATCCTTGTTTCATTATCATGATATTCAAACCTATTTTCCCCACCTCTCAGGAGTGCACCTGAGTTACGAGATGCCAACCAAGAGCAGCAGGCTTGCTAATAACACTGTCTGGTTTAAAGTGGTGTGCTTTTAGAAGGGCTAGAAGGCAACATGCAAGGAAATAAGCTGCTATCCAGAATCTCAAGTCTTCAGCAGAGAGAGCTTTTTTTTAACTGTGAGCACAACTTTATGCTAGCTGAAGTACTGAAACACACTGCTGTGCAAGATGCCACCACTCTCCACTGTCTACTCCTTAATCAAAGCACTCAGCTTTGCGCAGCATTTTGATGAAGTATGTTTTGGATCTCAAAGAGATCCAGCTGAAAACAAACACTCTGTTTTGAGCAAATACTCCTTTTCCTGGTATTTCAGTCTTACCTCATTGTCTGGATTCGGAATATTCTCAAGAATCATTTTAGCTTGCTGATAGTGCTTGCTAGCTGCCATGTAGAGATCTGATGACTGAGGAGGTGGGCTGTACTTATTTAAATCAGACATTTCCTAGTGTGATACAGGAATACATAAATATATGTTACAATATATAAAATTGAAATTAAAAATTGCCAGGAGATCGTTTTTATCACATTACTATATTCAAGAGAAGAGTTATGTCAACTAAATATTATTTCAAAAATTAAAATTGAAGTTGAAAATATTTCTTTAAAATGGCAAAACCCAAGCAACAACACAGTGCCCAATTATTACAGTGCCACAAAACATAATGAAATTCTCATAATCTTTATAAAACAGTCTTTCTCTTGAACATGGTGCCCTTCATTTGCTTTAGCCATGGCATGTAGCAGGGAATGAAATTACAGGAAAAAAATAGGAGGAAAAAGTGAGTATATTGTTTACTCAAAGCTACAGCAAGTCAGATGCTGAAACTGTACGAAAATTCATTTTATATCATTTTGATTCTTCCAAATTTTTTTGTTCTTGATTAGGGATTAAAAAATAACCCTTTAATGACAAAGAGAAAACCATGATAATTTCTTCATTAGTTCGTAACATTAAACTGGGGAGAGAAACTAGAATAGAAAATAGCACTGTTTCAGTTCAGACTAATAAAAAGCGAGACTAATAACCAGATGGGCGAGCAGGCAGGGGTACTGCAAACATCTGGTTGAATATGAGCCAACAAGGTGCTCTTACAATGAATCAGACAAGCCTCATATAGGAGTACACAAGCAGGAAGTATGGTCAGCATATCAAGGAAGGTTATCATCCTGAATTCAGTATTTGTGTTATCTGAAATACTGCATCCAGGGCTGGATCCACTCAGTTCAAGAAAGATGGTGAGATGTGGAAATCGTTGGGGGCTCCACAACGTGACCACACGGAGAGGTCAGTGGACCTTGACATTCTCAGTTAGATGGGAAGGATGCTAATGGGTAATTTTAATAGCAGCCTACAACTACTTAAAAGACAGTTATAAAGCTGTCAGAAGATAAACACTCCTTGTTCACAATGGCAAAGATGTAACATGAGAGGCCACAGGTTGTGGCTTGGTAATTCCGACTGGGCGCTAGGAAAAAAAGAGTAGTGCAGCCCTCTATCAGTTATCCTATAACTTAAAGAACCAGAAAAAAGTAACTGGATCAGGTTTAACCAAACAGGTTGGAAAATCTTCAACCTTGATTTTTTTTTCAGATTTGGCTAGACAAAAAACACAGGTGATGTGATTTATAATGATACTTCAAGGAAGAGACTGGACAGGACAAGCCTCCACTGGTCCCTTCTAAACACCACTCTAATTTAACTTCATTTTCCATTTGCTTGCTGCACTAATAAAAGCATGCTGCTATAATTAACCGCACCCAAGAAGTCTGTTGATAGACTTCCAGAACATTTTATTTTCATGCAAATCAACAGAAACATCTTAAAGTGCCATATCAGACCAATTTCTAAACATCTAAGCATCCATCTTTATAAAGACGTCAATGCAATATATCTTTCTCACACAAAAGTAAAACTAGAAGTCCTTGCCATTGTGATGTAGCTTCAGTGGGGACTTTGAGGCTCTTTTTACTGTGACAATATTTAAAACAGGTAAATAAATGACTTCTATAAAACCATGGGCTGCACCACATTTGAAGATTACTCACTTTAAACTGCAAGTAGTGCACTGGAGGTGGTGTTATAACACTGTTGAATGGAGCAAATCTGTGCTCATATCGAACTTGTTCACTGTCCAGTTCAAACTTAGGTTTTCTTACTTTGCCATCCATGTCAAATGCGATCATTGTCTAAAAGAAAAGGATAAATATAGTGAAAAGTATTCCTTTATGTCATATTTTGCTGTGAGGAAGATCAAAATTGTGATTTAGCTATAACTGAAGGATAGAAAAACTGCAAAGAATTTACATAGAAAACTAAATTTGTACTTAATTTCCAGAAAAGAAAGAAGACATGCCATGTATGCAGGGTTCGTATTACAAAAAAACTGAAACAAGTAGAACACAAATGAGTTACCTTGTACATCCCAGCACACATATTTTGGTATGCTTGACTCATGGTGATCTCTCTGCTGAGAGGGCGAACTGCAAATTTTACATAAAAATACATTTTTTAAAAATCAGTGTAAGCACATGTATTAATTTCAGAACAAAGGAATTCTTCCAAATTCCCACTAAGTGACATAACTGTCAACTATATTTTAAAATAACTGAGGTATACAAAGCCTAGACATGCATTTCTTCTCACCTGGCTCCTGGTTACATAAAATACCACAGGACGCACTTACCGGCCACATGAACACGATTCTGCTCTCAATGGAATAAACTGGTCAGTGGTATTCCCATGACATTATAAAACACTGAACAACAGCCTCAAACTTACAGTCTGTACAGAAGAGGCCTAGTTCAGGGATCTTTTTGATTTCTAGGGCTAAAAAGTTAAAGCACTTTTTATCCTAATAATCCTGACAGCATTCTTGTAATATTTCCTTTAGCTTCCAGTGTTTAATTAGTGCCAAACTGCATAACGCTTGGCACCTTAAATACATTAGTAATTTTCTGAACTTCTAGAGACAAGGGAATTTAGTTGATATGATCCTGAGCTGTTCATATGCAATTGTTTGTTACCCTTGAAAAGATGGCAAGGAAAAAAGAAAGGGAAACTCACCATTGTAAAATTGAGAAACATGCTTTAAGAACTTCTAAAGCCAAATAGAAATTACAGAAATATGATGAAAGTCTAGTGTTTAAATCTAGTTGCAGTGACTAGAAGCACAATTCTGCAGAAATTATAAACTCTGAGAAGGTTCAACACATAGCATCACTCATGTAGCTGAATATAAATGAGTTTGTGTTATGCATCTGTATGAAAGTAAAAAGCTAACTAAATAAATAGGAAATTCTTAAAGAGTTTTATATTCAGCCTTCATAAACATCAGGATATTTTTCCTACCCATATCTGTGTTGGCTCTTTAAATTTTGAATTTTAATTCTACATGGCAGCATGAAAGGGAAAAAAAAGAAGTCTTGAGTTAACACTACACCCAGGTACCTTTCTTCTTTTTCTTCGTTTTCTTACTGCTACGGCCTTTCTGTTGTTCCTCCATGATCCTCTCCTCTGCCATTTGGGAGCTGTCGGCGCGGCTCAGCGTTGACATCAGCCAGGCATAGAGAAACTCGGAGAGATACCTGCACACAGTGGGACGGAGCTGTTACGGGCTACAGTGCACCGCGCACTCGGAGCATCAAGGAACTTGCTCCAAGGTGGTAAAGGACACGTCCTAGCAAAGGACAATGTGTATGGGCCATGGGAACTCCTGTTTTGCATGGCTGGAATCAACACATCGGTCTATGTTTGTGTTCTGGTGCAGATTCAGACACAAACAGCTCAACTTATGTAAGCTTCTTACACATTTACTAAGGGAAGTCTAAGCTTCTTATTTCAAAACTCCTGTAAGATCAAAGTTTTCTACAACTCTTCCTCCAGCAAATGAAGCAGTTTTTTTAAAAGGTACTCTGTTAATACCTCTTCTAGTTTTGTTATGACTTGCTATTCAGAGAAACAAGATAACTACTGGCTTTTTCAAGGACTAAAGAACTGAATTATTACATAAAGGGGCCAAGCCCACAGACACATAACATCCATACACAGTTTTTTCAGAGTTAAAGAGACAACTCTTAACAACATTTTTTAGAAAATGGAAGGGAGTCCAATTAATACCTTAATTGACTTCAAATCAAAAGGAATAGGGGAAAAATAGAAAAAAATTACAGATTTGGAGCACAATAAAAATGTAGTAATAGTTATAAAAAGTTGTAATCAGAAGAAAAATTACGGAGAAATTTGAGTTTCATTTGCACATTACCTCTCAGAATCTGCTTTTTTTTTTTCTTCACTCAAGTAAGAAAGCAGTTGACATGACAAATCCGACTAAGAGTGTTTTTATAAAAATGGTGGAGGGAAATAGGGGCAGGTAAAAAAATACCGTATCCTACAAAAGTTGGTTATTTCTTATTGAGTTTCTACTTCAAGAATATTCCCATCTTCTGATAACTTCTGGAATGTTAATTTACTCAATTAATACTAAAGCCACTGTTGAAACAACATAGAAATGCAATACATTGAGGTTTGTGTCATTTGAACTGCTTTAATCTTTCAGTAAAAAGGTTTATGGCTTACAGAGGAATCTCTTGGCAGTTTTGAAAAAAAATCTTTTGGTACAATCCATTAACTATGAAAAGTAATTAATCTGAATGGAAGTGGAAAAATAGAAGCATTCTGTCTCCAAATAATGTGATCATTTTCACTAAAGGTGGAATACCCCAGATAAGAAGTTAATATTAGCCAGTGAACTTTCAGATTACAGTTAAAGAACTTAAAACTTCACAGAACTTTTCCAGAACAGTAGAGATCAATAAGAGTATTGATTCTGATACTACGAAGGCAGAAAAGAATAAAGGAAATTGCTTTTCTCCTGCATGCTCTTGTCTACCAAAATCAGCACAGTTTTCACTCATTGTCAATAGAAGGCCCAATGCCAAAAAGCTGAACTACATGAGAATTACTATTTCAAGAAAAAAGTACACTGTTTAGTAAAGTCTAAAAAACTAGAGACCAATGGATTTTTTTCTCCACTTGTAATATTATATATAGGTAAACCAAACAGTGTTCATCAAGCTTGAGATCAAAAAATCATATTTGAGGTGCCTCCTTAAAATATGGGTAATTATAGCTGTCTATAATAAGAGCATCCCTCCTCAAAGAGCTGTCTATAAAGCATCTTCTTACCAATAGATGTAGTAATATTCATGCATGCTGTAAAGTTCTAACTCGAAGCCACTGAGAAGATACTGTATCATAATACGGAGGTTATGATATAGGACCCAGGTGCCCAAGCAAGCCAAATGTTGCCTTTGTGGTTCCTGCTTCAGTAACATGCTATGAAGTGCTGCATCTACTTTCTCTGCCTGTCGAGAAGAACAAAACAAAACAAAGAACCTCAAAGACGGAGGAAGAAAAATATGACTGAAACAGCATCTCACACCAGAAATAAAGTCTTAATCACATCTTTACAAACTGGGTCGGTAAATTTATGCTCCAGATTACAAGACGGAAGTAAGTCTAGAACTGTCAGAAAACTGAAAAGATACTAAGTAAATTCTGCTGCACAGAATAAAAATATTCTACACAGTACTATAGCAAGAACATTAGATAGGTAAAATTTGTAATTTTTAAATGTATTTGTATATAGAACAGTCACATGAGCACAAACCCAGAACTCATTACATGCCGTTGTTCATTGTTTTATATTGGCAATAATTACTTATCTTTTTAAAAAAAAACCTAGCTGCATTGAAAAAATAAATTTATAAGCTTTATATGCAAGAAACACACTGTGCTCCACAAGAGTAACTAAAATATTGCTAAGACCAATTTTGTCTTAAGAAGCCAGTTGTATGGAAGACAAAGTCTCTCACAGTTGGAATATCATCAATAATCCTAAACAGAACAATCCATATAATCTACTACAAAATGCAGAAAACCAGTGCCTCAGCTACAATACTGCAACAAACTCAAACCATCTTGAAAAAAGCTGGAGCACACAAAATCTCCCTCCAAGTTCCTCAGTTGTTCTCCTTGCCATATAAATCCTAGGAAATGTTTTATTACATGACCCTCACTGCTGAAGAAACATATTTCCAGCAAGAGAAAATATATTTTTTCTTCTTATCTCTCCCCATTCTTGAGAGATGTCTAAAATCAGTTGGAGCACATATTTTGAAAAGCTGTTTTTCTACTTTCTTTCTAATTATTATAAAATTTTGCACTTTACATCTTATGTAGATATAAGGCTGAATTTTCCAAGGTGTCTTGTAAGCATGCCTCGTCTATCTCCCCCTGGTTACCTCTTGCAGACTGATAATCACAAGCATGATAAAGACTAAAAGCTATGCAGTTACCATTAAATTACATCACAACAGGTTTTCCTGAAGTCTACTTATTGGACAAAGTTCATCTTAAAAAACGGTAGTATGTTTTTGTTCAACGCATCTAGCACAAGGTATTTGGATGCATCCTAACAACTTCTTGTTCTAAATTTTAGGAATCCTTAAGAATTTTGCATCATTCATTTAAAATTTAGTACCATGCTTCAGTCTGGCAGTAATATACCCGGAAAGAAATTTTGCTGGCTTGCTGCCTAGGATATTACCTCATCCTGTAGTGTGGCAAATTCCTCAAGGATGTGACCCAGTTTATCTCTCTGACGAGCTCTGTTGTGTCCATGGATTTGAATCAGACTACAGAATGGCTGAAAGAAGCAAAGTGTAATTTTAAATTATCAATGCAAGTTTGAAACTACAGGAGAAATACTATGATGTCTATTTAGGTACCTGGTTTATACACCTATATTAGGAAGTGGGTTCCTTAATACTCCCTACAAAGTGCAACTCAGCAGGAAAGCAAACTCTGGAGTGATGCAGTAGGCAATTTCTCCATACGCAAGTTGATATGAGATTGAGTCAGCATTCTTTTGAAGGTTACCAGAGCAAAATGCTTGGGGCAAAAGAAGGAAAAAGCTTAGGGCATTTTCTTATGCCTAAATCCATGTGCCCAGGTGGTTAAGGTGGCCACTGACATCCTGGCCTGTATCAAAAACACTGTGTCCAGCAGGACCAGGGCAGTGGTTGTCCATCTGTACTCAGGACTGGTGAGGCCTTGCCCTAAATCTCATGTTCATTTCTAGGCCTCTCACAACAAGACAGACACTGAGGGGCTGGAACATGTCCACAGCAGAGCAATGGAGCTGAGGAAGGGTCTGGAGTGTAAGTCCTCTGAGGAGCAGCTGAGGGAGTGTTTAGCCTGGACAAAAGGAGCCTGGGGGAGACCTTATCTCTGCAACTACTTGAATGGAGGGTGCAGCCAGGGCGGGGGGGGGTCATCTCTTCTGTCAAGCGACAGGACAAGAGGAAATGTCCTCAAGTTGTGCCAGGGGAGGTTTCTACTGAATATTAAGAAAAATTTCTTCACAAAGAAGTTTGTCAAGCATTGGAACCAGCTTCTTAGGAAAGTGGTTGAGTCAGCATCTCTGGAAGTATTTAAAAGATGTGTAGTCATAGCACTTAAGGGCGTTAGTGATGTACTTGGCAGTGCTGGCTTGGACTCAATGAGCTTGGAGATCTTTTCCAACCTAAATAATTCTGATTTTCTTAAGATTTTCAGTGTGCCACATTCAACAGCAGAATCTTTCAAAATATTTTTTAAAAAACTGAAACTGGACAGAATGTAAAAAAAATTTTGTTTTTATTAGTGCTATGCATTTGTGACCTGAAACTACTCTGTAAAGAGGTAGTAGATGCAGATTTCTTATAAAGTGAAATGCTAAATAAAAATATGGATGCAAGAGAAAACTACACCAACTTTTCAAAAAGCATTACTAATTTAAGATGGCCAACTTCCTCAATTTTGCCTTCATGTCAGGTATGTAAAATAACTGGTCTCATTTTCAAATGTATGCAAATCTGCCAAGTGCTCACACACGCATACATGTTGTAATTAGAGTGAATGCTTACCCGAACACAATGCGTGACAAAGGAATCAATGTAGTCTTTTGCCTGGTGGTTATTATAAAGACAACACCTAAAAAGGAAATATCCATGTACACATGAGTTCAGCAACAGCAAGACTCCTTCATACATAAGCCCTAAGTACAAAATATAAGTTTTTTGTACATTTGTCATTGCTTTCGTAAGCAGAAATATTTTTTCATCCGACATGTAAACACATATAAGTACACTCAAGATCCGCTTACTTTGGAGAAAGTACTGGAGGACTGACGAAAGACCTCAAGGCGTCTTTTACCATGTCTTGCATGAGGTGAGTGCCAAACACCTTCTTGTTGTCTACTAGGAAAGTTGTCTAAAAGTAAAGGAGTGTTTTTAGAAACATGGTTTAAGTTAAAAGTAATGTTTTAGAATTAATAGACAGCTCTGGCAGTACCTTTTATATATAAGAAACTTGTAAGATTACTTTAAGAATTAAAATGGTTCAGCTGGGTCCAAGGTTAAAGACTCAGAAATACCGAGATCTGACACTTCTGTGGTATTCCCAGGACACCAAATACAGCTCTATTACTTGCATAATAGAGTGCATGCAAATTTTTTTTTATTTCTTGGACTTTGAAGACTAAATCAGATATTTCTGAAGATCAGTGTAAAATATATGCCTTCTCTGGAGGCAGTAAGGGTGTATCTCCAGACTACTGCTGATGTTTTTCAATCCCTCTGGATGCTACTGCTTACATCAGTCATGTCTTATGCTCATTTAACTTCCCTACATGAGTGCTGTGTCTCTTTCTTACATGGTTCTTCAGCAGCTGAAGAAAAAACTCTGCTGTCAGGCACCCAGGGATTACACAAACACGTGCAGTGGAAGGTGAGAACACACACACTATGAACACATTTTACTTGCCCATAGTTATAGTCCATTGGCTCTACACATGGTTTAATCGGGATCAAACGTAAAGAAGTTCTGGGATCTAGGGGCCTATTAAAATCAAAAACTCCTGGAAGGAATTACTCATTCAGAATTAAGGGATGTATAATGCACTTTCAAGGTAAGAGAAGCAGTGAGCAGAAATAGCCTGTTCTGCATCAACCATCAGTTTTAATGTTGTAGCAATAGAAGGAATAGAATACATTAAATTCAGTCCAAACAGGGAGATGAATACAAATTCCAGCCCCAAAATGGCATAGCACATGGAAGGCAGCATAAAAATGTGTGTATGGGCACAGCTTTATGGTGGAGGAAAAAAAATTAAATGCTTTCTGTTTTAATTATTAGCACATACTAAAATGATCAAAGCAACAGTATTCAAAAATTATTTTAAAAATTAGATCAGAACACAAGCCTCCATATATAGAATCACAGAATGGTTTGCAGTTGAATGCATCTCAAAAATTATCTAGTTCCAAACCCCCTGCCATGGGCAGGGGCACCTTCCTGGCCTTGAAAACTTGATGGAGCATCCACAAGTTCTCTGGGCAACCAGTTCAATGCCTCATCATCCCCATAGCAAAGCATTTCTTTCATAATACATAAATATCACCAGAACATTTCTTACTACTTAAATATTATTAACTTATATGCAAATTATTGAAATACTTAAAACAATAACAGATATTTATAATGAATACAGAAGTGTTTCATTAATAGACATAATTGGGACTTGCCTGTAACAGGGATCTTGAAAGAACACATGGTGATTGCTCACTAAACTCACAGAAAAAGTCCTAACATATATGTAGGAAAAGAAAAAAATAAAAATTAGGCTAATATGCCAATTTAGATATGTATAAATATACACCCAATCATTTTTACACACACACACTCTTTCCTAAACAAATATATACAACAGTGTAAATACACCTATATTTTGTTTAAAAGCATACACAAACTTATAGCTTATACAAGTTGTAAGATCATGAACAGCTCGAACAGAACAGAGTATATCATGAAGATTTTCTGCAATTACTCGTTACTTAAGAAAAAGGTTTCTGAATTTTCAAATGCAACAACTAGAAAGATGATAGTACAGAAAAAAAATACTGTGAGATTTTTAAGATCATGATGTAACTACACCAGGTATTGAACAAAACTGAGAATTGATTTAAAGAAACTGACTGAAACCCAGGTAAGGTTTAACTGGTGCCAGCTGCTTCATGCAAAGAACAGGAAATAGGAAAGCAAGAGGTTTGATGTAACTATCTCTCTTTTATTAGTCAGTGAACACATGGATACCAAAAAATATTTCAAACATTTAAATGTCTTCTAATAAATGTAGGCAGTAACTGAGAGTCATATCAGTTATTCTGGAAAGAATACAGGCAGGTGCTTAACTTTATGCCTATTTAGAGAACTGCATGCTTAAACACCTATTTAGTGCTCTCTTGTGATATAGGCACATGTGCAGAATGCTCCTTAACGAATTTGAAAAAAAGTCAGGCATATAGCAAATAGTGATGTGCTGATGCTGTAGACACAACTCTTCAAGCAAAGAAATTTGCTTGGCTTTTGCCACTAAGATGCATAATTATTTAACAAATTATGGGAAAAGTGAGAGGTTTGAGAGGAGGAAAGGTCTTTTGTCAAAAGAAGAAAAGTAGTAATTATCAGGAAGGATACTAAACTTTGAAATTGTACCTTACAGTGTAAAAACACCAAGTACATACGCAGTGCTCAGGTTTCTCTCCAGTGAGCAACAGCATGCACATATGGAATGATTTTTTTTGCAAGTCACATTTTCAGGTCTTTTTTTGGCAATAGAAAAGAAATGTTCATGCTTACCAGTATACAGTGCAAGTTAGTCAAGTTGACTACTTCACATACAGTTTTTATTCGGTCTATTAGTTTGGAAAAATAATTGACCATTTCTTCCCTTTTAATAATTTTTGCATATCGAGGGAAAGTTGGTGGCAGCAATCTCTGATTAACAAGTGGCTCAAACCCCATCATAATAGGATGATCTAAAGGAGGTGAGAGAGACAGAGAAAAGTTGCATATAAGTTGTGTTTTAAGAACCCTCTTCAATAATACAAATTATTCTGTTAGTCAAAAGGGATTTTTTAAGTGACAGTTAAATTCCTGAGACTCCAACAACCCAACTAAGACAATGATTACTCTTTAAAAAACCTGAGTCCTCAACACCTCAACATACACCTGTACAAACAGTGAAGTACTGTTCCCTATTTAAAAATGGCATATACACTGATTCTAAGTGCAATGCACCTAATCAAAAGTTCACATTATCTCTGGCTTTGAAATGACAGTATTGCTTTCAGGAGAACCACAACCTGGTAAAATCAAATCAAACAATGCAAATCTGTAACAACTTGCATAACAAGTATTTTATTTCAAAGTAAATAGTGATTTCAACTTTTTTTTAAATACACAAAGACATTTACATTTATGAAGGGATCATATCCAGGAAAGGAAAAAATGGTGTCATTTGATACGTACCTCCTTTAGTGGTATCATTCTGTGCCTGCACACCATGATGCAGTGAATTGTGTATAGCAGAAAGCAAGTCAGCTGCCTGTGTCATTAGTTTCTGAGCTTCTGCAACTGCACTCGTCTAAAAGGCAGGAAACAATTATTAACATTACAAACCAACATTCTGACTATCTAATTAATTTTGTAAAAAAAAAGGGTATTAAGATTCTGAAATTCTTACACAACCAGTTCTGATAAAAAGCCAAACAACCCAACATTTTTGTGTGGTATCATTCTTTGTATTTTATGTATCTGTGCATAAGTTCAGTGGTGCACATTTTGCTATGTAAGACTTTATGATAACTACAACTGAAAGTCTTGTGTACAATACATGAGAGTCTGCTTGGGGGGGCAGTTTTATCCCTTTGCCTTAAAACATGAAGTTCCTTCCCCTCTCAGCAATTGGGAAATCTTATATTCAAAAAACAGGTGAATTGTATGGAATGCTATTAAATTCCTCTTCTCAGACCAAAGAGGTCTAGATATAAATTCAGTATCACATGGAAGGAAAAGCTGACAGTTCTTCTGATATAGACAAAACGTTGCCCAATGTCAGGTAACTCCACAGGACGGCACTGAACTCAAACAAGATGTTTTGATCGCGTACGAGAAAAGAGTAATTAGAAATCCATAAATATTTTTAAATGTTTTGTAATGAGTATTCTGTCTTTCTGCAAGACCATAATAATGCCAGCTACCAGCCCTTCCTATGTTTCCCCCTTTGAACAAAAACTGAGTATTTGCCACTGTAAGGCTTTATTCAAAGCTTTACCTGCATACACATCTACTCAAATCTCCTGAATCTACACAGTAATTGCCTGATCTTAAAGAACAAAAACCAGGCATCTCACAGGATCCCAACACAAACACAGAGACGCCAAATGAACGTACCTCTTTTTTGGTAAATGCTATTAGGACAGTCAGTAAGACACGGGTAAACTTGACTCTGCTGAAGACAGCTAAACATTGTTGATGCTGTAATAAAATCATACTGCTAATTATTAAGCAATAGGTATTAGATCATAGAATTATAGAATATCCTGTGTTGGAAGGGACACAGAAGGAACATCCAGCCCAACTCCTGGCCTTGCACAGGACCACCCCAAGTGTCACACTATGTGCTTGAGTGCTGTCCACATTTTCCTGGACTCAAGAGAGTTTTGGTGCTGGGACCAGCTCCCTGGGGAGCCTGTTCCAGTGCCCAATCACTCACTGGTTAAAACTCTTTTTCCAACATCCAATGTAAATCTCCCTGACATGAGCAATCTCCTCTCACGAGGAAGCTGTAACTGCAATGAGATCTCCCCTCAGTCTCCTCATCTGCAGGCTGAACAGACCAAGTGACCTCAGCTGCTCCTCATACAAATTCCCCTCAAGGTCCTTCATCATCTTCATGGCTCTTCTTTGGACATTCTCTAACACCTTAATGGCTTTCTTGTACTGTGGTGCCCTGAACTCCCACAGGACTCCTGCCCTCCCTGCACCAAACTGCCACAAAAAATGCCTCAGCATGTCCTAAAGAGCATGTCCTGCTGTTTGCCAGCTCTTCCCCATGCACCTGGGTGGTTACACTTCCTGGCTGCTTCTTATATGCATGGGTGTGGTTATACCATATTTAAATCTCCCATTTACACCCAGGAAATCCAGGAAAAAAGCAAACAATTCATTACTTCAAGTTCAACTTCCGGATCCCTCTCTTCTCCTTGACGACTTCGAGTGCTCTGTAAGGTGAAGAAATGACAAATAATTTACTAAAAATTGCAAAGGAAAGCTACTGATAAAATCCCTTTGCCTTCTCTAAAAATATCCACCTGTTAAATAACCCAAAAAGTCAGTTTTCAAATTCAAAATTTCTTAATATATAATCCAGGTACTTGAATGACTCTCCTATAGTAATAAGATCTACTTCAGTACATTCCACAAGTAAGCAAAGCACAAACACTTTACATTGTAAGCTGTGGTAAAGGAAAATCGAGTAACTTCTTTAACATTAGATAGTATCTCTGCCTAAAACCTGAAAGTTATATACCTACTTTCTGTGTCCCAGTCCAGTGTTCTACATCATGATTCCAGCTACTACTACCAGTGAAGCAGCTACTAAAGAGTTTACAAATAAAGTCTGAAGGTTTAGCTAGAAGGCAAACTAAAATCATGTTACAGAAACCATTATGGCAGTTCTTCAAAAACCCCATCATAACGACACAAACCTCCTCCTTTGCTCCTCATAATCCAACTCCCTTCCCCAAACCTATGTTAAATACACCCGAAATATAACTGACAAGACAAACATGAAAACAATACCTTCACTCGTCTTTGCAGGTCATCTTCTACATCTTTGAGCATACCTGGAAAAAATCACAGCATGATTAAAAGCTGAGAAGATTCCTAGGCACACCTACACCACTCAGGGGAAAAGAAGTTTTGAGGGAAAAATCAAACTTAAAGGTGCTTTACATACCCATTAGCCAAAGACTAGACAAAAAATAATCTTGTGAGGAATGGTGGGAATGTCTTGGAACAATCAAAAACCAGAATATAGACCAACTGATGCAAAGCTAAAGTCTGCACAAACTTTTCAAAAATAAATCAATGGAAAGTTCAAATAGATATTAACAAGTCGTGCATCAAAAGATTAACATATGTACTTTTGTATGTACCTAATAACATACATATGCATAGCTGTAGAACTACTAGATTGCTTTTTTTTCTAAAGCAGCCTGTTTAGAGGACAACAAACTGAGGCAAGAAAGCAGAATTCAAGCAATGCATTTTCCAGTGGTCTGTATCTATATCATGATGAGCTAATGCCCTAGCCATTTTGTTGGCACATCTAAAAGCACTTCTTCTGTTTCTCATGCACTTAACAAGACAACTGAACCTTTTCTTCAAGGAAAAGTAATTTGATCTCTCTTTTTACCAAGTCAGCAATTTCCACAAGACAAAAAACAAAACAGCTGAAATTCCTAGCAGTGAATCAGATGTTTCTGAAAGTAATCACATACTCAAACGATAAAGAGGCTGCTGGACAGATACAAAGAAAGAACAAACTGTACCTGTAACTCTAAGATCAGTCACACTGTTGGCCATTTTAAAACCATAAGTCATTGACTGAAAATCTTCCTAAAAAAAAAAAATCAAGGAAGCAATATGTAGTGAAATACAAAAGCTGTAGTAACATTTTCAGATTGGGGTTTGAGGTTTTCTTTTTGGTTTGGGTTTTTCGGGAGTTCTTTTCCTAATTAGTTTTGGGTCTTATTGCTGTTTTTTCTCTTCTGGAGGAGTGGATGGGGGTTTGCATGGGGTGTGCTTTTAATTCCATCAGGTATAAAAGTCCAGATTTATTCTACACAGCTGAATACACTCAGAATGAATAAACCGACCTTCCCACCCAAATCCAGCTTGAGGTAATTATTTTCTGCATAAATCCTTAACACCAATATGCCCTTCTTATTTTCATCAAGTGACACCCTACCAAAATGTTACAAGAGCTATGGCTGCAAAGTAGTAATTTAGATATGTTCAGCAAGAGTGACTTGTCCAAGCTCAGAGGAAACAGAGATTGCTGCGAGCACAGAAAACATGACTCTGAGGCCATTGCCAGATGAACATTTTAGACAAAAGACAATGATGACTATCTAACACAGAAAAATGAAAAAATTAAACTGGAAGAAAACCACAACTGAAACAGATTTCAAATGGTTAACCACAAGACTTGCACTTCTTCTCGAGTAAAATATTTATGTGGCTCCAGTATTCAAGGAAAATACAGAAGAGAGAATGAAACACCTTCACTGGGTGTAACAGCTCTGGCTTCTTTTTCTCTGCCGGGATTGGGATTAATACATAGGAATTGAAGTTTTGTGTTCAGACTTGGTTGTTTATTATTTCTTATCTATTTACAGACTCACGAGCCATGAGCTCTAATGAACAAGTTAAAGCAATGAGGTAAAATGGAGTACTTCTCTATCTCTACCAGGTCTTTTCAAGGACAATCCGTCCAATTATGAAATGCCACCTAAATAATTTTTGTTTTAAACCCAGTAACTAAATACATGAAGTCTGCAATGCGGACTCTATCAACCAATTACAGAAAACCACCTAAACCCACGAAGAAGAGGGTGAAGAAGAACTCAGACTGTCCAAAGTCCTCCATCTTAGCTCACATGTATTGCTGTATACTAAAATCCCAAATTCAAGTTTTTCACCCTGTGAGATCACACAATACTACTTGAACTACACACCCACAATCCCTGTACTATCACTCAATTTTGGAAGCCTTTTCTAAGGCCTCAAGTCAAATGTGGTGCTTGCTTGAAGGTCAGCACCTTTTAGCACAGAAAGCCTGAAATTTTCATCCTCCAGGGTGCCAACAACTGGGGGAAACTGCATTTTGAAGGTATCCAGTCTAATACTTTTAGAAGGATGAAATGCTATTCTTACTGTATTCCTGAATCAAACAATAACAAATGTCACTAATACACTGTTTTACTTGCATCATGGTATAATGTATGTTTAGCCCCACAGGAGATGGGAAACACATACCTCCTCAAAAACAGCTGCTTTGTTAACCTTTTCTCTGGCAATATCACAGATTTTTAGGATTCCAAGAGCAAAAGCCTTCATAGCAGGATCTTCTATGAAGTCTGGATTATGAATATAAAGGCAAGTGAATACTGTCTGTGCCAAGGAATGTCCTTCTAACCATGTTATCTAGAGAAAAGGAAATTAAATATTTTACTCATGACAGCCAAGTCCTCACTGTTATAGATCCATTCTTTTTCCATTTTACTGTCCTTCAAACATTCATTAAAAAACTCCTTATCAAGGCAACCTTCCAAGTACCAAAAAAGGCACTTGGTGAAGGTGTTTCAAGCCTAGAGTTCTGGTGCTGGATAAGCTTCTTCTATAAAGTTCAGGTCCAACCCCATGATTTGGACATAACATTATGTTATGAGACCTTCACATTTATAAACTTTCTCTGCATAAACAGTGAATGGAACATGCATACGACTATGAGACAAGTCACGAATTCTTCATCTTTTCTCTCTTTTACAACATAGACCTTCTTGTCACAATCCCCTCTCTCTACCACTTTCATGTTTATTTAAGTGACAGGGAAAAATTCAGTAACTTATATCTCTATCTTGAAATAGCAAAAAATAAAGTAGAACCATATTTTTAATATCAGCACTGTCCCTTTTGGGGACCAGGAGTAGAAAACAAATGATGTTATACTGTATCAGATATACTAACATCTTTATGTCTTTCTGACTAAACTGACTGAAAATGTTTTAAAAAATAGTATTATTGATTTTACAGAGTAAAATTTAAAAATTACTCTTTAAAAAAATTTTAAAGAGTAACTGAAAATAATGAATAGCATTTACTAAAGAAATTAAAGCATATACACAAAAAAATTGCAATTAATAGATAACTGATATTCAACTTTTTTTCTAAATGTATTTATTTTCTTTCTTCAAAATGCTTCTGCTGTATGCTCAGTTAATTCTGGCTGTACAGAAAGCAGCAACACAGTTACTGCACACACAGCTTCCAACACAGTCAACTATCAATACACAGCAGGTAATCAGATAACATACATTTATAAAACCAGAAGATACAAAACCTTTTAAGGGTTTTAAGGTGCTACTAGCAATATTCTGTATTTCTTATAATAAAATTAAAATCAAAATTAAGCCATTCATAACAGACAATGCAAATAACTAAATGGAAATTAAAGAGATGTATGTATTTTCTGTTTGGTCAATCTTTGTCTGAGTTCTGCTGGTTTTTTCCTTTTTTTTTTTTTTGGATTAAAGGATTATATCTTGAAAGAAAAACCATCTAATCTAAAGAACAGAAAAATGCTTACCAAACAACAAAAACAGGTGTCCATTATTCCTACCAGCTCAGGTGAAGTGAGATCCTTTATTTTAATGGTGCCATCCTTAGAAAAGAAACAAACAAACAAAAACAACCAAAACCCTAAGTACTGTGGAAGCACACAGGCAAAATACACCTTATTTGTACCAAAGCCAAAAAGGAAACTAAAATTTGTTTAAGACTTCAGAGTAATTGTACACCACTAGCTTTACTGACCAGCTTCACAACATGTCTCAATTCTTAAGAACTTTGCATTCCCATCAGTTAACACTGACCAAACATAAAATTACCCAAAGAGAACACTAAAGTAACAATCCTTATCTATTACTAGCCAAGAAAAGTTTAAAACCAGTTACCCAATAACAGTAAAACCACAAAAAAGAACAATCATAATAAAGACTGAACAAGGAATAATATGCAGAACCAATTCTTCGAAGGTTGCTTTTTAAACTGGAAATACTTGTAGTGTTTTACTGCCTTAAAGATCAACACCCAGAAGGCTGCAACTTTGATCATTTAATTTGCCCAATGTATGCAATCCTGCATACATTTTACATAACTTAGCCAGTGTTTTACGGCGTTCTGACTCTCTTCCAAATGATCACCATAAAAAAACCCCAAACTTTTCTCTCTGAGTGCATTACTTTCTTCCAAAACAATAGCAAATCTTTCAACCTCTGTCCCCCAATTTACCTTTATCATAAATCAAAAGTTAATCATTACTGTCAATATTGGTAAATTATCCAGCTTCTGTTCAGTGCTGATAAACTCAAAGAATGATAAAGTGTTAATTTCCAGCTTTTTTAAAGAAGTTCGTTTCCATTCAGGTTAAATAGAAGCTAACCAATACACCTACACATAAAAGACACATTTTGGAGAAGCACAGAGTGACGTGCAAAACAATGTTGGAAATATATTTACTTGAGGTATCAGTACCCAATAATTTCACAGTACTTTTCACTGGAAGAGTTAGCATCGTTATGATAATGCACTTAACAAGAAGGGTAAACATCACAAACATTTTTTACTTAATTATCCAAAAGAAAAAAAGAAAAACATAAATTTCAAAAGAAGATTGAAAACATTAATTATGCTGTATTGTGCTTAACTGTAATTTGATAAAGCTGTGTATTTCTACAGTGTAGGCAAACCCAGGAAATTCACACAAACCTTAATAGCTTGCTCAAAGTTAAGAACCTTCCTGTTAACTTGATTTCCAATCATACCAGCATCCATCTTGGGATCCATCATTTCAATGGCAGACATGGCTTCAAAAAGACCAAAACTAAGAACACAAATAAAAAAATGTGCTGAATGTAATTATTTTATACAAAACAGTCCTCAGTAACTGAGGAAAAAGAACACAGGAAGACAAACAAAGTACACTGTATTCTGACCACAGACTATAAGGTATGTAAACATTAGTACTGATCTTCAGAGTTCATGGTTTTCAGGGAGTTAAGGATCTCTCAACAAGTTTGTAGGAAAGAGATGGCTAAAAGTAAAAGAAAATTATTAGTCTCTCTCATAGGATGTAGAACACTCCTGAGTGAAATATCCCAATACTATCTCTTTGCACCCTTGTTTCTATGAACTTCATAGCATCTTCTTATACATCATGTAAAATCATAAATTGATATTAACTGAACAAGCTGTTCATTATTATGCCACACCCAAAAAACCAAGTAAGATATGTCCCCCACACACTAATGACAATATACATGACATAGACTAATATATATAGAATATACCAGCTTTGTTTAAAATGGGCATGTTAAGAAAACTGGTACCAAAAAAAAAACCCTCAGCATGTGACAACATATCACTTGTAGTTGTGGCATAAAAGCTTGCAGAAGAGCCACACCAAATGAAGATTTGCCTACATGAAGAGACACAGTGCTTCACTATCACGACACTCATTAGAACTCCTGCAACAGTCTCTGTAATCTGAAAAGTTTATTGCACATGGCACATTTAAATTCTGAAAAGTGTATTTACTGTATATGCTCTGAAATGCTCTTATGTATAAACTACACCTGAAAATGTGCTTTGATTCAACTAAGTAGCTATCCTTGCACACACTTTTAAACAGGTTTTCATTTAATAGTGTGCTCCTGTTTTCTGAACTATTAGTTTCAAATATAACTTTTTTCTTTACTGAAGTGAACACCTTCATTAAGAATTTAATCTTTAAAATATTTACATTATTTAAATTCATCATTCTTTAATAAATTCAGCAGGTCTTTACCACATCCTTCTCTTTGAAATATTCTTTCAATGTGTAGAGTTTTCACTTTCTGCTTTTAAATATTATTTAAGTTGCATTAAATCATACAGATTGTTTATCAAATATTTGATAATGACATTTGAGGCAACCAAGTTTAAAATCTTTCTGGCCTTTTTACATAAAAGCATGTCCCATAAAATAGCAGTGTAATTACCACAGATCAGAAGATGTGCTATGAATTTCTGAAATACAATTTCAATCACATTGAAAAATGTAATGTTATAGTTAGAGCATCAGATATGTTCAGCATTCATACAAGTGCAGCACATACACGGCGCCAAGAATGCAGGATATTCTTTGTACTTCAAATACTTTATTTAAAGTAAAAGTCTAAAAAAGCTTAGTTATTAGGTAACAAACATTAACATGCTTGCAATAATCTTATCTAAAAGCCAGAATCATCCCACACACATACTTACAGCTTGTCATGAAGCAGTTCTCCTAACTTCAGTTCTGCAAAGGAACAGGACAAAACAAACAATTACAATCATCCTACTAGCACAACTTTTCCAGGGTTGGTTTGTCACGCACAAAACTGCTTTATGCCAAGAGAGAACAAGCTGCAGGAAGCAGATCAGGCATTTCTACTTGCATTGTGTTTGTATGTCCCAGGTTTGGTAACTTGTAAGGGGCTGGCTACCAGGGATGGCTTTTGTGAGAAGCTGCCAAAAGCTGCTTCCATGTCCAGCATAGCCAATCAATCCCTGGTGGCTCCAGAGATGGATGTGCTGCTGGGCAAATTAGAAACAATAATACCTCTGTGGTAACAGACTTAAGAAGAAAGAAAAACAACAAAAAAGTTGCACAGTTTTAATTGCAGAGGGAGAAGAGCCGAGTGAGAACGCAGGAGAAGAGTCCTGCAGACACCAAAGTCAGGGCAGAAGGAGGGGGAAGGAGATGCTCCAGGTGCCTGAGCTGAGATTCCCCTGCAGCCCATGGTGCAAACCATGGTGAGGCACCTGCTCTCCTACAGACCTTGTGTGGTAAGATGCAGTTTTTGTATTTATTTTTCCCTAGTGTCATCGTATAATCAGTGGAAAAAACTGTAAACTAGCAGTAGTACCTAACAGTAATAAAGGCATTGTTTTTAAATGGAAGCAACTGCTTCCCCATTACTGAGACATTTTGCATCAGTTCAAAAACTCAGACTTGCTTCAAAGATGAAAAATGATGCACTGAAGAAATAAATGAATTAAATTAATTATTGGACCCTGGAGATCCAAAAATAAACGAGAAGGAAACAGAGCATTGACTCTGCATGAAGGAATGACATTTCCACTTGGGAGAAAAGACAGGAAGAAATCTTTGCAAAGGAAAAAAAGTAGGTGAGAAAAAGCCTAAGATGAAAAAACTTTAATTAAAGAGGTATTTATGTAATTTGAAAGAGGAAGCAAAGTGAGGCAGTTCATGATAATTCAACCTCAGAGTTAACACAGAATCAACACAGCTCATTCATCTGAAGCTTGAACCTGGGTCAAACTATAGCTCAAAAGAGCTCAAAGAACTATGCTTAGGCCCCCAAAGGATTACAAGTTTTCTCAGAATGAAAGGACTACAACTCACCTCTACAAGCCTCTTCAAAATCCTGGGTTATATCTATCCAGCTGGTATTACTCTTTTCCATCTTGTCAGGCATACCGTGTTCCCATCCTGAATCATCATCTTCTACTGAAGCTTTCATAACCATGATGCTGCACCGATAAAATTCCTGTCAGAGACACCATATATTTGCACAAATTCGAGAAAGTGCTTCATGGGAATATTTCTTTTTCTCTTCAAGAACCAGGTGAGAATGGGAAATGAACTGACATTTTATTTAAACATCTACTGGTACACAGGACCAACAGAAAAACCCTTATTAATAAAAACTCTTTAAGAAAAAGCTTTTCTTATGCATCTTTTCTTTACAAGTAGCTTGTATGCTATGAAATGCTCAAATGCTCAAATGTATGCTCAAAAACTAAGGACACCAAAACATCAGCTGTACAGACCCATACTGAAGTGTCTACTGTCAAATTATAAATAAAATCAAAAGCCTAACAACAGATGCAGACATCACAATTTTTTGTTCTTTTATACTATTAGACTATTCGTCCTCCTACTGCTCCGCAACATAGAAAGAGCGTACTGTAAAACTGAAAAAAGGCTTTTTTTCCTCTGATTTCTTCAGCAGAAAGCAGTATCAAGATTGCGGCACAGAAGTTAAGCAAGTTCAGACTGGAATATAAGTTTTAAACTCCACCGACCAGTTATTTCGAACTGGTTTTGCTCTTTCACAACCTCCCGACACGCGGGCAGCCCCGAGGACTTCCACGCATTCCCCGTCAGCCTGCCAGGGAGGTACGGG
This sequence comes from Argya squamiceps, assembly GCA_037834095.1. Classification (NCBI taxonomy): domain Eukaryota; kingdom Metazoa; phylum Chordata; class Aves; order Passeriformes; family Leiothrichidae; genus Argya; species Argya squamiceps. Next base: position 37,101,667 of record JBBMKD010000115.1, read on the forward strand.
CAGTGCTGAACTCCCCTTATGCTGACGGAGCTCTCGCAAGAGACAGCTGGGAGCTCCGCAAGCTCTGAGCAGCTTAACCACAGCCGCCAAGGAAGCTTCAAACAAAGGCCCCAGTGGCAGAAGACCTCCCGGGCATCGGGAATTACCAAAAACGAAGGGGAGGATCAAAAGGCTTTCTGAACAGCAGCCCCGGGTCCCCGCATCCCAGCCAGGCTCGGACCCCGTCGGGGCCGTCAGGGTGTCACAAGTTCTCAAGCGACGTCAGGGACTGCCAGGCTCAGCGGGCTGGGATGAGGAAATACGTGGGA
>JBBMKD010000115.1:37111673-37180452 GCA_037834095.1 Argya squamiceps
CTGCGCAGCCGGGGCTGCGGTGAGCACCGGCCCTGCCGGCCCCCGAGCGCCGCGGCTCGGCCCCGCCGCCCCGCCGGAGGGGTAACCCAGCGTGGGCATGGGGTGGAAAACAGGGCGGTTGGGGTGACATTTGCCTCATGTGCCGTGCGACTCGGCCTGCCCAGCGTCTGTTACACTTAACGCTCCCTGGTAGGAGTTTGTTAACATTTGGGGTTTGGTTTTTCTTTTTCTTCCTTTCCTTTATTTTCTTTTTTCCCCCTTTCCCTGCCTTTTCTTACAGTAGTGGAAATGTAGCACAGCAAGCATTTCTTTGTAGGTATCGGTTCAAATGCTCGACGGAGGTTTGAGAAATAGGTCGCGCATCAGGGTAGGGTGGTGTTTTTCTTCAGCATAAACTGCATTGAGGCACCCTGCTTTGTGTGAGATGTTTAGAAATGCTCAGCTTGACGAACCGTTATGGTTACTTAGAGCAGTAGGCTTTCTATAGGTTGTATAGGCAGAAAGTGAATTCCTTTGTACCTGTGTGGTACAAAAACACCACAAAACTTTTCTATAGCCGTGTGGTGTGAACGTTGATTTTTGTGTACTAGTTTTTCCAGCATTAGAAAATTGGCACTCCAATGAGTGTATTCCCATGAATGATGTTTCTTTAAAGAAATGCATGTCTGCACTACCTTTATAGGTTATATTTCATGAAAAGGCTTCTCTGTTTTGCAAGTAGCTTTCAGTGTGTATTTTGTGTAATACTGAGTGACTGGATGTTGCTGACGGGATAGCCCCACCTTTTGGTTAATCCTTCACCGAAATTATACTTATGACCAAAGAGTTTTTCTGGAAATTATGCCTCATGCTGTGTATAGTGAGTGCAAGTCTGTGGTAGAATATCTTTATTAGATTTATTATTAGATTTATTTGGCTCAGAGTGACAGATGATCTCCTTTCCTATTGAATGTCAAGATAATTTTAACACATGGTTTTTGATGTTTCAGTTCACTACTGTGATTGTTTTTTTAATGCTAGTATAAATTAAGCAAAATACCTTTTTTTTAAAGTTTCATTAAAAAAAAGGATTCTGTTCTACTTTTTTCAAAAAGCATGGAAATGATCTCAAACCAAGGAGGAGTCCTGGTGTATGAACTGACACCTGATACTTGTTTGTGTGAAGCAATACCTGATCTCAGGCTGAACTTTCAGTTCCGGTGTTGGAGGTGGCAGTGCTCATATTTTAGTTTACATGTTCAAGAAGTTCACAGATTATTTTCCAAACTGAAACTTTTGAGCTTGAAAAATATTCAGTTGTATTGCAGAAGATTTGTTTTAGTTATCTTACTACTGTTAGGAGCAACTTCCCTGAAACTGAATGTAGTAAGAAGCTACATGTGAAGAGAAAAAGGAGAAGGGCTCCCTGAAGTCCTTTTAGTTTATAGAAGTTTGCTATTTCACTTTGTGTTTAGGTTTACTTTAGGAAAGACATTCAGCTTTTCACCCAACAGCTTGTCAGCAGTGTGTCTCATGATAAGAAGCTTTGCAGTCTTTAAAATTCATGGTGATACTCTGATAGACATAGCTGGGGGATCACCTGTTGTTTGGCTCTTGATATGTTATTTGAAACATCTCCTTGAATTCCAGTATCTGTGAGCTGCGTGCTCTTAGGAGATTGCTCCCGTGATACGAATTGCTAATGTCCAAAAGCACTGAGTGCTAATCAAGCCGCCCTGGCTCTGGAGTATAACTGTAGTAATTGAGGTGTTGAAACACCTTAAAGAACTTAGAGGGGAAGTCAGGTTTCTGGGAGTGAGTGCTGGATAAGGCAGCTGCTTGTGTGAGTGCTTAGGAGAGATTTGTAACAGCAGTGTATGTGTCTCTGGGTATGTTTTCAGGCCGTGCCACTATCCGCAGCTTAACTGTCCGAAATCCTGTGCTAAGCGTCAAGAAGATTATGAACTATCCAGTGTGTGTCCTGGACACATGGATGATTCAGCATGGTTTCCATTTGGAAATGCAGTAACCGTAGAGAGACTGGAAACAGCAGAGTAGAGGGAGCACCCAAACATACTTCCTTTCTTTTGCAACAGCTGCAGAGGCAACAGTCCTGAAAATGTCACCCTAAGATATTTAGTATATTACAAGGCACTTAAAAACTTCCACTATATCCTTTATAAAACTTAAAATTTCTGAGAAATAGAGTGTCCAGGGGTTTGCATACTGGAGGTCGGTAATGCTGTTTTAATTGTTCCAAGTGTAATTCATAAGCTAAATGGTACAAATCAAGGTTTTGAAACTGAGAAGGGTTGCTGGGAGTATTATGGGTTGTTATGATTGTGTTTATGCAGAGCAGGGAGGTTGAAGGGTTTGAAGTATATTTGACTAGATAAATCTACAATGCGGAGCCATGGATTTTTTTTTTTTTTTAAAGTGGATTAACACCAGGACTGAGGGTTTGCTTTACTCAGTTTGTGAAGTTTGTGAAGTTTGTGAACTAGGAAATGTTCACAAACTTTGAGCTGATTTTTTTACAGACTGACCTTAATTATCAAGACAGTGTAACCCAAAGGAGCAATCACTGGATTAGGTGCTAGAAAGCACCTCTGACATTATCTATACATACATGTATTTCCATATTTTGCTTTGTATCCAAAGCTTGGTGCAACCCTAAACATTTTCAAAGCCAAAGCTCAGACTTCACTTTTGATTGTCACGGAGCTAACACTGACATTTACCACTGTATTAAGCTTTCCAAGAGCTGGCAAAAGTTGCTAGGTTTCCAGTTCTTGTTCAGTTTTTGGTGTAGGGAAATACCTTGTTTCTGCTGTGGTTGTCCTTTTCCTTCTGGCTATTTTTATTGCTTCCTCCTCCCTCCCTGTGCCATTCACCTTCTATCTGATGAAAGGATTGTGCCGGCTGGGCAAGAAGTAGCTGACTTTTGCAGTATTTCTGTCACCTTCAATCATGCAAGCTTTGAACGTGATGCTATGTGACCCCGATGACAGCAAGTTTGTCATATCTTGAAGTAACCCTATGCTTGCAATGCCAGTAACTTTCTAGGAGCTTCTTTCCAGGCAAATAAAGTACTGGTGTTTTATTCTGCTCCTTTCCCAGCAAATGCTTTTCTTGCTTGCTTGCTTAGTTTTTTGGCTACTTTTGTCAGACTTTGTTTTTATAGTCAAGCGGACTGGTGGTAATGGCTGCATGACATAGTTGGCAGCCTCCTGTAAAAGACTTTGGTGCTTCAGTCATCTGTGAAGTTTTATATATATCATTTTGAATGTCTGATTATATGCTGCAGTTTATCTAGTCACATCAAAAAGTCGGCACTTTGCTCTAATGCAGCAATGCGTAAGCTAATCAGCTGACTTTTTTGTTCCCTACTATAAATATTTATAGCAAATGGCATAAGGGAAAGGCAGTAAACTGATTTTCAGAAATACTTCTTCTTTGTGAAATCTTCATCTCTAGTGAAGATTGTTAGCCTTTTCATTTTGTTTTAGATTTACAAATTAGACTCTCTTCCACCAAAAACTTTTTTTTTTCTGCTTAGAGGAGTTGCGTAGTCGTTAGATGAGATTATTTTCTGCATTTGCACATAAAATCTTAAAATTACATCTGGAAGAAAAGTATCTCTAGTTTTTCTACTATCTTGAACAAACCTTTTCTCATGGAACAAATACTGCTAAGGTACTTTAGGTATATTATAGTGCTTCAATGGCACTAAAACATTTTGTATTGCTATATATTAACGTCTTAGGAAGAGATAGCTGTTCAGTGTGTATTCAATGCCATTCCATGCATTTTACAATTCAATTAAAAAAACAGCTGGTCGTGATAATTGACTCTCTGGGCTATTGACTAGGACTTTAATTGCTATGAAACACAGTGTAAGATTCTGCATGGAGGAGGAAGTCTCTGTTTTTATTTCCAGTGCTTGTAAATGTTCAGGAACTGGGCTAGGAATAGTCAGCTTCAGGAAATAGAATCTCACTACCACATTAATTGTCATTCTTTATGTATATGGTTCCATTTACTGGGTTGTGATTGAGTACAATGTAGTGTTTGCCAACCTGAAATTTAATTGTGAAGCTTGAAGGATTTCCCCAGAGTTTTAGGATGGTTTATAGGTAACCAAAGCTTTTATGGATTGTTCTGTGGATTGAGCTTTTAGGATATAAAGCAGTTTGTACAAATAACTCTGGCATTTCCAAATAGTTTGTGAGATTTTTTTACCAAACATTAGGTGTCATGTTTTTATTAAGGAAATTGTTCACATGCAATAACTTTGCTAGTTTGTAGGGCATTAAAATAGAACTGCATTCTTGGAAAAAAAACCAAAAAACAACCTGCAACCAACCATTTTTTCAAAAAGATAGTTGTATAAGTTGTCATTTGAGACACTGAACTGGAAAATAATATGTTAGGTATGAAAGAGTAAAGGATTAAATAGACAAAGGAGCTATTTAAGGTATGATTGCTGAAACTTTTGCAAATGGGTACTCCTCCTTGTGCAAGAGAATGAGATGGGGGAGACTGCACCACTGTATTAATAGCAGTGGCCATTTTTTACTGCTTTCAAACAAAGTATTCTGCTGTCCTGGTGAATAATTCTTTTGTGTAATATTAGGTAACATACTGCTCATTTCTGTATGGTGTGTTATTAGTGTGGTTTTGCCAAATACAGAATGCTGGTTATGATGTTTACCTGCTCGCTACAAGCTTTTTGGATAGGTTGCTATTGGTACAGAGACCATGACTCTCACTTGTTGTCCTAAATTTTTAACAGAGAGTATATTCCTACAAGTGTGAATTCACTTAGGTAAACAGTCTGTTCTTGCAAACAATTTACTTCAATGTTTAAAAATGTAAACCACAAGTGGTATTTTGGAATTAAGATTGCCTGGAGCACGAAGAATGTAGAACTCTTTTTATATGGTTTTGTTTAAATGGACTTATAAGTACTTTGAAAAAGAATATTTTGACCCATGAGCAGCTTCTGAGACTTTGGGATGCAGGAAAGGAGATACTATGAAAGGTGCATTTGCTTGTGATTTAATCTGCACTGAACTGGGGGAATTCATGTGAGAGGTAGAAGTGCTTTTGGAAGCATACCCCAGAATACAAACATCATCAGTGTTTCAATACAGGTTTTCTTCTGCCTAGCATTTGTGAACTTTTAAATAATTACATGTTTTCTCAGTTCATACCTATGGTTCCTCTCTTTAATTTTTAATGTGTTGCATTTTGACACTGTTCTGTCACCTGAGATTTTATACTCCTTGCTTTTTTTTTGTAATAATTTGCAATTTTTTTGTACTGTAGCATTTACCAAAGATTTTATTCAGCTACTTGCACTTTTGATAAGTAAGTACACATTAAAATAATAACTTAGTTGCTGCAGACTTGTTCATGGTTACTTTTTTTTTTTACTTTCAAATCAGTAGGTTCCTGATAACCAAAAGTGAAGTCTGAGCTTGGGCTTTGAAAATATTTTGGGTTGCACCCTAGCTTTGGATACAAAGCAAAACATGGAAATACATATATGTATACATGAACAATCTTACAGGTTTTGCAGAGCTATTGTGGTAGATAGACATAAAAAACTTAAATTTTGGGTTTTCTCTTGATAAGTATAATGTGATGTGTGGTTTTAGCAACTCCTCTATTTAGGATAATAAGATACCGTGTTTTAATACATATAGAACAGACTCAAAAAATATGTTTTGCTATATAATATTTATAAGAAAATAAGTTTCTGGAAAATAAAAACTTAAGAGAATACAGTGCAAGTAGAACAGATTCGGTAGTGTTGCTTATATTTGTATATCCATACTTGGTTTTGATTTTTCTGGTTTCACTTGGAGAGAACCGTGATTTTTTGGAATATAATTACAAAGTACTTTGCAGGCAAGTCCTAGTATTAGCCATAGAAAAATTCAAACATCTCTGACTCTTTGAAGTATTCTGTTTTCTGGTATTTTCTATTTTTTGTTGTTGTTGAGATTTTGTGGGGTTTTTTTATTATTTGGTTGGTTTTCTTGTGTGTAGTTGTTTGGTCTTGCTGGTTTCTTGAGGGGCGAGAGGTTTTTATGTAAAGAAAATGCAGAGGTACTTAAAATTTTTCTAAAATTATGTTTGTCCTTCCAAAGGAGCCATGTTCTGTGTTAAACTATTTTGGTCAATTGAACATGTGAATTCTGTTTATGTAAACTGAGAATGTCCTTCAGCTTCAGTAACAGAGAGATTATCCTTGTTTTCCTTAAGAGAAAATTTTAATACCAGAATTTTAGCATGAAAACTCCATGGTTTTGAGAAATAGAGTTTCTGCCAGTTTCTTTGAGGAAGAAAAATCTAACATGAAAGTAGATTACTTTTTAATCTACTTTAAATAAAAGTAAATATTTACTTTTACTCAAAATAAAAGTTTTGGGCCTTAGATGTGACATTATTGTGTGTTTAATTCGTGAGAATTTCTTTCAAGTATGATGTTATTAAAATGACAACAGAAATGCTCAACAGTAAACTGTTGTAATGGTGACTATGTGTTTTTTCTTCCTGGTGTCTAACCTAAACCTTCCCCCTTTCAGTTTAAAACAATTGTGTTGCCTCTTGTCCTATCACGGCACACCCTTGTACAAAGTCCCTATCCTGCTTTCTGGTAGACTCTCTCTAGGTGCCGGAAGGCTGCTCTACAGCCTCCCCAGAGCTTTTTCATCTCCAGGGTGAAGAGTCCTGACTCTTCCAGCCTTTCTTTATGTAGGAGAATTGTTCTATCACTCCAGTCATTTTTATTGTCCCCTGCTGGACTCACATCCTTTTTTACGTTGAGACCCACAGAGCTTGTGTCAGTAAAATCTCCTCTGAATCCTTTTACAACATCTGACCACAACTATTGCTGCCATGGAGAGGCTGAGCATCTTGGTATTCTTCTAGAACATATATATATATATATATATATATATCAACTTCATATTCAGGAGGATGGAGTTTGTACAAGTCCTCTATAGGCACTCCCAGTAATGCCTAATAGACACATCTGAATATGAGGTCTGAATGAAACAGTGCAAGTTCATTTCTTTAGCCCATTGTTTTGAGGAAAAAAAAATTGCTTTGTGATTTCCCATTTGGTAGTTTTGTGGTTAGAGTATTTATCCAAGAGCTCGGAGTTCAACGGATTCCATGTTATTCTTAGATTTTGGCAAATGCCAAAATTTCATATGAAAGGTAAATACTTGGAGGGGGTATGCTATTTGCTTTTGCATGAATTTTGTCAGTGAGTGTCAAATTTTTAGGGCATTGAAAAGCTGGATCAGCAGAGAAGGTGACTCAGTGGTTCAGTGACAAAGAGTTCACCTAGGAGTGAGGTGAACATGTGCTTTTCTGAGGAGGAAGGAAAATGTGAAAATTATACATAGCTACATGCAGGCCATTTAATTTATTGTATTGTTGATAACATTATTATAGCAATTACTACCATGCAGCTTTCTGATCTTGTGAAGACTGCCTGTTTCCCCTGTCTAGATGGGAGGATGAATGAGATAACTTTTCACCAGCAAGTTAGAGGCAAAGGGAGATGGCAGAGAATCCAGCATTTATTGGCTTGGCGTTTTACTTAGTCAGCACTTCTTGCTCTCCTCTCCTTCCCTCAAACTTGAAGTGCTTTCATTCAGTTGCTGTTGGTCCTTTACAAGCAGAACTGATGCTAATTTTTTGTCTGCTCTGCTACCACTGAAAGGCAAGCGGTATTGTTTAAAATGTGTGTAAATTCATTTACCTTCTGCCTTTAGCTTTCTATCAAGTGTTTATGCAAAATAAGGATACTATTAAACATTTAAAATCATTTTGGAAGTTGTTTTTTGCATTACCTAGTCAAATGTTAAAGAGAATTATTATTTTTTTTTAAACTTTGGTATGCATAGATGGCCTACCACAACTCTCTGGATTGCTCTCTGTGCATTTCTCTTCATTTTTTCCCTGCTCCTTCTCATCTGTTGTTAGTTTTGTTGGATTTTTTTCGGTTTTGTTCTTGTGCTTTTTTCTATTTTACTTGACTTTTCCTCTTGACCTGGAGCATCAGTAAGCACTTCAGTGCTTAATGGAATACTTTGTGGTGAGTTTAGGCAAACAAACTAGGACCTTGCAGTTCAAGATGGTTCAGCTCAGTAGCTGGCTCCACTTGTACAGCAGTTCAGTACACAATAATATATAGACACGATTGGCACTGCCAGACTGTTCATCATCTGCATGACAGCAGGTCCTACTTTCACTGCAAGCAAAACAACTCTTGGTTATGTGAATCCAAGGATCTGATTTCCACCCAGTGAGACCTGCAAACTGGTTGGGATAATCCAGACTATAATTCATGAAATTGTCAGTAGTGTAGTGGACACAGCTCGTCTCTTGTAACTATTTATTTTGTTTAAAGGGTTTCAAGATAGTTTACACCTGAAGGGTACTTGGAAAAAGCTAGGACACCTGTTAACGTGGGTCAAGCTGGAATTCTTGTGAAAAGTTAAGTATTTTCTTCCTGGCTGCTGGGAGAAGATTCTGCTTTCAGGTAAGTCTGGAAGTAAGCCTGTCTCATACTTAATCTGCTTTAGGCTTTTAGCAGTGGAGTGGAATTTACTTGTAATAAAAACCTGATTATTTTTACATGCTTGAACAATAAGGATTTTTGAGAGGCTTTGCACATTTCTTTGGGGGGAAGGGGATGGGAGGGGGCAGGCAGCTCTGTATGTGTGTAGTTGGCTGAATTTCTTGCCTGTATTTCCCAAGAAAAGAATGCTTTATCTTATTCATTCTCAGCACCCATACCTTTGAATATCTATTTTCCCCTTTTCTCTGTCTTCTACCTTTAAATTGACCACTGTGCTCTTGGAGAATAGTTTTTTCACAATGGGAGTGTTAGTCTGTCATTCATAGTAGATCTCAGATAGAAGTATTGGTGCTCAGTTAATGGTCCTGTAGACTGCAACCTTAATTGCTTGGAGGCACCATTTGAGGAAGTAGTGTGCCCTGAGGGCACTATGTCCTTAGATGGATTGGAAAATTGAGTCCTTGGCACGATATGGTTTCTGTCCAAGGAATGTATTGAGGTCTTGCTTAAATAAGAACACCAAATACTCCATGTTTCTCACTGTGCCTCTAGCCTTAGTTATTCTATAGATACATAAAATAGCAGTCAGAAACCAGTGGCATGTCATGGTATTGTCAAGTAAGTTTAAAAAGTGTATTTACTGGCTTCAGCAAAAAACTTTAATTGATAAAATTCTGTCACTGGCAGGAAAATAATGTCTAGCAAATGACTGATACAAATTTCTGTTTTATTATAATCAGACTTTCTCAACTTTGGTAGGCCTGAATTATAATGCACATCATACTCTATACTTAAAATGCAATAATTTATTTTAAAAGCTAATTCAAATAGTGTGAAGGGAGGAGAGCTTGTAATAGTGTGGAAAGATGCAATCAGTGTGAATGAACTTAATTTAGCATTTCTAGTGAAGGGACATTCAGTATGGTGGCAGCATTTATTCTCTAAAGAACAAAAGATGTCAATAATATATTCTTGCTAATTATCTTACAGGTTGTCAGAGATGGTGATTTGAAGAATCATATTTCCGATATGAACAAAGCAAAAACATCAACTGAAAAAAGGTAAATTTCAAGCTATAGTCACCTCTTGACATCAAGCTGTTTGAGATTTGTGAAAAAGCAATCTTTATCTTTAAGAATACCTTTATCTCCTTAGTAGGAATGTCTTTTTCTTAGTAAGAAGATAAATAAAATACACACTGTGGGTCTCTAGTAGGGATGTGTAAGTTGTTGTCCTGAAACATTGAGGGAGTCAATACTGATTAACACAAATTACCTTCACATTTAATAAATATATTTTTAAATCTAAATTTTCAGTTAGACATGTTCAGGTATAAAATACATGTTAATTTTAATGGCAAATTCAATTAATTTTATCATTTTATGCACATACTGGCAAAACACAAAGTTATTTCTACTGAAGTAATTATATAAGTTTATAATACTGTGTAAGAAGCCATGAATTTGTCATGTGTGTCATCCTGCAACAATCTTGCAATCCAGCACATAGCCAGGACAAACCAGAGTGGGATGCAGAAGATGTCAGGTTGAAAAGCTGTGTTTGTTAATACCATGTGAACTTGTCTTAGCTAGCATTTGAGAAATTTGTGAAAGTATCTCTGGAAGGCTGTTAAGCATCAGGAAACTATTTAAAGGCTTTCAATCTTACTTTTTTTCTTAAGGTAGCGCAGATTAAACCACATTAAACCATCTAATCAGATGAAAAAGAAAATTAAAGTCAGCAAAATTGAGAATTTCAGCTTCAGTGTTAGTTTTCTGAAGTACCAGTTATTTTCTGTGTGAGGAGGAGAATTTTCATGAAGAACATGCTCTACTGTGAATTGTGTTTGTATCTTGGGATCTATTTAGAATTTGACTTTGAATTCTTGTATGTAGAATCATCCTTACTTTTGCTGACTTTCAGTGGAACAGGGTTAGGGTTGATATCAGACTGGTTTTTCCTGTTTTTGTGAGGGATAGATCAAAAGAACTGGTAAAAAAATTTTGTTTTTTTCTTGTGGTAGACTAGCCCCTTAGGCATTATGAAAAGCAAAGCAAGCTCTCTGTCAGCAATGCGTATTCTTGAAAATACTACAAATTATAATGCATAAAATATGCTATCACAAAGAATATTAGATGTTTGCAGAGTTGCTACTTAAGTGCCGTTTATTCTTTTTTACTTAGAGACAAAATGAAATGTTTCATCTCTGTAATTCAAAACAGGTGTTCCCTAAGTCATGAATAAGTTATGGTGACTCTGTGTACAAGGATAGCTACAAACTGGTTAGAAGTATCAGCTCTCTAACGATTACTTGGTAACTGTGGTTGAGAAAAAAAACATAGTTTGAAATTCTTTGTGTTGGAGTAAGATCAAAACAAACTCATGAGAAACCTGCCTGTTTTAAAATAGGTTTAAAGGCTCATGGTAATGTGCCAAAATACAGATCTGTTTACTGTGGGGGAAGAAGGAGCTGCCTTATACTTCTGTGTGCTGGCTGACTGCAAACAGGAGTTTCAGAGGAAATCGGTACAATTGAGAAACTGATGACATCCTTCATTTGACTGTTACATTTTGTAAGGCTTCTTGCAAAGTGAATAGGCAGAAACCATTCTAAGATAATTGAATTTTTATGAGCAGCCGTGGCTTAGAGTTATCTTTCTCATTGTGGGTAGACACATAGAAAGCTACAATGATATGTTTCAGCATTTGCATAGTGAAAGTGGCATAAAGTGAGTAATGGAGGATTGTGGATCTAGCACTTCTTCATGATCAGAGGTAAAATGCTTAAATCTTTTGAAGTGAAAGAGGTGTCCCTGTAGTGAGAAATCTCTCTTTGAGAAGATGTTTTCTTGTTGAGGAAGTTCTCTTTCTAATGTGAACCCCTTGTTGAGGTAGTTCTCTTTCGAGTGTGAAGCCCTGAAGTCCTCTGTTCCTCACTGTCTGGGCATCTACTTGTGGTTTTCCTGCCCAGAGAAGGAGGAAATCCACAAAGCCCTCTGGTTAGCTAAAGTCACATTCTAAGTTTTGGTAACAGTTGACAGAAGGACAGGGGTGTTTCCTGTATGCAGACAAAGTGGTGGTGGGAGGGGCATTTTGTACTATGGCATTTGACTGTGGGATGAAGAAAGAATTTCCTGCCTGTGGAGACATGAACTGTACCAGATCAACTAAGCCTGGTAAACTTCACCTCAGGATGCTTAAAGAAAATGTAAATCTATTAGAGAATAATAATTATTGGTTATCTTTGGACAGAGTGGAGCACTGACTGGGTACCATTTCAGTGGTAGTTGCTGTCTGTCAGAAGGAAATGGTGCACAATTTACTTCTGGATGTGCTCTCTTTCTTTCTCATTACAGCTAATGGTGGGAAATATTCTGGTTTTTTACTGATGATCTGTAAGAGAAGAAAATTGTTAAAAGACAACTTGAAGCTCAAAAGATCTGCCAAACTACTGGAGCACCCAATTATTTCAAAATACTCTTGCAAAATGCAGAAAATTATTAAAAATATTTGATGGAAATATGTGCTAGATACTGTGCTTAGAGAGGTATGTCACTGGAGCAGGTAAAGGATAGTTGCATTTATAGTAAAAAGTGCCTGAAATTACAATATTAAACTTCAGGGAGAATGCCTTTCAAAGAAAGGGATACAAAGAATGAGATTGCCTTTGGTTATTGAATCATTTTTGCAGATCATCAGGGACTGGTTTGGCATATATATGTCATGAAGAGCAGCTCTGGTGTTTATCCAGATCTGAAGAGAATAGTTTTTATGGCATTATGAAGTTTCTTCTGGTGCTCTTTAGTCATGTTTTTTAGTTACTAAAGATAACAGAGACTCTCTGTCACCCTCACTGACAGACTGCTCTTATGAGAAGGCTTTAGAATGGATGGGGTGAAAAATGTCACTCCTAATAAAAAGAAGGCTCTTTACCTTGTGAGAAAACTAGTCTCATACTGTTTCTGCTACCCTCCAGCATCAGTGACAAGCTCAGGCACTCAGTGTAGCTGGAGACCTGGACAGCTGCATTGTTGGTGTGTGAGGTCTCTGAGTCATCCCATTCCTTCTGACAATGGCTTTTGACTGAGTAGAAACCATAGTTAGATGTCTTCTAGTTTCATGGATGATGACTCAAATCTGTACTGGATACTCCAGTCAGAATTCTTGAGACCGGCCTGCGTTACATTTGTACCAGTTTGGCTCCAGGTTTCCCTTAGCGATGTTGCATTCTACAAACCAATTTACTCACAATGCAGTGAAACAGAAATATCTTGAGCTGGTGCCTCCTAGGAGTGACCACCAACAAAAGAACCCCATGGCTTTTATACCTTCACAGTCTAAGCACAGGAAAGTCTCAGCCATTCCTCCCGAGTCTCAGGTTCCTGCTGTGTCTCTGTGTCTGGTCACCGTGAAAGTCTGGCCACAGCCTTCAGTGTATTCATTTGAGATTTTGCAATGTTGGCAGCTTGAGAGAAAACATGCCTCTGACAGGATGGAATTCATTCTGCCTGTTTTTTGTGGGATTGAAATAGTGAATTTCATGGTGCCTCTCTGTTCTGGAGAACTGTCTTCTAGATTTGGATGCTGAACGGTTCACTGGTCAAAACGTATGTGTTTACATTACAAATATGAGAGAGTCTCATTACAACTCATGCTTTCATTTTGTTCTGAGGTCAAATGGGTGGTCACAGCAATATCACCGACTCTGCTGCTGTATGTCTGGCTGCCTGCTGTAATTCTTGTCCTATGGTCTTTTTGATGTACTGTGTAGGCATTGAAAACTAGCTAATAGTTTTATGACCACTATGTAGATCAGTGTAGAATATTGGTAAATAAGAGTATAATTCTTGTTTTAAGAAGAAAACTCAGCCGTAACTAAGAGAAAATCAGGGCTTTATTTGTATTTTGGCATCAGCTGGCATTAATTTTTAAGGATGCTTTGTTGTGTATGCTGAAGACATGAAACGTAGTTAGCTGTATTTATGTTGGAAGACTTTATACAGGATGAATAGCTTAAAAGATGTCTCTGCTGTAGTAAGCACTTATTGCTGTTGATAGAACCTCTGTGCCCAGGGGGAGATTATAACTATAAATCTTAGAACTTAAGTTGTTATACTCAGTACTGAGAATTACTTACCCTACCTAAACATTTTAAAGCTTTTATTAACTATGGAGGAATTATGTTAGATGCCAGCTTCCTGTACCTGGTAAATTGCTTCCATGTGTCAGTGTTGCTTGAATTTTCCAGGCTGTAGCAGTCAAAAATCAGGTTTGCTCTGACATTTTAATGCCTATAAATGAATTTTATTTTTGCAAAAACTTAAAAAAAAAAAAGTTGTTGTTATTAGTATTGTTATTGTTACTGCTATTATTATTATTATTATTATTATTATTATTATTGCTACTACTACTGCTATTACTGCTACAACAACAACAACAATTATTATTCCTCCTGAGCATCAGCTTTGCTTTCTTGGGTTGTTTTCAGCTTTCAAACTACATTAATTTCATTGTGGGACCAATAGTATACCACAGTGGAAGTGATATACACACACACGAGTTGAAGCAGTAGTTCTCTTGCACATTGGCTTATGTGTGGGCTGGCTGACTCTTACTTGTTTTTATTGTGGAGCTGAAGATAACATCCTTGATAAGCTGGTCACTTTGTGTATCGGACCAATGGAGCTTGTGGATTTCAGTACAGTCGTGGTTAAATTTTGGAGTATTTCAAGTTCAATGGATAAACAGAGAAGGAGAAATAAGCAAAACAAAGCTTATGCAAGCAATAATGGCTTTATACTATTCACCATGGTGTTAGATGATGAGAAAGGATTGGAGTGATTATGCTTTATTTACATGAGGAAATTAATGTTTCAGCACACAAGACAGATTTAATTTAGATTAAAAAATAATTTTAAAATTAAAATTAAATTTTAATAATTAAAATTTTTATAATTAAAATTTTACTAATTAATTAAAAAAAATAATCAAAGTGTAGCAAATACCTGAGAAGGTGATAGGCTTACTTACAATATGTAAGATTACTTTTATTTAAGAGCTTTAATTAATATAATAATTTCTTATTCCTTTTGTTATCAGCTTATAAGTATCATCTGTAATCTGAAGTTGATTTTTGGCTATGCTTCTTATTTAGATGCCAGTGTGGAAAAGTGAGAGTGGTAGAAGCAGTTTCCTGTGCAGCTCTTGTATCAGTTTGCTTTCTTGGCTGTGTAACTTTTGCCCTCAGCTAACTTTTCCCCTTGATTTTGACATGTTAGTAGAGTTAATCTATGTGTGAAACCTTTACACAGATGTAAGATATATATCAAGGAGTAATAATTCCTCATTGTTATAAACAAAACTGACTGTATCATAAAGCTAGTATTGTAGCCTTTAATTTTGTTGTAGATAGAGCAGTGTGTGTGTAAAATGAATTATTGTTGATTATTGTAGGATTCTAATGTTATGAATAAAAACCCAGGGTAGTTAATGCATGAAAGTCATAGTTTCATGTAGTTAATTGCATGACTACAATTAAAATGTTAAACATCTGCTTAAAAATTACTCTCATGTAGGAATGTGAATCTCAAAACTATTCTGAATAATTGTTATGATCTGAAAGTATAGAACAAATAAAACAGTTTCTATACTGACTCTGTTTAGAATAAACACTTACAGCAATTCTTTCTTTGTAATCTACCTAGCTATATAAATGCTGGGACTTGAAGGGGTGTCTTACATTAAAATACATTTTCAAGGCAATTTTTTGTTGGCAGGAGTATTGGGTTTGCTGGTTTTGATAGCAGAGGGTTGGCTGCAGGGGTGGTTTCTGTGAGAATCTGCTGGAAGTTTCCTCCATGTCTGGCAGAGCCAGTCCCTGGTGGCTCCAAGATGTACATGCTGCTGGCCAAGGCTGGACAGGTCACAAACAGTGATAACACTCCTGTGATAACAGATTTAAGAAGAAAGAAAAAACAGTTATTGTGCAGATGTAGTTGTGGCCAGAGAAGAGTAGGGTGAGAACATGTGAGAGGAACAACTCTGCAAACACCACAGGCAGTGCAGAAGGAGGGGCAGGAGGTGGTCCAAGCACCAGAGCTGAGATTCCCCTGCAGCCCATGGTGCAAACCATGGTGTAGGAGCTGTGCCCCTGCAGCCATAGAGGTCCATGGGGATGCAGAGATGGTGGAGGAGACCCACACCAGAGCAGGTGGAGGCACAAAGGAGTCTGTGAACCCAAGGGAGGCCCCGTGCTGAGCAGCCTGTCCTTGAAGGACTTGCACCCTGTGGAAGAGTGACTCAGGCTGCAGCAGTTTTGGGAGGACTGCTGCCTGTGGGATGGACTCACACTGCAGCAGGTCACTGAGAGCTGTTGCAGTGAGATGGACTCACACTGGAGAAGTTCATGGAGAACTTTCCCCTGTGGGAGGGACCCCACGGTGCAGCAGGGAAACACCTCCCCTCCCCAAGCAGTGATGAACCTTGGTGATTAAGTGACCATAACCCCCATTCCCTGTCTCCCTGTGCTGCTGGGGTAGGAAACAGAGCTGGAAGGAGAGAGGGGTTCCAGGAAGCTGTTTTTAAGGGATTATTTTACTTCTCATTATCCTGGTCTTATTTTGTCAGCAATAAATTCACTTCATATCTCTAAGTTGAGCCTGATTTCCCATGATAGTATTTGATGAGTGATCTCTCCTACTCCTTATTGCAACCCATGAACCTTTTGTTAAATTTTCTTTCTTCTATCCAGCTGCAGAGGGGAGTGAGTGAGTGAGTGGCTTTGCTGGGTGTCTGGCCTGTGGCCATCATAAACCCACAACAGCAGGCCTAAATACCCTTGTATTCAAAATGAATCCAAACTTGGATGATAATTTTGGAAACCTTCCTATGCTTTTTTCTTAAAAATGGTCTTCTTTTTCTTCAGCTGGTGTATGTTAGTTTGTTCACGAATGACATAATTTTCTTCCTTTTCTGAAATGCCATTCTGTGAGACAAATAGTCTTTTGGACTGTTTGTAGCCAGTTTTTCTTTGAATGGCAGGTTTGATAGGATATCCTGCCACTTAACAGAAATTATTTTAAAAAAAATCATATAAGTCACTCTGGATGACCTAGATGAACAACATTTGTACCTATAACTGCATTTTACTTGCTGCAACTGATTTCCCTGTTCACAGTTGCTCTTGGAGATGCTGGTACATACAATTAGTCTGCTGCAGTGCAGGCTTTGCAAAATCTGTAAATTTACCAGAATTGAGAATTAAGACTTTTTTTCAATCCAGATAAAATATGGAAGTGAATTAGCCACACCCATTACTCTAGCATTGTGTTTCTGTTGTTGGGAGCCTTTTTTTCTTCTGATATAGATGGAAAAGTCCTATCTTTTTTGTAGTGTTTCTGTCAGTTCCCGGACTATATCCCTGCTGTCACAGCTGGAGAAGATCAATTTGGACTCTGTAGTAGGGGAATCAGACCATGCCAGACATGTTACCTCAAAGATCCTTCATCTGGTCCAGAGTCAAGGTAATTATCTAAGCTTTGTGGTTTTAGTAGTTTCCCTTTTGACCCTTGCTTCTTGTATCTCCCTTGTTGGACTTATGTTTTTGTTTAGTGACCTTGATTTTCTATCTGTTTTTCTCACTGATTGTTGAAAATGCCTGTTTAAGACCATGTTTAATTTATGTAGTATAGTATTGGTAATGATGAGTCCATTTTGTGTTGTAAAATAGCTGTAATTTAAGTAATAATTCATTTCATATGTATATATGTCTGTGTGTATGTATATGAAAAGTAGAAGTATCTGGAAGGCAACTTTCTTACTGATATTTTTCTTTACTTTTTTTCATAGGCCATCACAAGATTGTTGAACAATTGAAAACAAAAATTAGTTTTAAAATTCCTTAAGTCTTTTGCTTAGTTCTGTATACATATATGCATTTTTAATAAGCTTTATTATTTGCAGTGTAAATTTTCTTGTCAATTTGTAGATGATTTTTTTTTCTGCAAGCCTGTATTGTTCTTTTTCTCTGACAGAAAAAACCAGGAAGGAGATGACTTCGAAGGGTTCCACTGGAATAGACGTTATCCTGTCAACCCTAGAGGTAAAATTTTTTAATTTTTGTGGTTATGGGTTCATAGCATAATTTTTGTGATTATGGGTTCATAGTTTTGCATTTTGTCATTATGAAATGTATATACTTATTAATATATTTGTATTATGAAATATGCTGTTCTCCTATGGAGTCTTCAAAACTTGTGTTGGTCTGTGATGGGTTGATCTTACTTAAAGATATGGTCTTTAAGTAACCTACATTTGAATTTCTCTCCCTTATTATTTAGATATTCTAAGAAACTGCTGTCACTTATCAGTTCTAATTGACGTGCCGTGCTACAGAGTGTGTTTTAAATTGGTTTTGTGGTTAATTTGGGCTACATAGTGGGATGGTTGGTACTTGGGTACATCCTAAGTTCTACTTGATTTTGTGGTGGCAATTCCTCCTAGCTTTAAGTATCTGAACCATTGTATTAGACTGTTGTGTTAAACACAAATCTCTCTTTATTATTGCAGAATACAAGAGATCCTCAAACTATTCTAAATATATTAAATATTCTCATTGAGGTAGTCTCAGTTGGTAAGTTTTCATTAAGGAGTGATATATGATTATATTTATGCTTTCTTTTTCAGATATTTTTTGTTTGGTTTTGCTAGTTACTTTTTATGGTTGTTGGGTTTTTTGTAACTTATCATTATTTTGGTTTCTGTCAGTTGTTGTTTGCTGAAACATATGCAGAATTAAAAGAATGTAAAGATTGAAGTTACCCTTCTAATAATCCTACACAATAGTTTATGTTGCTGTAAGTCTAGCATGTTCTTGCGTAGTGCTGTCACATATAAAGAAAATATTGCTGTTCTAAAGACTAACTTAATGATAACTGTATCTTAGATATTTAATTGTTCTTTGGCTTTAGATGTATCAGTTCAGTTTTAATTTCTAGGTGGTGGTCGGAGAGCAAGTGTGTTAGTCACCAAAGGAGGGACACAGATCTTGTTACAGCTGCTTTTGACTGCCAGCAAAGACTCTCCACCAAATGAAGAACTAATGGTGCTTCTTCACACTCTTCTTGCAAAAATTGGTCCAAAAGGTGATATTATGTCTTAGTAATTACAGTTTTATAATTGAAACGTAATAATATTTTCTGTTATTGTGTAAGCATCCACATACTCAGAATTGGTAGAGAAGGAAAAAAAGAGTAAATTAGTGGGGAGGAAAGAATGGTGGAAAGTAGGTAGTCAGAGTTGACATCAGTAGAAAGAATTCAGTCATTTAACTTGAATTTTTTTAACAATTTCAAAATTAGTGTGATTGGTCTTGTATTTCTTTGATGTCAGACAAGAAGATTGGTGTGAAAGCAAGAATAAACGGTGCCCTAAACATATCATTGAATTTAGTGAAGCATAACTTGCAGAACCACAGGCTAGTATTACCATGTCTTCAAGTATTAAGAGTTTATTCAACCAACTGTAAGTATTACAGACAATTATTTTCTTTCCTGTGTGAATAAAGCTTTTTATCTAGATAAGGTTAAAAAACTCTAAGTGCTTGTTTCGTGTTAGTTATTTAAACTAATTTTTTTCTCTAAGAATTTTCTCTTTAGGCCTCAAAATGCTTTTTTTGATCAGTGCTATTGGATGTGTGGAATTTCGAGCCATTGGATTTGCTTAAGTGCTGATGTTTAAAGCTCTAAACAAGCAAGATGTTTAAAGCTCTAAGCAAATATTTTGCTTGCAGAAGCACTCAGAGTTAAATAATTATTCTCTTTTTTCATTCTCAATTTTTTTATTTCTGATATTTTATTAGTTTATTACCAATTTAAAACTTGATTTACACAGAAAATATTTCAATTTAACCTAATGATTTCTGAATTTAACCTTTTCCTTACTCCTTTTATTCAAGATCTCCACTCTCCACCACTGCACTAACTTTCTTCCACAAGAGCCTAGTTGTTTGAGCAGGCAGTAGGAAGTTGATGAAAATAGTGTGGTTCTTTCTGAATCTATACTGACAGTTAGATGCTCTTAGTTTTTTTCATTTGAGCTTGTAATGCTTGTTGATCTTATTTACGTGCAAAAAATCAAAAACGTGGCCATGTTCCCCCACAGAACTGATTTGATAATCTGTAAGATTATGCTTTCAGATCATTCACATGAGCAGCTATAATTCATAAAGCCCTAACATTTTCAAAACATGGAAACTTTATTTCTGTTGAGCTGTCTGAGATTGAGGTAAAACACTTCTAAAATGAAAAATCTAATACAGATTACATTTGTCACATTGCTTATCGGAAAACTTGCTTCTTCTTGAAAGTGGGACTAGTCTCTAATGTGACATCTTACATGAGTTCTATTTTTCTGTATTCCTCACTCTTAATGAAAAGAGAAATTAGTAGTTTGTAATACTCTGATGAGTAGTACTACTTCAAGTTTGTGTATAGTTACTATTAGAATAAGTCCTAACTTTACTTAGGTTCTGGTATGATGTTCCTGCTAATGATTATGAAATTTCTGCTTGGGTTCGTGTACTAAATTCTACAGTAATAACAGCATTTATTATATCAAAGTAAATTCTTAGCTGTTCTTTCCCTAGTCTGTTAGGAGAACATATTGCTGAACTCACTCAGGAATGGAATTTCTGTGCCTGTGTCAGCAGTTTGTATTTTCAGCTGGTTGCTGGACTTCAAACATATACTCCAACATATTTCTCCAACATAAGTCTTAGTGTAATTTCTTTTCATTTGCTCCCTTTCAAATAGATTACTTTTATAATTATTTTTTTCTGAGAACATATATTCATGACATGTATTTCAGGAACGCTGTACCAATTGGCATTTTTAAATTTTATTGTAGACTGTTGGATTTCAAATCCTGGTCAATATACCTGTTTGTTCAAATAGTGAAGGGTAGTAGCAAATTATAGAACCTTAAATTTTAGAAAAACTGCTATTTCAATAAACTGTGAATTTCTATAAAGAAAATTCTTTTTGTGTTGTATCTTAGTAATAAAAACAAGGCAGAAGCCTGCATTGGAAGTAGTGTGTGGGTTTTTTTGTAGAGCAATAATTAAGTTTTCTTCCTTTTCAAGTTTTATCGGGATTGGATCATCATGCTAATTATGTGCAGAGTAGTGTCTGCTTGTTGCTTTATATTTTAAAGGACAAAAATGTGTAGCATTTTTTGTACTTCAAGATTAACTTTTGTGAATTTTAGTTTTGAGTATATCGATCTTTGTCTTTTGCCTCTCTTACTGCATTATATTAAAATGGATTGCTTTTAACTTTCAGCTGTAAATGCAGTATCTCTGGGAAAGAATGGAGTAGTAGAACTGATGTTTAAGATCATTGGCCCTTTTAGTAAAAGGAACACTAGTCTTATGAAGTAAGTAAGATTTCTTTAACATACTGTATGGTAAAACCTTGTATGTTTTTTCAAAACTTACTTGTAAATGAAAAATAATATTAGTAAAATCAAATGCAATTAATATTTGAAGATTAAAGTGAAGGGAGATGGGAAGGAATACCACAAATATGAGACATTTTAATTTTCCCCAGTAGAGTAACACAAAATGCTTGAATGTCTTGTTGCAGTACTAGTAAAATAATATACATTAGTTTTTTGTCTCTAATATGTCTGCATAGAAACTGTACAGTGGTTAACCCCAAATCATAACAAGCAGATCAAGACAATCCCATTATTTTTCAGTTTGTTTCTACAGCACCAAGCCTGTCAAGAGTTCAAGAGCATTTGGACAATGCTCTCAGGCACAGGTGTGACTCTTGAGGGTGGTGCTGTGCAGGGCCATGGTTTGGACTTGATGATCCTTGTGTGCCTCTTCCAGTTCAGCTTATTCTGTGATCTGCTTTGTTTTTTTAGTGTGACACTGTCCCTTTTTATTCTACTGGTAATAGAATTTTCTTTCCTTTTTTTCTGAAAGGCAAACAGACATCTGGAGCAAGAACATACAAAAAACCATACAATAGGAAGCCCCAGCAATATTTGTCTAGTGGGCTATTGGTTAAAGAAATTAAAATTCACAGTGTAGGTGGATGTGGTGGGTTTAGATTCCCACTCTGGTGGTGGTTGTAGATTTTGAGTTTTTTGTTTGATTGGTTTTTTGATTTGGTGTGGAGTTCTTGGGTGAATGTAGGGTTAAAAAGTAGTTAAGTTTATGTAACTGAAGATAATCCCTTCTTTAGGTACTCTATCTTTTTGAAGGGCATAGTGGAAAACTAAATTTTTCATCTGATTAGCAAAGTATTAATCTCATTGTGCATATTCTAACTTTGTTACAAAAGAAATAGCATTATGTAATCAAAATCTGGTATTTGTGGTCCCAGGAGTAGTGTTCAAAAAACATGTCCTGTTCCTTTAAGGCTCAGCTAAAATTCCCCATATGAATGTACTATTCTATGATGTGACTAATCATGATATCCTTGTTTATGGTCTAAGATCAGATGCACCAAAAGAGGAGAAAAATAAGTATGTAAGTTTTGTAGTTGCGCAGTTGAATTGAGAGAAGATGCTTGGGTACAAGAAAAATTTCATGCTGACCATCTTGTGTTGTACAGATTGATGGGCATTGCTTCTCAGTATATTCACATATCCTGCTGGTATTGACCTACAGTTTTCTAAAATTATGTCCTTTACTTTGTCGAAGTACTTGTTCTGCTGCTAACAAAGACAAATATCAGAATATCACAAGCAGTGAGTGTCAGTTATAAACATTACATTGTCATGGTGTTTTTGCAAAAGCTGGAAGTTTGCATTGCATTGATATTTTTAAGTTTTATCATCAGACTTCAGATACAACAGAAATACATGATCTCCTAATAAAGTAAATTATAAAAGTGAAGTCTGTGCTACAGTGCAACCAGGAAAACATGAAGTTAGACTCTATAAGTCTGTAAGCAGTAAATATTTTGTATAGTTTTACGGTGTTGTAGATTAAGCTTACTGGTTGGTTGCTGTTTTGACTTTTCTTGTTATGTTGACAGGGTTGCTTTAGACACACTTGCTGCATTGCTAAAATCAAGTAAGTGTTTGACTACAAGAAAATGTCTACTTAAGCTATAATGGGTGTGTGTGTATATATCAACACGGCAAAACTAAACATTAAGTCGGTGGCCAGAACAGAAATAAGGCTAGGAAACCTAGAAATTAGTTTCATCTGCAATTTCTGGTGCTTTATTTATATTATATATACATGTATGTTTAATACTTGGTTAGTGTTTTATCAGTTATGCAGCAGAAAGGCTGCACTGCTTCTGCAGAACTGATCTGGATCCAAGGTGGACAAATATTTTTTTACATTCATTTATCTCAGCCATTCGGTAATAGATGACTATAGCTTAACTCCTGTGCCTCTTTTTTACATGTGCATCTGAAAATATCTGTTGGATGCCTAGGGAAAATACAGGTATTCTTCACTACCTTCCAGAGTAATTAGGACTTGGGTCCCAGTAACAAATCTGTCAGTGATGCTCATGAAGTGGAAGATAACAAAACCAATGATGTGTTTCCAAATGTGGACTATGTCAGCCAGCAGCAATTGATCTTCACAAGTGTAATCTTTGCAGATTTTGAACCAGCATTGTAACTAGCAAGGAATTAAAAACTCATTTTCTCCAAAGAGCTATGTTAAAGCAATAGCATTCATAGTAGTTTTAGTGGAGTTGAATAAGAATTGAGATGTGATGAGATTTGCAGAAAACCATTTCACAGAAATGGTGGGAAATTTCTGTACAGACTATCACAGGGTGCTGAGTTTATTCATGTTTATTCAGTGTGATACCTTGGTCTTACAGGTTTGTGTATTTATGAATTTTGCAATTTCTTCTTGGGAAGTTTAGGGAAAGAAATAATTCCAAATTGTTGTCAGTATGCTATTCTGTAAATTGGCAGTTAAACTTTAATATTGGGGAGGAAAATGAAGTGTTCAAAAGGTGTGCCTTTAAAACAGGAGGTTTTGTTCATTTATTTAGAGATGTCTTCTCATTAGTGGTTTTAACTTGTAACTTGATAAATTTTATATAAATAAATCTTTTCATGATGACATTAGTCTACTATATATTCCAGCTGTCATACTGGTTACCCAGTATTTGGGGTAGAATTATTTTAGCTTATGAAATATGAGTGATAGTTGTAAAACTGTATGGATTGCAAGTGAAGTTTGTTTCAAATCTTGTATCTAGACAGTGTGTGTGGATAGTGATAGATATACTTTGTAGAAACATTTCTGATTTTTAATTTACTGGGTGACAGTATCTTACAATTGCCTTTTAAGTGTAATGCATGCTGTTCTTCTAGTAAACCATGAAAATTACATGAAATGTTCTAAGAGTGAAGTTTAGGCTACTGGTCTCAGTTATCCAGTCATTTCTGTTTAGGTTGATGTCAAGCTCTGCTAAGGGTGGCTAAAATACTAGTCAAATTGAAACAATTCAGTTACTTGAATAAAAAGAATTTTAACATTAAAAGTAAAATTTGAAAGTAATATTGAAGTCACTGGGCAGTTTTAATTTTCTTTCCTAACTTTTTTTGCAAAGAAACAAATGCCAGGAGAGCAGTAGACAGAGGATATGTGCAGGTGCTTTTAACGATTTATGTTGATTGGCACCGTCACGATAGTCGACACAGATACATGCTGATTCGTAAAGGAGTGTTACAGTGCATTAAAAGTGTTACAAACATCAAGCTGGGAAGAAAAGCGTTTATTGATGCCAATGGGATGAAAATTCTTTACAACACTTCACAGGTAAGTTTGTCCTGATAGGGTTTTTTTATGTTGCTGTTTTTGCCTCTTTGGCTAATGACCTCAGATTTGTCATATTTCTTTTATGAGATTCATGGTCATTCCTGATTATGGGAGTAAGGATTATATTCTGTACCACGCTGAAACAGTGAAAGCATACAGAATTCAATTTGTATCTGCTGTTATTTTGCTGTGGCTGTCTCTGGGAGGGGTGGTTGAACTTAGTTTTAAAATAGCGGGGGGGAAATGCCTTTCTATTTTGGAGTTTGGATTTTTATAAAAGGTGAATTTGAGTTGGTAGAAGTTTTTCTTACCTTCAAAGAAGACATGAACCAATTTTTTTTGTAAATAGTATGTAAATGTAGTTTGACTTTCAATTGGAGAAATATTTTTCTTTATTTTCCTGTTAACAGGAGTGCCTTGCCGTGAGAACTCTTGATCCTCTTGTCAATACATCCAGCCTAATAATGAGAAAATGTTTTCCCAAAAATCGTCTTCCTTTACCAACTATTAAAAGTGCTTTCCATTTCCAACTCCCAGTTATTCCTGCCAGTGGTCCTGTGGCTCAGCTGTACAATTTGCCTCCTGATGGTATGGTGAATTTGTAGTACTCTCTCTTTGAGTATGTCTAATTTTGCTTTATGGAAGGTAGAATCAATTGCACTTTTTTGTGTTCTCTGCTGAAAGGACTCTGAGACACTTCTCAACAAGCAAAGGGTCTGTGACTGTTGGTGTGGAGCACCAATTTCTAATGTTAAGCTTAAAGTGATAGAAATTTTGTCCAGACACATGTAGTTATGAAATACAAGAGGAAACAAGGACTAAAAGGTGATGTTCACCAAACACTGAAGTGTAAAGAGTAGGCTGTATTCAAACTTGAATGGTCTCTCCTTTCCACTCATGTACTGTATACATTCTGTGTGAAACGTGTTGTGGTGTACATCCTCTTTTACAGGAGTGTGTGTACCTTCCTTTCTTTCTCTTACTCTGGTAAGTTAGGATGTGATGAATTTAGGTTAATGTGTGCTATTTGAAGCACCGGCTTTTTATATTTTTGTGGTTATTCTTCATTTACATGATGAGAAAGTAGAGCTACTTTTTTGGACTGTTGCAGTCTCTTAGAAAACTCTACTGTAGACCATTTATATGGTTCTTTGTAGGAAATCGATTCATCCCCTTGTGAACACCTTTCATTGTTTCCATGTTCTGATGAGGTGAAACAGCTTGAGACCTGGTAAGCAACTAATGAAGTTGCTGTCAGAAAGTTACTCTAAAATGAAAAGTCCAAGTCAGCTTATTAAAATCTTACATTCATGATTTCTCCTGAAACTAAATGTGGTCATAGTCTGAAAAAAGTAAGCTATCCTATTGGAGTGCATGTGGGTCAGACTCCAGTAGTTCAAAGATGTTGATGTTTTGTCCTCAAAGTAGAAAATAGATTTAGAAGTGTGTTTCAAAACCCACAAAAATTAAATCTCTGCTTAATATAGTAGATTGGTAGTATATAATAGCTGTTTAGAAACATCTCAGTTTACTAAAGTGAACTTTTTTTTTTAAATAGGTTTTTTATCTGCTATAAAACGAAATGAAAACCCTAAGGAAATAGGATACATAGTGCTTTAAAAGGCAAAAGTTCCTTATTAAAAGACATGGAATGTTGGGGGGTGGGTAGAGGTCTGGCTTTATTAAAAGCGTAATCTTTTATAGTCAATGTTGTAAGAGCAGTACATGTAGTTATTCTGAGTACACTAGAAAATCAGCATAATTTGTAAATCTCTGAATGAGCCTTTTAATGACAATCAGCAAATTTCCTGCATGGACAACACTGAGAAAACTTAACAAACTCCCCCCAGCGCTAGTTTACTAGTTGGTTTTCATTTTTTTTTTTTTTTTTCAAGGAGTAAGTAAAAAAGAAAATAAACCCAGAATGTAAAAAATCTTCTTTGAGCATGTATAATTGGATTAAATGTATAACCTGCCTTACAAAACCTTTTTGTATTGTAGTGGATGATGTAGTAGATGAAAGTGATGATAATGATGATGTTGAAACAGAATCAGAAATTGAAACTGAAATTGATGATGACAAGGACCAACATTTTAAGGTTGGTAGAGACAAAATCAATAGGTAAAAGTCAGGTATAGCAATTTTTTATTTAAGTTGCTTGAATCTGGTATATAAATGCATTTTAAGTGTTAGAAACAGTCTGAGGAGGTTTTCAGGGCAATTTCTAAAATTAAAAAAGCTTCAGAAACTTAAAGAAGGTGCGTGCTGCTTGAAAATATCAACCACTCTTGTTCAGATTGCTTCAGGATTTTTATCAAAATTTGTTTGCTTCACTTGATGTATCTGGGGTGCAGTGGAACCAGAACCACAGACTCCTTTAGCAGTGTTCTCTTCCCAACTTGTACTTGTCTCAACCAGCTTTTCTCACATAAGCTTGTCCATATGTAGGAGCTGCTCTAACCTTTTTCAGCATTCTGGACTGGGATTGATCAGTGCTTCAGCAAGGTAGCTGAAGTTCAGCCAGCTGTAGAGGTAGACATCAGACCTCTCACTGTTGTACTACTTAGGGAAGGTTATTCTCCACTTCTCCAGCTGCGAGTCAGGACATGGATGGATATTTGGTCAGAACTGCCTTACTCTGTATTTTTATGTTATGTGTATTTAGTAGTTAATGGAATTGTCTGTCCATGAACTGGAAAGACATGTTTTATTCAAGGATCTCATGAGCCCTGATGGAGAGAGTATCTTTCATAGAAGCAGTATTGCATTGTCACTGCAATCAGGTGAATTCTTCACGTTCCAAGTTCCACTACTGGGAATATTAATGGATTTCATGTAAAATCTGATATCTGGGTATAGTAAGTTTGGATGAAAGCAAGAAAATTTAGATGTTTGTAATATTGCTGTTGAAGTGGAGGCTTAGGCATACTAATAATACTGAGCAGTCTAAATCTTCATGGGGAAAGCTGCAGTTCAGTTAATTTTGAAACAGTGGTATTTTATCTTTTAAAGCATGGCTGTGTCAGGAGTAAAGGTGAATGTTTCAGATTAATGTTGTAGAAGTTCATTAATTTTGGATGCAAGATTAATTTGTTCTGGTGATCTTTCAGAATGATGATATTGAGACTGATATTAATAAACTGAAACCTAGACAGGAATTGGGAAGACCCATAGAAGAACTGAAAATGTACGAGCAATTTTTTCCAGAACTTTCAGAAAACTTTCAGGTACAGTATGTAATTTCCAGGACATTTCTGGCCAGATCAGGTTGACTCTAGAATATACTCTGATGTTCTTTTTTTGGTGGATAGTTCCTCTAGCCAAGAATCACGGGTCTGTAGTTCTGGACCTACATGTGGGAGTACTTTATCCTAGGTTATTTAGTTAGGTGTTATGGTTGCTTCAGTCTTACTGAGAAGGGAGTACTGTGGATAAATGTAAAGGAAAACTGTTTCCTGATGTCTGATTGCATACAGCAGAAAGTAAAATAGTGAAGAAAGATGTGAGATTTCTGAGAGTGCTTCAGTGTATTAGGAATCTCCTTAAATGCTGTGCACCTTCATGAAATAGGTAGTTAAAAGATTTAGGCAATTGCATTGACTTCATACTTTGTTATTAATGAACTACTTGTTACTGCTTTAAGGCCTTCTTGTAAAAGATGAAACTTCATTTCTCTGATGGTTTATAACAGCTGTCACCTTTTAAATTACATTTAAAACAGGGAAAGACAAATGTTTCTTATATACATGAAACTTGGCAATCATTTACCTTTTTTTGTTAATAATGTTTTGAATTATTTTTTCACCTTTTTTTTTTTAGGAATGGGACTTAGTTTCCAAGGAACCAAAACCTTTTGTACCTGATGCAAATTTGAGTGGACCTATTGTTGTTCCTACAGCCGGTGTGGAGCACCCTGCTGAAGCAGACCCATTAACAAAAGGAGTTGCTTTAAAGGAGTGCAATGCTTTATTGACAGAGGAATACAATATAAGGCCAGTGTTTCTGGAACTACCAAAGAAGGATAAAATGAATGACAGTAGTTTACATCAGCAAAATGATCAAAAAAACATGCTTCCATCATGCCAGTGTCTAAGCCAAGAAATTGTGAAAGGCTTGGACAAAATCAGTCTCCATAGCAGTGCAAAAAATGATCAGTATTACGGTACCGGGTGTGTAGTAAAGAAGGAAAGTAAAACTAACCTTACCACACTTGCTTGTAGTAAACCCTGTGACCATGTTTCACCCTGTGGAGGTAGTCTCTTTGAAGGATCATCTGTCCAGCTGGGAAAACTCTGCTGCACTGGAGTGGATTCAGAGGAGGAGGAGGAGGATTCCAGATCTAGTTCATCAGGAGAACATGTCATGCTTCAAGTTTCTGATGTATCACCAGTTCACGACTGTGATCTTTATCTTGAAATGGTGAAGAGCACAAAGTCTATTCCAGAATACTCAGAAGTTGCCTATCCAGATTATTTTGGCCATATTCCACCTCCATTTAAGGAACCAATTCTGGAAAGGCCATATGGGGTGCAGAGGTGAGTTACCATACCCCTCTTTTTGTTTTTGTTTTCTTTCCTTTGAAAAACAGCGTTTAGTATGAGATGAACCTGATGATCTCCAGAGGTCCCACCCAACCCTAACGACACTGTGATTAGCAAGAAATGTTACATTTTTTACTTTGGCATCTAAAACTGTTCCCAACAGTTTGAAGGTAAGTGAGTAGGCATTGATCAGCACAGAGCTATAAGGAAGAACACAGTCTGATTCTGTAGTTGCTGATTCTGGAATTCAGTTTCTAAATATGAAGTTCAATTTATATTCTCCCTTTTTGCCTTCCCACCATTTCCCATGTAAATTTTGTAGTTTGCAAAATAACAAACCAACCTACAAAACCCCACCACCAACCAAGCAAAAAAATTCTCACCTGAATGCTCCTTTCAGGTCTTAGCCAAGATAGGACAGTTAATAATTAAAAGATTCTTCACCTCTTTTTTTCTGCTGAACTAAAAATCTGTCTTTCAGGGAAACATAGTGGAAAAAGTTAAAAAATTAATGCACTAAACACTTTGGCATTAGTGTTCACAGTATAAGAGAATTTAGAGGCAACAAATACAGAGGATGTAGTTTGTGTTAGGTCCTGCAGAATAAAATATAACAGAAACACATCGACACACCCTTTTATTTTTTCACTGAGAGATAATAGAAGATGATGAAGAGTGATGAAATTTTTAATAATTTGCAGAAGTGGTATGCAGAGTTGGCTAATATACATAGTGAATTACTGTAAAGACATGTGAGTACACTAACAGAACATATAGTAGTAGCTATGAGACCTCATCACTTGCCTAATTTTGAGATTGAATGCCTTTGCCTTTATACTCATAACTATAACCAACTTTATATTTAGATATTAAAATGATTAAGAGATTAAGTGTCTTTAGCTAGTTGAATGAAAATCCTTCAGATGTTTCGCACAAGTAATGAAAAAGTGATATTTGTATTGAAATGACAAGTGCTGAGACACTAATGACATAATGACTATATTGTTCTGTGTTGAAGGAGGAGAATCTTCCCTAGCAGGTTATTTATTAGATAGATTCAGCTGATTTAGAAGGGAGATAGTCTTGAGTCAGGAATCACCTAGGAACTGCATTTAAACAAGTCTTGCAAATCCTTATGTATGTTTTTTTTATAGTAATTAATAATTCTGAATTTTCCTGAATAAAATTAAGTGAAGTCAGATACGATTTGTCATTCCAGTGTTTGTTGTTAGATATAAAGCACTGGAAAAATAAAGCTCATATGACTGTACATAAGGCTGATTCCTAGACCACAAAGATACTTTTAGGGTGTATTTTAACATCAAAATGTTTTATTTTTGTTGTATTTTTTATATTGAAAGTAACTTTTTGTGGTCTTGTGTGAACAATAATGAAATACAAGGTAATATGGCTAAACTTGAATCAAAAGTCCTGCATCACATTTTTAAGGAACATGATTTTAAGAATTCAGTTTTATACAAACGACTCAGTCTGCAACATAACAAACTTCTGAGAAGTGAACTTGTTTAAAACTTGTTTAAAAAGGGTGTAATCTTTTTATGATTTCATATTTTATAGCAGATTGTAAAAATTAGTTTGGTAGGGCACATGGAAAAGCTTTAAAGTCTTTTGCAAAGCTGTGTCCAAAGTCTTGATATTCTGTGTGATTTATGTTCTCTGTAATGTAAGCACTTAGCTACTGCTCATTGGCTAAGTCTTATTTAGAAAATAAGTGGTTGCTTTAATCCATCCACGTAATTTGAGAAAATATTGTGTGGGGTCTAAGGTGTGACTTTATAGATTTTCTTCCTACTTTTATTAGAACCATGTAAGGTTTGGGTTTGGTTTTTTTCAGTCTTGCAGTGTGCCAGGAGATTAAATGCTTTTGAATTTGTGCTTTGGAGTGCTTTTTCTTTCTCTTTTAAATTTAGTAGCATGTAATTATCACTGAATATCTCACCGACATATTACTGTTTGGATAAATGAAATTGATAATAGCTCAAGTGTTTTATACCACTCTATCTTTTTAGGAAGAAAATTATTATATAGAAAATTACCCTATAAATTTGAGGTTTCATTTCTACTTTTTTCCATCCTTAAGAGTTTAGTTGGGTCGGGTTTTTTTTCTGTACACTTTAGTGTTTTCTAATCATCAGGATCCACAAAGGAGTAATCTCAAGCACAGGGCTCACATCAACAATCTGTTGGTTCTAGATTTTTTTTTCCTTTAATTGTCTTTAAATAGCTTATCTTCATTTTTTTGGAATGTGAAAATGTCTGCTACTACTTTTCCTTCTCATGAGCATCTTAAATACTATTTTTTTTCATCTGGTTATTATAATGGTATTTAAATGCCATTATTATTTATAAAATACTGATTATGGATTTTCATTGATGGATTTTGTCTTGGCAAAACTCCTGTGATGTGTTTATGGCATTTTAGAGATGAGGCATGCCAAGATTGAATGCGTTTTCTAAGATCAAGTGTAAGATCAAAAATCTGTAATTCTGTCCTGAGCTGAACCTATTCAGGTGGATTGTGGTGAGTCAGCCTTGTCACGATGTTGTCAGTACCTTGAACTTGTGACTTCAGTTGGTTTTCAGTTAATTTCAATATAGTAAAATGTGCTAGAGTTGTGCACTTACCTTCTGTTTCTCATTTGTTAACAGTATTTATTTTAATTAAATTGAGAATTTCCAGCTTGAATGTACTTTAGCATTCTTTTTCTGTATTTTTCATTGTTAATCTGCCTCCTTTTCTTCTTATTGCAGGTGCTGTGCAAGCTTTTCCACACAGCTCTGCCACTATATTTCGTTCTTGAACTGCAACACATTCTTACTTTTCCAAGACAGGACCTAGATACTGCCAGTTGTGCAATGGCTTTATGATCTGGATAAGCACACACCTGACATTTGGCTGACATCACCAAATTCTTTCTTATTTGTTAGGTAGTCGATAAATGAACCTAGATCTGCAGAGGTGAAAAGCCACTAACACACTCACTGTAGACCTACTCCCTAAAACTCTTTAATTTTGATTATGGTAGGGTTCATGTAAGTTACTAATGTTATCAAGTGTTGTCATGGATTAAAGCATTAACATACATAATGTTTGAGTAATTTCTGCTTCTGTTATAAAGTATGAAACTGCATTTTTTTCCTGCAGATGAAACCCAGTGAGTTGTGTGCATGAATACTCAGTTCCCTCTTATAGAGATACTGGGTTCAGTCATCTGTGAATGCAGGTGTTTAAACTTAAGTACACCTTGAGTTTGCACACATTAAGTGGGGGTGAAGTTGAGGTGTGTCTGAACTGTAACACTGTCTTCGTGTCAACTTTGTTAGTTTTCTGGTATGGGGCAATTCCTCTTTTGTGATTGGAAACAGTTAGTGACAATTTAAATGAGAACTCTGCTTTTCTTTTTCAGGACAAAAATCTCTCAAGATATTGAAAGGCTGATTTACCAAAATGACATTATAGATAGAGTGGTGTATGACCTTGATAATTTGAGGTAAGTTTTTTGCCTTTCTGTAAACAATATTCAAGTAATACTCTAAGCCAGTTCTACTTTCTCTGTGATGTGACTCATGCTATTTACAGCAGATTTCATACAAAGTTTCATCTGACATAACAATGTTTTTGCTATCCAGACTGTACGTGGATAGTTTCTGAATTGCCCCCTGAGGACTGAAAGAAAACTATTTGATTTAGCTAAGTTTGTTTTATTCATTTTGGTCCCTTTTTCTACTCATAGTTGTTCTGTACCAGAGGAGGCAGATGTTTTGAAGTTTAATTCCAAATTTGAATCTGGAAACCTGCGCAAAGTTATTCAGATCAGAAAGTAAGATACTTCAACTCTACTTTTTATGGTTTAGGCCTTTTAGTTCTGCTTCTTATGATCATTGATATGTTTTTGTTAATTTTCAGAAATGAGTATGATCTAATTCTGAACTCAGATATAAACAGCAATCATTATCATCAGTGGTTTTACTTTGAAGTCAGTGGAATGAAAACTGGCATTGGTTACCGGTTTAACATCATCAACTGTGAAAAGTCAAACAGTCAGTTCAACTATGGTAAGATATGTTTCCCATACTTTGAGAAGAAATATGTAAAAAATACCTGTACTAGTCAACTTAGCTGTTTCCTTCCCACCTCCACAGGATTAGCAGTGCTCTGTCAGTTTAAATTCTTTATTGTAGTAGTACTGCTAGAAAATGTTTTGACAGCTGTAGCTTAAAAGAAGAAATGCATCTTAAACCAAGGGCTGTCAGTTTTTAAAATGAAATTTTCTTGTGAGGCCAAAGGAGAAGAAATTTACTGGTAAATGCTATTACAATTGTCTTAGTACCATTGGGCAAGGGAGGACAACAACAAAACCTGTTGATTCACACAGATCAAGAGGAATGACAGTTGTCATCATTAATCCATTTTTGCATAGGGCTAGATGTGTGTGTAAGTGGAGATATTCCAAAACAGTTTTGTCTTATTGATGGTAGGGAAAAATAAGTCTGATTTGAAATGCTGGGGTCATAAGTGACCGTTGCTGTCTCTGGTAAGTAGTGTTTGCAGTATGTGCCTCATTCAAAGGTTTACAAATGGCTGACTGAAAATGACTTTCTTCCTCTTGTCTGGGAGGGTGCTTGTAGTGTGTGTGTCACTCAGCTTAACACTATTCATTTTTTTCATGCTGTATATTCTGAAATTTGTCCTTCAAGAAGGAGGAAATGTCTCCTCCCATCTGCATCTTCAAACTCTTTTTGCCGAGTAATACTGTATTCTCCTTTGTCATACACTTTCATCCACGTTAATGAAGTCACAGAATACAGGTAGTTTAGACCAGTTTTAGAACTTTTTAAAGTTATTTACTAATCTTCATCAATCAGCTTAGATTTTTTTTATGTTGTGCATACTTAATTAATAGTTTCTTTTGATTTTTTTAATACACTGACTGAATCAGTCAATGTGGTTGGCTAATTATCTAATGAATAAATGATATTCAATTCGTATTACTCTTACTTCATATTAAGTATTCAACTTAAGTTTACTATCAAAAAAGTAGACTTTAAAGAGTTACTTGTTAAAAAAATTGTCCAGAAACATCGGTTGTTTTTCATCCATCATCTACATGAATGGATGATAGTATAAATTTTTTGTGTTCTCTGTGAAGCCTTTTTGATGAGTTGGATGGGGTGGAACGGAAGACTGCATGTAGTCTAACATTCATGCAAACCTCAGTTTTCATTTAAACATTCCATTTCCATAGGTCTTACTCTTTTCTTTAGTTGTTATTTTCTGAAAATCAGCAATATTTTGTCATCTTGTTTAAAAAGCACGCAGTACAATACCGAGACATTCATGAAAATACAAATGCATTCTGATAGTGAGTAAATAAGTAGAGATAAATTGTAGACTTGTATGTAGGTGTTGATGTGGTCCATTACTGCTAATATGTTTCTGTTTAAAGGTAAATATTAAAAGGAGATGCATTTCTTCTTTCAGGTATGCAGCCCCTCATGTATTCTGTTCAGGAAGCACTACGTTCTCGACCATGTTGGACTCGTGTTGGGACAGATATTTGTTACTACAAGTAAGTACACATACAAACCAAACATACAGCTAATCTTACACTGAAAATTAACATGAGGTACAATTTTTGAGAAGTACTTGTTTCTGCCTTTGATAGTTCTGTGTTAATCTGTTGTGAAGAGGGGGTTTTTTTCTGAGTTACTACAGAGAGTAATATATGTGGGAGAAATATACAGGGTCTCATCTCTACTAATATTTAAGCTGTTCATATTTTATGCTTTTCTTAGAAATTGGACAGTATTTCTGGGAAGCTTTTAAGGAAACATGTAAATGCATATTTACTTGAAATCTTATTAGTAACTTCCAGTAACACTGACCTCATGGTCCTTGGGATGAACCTTCTGTAATCTGTGATGGAATTAATGTAGAGGAGTTTTACAACATAGGATGAAATGTGCAGCATACTCATACGTAATCCTTCTTGCTTGGTAGCTGTTTGCTTACGTTTTTGTTTGGTTTTGTTTGTTTGATTTTGTTGCTTGTTTTTGTTTGCTCACCTTTTATCAGTGTGAATGAATGTGTGTATCTGTTATAATAAAGTATCTTTAAAGCTGGTGGAAAACTCTATTTAACCTGTATGTACATAGAAGAGAAATACAATCACTAAAAATCCTTCTGACTCGTAGAGTATGTGTTCAGAAATAATCAATAGTATGAAAAAAAAATTACTCTAGTGTGTGTATTACCTTAATTTTTTGATTTAGGAATCACTTTTCAAGAAGTTCAATTGCTGCTGGGGGCCAGAAAGGAAAATCCTATTACACAATTACATTCACAGTGACTTTCCAACATAAAGAAGATGTGTGCTACTTTGCTTACCATTATCCATATACATACTCAACTTTAAAGGTGAGAGGCTTGTAATCTGTTACATAAATGAATATTTACAATATTAGTATAATATATAGCATTCATGACTGAATTAATTTTCTTTCTTTATATGGAGTTCAAAATGCTTCTTACAAGGAAGAACTTTCATAGTATTAGTGTTTAGATTGACAAAATGTGTAGGTTGTTCCAATGAATAGTCCCAGGAAGAATAAAATTGATGCTTACAGGCTAAATGGGTTTCCTGGCTATCAAAAAGATTATTATGTGACTGGAGTATCTCTCTTATGAGAAAAGACCTTGAGAAGAGACGAGTGAGAGGGCACCTCATCAATGTCTGAAAGTATCTGAAGGGGGGCATGTCGAGAGAATGGATCCAGGCTCTCCTTGGTGGTGCCAAGAACTGGAACAAGAGGGAACTGGCACAAACTGATGCACAGGAAGTTCCACTTGAACATGAGGAGGAACTTCTTTACTGTGCAGGTGACCAGGCTCTGGAACAGATTGCCTGGAGAGGTTGGGGAATCTCCATCCCTGGGCAGTTCAAGTGTTGTCTGGACACAGTCCTGTGCAATGCGCTATAGGATGGCCATGCTTGAAACAGGGAGGTTGGACCAGATGGCCTACTCTTGTCCCTTTCAACCTTATGCATTCTGTGATTCTGTGATAATTGACTGGAAGCAGTGCTCATTTGATGGGGTGTTTGTATTTGAGTTAAATTACTTGTATCCTGCTGTTATACATGTATTTTTTGATAATTAAAGCTGCTGTAACTAAGATAACTAGACATCTTTTTAGGTTTATGGTTTGTCTAAAGAATTCTTCTGAAGCTTTTAATACTAAGCAAAATTCATTTTGCTAGAATGTTTCTTGTTTGCCTCTGTCACGGCAGTAAAAGCAAAGTAGAGGATTCAGTGGCCAGTGTATAGCAGCTTTAAATGCAGCTTTTCACTAAATTATGCTGGCTTTTTAAAGAAGTATCTGTTAAGAGGTGTTATAAGCAGCTGCTGCTTCCAGCTGCTCCTGGTCTTGGAGATTCTTCCTGCCCAGCTGCTGGAGGCCAGCCAAGGCACCTGGGGGTCTCTGTCCCAGGCTGATGGAGATGGCTGCTGCTTTCCTGTTTGCTTATATATTCACTAGCAAGTCTGAGTATGTGTCCCAGGGAGAGAAATAGACTTAGACACGCACCCTTGTGCATGCCCATTCCCCCCGGGCAGGGCTGGCCACATGGACTGGCACAGACAAGCTGCACCCCTGTGTAACAACACTACCGTGACTTGTGGAACAGTCACAGACACCCTATCCTCCTCTGCAGTTGGTATGGATTGCTGTTCACTTGTAAAAGTACAAGCCAGCCTACTCTCTATAATCCAAGCATGTTTGTGGGACACTTGGCATGGCTATGGCATGGCTCATCCATGCCATAGCCCCACCTCGATCTCAGGTCTCTCTTACCTGGTGTGCAGGCCTCCAGTTTGCAGTCTAGTCTAGCCTGGTGCTCACTAGCAAACAGATGTGTGCACTTGCACACTCGTTTCACAGCCATTCTGCACCTGTGGCTCTGCCCAGATGCCAACATGGACTGTCTGCCTGCTAGATACCCCTCCCTTCACCTGGGGCCCATACTTGCTGGGGTAATTCACCTTGAAGTTTACTAGCAAGTTTCACGTGTGCCCCCACACACCCCAGCTACAGGGAAGATGCATATGCTTCCCCCCATCCCCAGCAGCTGTTACCAGGCACATGGTCTTGTAACCCATGTTCCTGCTTCAGGTGTTGTCATTGAGAAACTTGACCCTTACTGTCCCACCAGATGTGTTTCGATGGACACACTGTCCTTGCCTGAGTGGTTGGACACCAACACCTTCAGCCACTGTGGTCGCTGACAGTGAGACATCCCCTTGCTTCTTTGCTGACACCACTGACTGAAGAGTGCCTACAGTGCCTACACCTCCAGCTGCTGGAGTCTGCTTTGATTCCATCAGCAGCTGGGACATAGCCTGTGGTACCCACAGAGATGCTCCCAAGAGGTTGGCTTCTCCAACTACTGATGCTGAGACCCTTGTGCAATTCAGGTGTTGACCCCAAATTGACTTACACCTGTCCTTATAGTTGTACTAGTCCAGACAGCACTTGGATGCACAGGGTAGAGTTACTGTAAGGCTGCTCAGAGGCATGGCTTAAGGGCATACTGCAGGAACCAGGTTGCTTGAGTTTGGTATGGTACCACACTCCCCTCAAGGATGTCCTGAATTAATCCAGTTCCTCTTGTTTATCAGGTGACTGTAAATCTGTAATCTCTTAAATCTCTTTTGTCTGTGAATTCTTAATGGCCTGCTCAATGAGAGGCTGGTGGCTTTGGTCTTGGTGATGGGTTCCATTACCTCTCAGCTCTCTGTTCCTGTGTCTTGATTCTTCTTATTACTACTTTTTGTGGTGAAATGATCCCTGATCAGATAACCGTAATGAAGCAGTGGTTCTTACTTTCTATATACCTTTATAGTATCATCCATATACAATTATTTATCCTCTTTTCCTTCCTTTTTCTGAAAGTACTTGGAAAACCAGACTCTGTAAAGAGAAGTATTCAATCAGTCAGAGATGTAAAAAATGGTATTTTAAGGTCAGAAGTATCCTGGAAACTGGAACATTGTTTAGAGCATCTAAAAGAAAGATCTGTTAAATAGTACCTTTGAAATATGCTGTCACATGTGACTGCAAAGTATTTGAAGTATTTTTTCATTATTTTTGGGATGAAGATGCATCTTAGGAAGCTGGAATCTATGCACAACCCTCAACAGATATATTTTCGGCAAGATGTTCTCTGTGAGACCCTGGCGGGCAACAGCTGTCCATTAGTCACGATTACAGCCATGCCAGAGTCTAATTACTATGAACATATCTGTCAGTTCAGTAAGTATAACTCCTCTTTCTCATCAACTGAAAATAATGTAAAACTAGTCAGTTGTAGAAGAAATTTAGTCTTAACCACTATGCAGTGCGGTTAAGCACTATAATAATAGTGCTATAGCAATATAAAGTATATTGCTTTATAAGTAGCAATATAAAGTAAGGTTAATGAATTTTGTGAAACTAAAAGGCATCACTATTCAGGATTTGCTTTGTATTTAATAATATTTATTTGTGGTAGTCAAACAAAGATATTTGTATCTTAAAATGTACAAGTATATATTCATGTATTTTAAATTTTTGCTGCTAGGTTTGAACATTACATTTTGCAGACAACACTTCTTGGAAAAGAATACTAGACAAGTAACTTTTTTCTTAAAACACTGAGGTTATTTGCTTGTCAAAAAAATCTTTCATAAAGCTAACATCTAGCTACTGTGATTTGAAATGAGCTTTTGCCATTTCCTGATTTGTTTGTCCACCTCAGTGTTTTTCTTGGCTATTGGGAAAAAAAAGTAATGAAAGTCATATCCTAACTGCCAGCTCAAATTATTTTTGTAATTGTCTGATCAAATTTAAAGCTCCATTGTGATAGTTCTGTATTTAGCAGTCCTTTCAAAGATGTTGTGGCAAGCTCTATCAATAATACACATAATCAGTAATACTCAACTTAGAAAAGTATTTTGCACTGTAATAAATGCAGTGGGGTATTGGCTCTTTTTCCAATCAACAAACTGCTTACTTAGCTTAAATCATATTTTGCAATTTCTATGGATATCTCTTTTAGGGAATCGTCCTTATATATTCCTGTCTGCTCGTGTACATCCTGGAGAGACAAATGCAAGCTGGGTTATGAAGGGAACATTGGAATACCTTATGAGCAATAGTCCAAATGCACAATGTTTACGGGAATCTTATATTTTCAAAATTATTCCCATGCTCAATCCAGATGGTGTCATCAATGGAAAGTAAGCATATGTTTACTCAAATATTTAACCTGTACTCTAATTCTTTGCATCAATATTTAAAAATGAATAATCTAAATTAATCCTGCAAAGATACAAATGCAATACTTAATATGATAAAAAATAACAGACATTTGCAATTTTTTTGGCTTCTTAAAAGGCAAAGCATTACATTCCTTCACAAATTTCAGTTTTACAAGAATGGTTTCAGCTGTTCATGGATGATAATCATTTCTATGTGATTTGACATGATATTTTAATTGTCTCTGTGTCTTGGATTTGTGTAAGAGTGTTATATGAGGCCACATCTGAATTTAGAAAAAGCTAAACAAGTTTGTGGTTTACATGAAAAAAAGTGCCTTATATTTGGGAAAGCCTTTTACATAATTTTTTTAAAAAGGTGGGAAGTTAATAGGTGTGCAAGAGAAAGGGTAAGAGAATATCATGGTTTGATTGAAGTTATTAATAGCTATTTCAGTTGCTACAATTTTCTTAATAAATTTGAAGAGATATTTCAGAACCTTTTGAAACTGCTGTGAGTAAACATTGAGCAGTCTACATTTACTTGGTTGCAGGGAAATTCATATGAACTGTAAATTTTCCCATGGTGAATCTACAGTTTCTATTCATCTATTAGAGGTACTATTTTAAAAGATTTTGTGAAAAAATAATAAAAATAAAACTAATTACAGATTTCAGTAGAACCTTATTTTTATATATATAAAAGAATGTGTATACTAGAACATGTGTAATTAAATATTTCAGGATATAGGGACAATTAAGAAAACTGTCCCAGCAGACACAGTCTAAAGGCAAATGCAGTAAAGGTAACTGCATTATCACTAAATCCTGCAAGTTTAAAAGTTCTTGCTGATAGCTGACTGAATACAGAGATCAGAGATGATCGTTTTGTTTTCTGGGTTGTTTGGGTTTGTTGTTTTCTTTTTCTCACAGATCCGTGTCTCCTAACAATTTCACATCTCAGGTATTAGATTTCTAGTTGACATTAGTCTTTAAATTACAGAAGACACCAAAATTGTAAATATACCATATATATGAAGTTACTAATTTTGAGCTAGAATCTGGACAGAATTGCAAGCCGTCAGTTTCAACAGCAAATAAGTAATATTACTGTTGACTTCATGTAAGAGGCTACTTCTAATTTATTTTTAGATTTTCTGTAACATAGCTTAAAACACCCCAAACATTTCTATAATTTGACACGTTAGAAGACTCCTTCCAAAGAAGCAGTGGTGATGAGGAAAACTTGAGGTGGGGGGGAGGCTTATTAAAAGTATAATAATACAGACTACATCATGCGTTTTTCCACCCCCCCCACAATAGCCACCGTTGCTCTTTAAGTGGAGAAGATTTAAACAGACAGTGGCAAAATCCAAA
This sequence comes from Argya squamiceps, assembly GCA_037834095.1. Lineage (NCBI taxonomy): Eukaryota > Metazoa > Chordata > Aves > Passeriformes > Leiothrichidae > Argya > Argya squamiceps. The sequence continues at coordinate 37,152,299 of JBBMKD010000115.1, forward strand.
TCCAGATCTGCATCCCACTATTTACCATGCTAAAGGGTTACTGCAATATCTGGCTGCTATAAAACGTTTGCCTTTGGTAAGTATGTGTGTGTAAGCAATTCTGAATCTTTTAAACTTTATCTATGTAGCTAGTCTATAATTTAAACATTTTGATATGGGCTTGTAAACCATGTGACACTTAAATTTGATTTGGAGAACTGGTCTTCTGCAAACCTGCAGATGTAAATCTGTTATACTAGCTAGGCTAGAAGGTTAAACCTTCATTAGATGAATCATACACTTTTTGTCTTAACGCATGAGTTAATTATATAAGGGATTGTGTTGCCTAATTCTTTGGAATATTCAACAGTACAAACAAAAACAATTGTCTTTCTATTACTTTCATAAAATGTTAATTCCATATGCCTTGGGTTTATTTTGCCAAATGATTTATTATAGGTCTACTGTGATTATCATGGTCATTCTCGTAAAAAGAATGTATTTATGTACGGCTGCAGCATCAAGGAGACAATGTGGCACACAAATGTTAATGCTGCCTCTTGTGACCTGATGGAAGACCCTGGTTACAGGGTAAGTTTGACATTTGTACCTTTTATTTGGCATGGGTTTGGAACATACTATTCAAATAGTATCCTGATCCTATCCCATGCAAATAATGACTCTGTAGCATAAGCCAACTTATTTAAAATTATCTCTTTAGTTTGTGAGTGTTCTTCAAAGTACACTTCATGAAGTGTACTTTGAGCTTTAAACATTGAGTGTTTTTTGTTTGTTTGTTTGTTTCTTTAAAACAGTATTTACTTTTTTGTGTTTAATATTACTTTTATGGAAAATAGATAGAAAACATGCTTCTGTGAATTTATAATTACCCGATTAAAAAACAAGTCATTGAAGCATGGCAAACAATATTGTAGTGACAAGGCAAAAAAGAAACTGAATTGTTCTGAGAAATACTTATTTTTATATGTGGAAATAGGCACAATTCTTTTTCATTTATTCTTTTTTATAAAGATGTGTAGTTAAGATATGTGCCCCTAATTAGGTATATATAATAAACTTGCACAAACACATTCTCTGCATTGTATAAGCTTTCAAAAATGTCAGAAATTTAGAGAATTACTTGTTTCATGGAGTGTTACCTATTTCTTCTGTGTCCCCCTCCACTGCTGCCTCATAGGAATTGCAAACCTGTGTGACCTATAGGCATCCAGGCCCCATGGTTTTTTGAAAGATTCAGAGTTAAGCTTTGAAAGTATGTGAATGCATGTTAAAACACTTGTTATGCATGCTTGAGTGTAAATGAGTGCAGATGCTTTCTGATTTCTTTTCCTCTCTAAATCTCCCTCATTAAAAAAATAAAAAAATCTGTGGCTTCTTGATTTTCTTGAGCGAGTTCCTGGATGTTGAGCTGGATGCCAATCATGTCTGCTGCTCTAACACATTTATGTGTGGTTTTGTCACTTCAGCCTGCACTACTATCGTGCACAAAAGACAGTCAATAAGGGCTGTTGGAAAAAGCCTTTCATTTTCAAAAAGATGGGAATGTTTGGGCACGCTTATGCTAATAGGTTATGTATTACTACTGAAATAATAAATTTGAAGCAATCTTGTGTTTTGTCTAACTGACAAAAATAAAAACTGGAAAGAACAGTCATTTAGCATTAGTCAAATATATATTTGTATGACCTTTTCACTGAAGTTGTCATGTAAACAGTCATACTGAACTTTGGTTCACGTGCTTGAAGTGAAATATGCATCTAGTGCTTTGCTGAATACAAATGAATTTTATGTGTTGATAAAATACATATTTTATTAGGTCTGTAAATGGGATTTCTGAAACAGTCTGCAGTTGAATTAAATTCTTACTTGGAATATGTGGTACACTTAATTTGAGCAAACATAGCTTGATGAGTTTGGAGGGATGGTGATCAGCTGAAGAATTCTCTTGTATCCTGATCATTATTCACATAACTAACAATTTTAGTGACTGAACCTGAAAATAAAAAGGATTTTGAAAACTAGGAAGGGGCCTGAAGGCACTCACTTGAACAGACTGAGTTTTGAAAGCATAAGATGGAGAATTGTTTGTTTCTTGTTTTTTTAATTCAAAATGCACCAAATTTTCTGGTAACAGTCTGTGATTACATGGTTGCTTTTCACCTCCTTCCATATGGGAAGTAAAAGAATCACTGTATTTTTCAAATTGCTGTCCTGCAGGCACTCCCCAAGATCCTGAGTCAGACTGCCCCTGCATTCTGCATGGGCAGCTGCAGCTTTGTAGTGGAGAAGTCCAAGGAATCTACAGCACGAGTTGTTGTCTGGAGAGAGATAGGAGTACAAAGGAGCTACACAATGGAAAGCACATTATGTGGATGTGACCAGGGCAAGTATAAAGTAAGAGTATACATCAGTTAAATATTTCTTATTTTTCAATTTCTTCCCTTTGCATTGGTATCTTATTCTGTAACCCTGCTTGCTCAATTCTTGCTTGCTTTAAGCTTCTGAAACCTTTTAAGGTTTGGGTACACTAATGTTAGGATGCAATAATACAATTTTCAATTTTGTAGGTTGCATAGCAGTTATGCTTATGGGCTGTTTTAACAAGATTAATATTAATCATTGCTTGTAACACGTGTACGCATGTAGTTAAAAAATCTCAGAACGGTTCTGCCCAACAGGTTATTAGAATTGGGTGGTAGTAAATGCCAATACTATAGTAAAAATTTCCTTTATATATGGCAATTTCAGACTTCACCATGGCAGATCATGGTTCTTCAACAGATATTCAGCAGTGTCCCTTACGAAATTTTCCCATATAGCTGGGGAAACAGGCTTACATATCTTACATATGAAAATACTTTCATATCAGGTTACCAGCACTACAAATTACACATCATCTCTGAAAACGCATAGCTGTGTGGCTTCTTGACTTAAAATTTGTTTTCATTTTCTCTGTGTGAAATGTTATAACAGGGCTGCATATCTGAAAACAAAAGATGACCCTGTTGGTAGTGTCTCACTATTAGATAGCATGCATGGAAGAAGTGGATTTCCTCTGCAGGAAAGTTGAGTTTAGAAATGCTAATCAAGAAAATGATCACAAGCCTCAAATAAGGGGCTTGACAGAAAGAGGCTGGGTGGGGCAGAAACAAAAAAAAGAGTTGAAACAAGATACATTTAGTATACTAATGTATGCTCCAAAATCTGTGCTTATATTCCTAGACAGTAGGAAGACAGATATTTTGTCTAGAATTTCAGTAGGCCTGTAAGTACTACATTTTGTCTATTAACAACAGATGCATTCCTGCTGTTGTCACAATATTCCTCATTATAGAGCTTTAAAAAAAGATAACTCATCCAATTTGCTTATTTTGAAAATTTGAAAATATTCTTAAATATGGACTCTCATGGCTTTAGCAGTGGTGCTACAGGAAATACTTAGGAAATGTGAATTGAAAATGCTTTGTGGACAAACTTTCAAGATGCTTAAACCTCCAAACCTATTCCTCAGTAATGAAAGAAGAAAATGGCTGAATTTTGTGGAAGAATCATTTACTCAAGGGAAGAGTGATCTTTTTTGTCATATAAAGTAGCTGATGGGACTAAATTACTGTTCTGCCATTCATTTTATGGAGTAAAGCAATTTATGAGCTCTTAGTCATCCTCTGAATATACAGGATTCTTAATTTTTTCTTTACTATGATAATGCTCAGACTTAAGAAAATATATCTAAAAAGTCAAGGTGACTGGACTTGAGTTTCATTTCTCCAGTGAGGAGATGGAAGAGATGAAAAAGCTTAAGCTCAGGGGTTTTGGGGGAGCTTTTTTTGTGTTTTGTTGATTTTTGGGATTTATTTTGTGGAAGGAGTAGGGCCAGTAGCTCTTTTCAATAAACTTGTGGTATAATTTAGATTATATATGTCACAATATGTTATTTCAAAACAGAGAGAACTTGAACGACAGAAATTTCCTTCCCTCCTATTTCCCATCCTAATGGACATGAGAGTAGATCTGAGGAATGAAAACATAAGGATCTGAAACACTTTGCTAGTCTTATTCTGGTTTGACATCCTTGCTGAGTTTTGTTCAAAGCATGAAGAAGATTAGTTAACAATTTGGTTCCTTGTGGAAGGAATACTGAGTCTTTGCCAAAGCTGAACATCATTTTTCATTTCATTCTATTTTTTTTTAGTTGGACAATAATAAATCTAGACTGTTTCCAGCCAGGAAGCTGTTGAGCTGAAGTTAGCTATTCTTACCTCAGTTTAGGATATCTGGTGACAGAGTTGTCTCTGTAAGCAATTTTTTTTGAGCTGATCACATGGGGTCTTTGTAGTCTGTTGACAATAAGTGCTGCAAATATAGGTCAGTCGTCTGTGATTCAAGATGCGGAAAAACAAATTTTCAGGTGAAAGGATTCTCCAGGATCTATTATGAAGCATAGTTAAGATGCCAGACAAAAGAACAATGTCTTCCATGATTCATGCCATCTGAAAACAGAAACCAATATCTTTCCTGCTTGGAGATTACTACATTTGGAAGTATTGCTCGACTTTCAAGTTAAATGAAGAGATTTTGCTATCTGGCAGTCTTATGACGCACATAAAGAGAAGACTTCAGGAAATAAAGATTTGGTTAACAAATTTATCAGTAACCATGATTTTTCAGTCTCTAGAATTTGAGTTCTCGAAAATGATTATGTCTTTACAACCTCTGCTGAATAAGAAATCAGAAGATCTGCATAATGTTTTACTGTCCGATTGACTTCCCCAAATCTTTATATGGCTGTTTTCCTTTTATTAAGTACATACTATGTATTTCATAGAAATATTCTCCTCCACTTGAGGTCACAGTGTGCTGTGCCTTTGTTTTGTATCTTTGCTATCAAGTAACAAATTTAATCCCTGAGATATTCTATTCATATGAAGGTACATTCATGACATTCTTAGTAAGGAAGACTTCAACGTTCCATCTAAAATTTTGCTGTCTAGAAGAAAAACAGTTGTATAAGATGTAGAGAAAAATTAAACATCGTTTTTAAAAAAAGAAGCTACATTGAGATGGCTTGATCTTAAAAACAATGCCTGTAGCATGTAAGTAACTTTAATAGGCCTCAGTTAAAGGTACTAGAACAACAGTTGAAGATCATTAGAAGATAAAAAAAGGAGTGTAATCAAGGCTTCAGTGAAAATGAACTTGACCTCAGGTCCCTTTGTAAGGGCAACTGATGATGGTGGTGACGTTGATGATGATGATTTCCAGAACCAGATTTGGATCTTTTTTCATGGAAGTGATGGATCTTTTTTCATGGCTGATGGAAGAGTCAGTGAAGAAATTTGGTATTTGGCATTTGTGTGATATTACATTTTCCGTTATGATTGAAAGAAATGAAAGAAGAAATAAAGATTTGGCATGAGGCTTTTACCCCAATTTTGTAGACTCTTCAGTGTAGTGAGTTCAAAATTTATCCTTCAGGTGTTTCCCAGTTATCCACCTCCCCAGTCTGATCCATTTCGGTTTCTCTTTAGTTACATCCTCTTTCTGCTGTGCTAAAAGTAGCAGCCACGGAACATGCGCACGCTATTTATCTTTATAACAATTGTCTTTGCACTTTCCTTCATGCTGTACTCTCGTCCTTTTTCAACTTAGAGACACTCCTGTTAGACATAGCCTGACTATAAGAACTTGCCAACTAATGATAAATTCTTCAGCAACAAATGCAGACGATAACTGGAAGTTTCTCAACCATCAAGTTGTACACATTAGTAATCTGTGTAACAGTGAGATTACTGTTGCCTTTCTCCTTTCTCTTCTACATACTTGTTGCCTCTTGACCTTAATGTTATTTTAATCTCTTTGGGGCAGGGACTGTGTCTTCCTGTGATTAGCGTAGTGGAGCCCCAGCTATGATTGGGGTCTTCGAAAGTTAATGATGTGCAAACAAACACAAAACAAAGCCAAAAAATTGGCCTCTGTGGATAAGGTACTGCACTGAGTGAGGAGAACTGATTTCTGTTCCCAGCGGGGTCAGTGACATGCTGTGAGACACTGTGCAAATCGCTTCAACCCTCTCTGCCTCCATTTCTCCATCAGTACAGTGAGGATAATTCTTCTCTTATTAATAAGTGCTTTGAAACCTACAGCACAAAAGCATTATAAAAGAGGTAAGTAGTATTACTATTAAGAATAATACTCAAATATTCAACTCTTGTTCACTGCTAACAGGTTTCACTACCATTTGGCCAGAGGATGGCACTGTTCAGAATCATGGATACAGCTTTATCTTTCTTTTTACTAAAAAGCACCTTGTTTATGAGTACTACCAAGGCAAAAACTCAGAAGAAATTCAAACTTTTTTTCTATTAAATATGTTCAAAACAGCACATTGAGAATGTGTGGGCTGTACCATTTCTGGAACAACATACTTTCTTTTAAAACCTTGCATTTTAAAGCAGTGTCAATGTGGCAACACATACAAAGCTTTGTGGTTTTTCCCTAGCTTCTGGTAAAAAAAATCCTGCTTCATTCTTTTTTGCCTCTTTTGTACTTGATGACTTAGCTTACCACCAATTCTTGGCTCTTCTGTTTCCCTGTTTGTTTTGTCAAAGCTTCTTTTTAACTAATCTGTGTGTTAATGGTTTAGAACATCCAGGCTAAAATCCTTGTAAATTCTCCAGAGATACAAAAAATTGGAAAGGGGGAAATTGAGTTGAGTCCTACCACTGAATTTGCTAGTGTACATGCAGTTAGTACTAGCCAGTTACATAACTGCTGAGGCTCAGTCTAGATTAATCTCTTTTCAGAAAGTAGTTGAGGTCAGAGGTTATGTCCTTGTATACTGCACTTCTGGCTAAATTAATAGTGTAGAATTACCTGATGGGAGGGTTTATCAGATATGTAAATTTGGACAGCATTACATAAGTTCTACCTTCTAAATAGTCTTTGCAGAGGAAAATGCCTGGCTATGTAATTCAAGTTGGAAAAGAGCTATGGCTTTTGAGAATTTGTTTGTTAGTTTTAATTACTAAATATGTGAATACATGCTTTCAGAATTAACACATGTAGCTTCTAACTTATAGGCAGGGAAGAGACGTCTGTCTGGTGGAGTAACTGCTGCCTTAGATAGTCTTCCTATGTGTCAAAAAATAGCAATGAACTTGCTCACAGCTATGATATAAGTTCTATCCTTTTTAAAATTCTGATTGATGGAATTGATGTTGAGGAATCTTGTATTTTAAATTATTTTTATAAATCTTGTCTGAAGTTTTAAAAAATAATTTATACTTATGAATATAGACATTGTCTCTCTTCCAACGCTAATGGGAAAATATTTGCTAATATTGGGGTGCTAGAACTGTAGACTAGGAAGCTCCAAAAAATGTGGATGTGTCTGTTCAGCCTTGGAGGAATCATGTAGGTATTCCTCAGTCTTCTCTGATACTTTTTCTAAGTGTTTATTCATCAATTCTGATTTTTTCTGTCTTTAAAGCAAGATAATGTATTAAATAAAGTAAGAAAATATTAACCTAAATAGTGATTTTGCAGTGTGTGTGAGTCCATCTGGATGTACCTATTTTGTATTTCTAAATCTTATTTTCAAATTAGGGATTGCAGATAGGTACAAGAGAACTGGAGGAGATGGGAGCAAAGTTCTGTGTTGGCTTGCTGCGCTTAAAAAGAATGTCCTCACCTTTGGAATACAATCTGCCTTCTAATCTCTTGGATATTGAAAATGAGCTGATTGAGTCAAGCTGTAAGGTAACAAGGTAATACACTTACTATATTCACTTTTTCATTTGGGAAAAAATATTGCAGTTTCTCAAGTGGTGTAAAGATTCCTTTAAAAGTATTTTTTCCCCTCATCAAAAATAACAGTGTTGTGATCTGTTACTGTAACAATAATCTGAATATGTTGGAGACCTATTGTGTTAATTCAGTTGCTCCAAAATTTGAAAGAAGACAACACAGAGAGAGTTAGACTATATGTCACATTTGTTGCTGTGATAAACACTAGCAATTTTGGTGTCATTTGGGAGTTATTACAGGCCATAAAATTCAGTAGTATGTCTCAGGTCTCAATTGTCTCTTTCAAAGTGTTTTTTTTTTTCCTTTTTTTTTTTTTTTTTTTCCTTGCTGTGGTATTAAAAATGTGTTTAAACAGACTTAAAGTATGTGAGTTAAATCACTAAGAACTGTAAGTATTTATTCCAAACTTTCTTCTTGTTTCTGCTCTGGTGGAGATATATAACAAGACCTGAAGAATTTAAAACATATGAAATAGTTTGGGTCATAAAAGAAATTACTGTGTTCAGTAGCCAGGTTACTAAGTTGCCAGTTCCTAAAGCTGTAGACAGGCTTGTGAATGTATGCATAATTGCATCTTTCCATTAATGTAATTCATTACTGAAATATCCACATGTTCATGGTAACTAAGGATGGACAGTAATTAAGTGATTTTGAATGTACAAGCATATTTTTTCTGAAAATGTGGCTGACATACTTATAAAGCTGAGTTCCAGACTTGAAAAAAAAAAATTCATTGGAAAGGAGTAAGATTTATTCAGTATAATATTTCTACTAATGTTGGCTGTAACTCCAATTTAGCTAAGGCTCTAGAGTGGAAATTTGGGGACAAAATGAAATTTGTTACTGCTTTTGGACAGCTGAAAGAAGGAAGTACTTGACAGTAAGACTTACATTGGATGTAAGATTAATAAGCAATTTGTCTGGAGGCCATGAAAACCTAGCAGGGCTATGGGAGGTCATCTGTGACACCCTGTGTTGACACCCTGACAGACCCATCAGTGTTACTTGAATGCTGAGTATTGAGAGAAATTGGAGCTTGTTCATGCTTACCATATACAGATAATAATGAAAAGGAAAGTACAAACTAAAAGGTGATAAAAATGATAGAAGTAACAACAGGATGTCTTAGGAAAGCGGTTAAAAGTATGAATAGTAGCTGTGATATGCTGGCTCCAGTGATGGTTGTATCCCCTCAGTATCGTTTGCTCACTAGTTGAACCTCAGGATGTTTGTGATGACTGAATTTTTACTGTCAGAACAAGTTTTGTGCTTAGTTAAAGCTGAGTTAGTGATTCCTGGAAAAGGTAGTGTGAGAAGGTGGGTTTGGGGTAACCAAATAAGAACTTCTGTAAGTGTATAAGTAGTAAAAGAAATTTTAGGGGAAATATTGGCCCACAGGTGAATGGGGCAGGAGCCAGGTGACTCAGGACATGTAAAAGGCTGAGGTACTGACTGCCTTCTTCATTTTACTGTTTACTGAAAAGATTGGCTCTTGGTGTGCTAGGGACCCAGACACTGGGGAAGGAGTGGAGCAAGGAAGGCTTACCCACGGTGGGAGAGGAATGGGTTGAAGAATACTCAAGCAAGCTAGTCTTACCTAAGTCCAGAGGTCCTGATAAGAGGCACCCACAAGTACTAAGGGAGCTCACTGATGAGGTCACTGTGAGGCCACTCAATAATTTTTGAAGGATCATAGTGATTGGGACTGGTGCTTTTGAAGTCTGAAGGAAATCAGATGTCCTGCCTGCCTTCAGGAAGAGCAAGGGGGAGGATCCAGGGAGTTACAGTCTGATCAGTCTCACTGTGATCCCTATTAAGGTGATCAAACAACTAATCCTGGAAAATATTTCCAGCTACTTGAATCAGAGGTACTCATGAGTAGTCAACATGTGATCCTACCCCTCTCCTCAGCTCCGTCGAGGCCTGCATAACCTACCTGGAGGATTGTGTTGTTCGGTACAAGAGTGTCATGGAAGCACTGGAGATAGTCCAGTGAGGAGCTCCTGAGCTGGTGACGGGACTGATGTACCTCCTGTATTCCAGGAGGGAATGCTGGGAGAGCAGGGACTGTTAGTCTGGAATAGAGATGGCTCAAGAGACATATTATCAATGTATACAAATATCTGAAGGGAGGTTGTTAAGAAGGTAGAGCCAAGCTCTTTCCAGGGATATCTGCTGACAGGTAAGAGCACAAACTATAGAGGAAATGGCATTAATCATTATATACATAGAAAGTTGTCCTAGTTTTGGCCAGGACAGGGTTAATTTTTTACCATGAACAGAAAGGAGCCTGACTAGAACCTAGATGAATTGATACCATCTCACATCACTTGTCAGGTCCCAGAGTAAGAGACTGCCTCATTTCTTGTCAGACTGTGGGGAGAAAAACTGTGGCAGGTGAAGAGTCTGGTATTGTTACACTTTCTATGTAAATCATTCCATTGTGTTTTACCTTTTGTTATTAATGTTGCTATTGTTGCTGTTACTCTCCCTTTCTTCTCTCATTGCTGCTTCCAGTTATCTCAACTTGTAATTTTTACCTTTGTCCCTCCAATTCTTAACTTCATTCCGAGAGGGGGAAGGAGAAGAGGAAGGGAGTGGAGCAAGCAAGCAGCATCTGGTTCAGGAGAGTCTTGGTGGGGGGCACTAAGCCACGTCAAATGGTTATGTAAATGTTTGTTGTGAGGGTGCTCAAATAGTGGAACAAGCTTCCCGTGGAGGATATGGAGTGTTACCCCAGGGGCTCTTTGAAAGCTGTCTCGATGCAGTCCTCGGCAAACTGCTGTATGTGGCCCACTAGAGAATGGGTGTTGGACAAAATGACCTCTTGAGGTCTCTTCCATGCTCGCTCATTCTGTGAAAAGGGGGAAAATCTTCAAGTGTTTTCTCAAAAGGTACTGAATGCTGGTGTTTTGGGCACTTCAAATTTGGGTGGTAGTGTAGGTAATTAGAATACAGGGTTCTAAAAATCACAGATTAGTTTCGTTTGTCTCTCTCAGAACTTAAGCAGCCAAGATCCTGTTCCCATTGCATTTCTGTCATATATACCATCCTGGTTCCATCCAGGACAAGGTTAATTCTTGCAGTAGCTAGGCAGGATGTTATTCTATACCAGTTCACATCAGTGTCAGGTGCAGGGGAAAGGGACTCTCTTCAGGGAATAAGGGATTCCTCATAGTGGAGAAATCCTGGCTGACAGAGCAGTCTGGTATTGTTTATTTTGGGTGGCTTTCTCTGTGGATCATTTCTTATACCTTTTGTTATTAATATTGTTACTGTTACTCTTCACTTTCTCATCCCATTGCTGTTTCCAGTAAATTGTTCTAATCTCAACCTTTTGTGATCTCAACCTTTTGTGATCTCTACCTTTTGTGCCTGCAGCTGGCAGGGAGGGGAAGTGCCACATGGTTTTGCAGGAGTACTGAATCGGAGAATACTGTTCCTAGACTGTGACATACACTTTAATAATTTTGTAAATAGTAATTCTAAATAAATACAGGCTGGCTGTTAAGCAGTTTCACTAGACTGCTGTTGTGGATGGCCTCTAAATGAGAGCCTTTCAGCATGCACATGTTTCTTGAGTTCCTCATGTGCAGCATGTTTAACTTGGAAATAGTGTCTACATGTTGCACCTATTTATCATGCTTTTTTTCATCTGCAGCTACAGTTATGTATTAATAAGACTATATTTCTCCCATTCATACATTTTATATCACTGTCAATTTTATTAGCACTAAAGCTTTGGTGTAAATATGTCTCTTTGAAATATTAAACTTCAGTTACAGCATTTTGAATCAAAATGTGGTTGCAAGCAATTAATCCATGAGGGTGGCATTGAAAAACAGCCCCAGATTTCCATGGAACTTTATATTACTGGCTGCCTCAGGCATGGGAGCTCAATATTCCATTGTGTCTTGGAAGAAAGTTAGCATCCTAGTTCACAGGTAGCTAGTGGCTATTCTCTGGGAAAAAGTTATGTACTGGAGTTCTGTTTGTTAGTGTTACTTATGGTGGATTTTCCTTACAGGAACACCTCCTGAATTGAGGAATGCCATATCATACACAAGTCTTAGTATCTGTTAGAAAGCTAAAGACATATCAAAACCACTTTAGTATCTGAATGGGATAAAAAAGGGTGAGACGTCATGTTTGTTTTCTGCTTGATAGTAAACTTGAATAATGTGAGATGAGAAAAGGAACAAATGGAAACACATAGCTTGTTTTAATGTTATGAAATAAAGCAAATCCTGGTATATGAATAGGTACATATAGTTTGGGCTTCCTTTACCAGCTAAATTACTTCATTGGTCCAGCTATCTCTAGAAAATTATTATGTATGAAAATTAATTGCATGTGAAGTATAACCATGCTGGGGACAGGAGAAAATTTCCTCTGACTTGATTTATATTTCATTGCTGGGAGTGAGTGGCACAGGGATTGTTTTAGCCTAGATTTTCAGAAAGCACTGAAAAAAGACTTAGTCCTGTGTAAGCATAGTGTTGTTGGCTACATGTGGGCACAGGTAAAATACAACATTAGGCTCATAATAAGCTTACTGTTATTGAGACTCTATGTTGAAATATTTATAATCCTATTTGTGAAAGTAAATAGCACTCTGGAACTTTAAAAAACCCAGCAGGTTCAGTTCCATCCATAAGACTAGGTCATGAAAAGCACAAAAATTACTGTATTGGAAGTTAAAATTCTAAATTGGATTATTAAATAACTCCATTCAGTGTATTAAAAGTGAATTTATACCCAGATTTTTTTTTTTTAATGGTTTCCGCTAACATGACCTTTGGGTGTTACACAGCTACAGATGGTGAAAGGTGATAACCAAGTGCTTCTGCACTAAAGGAATTAGGAGAGTGGGAAAAAAAAATCAGATTCTGTGCATGTAATAGTTAATATTTTTAATCAATATGGAACATTGACATAAGAAATGTTGAAATTTATTGGAATAATCTGTTAACATCTGTTTATGTCCTGATGGCTTTATTTCTTAAAGTCATTGAATGTAAATCTAAAAACACGAAAACATAAAACAGAAAAATATGCAGCATGAAGTGAGAAAATAGGTACATCGCTCTCAGTATTCACATAGCAATACTGTTTAACTATGTGAGAATCTGTGATGGAAAAACTGAATGTGTGAATTCCAACGACTTAATTTAAAATATGGCATTAAGACTAAAATGTGTTGTGTATTTGTACCTGGGTACAATCTGGTGTCCCTGTCCACAGCAGAGGAGTTGGAACTAGATGATTGTTAAGGTCCCTTCCAACCCAAGTAATTTTGTGAGTCTATAATAAACAAGAAACTACAATTTTGTTCACAGAACCTCCACTATTAGCGGTAAAAGTGCCATATACTATTTAGTTTTGCACATTGTCTTCTTTTATTCTTTGCCAAAGGGAACAATACTGCCATAGGTGCAATTAAGAGGTGGTCCCATTCTTTTGTTGCCAGAGGCTCAGAAGCAGAGTTTTGCTGTATACCTTAGGCCATATTAAAAAAATCTTGTCAGCCAAAGTGTGCGTTTATTGTTCACTTGAGTGGTGGAAATATACAAAGAGCCTCTGTTGAGCAAAGTTTGTAAAGCTGATCTCTATTCCTCTTCAGAGACAGTCATGGGTCAGAATATAGTCACACAGTTTCTTGTTTTATATGCCCAAACTTCAATTCTCACTGTTCTGTTACAATGAAAAAACTGCTTATACTTTTTTTATGCTCACATGATTTGCTGCTTTTTACATGCCATTAGAGACAAATGAGAAGCTACCTACAGAAAAAGCAGGTGAAAGGTTCATCAATTAGAAGTATAAAACAGAATGTTTTTACACAGCTGTAGCATTCCTGTTAGGTTGGAGTAGAGCAATTACTAAGATTGTGCTTATTTGCTTTATTTTTGGATATTACTGGTGTTACTTTTTACCAAAGCACAGTTTTAATGCTTTAGAGACTAAGCAGGCAAGTTTAAACACAGAAACACTAATTTTATTTTTTGCAAAAAAATTTTGAGGGTTTCTCAAAATTTTTTTGGTTTTCCAGGTTGCAATTATAATGACCAAGTATGTGTTAATATTTTAGAATATATTACCAGTATTTCATTACACATAGGCTGAATTTGCATGAGTTCATTTTGAACCATGTCTAAAACAAGAAAAATAAAGCAATAAGTAGATTTATTTCCCTCTGGCAGTGAACTTTAACATTTTATGTGATATATTAAACAATTAATTTTTCTTTAATTATTTCCAACCCATTTGACAGTGTTTTCATTGCAGTCCCAAATGGAAAAAATTAGACTAAATGTAATACTGGTCTTGTATTGAGAATGATAGTTGTTGTGCTGACAGGTTTGATAGGGTCTATGTGCAGTGAAACAAAAACATATGACCGCAGTCATAACTGTTACAATTTACTAGACTTATCCTCTGCTCAAAAACTTGACTATAATTTTTGGAAATTCTAGTTCATTTCAGTGATTCTTTTGAGGCTCATTGTTCTGTTCTAGAACATGGTGTGGTTGTGTTTGTTAATTTGATTTAATTGTAGCAGAGAAGCCGAATGAGCTCTGGGACCCAGCCTGTTTAGAAAATGAAAAAAAAGCAGACAGCCAAAAGGAGCTGTGGGAAGGGAAAAACTTAATGAAAAATCCATTTCTTGTGCTTAGTCTTACACTTGAGAAAAAACATCAGACTGATGGTGGAAGGAGTGAGGGGTATATGCAGTAGGAATGTGTACAACGTCTTGCAAGGGATTTCTGTCTAAGTTGTCAAATAGAAACTGGTTTTGTCCTATTTCCCTCCTTCTTAATAACTCTTAAACTGCCCAGACATTTGTATACTCCTAATCTTCTTCACCTGGGAATAAAACTGTTTTCCTTTTTACTCTCCTACAGGGTTGGAGCTTTTCTTGGCCGTTCTTCCAGTACCTTAGGAGTACAGCTTTGTTAAAAAGAAAGCATCTCATACTGCAGCTTTTGTCCAGTCTGTCCCATTCCAAATGTTGGAAGAAAAAGATAATAAAAATCAGATTCAGAGTTCCACTTGAGGGCCTGGTAGCAGTGCCCATGCACCAGGCCCCTCCTCTGGCCTCAGTGAATGTGATTGCTTTTAATTCTGTAATTTAAACTGTAGCATCAGACTACTGTTTGTCTTCTCTAGGGCAAAATAAGGAAACTGGTAACCAAGGGGAAAAAAACCCAAAGAAACAAACAAACAAACAAAAGTGTGATGAACACCTTATATGTTTTCATACCATCCTTTAAGTTTTCTTCTACTCCTGATGGTATGATCCAAACACTGCTACGGGCTACGGTTAAGGATTAATGAATCCCAACTGATTTGATTCAATTTTGAATTTCATAAGATGTATTTCA
The DNA here is from genome assembly GCA_037834095.1 of Argya squamiceps. Classification (NCBI taxonomy): domain Eukaryota; kingdom Metazoa; phylum Chordata; class Aves; order Passeriformes; family Leiothrichidae; genus Argya; species Argya squamiceps. The sequence continues at coordinate 37,167,490 of JBBMKD010000115.1, forward strand.
GGCTGGGAACACATAGGTGTTGATGTTGCTTGTAATTAAGCTGTAAAGTAAAATTTTGTAACTCTAAATGGGAAGCTATTTAAAAGTAATAATTAAAAAGGATTTGGATGTCCAGCTTCTTATGGCTTAGGAAAGAGTTGGATACATTCTCCCCTTTAGCTTTAGAGAAATATCCTTATTACTTACAAAAAACACATAGGTTAAGAGCTGCAACTGAACACTTGTAGTTGCATGTGTGATGTTGCTTCCTACAGCAGGATTGCTATCTCCAGAAGAGAATATAGACACTAAAGAGAAGTATGGAGAAACAATTCCTTTGTGATACTTTTTAACTGTATTTCTCATCTAAGATTGTTTTTTCCTCCCATGACAATGCAGATCTAAAAACAATCATTAGTACTTGAGCATTCTCTATCCTTCCTTTCCCAACTCCCCAGGTAGCTGCAATTCTCCCTACTTTGATGGGGAATATTTCCTAATTTTTTGTTCCAAAGTTGTAAAAGGTATACACAACCCCTCTGGTGTCAAAAAACTGCTGATCTCCATGGGCTTGAAATTGGTAATGGCTATGTCTGCCTTGTGGATTAATTTTTCTGTAATTGAGTCTTGTGGATAGTGAAAAATCCAAGTATATATTTTATGGGACAGTTAAAATATTATTTTGAAAAAAATATACTGTGTTAGTGAAAAGATTTATTAAATTTTAATATGTTTGGGGCATTAATGTAAATGAAAAACACATAGTAAAGTATTATACTTTTAAAAAATTATAGCATGACTTGGATGGGAAGGGACATTAAAAGATCATCTAGTTCCAACCCCCCTTGGCATTGACAAGGATGCAACCCATGGGATGAGGTTTTTCATAGCTCCATCCAACACTTGAACACTTCCAGGGATGGGGCATCCACAAATTCTTTAGTCAATCTGTTCCAGTGCCTCACCACTCTCACAGTAAATAATTTCTTCCTAGTATCTAATCTAAATCTCTTCTCTTCTAGTTTAATTGCATTCCTTCTTGTCATATTAATTTCTGACTGTGTAAAAAATCATCCTTCCTTCGTCTTGTAGGTCCTTTTTAGGTACTAGAAAACCACAGTGAGGTATCTCTGAGGCCTTCTATTCTTCAGGCTGAAGAACTCTAGCTCTTTCAGCCTGTCTTTGTAGGAGAGATGCTCCAGCCCTTTGAGCAGCTTAGTGACCTCCTCAAAACTCACTCCAACGGGTTCATGTCTTTCTTGTGCTGGGGACCCCAGAGCTGGGTGCAGCACTCCAGTTGGGATCTGAGCAGAGCAGAACAGAGGGGCAGAATCCCCTCCCTCACCTTGCTGGCCACACTGCTTTGGATGCAGCCCAGGACACAGTTGGCTTTCTGGGCTGCAAGCTCACACTACTGACTCATGTCCAGCTTTTCATCCACAAGGCTTTGCAGTGTTGCTCTCAATGACTTCTTCTTTCAGGCTGTCCTTATGTCTGGGGTTGCCCTGACCCAGTTACAGAACCTTGCACTTGAACTTCATGAGAGGGTTCTCTTGGGCCCAGTACTTAAGCTTGTCCCTTTGGGTGGCATCCCATCCTTCTGTTGCGTCAATTGCACTGCTCACGTTTGTGTCATCTGTAAACTTGCTGCAGGAGCACTTGACCTCCCTGTCTGTGTCACTGAGGAAGATCTTAAAGGGCACTGGTCTCAAGATACAGCCCTGAGGAACCCCACTTGTCAGCAGCCTCCATGTGGACAAGGATCCTTTGACCAAAACTCTCTGGCTGCATCCATCCAGGCATTTTCTTGCCTATCAGTCCACTCATCAAATCCATGTCTCTCCAATTTGGAGATAAGCATGTCATGTGGGACCACTTTGAAGACCTTACAGAAGTGTAGGTTGATGACATAGGCTTATCATCCCGTGTTGATGTTTGTAGTCATTTCATCATAGAAGGCCATCATATGGGTAAGGCATGATCTGCTCTTAGTCTCCAGGTGTGGAGAGAACACTGTGCTCCTGATCCCTTCAACGTCTTTCCAACAGACATGAAATCCCTTTTGATATTTCACAATCTCGTTGCAGCCTCATTCAACCCTACATGAAAGAGTAGGAGTGGCTGATAATCCTCTGGTTTTACCAATTCTGGTAAACTCTTTGTAAGATGATGAATGTGGCCCTGATAGGCAGCAAGTCTTGCTAGAGAGGTTGAATGGTAAATGGCTGCTTCCATGTGTCTCAGTGAGGATTCTTGAGTAATTACCATGCTTCATGCACTCATTCTCATATGATTGTACCAGTTTTATAGCACTGTCCTCTTCTTGTTCTTGACTACTTATTGTGGAGTTTTCTCCTCCCGGCCTCATAGTGTCATATTTTTTGGTAGCAAGGGGGAGACTCTTCCTTTTTCTCCAAGCAAAGATGAGAGTCCAGTCTCCCTTGCCTTACAAATCAGCCAAGCCTATCTCAGGGTTGGATGCTAATGTACCTTCTGTTTCCAAGGTCTTAAAGCAGCACTGTCTCTCTGCCTGTGTCAGTGCATAATCCAATGCATCAGTCTCCTGCTTGGATTCCTGGATAGTATGCTGCCTGATGAGCTCCTTACACAGCATGACAACCTGCACAAAAAGCAGACTATCTATCTGGGCACACTTGCACCCATGATGCCTACCTCCCTACCTCTGCCTTCAGGGCCCAGGGGAGCCTTCAGATTATGGAGTTTCCTGCAGCTGAGGGTCCAGGTAGTTCTTTTAGTCTTCAGCAAGTCTGTTTGGGTCTAGACATATAACCAAGGTGGCTGTGGTTTCTCTTGGTTTTAGCCGGACAGCTGTGATATCTAGATGCCATTTTTGTTACAGAAGAAGACTGCTTCCTCTTCCTCCCTGAGTAGAATTAAGTGGCATTTTCTGTGTGCCCTTCCTAGAGAACTCCATGTCCTGACCACGCCCTGGTCACTCACTCTCCAGGGCCATTTAAATCTGCTGACAGCACTCACACCGTGTCAGCCTCACTCATGAGAGCTGATGGTTCCTGGTCTCTCAGCTCTTAGTCATGTTTCTATGACTGTGGAGGCCCTGCCCAGCTTTTCCTAGTGCTCACCCCCAGAACTTGCCATGGCTGCTGCTGCTGTTGCCGCTATCACTGCTGTGTTTGTCTGGCTGACCTTGATAATTAAAGTATGTTTTAATTAATAACTAAAATACATTTTAGAAAACTATTGTATTAATTCCTAGATTCAGTGTATTCCATGGCAGGTGATTAAGAAAATGCTCTTTTGAATGAAAGGGATCTTCTTAAAATTCTTCATAAACTTGAAGACCATAGTATTACATCAGGTGTATTAATCAGGAGGAATTCATCTTTTTACCCATAAAATACTGTTTAGGTAAGATATGCAGAACTTCAGAATTTCATATAGTATTCTCATTTAACAGCCATGACTTCAAAGAAAATGCACAGATCGTGACATCCCTTACATTTACAATACTGTAGGTGTGGGATAAACAATCTCTGCTAACCTGAGAAAAATAATAGTTTCCTTTTAAAAGAAAAAGCAGAAGGTGTAGGAGTAGAGGAAGAAGGATTGTTGAGCAAGTTAATTAGAAAGAGCCTGAGGGAAAAGTTAGGAAATTAAAACCCATAGAATCAGCATGACAGCAGCTAAAAATATATCGTTACAAGATACACTGAGGGTGGGGAGCAGCAGGGAGGCAAATAAAGAATTTGATTAAACAGTAAGGCATTTTTTCAGGCATTTTATTTCTGTATTTCTTGTGATCCAGCCTCAGTAAAACAGTGGAGTAATAATTACACTTCACAAATTCATGCTAACCTTCAGAGATTAGATTCTAACCAACAGAGATTACTGCAAAGTTAAATATTCAAGACTGACATTTGCATATCAAAAGACAACAAGTCACAAATAGATGACTGGTATGTGACACAGTTTGGATACAATTTTAAGAGGAATGAAAATCTAAAAAAGGAAAAGTGGAAAAAATAACCTTAGTACATATTTTGTAGAATTTATTTTGAGTAATAAACAGTTGAGAAGTTGTAGTGTGTTGCTGTGGATGGTAGTAGAAAGGTAAGAAAATTATGAAGCAGATTTTAGAGACAGTTTTTATTTTAAAGGTTTATGTAGCTCTCCAGGTATGATCTGTTCTAATCTTTGATCTATTCTAATAGTACTTTTCTTAAATAGAGAAAATAACATATAATGTTGAGTATTGCTTTATTAAATGGGAAATGTATCCCTCAGTTCTGCATGTACATGTGCCAGAGAAAACGTCCAAAATGTGTTAGAGCAAACAGGCTTTTTGTGACTGTTCATATTGCCTGAATTTTCAGAAGTTAGGGGCATGCCTACATATTTACACATACATGAGTAGGTAAAACAAATTTGTACAACTATAAAAAAAAAGTACATTGAATAAGCACACTTGTGTGTTTTTCAAGACAATATAACATAAGACATGTTATATGAAGTCACAATACACTTTGAAGAGGTGAACTATGTGGTTTCCTTGTGTGTCCAGTTCTTTGGTTTTTTTCCATGAGGTAGGCTTTGTTGGTTGCTTTCTTTTAACAGGATCAACAATGTTAGTTTAGTATCTAAATAATGACATTTACTAAAAGAAGTGGGTAGAATTTTTGAGAGCTTTACTATTCTATATTATACCTCACTAAGGTGAATTTTTATAAATGATTACTCTAATGCCTTAAACATCCCATTGTCATTGTTTGAATATTTCTCATGACATAGCTTATTGTAGTTTTCTGTCAGTGTTCAGAATTATTACATAATATTGGGTCAACATTCATATTTAATAGCTCCTAATTAGACTCCTCCTAATTTCCTTTGAAGTACACAATCTGTTCTCCAACTGAAGTGTGGATTCCTTGCATATGAAAATTAATTAATCAGTACATGTGTTAAGTGATTAGAAGCACAAATTGAAAAAATCTGTGGACTTGTCAGAAAGGGATACATCTGCTGAAGTCCCTTTCATTCGTTTCTTTAAATAACTGAAACATTTACACTTTTTATTTCCCCAGCTTTTTTTTTTCCTTAGAGGAATTGTTGGTAGGTGGTGACTTCCTAGGGCAGAAAGCACCACTGAATGAACGCACAAAAAAACTGTATTCCTTTGCTGCTTCTCTTACAGGTGCTTCGTGCAAAGCACGTATCCTTATTGTATGTTGGGTTCCCCGTATGTGAAATGAAAGAGACTTTTTAGCAAAGATCCTGGTTATTTTCTTCACTCTTTGTCTCTCCTAAGTGGAAACAATTTTGTTTTAAAGTCCCAGGTCATTAACCTACAGTGGGTTATTGTCCTGGTTACAGGTTAAATAACCTATGAAGTATTTTGTTTCATGGAGCTTTCTGTTTTGCATAGCTGATTGAGGCTTGTTTAGTGAACCATGATACAGGTAGTTTTGAATGCAATTTTTTTTTTCCACCTAAGCTAGGGAACAGTTTTTCTCCCAGTATTTGAATTAACTGTCAGCAATACAAAATGTTACAGTGTGGCATGTCATTGAGTTTACAGGTAGCGGAGGAATACTGTGAAATTTGTTTATATTGAATAGAGATAGTCTTTCAGATTTCAAGTGATGCAGCTGAGCTCCTAAAAGGTCTTTAGAAAGAAGCAGTGATTTGTCCTTCCAATTATAAAGCCACAATCAAGGTAGGTTTTGTGTATCTTCAGAGAAAATTCATTAAAATTAATATGCAAATATATCCACAAGTTCTGTATGATGTTTCTCAATAAGAACATTTTCACTGTTTTGTATTAATTCTGTATGGTTTGATGATTAGGTAAAATGCATTACAAAACCTTCTTAGAGCTTAAAATTAATGTAAAAATATTTACAAAATATTTAGGAGTACTTAGTGCTTTTAAGCAGATAGTCTTTTATGTCCCAAGTGAGTAAAACTGGGTCTGGAATGTAGTTGGTTTCTCTTTGAGGACGCTTACCAGCCAAAGCAGTAGTTCCCAGACCAACTAAAACTGTGAGTTCCTCAGTCCTGCTGGCTGAGCAGTGGTTTAAGGGTTGGAGTCAAGAAACGAGTTCTGGCATCGGTTTGGAAGGTGTTTATTCAGTGGAGTCCATGTGCCAGAACACCCTCAGGACCCTTGTGCTCCCCTTTTGCCAGGTTGCAGCCTGGGAGGAGCACACTCTGGGCCAATGAGGGAAGGAAGGGGGGGCGGTCCAGGACAGGGTGATACCAGGTGATATTTTGGGAACAGGGATGGGGGTGTTTTGGAAGGGGCAAACCAAATACAGGAAATTAAACAAAATACAGATACAACTTTGAAAATCTCAGTCATGCATCGCAGTACTGGAAGACACTTTTCTGCCTTCCCCCTCACCCCTTCCTCTGTTCTAGAGAGATGGGAGGATCAGAAAGTTGTATTTTAACCTTTTTCCAGTTAACACTAAAGGTGTTAATCTTCTTGTTCTTTGAGGCCATTAGTTAAGGGCATAGACCATTCTGTGGGCAGTTCACTAAATGCATTGCCTCGGAGTTGCAATGCCTGACAAATTTTAAGTTTTACCAGGATGCAAATGTGTGAGAATCTGATGGGAGTTAAGTGATTTTGTATGGGAACTTAATTGTAGGTGTCACCATGACCCCTTGTTATGTCATCTCTGATATGTATGAAGTAATTGCTTTCAGTGCTTTTCAGTGAAGTCTGTTTCAATAAAATATAGTGGTTTGTTTATACCCTACAGCAATGGCTGTGTCCTTAGGTAGCTAGAATCTTCAGCAACTTCTGATGCTGTATTTACATTAAGTTCTTATGGGCCATTAGAGTAGTGGATTTGTCATGCCACGTTTGGGTAACAAGTTGTGTATGACTAACTAATTAGTTCAAGGCGTTACAAACACGGGTTTTGTCTCCCAGTTGTTTTACATGCAACTAAAAAGCCAGTCCCATTTCAGGTAATCTGCCCTTTTCCTGAGGTAATTTCTGGATTACTGTATGGGACAGGGCACATGGTCTGAATGTGTTTATCCAAATAATACTTCTAACATGATTCATGGAGCTTCTTGTTTGTTATAGCCCCACTACATACGTTTTGGATGAAGATGAGCCTCGCTTCCTTGAGGAAGTTGATTACAGTGCAGAGAGTAATGATGATCAAGATGTTGAATTAGCTGATAATGCAGCTGATTATGAGGCAACAAATCAGGATGACGGACTTTCAGACTCAGATTCAACAAGGATACTCCCTTCTTGAACCAGCTTTGCTGCCAGTAACAGGAAATAATATATCCTGGATTTCCAGTCATGTACTTCCTTGCTGTTTTCTCAAAGGGGATAAGCTTCAGTTAACACAAATAACTGAGGCCTGCATAGCTCAAGGACAGTAAATATTTCTGATAAATTTGCATTTGTTTTATTTAAAAGGAAGTCTGTGTATTCTTTAAGCTCTAAATAGATAAATTTATTTACTGGTTCATTTTCTACTAAGTAGTACTGCATGACATTTTGTGTCCTTAAACCCTTTCTTCAGAAAAATGGATTATAATTTTCAGTGTGTCAGAGTACAGAAACTAATTTTTTGTGGTACATTTCTTTGAGTTGCTTCCTGAAAAATACGTATGTACAGGTTTTCTAAATTAATTTATGTCTGTGTATATGCGCGTGTGTATACTGAGGTGAAAAGGTTATTTTTTGACATTATTTCAATGATACTTGATTATGTTGGAAGCAATGTAGTGCCTGCTCTAAAACCATTCAGTAATTACTAAATTAAAAATGAGAACATGATGTAGGAATTTTTGCACTTGTTTCTTGCTTCTTATGATTATGTGGTTTCGCCACTGTATTAAGGGAAAATTCTTACTAATGTCTGTTCAGAGTTCAGGAATTTTGCACAGTGACCAGTGCAGCCTGTGATTAGAAGAACTAGACTCTTGTATAAAACTCACCCATAAAATAGGCATGATTTAATTTAATTCTTGTTAAGTGTACATGTCTAAAGGAAGAGGTCAGGTATATACACTCTGTGTGTATGTTTTTCTTCTTGAATATGCATGCAGTTAAAAATGTTCACTTTACCGAAGGCACATTAACTATATACCCAACTCAACTGCTTTAAGGGGGATGGTGCATTTTGGTTTAAACCTTTTTTGCCTGATTGCGACCTAGTACTAACTCTGCTCTGATAAGGAGATTGGACTGTAACTTGCTGAGGTCTCTTCCAAGCTGAATAATTATTCTGTGATTCTGTATTCTTCATGTTTAAAGTCAAGCTGTCAGGTATGGGATTTACACTTCTTCATCTCCTATCTTCTAATTCTTATTGCCTCTTAAAATAAGATGTAATAGAGAAATGAAGAGGGTTGTAGTCCGTGGTTTACAGAATTGACATGTTTTGCAGTGAAAAATACTTTTCAAAAACTATTGTTACTTTATGTGACCCAGTTGTGGCATTCATTTTCTTCTGCATGTGCAAGGGCTTTAAGAACATGAAGAATAACACTTTTAAGTTATAGCAGGTTTTCAACCAATGTATTTTCTGTATGTTTGTTGTTCCAAATAAAACTGTATTTTGGAGGGGAAGGATGTCTTCAGTAGAGGGATTAAAAAAGAATAAAATTTATGAGAATGAAGTTCTCATATTTCCGTTTCTTGTTTTCTCATGTATCCGTGTTTTTCAGCCAGGAGATGGATTTGCACCAGGATCTGTTCTTTCAAATTCAGCATTGTATGGTAATGCCTGTCCATACTACCCGGATTCTGAAACTGGGGAAGGCGTTTTGATCCCTATTTATAGGCAACTGAATTTTTGTTTAAAGACTTAAATTTATATTAATAAATATGCAAAGACATGTAGGGATGGAAAACATGGAAAGGTTGGAAACATTTAGAGTGTTGTTCCTTTATAAGTTTTTCTCTGTAGTGAAAATTATCTTTTGTTGTTTTCTGTGAACTACATACTGTAAATAAGAAAATTAATTTATTACCCTGTTGAAGAGGAGCCTTCTGCATTGAAAGCAGAGGAATTTGGGAATCTGTCAAATGGAAGAACTAACCTTGCCACAGACTTTGAATTTTCAGTCCGATGACAGCAGTTCAGAATGCTCATATGACTGCCCTGTCAGTCTTATACTACTTATCTACATAGGTTTTCATCCTAAATGGCTTCTACTTCAGTGGGAGCAGTATTCATAAAGAAAGTTATTCATAAACAATTTCACTTAAATTTCATGGAATACAGGATGCCATGTTTGTTGACTTCATTGTGCATGTTCTTAGGTTTCATTTGAATTTGCATTAATCTTGGAACACTGTTTTTATACTACTGGAGAGACTAGAAATATACTTCATCCATTTAGAAAGAACTGTGGTTTAGTAGTACAAAATTGTCTTTTCCTTCTGAGTATGTATGTATATTTGTTCTTCTCATGATTCCTACAGCTTTTAATCTGTGCAAAAAAAAAGAGTTATCAGCTATATAATATCTTAGGATAACACATTTTTACATTAGATTGTAATGCCGTTATGCATTAGATATCACTTAGGTGTAGATGTCATTCTGGTAGCTGTTGGCCTGAGCTTCTACCAGTGTAATTCTAATTCAAGAGGTGAAACCTTGTCCCTTTCTTACATATTGTTGAAAATGCAAAGGTTGTTACCTCAAACATTATCCAGTACTTGCCTTTTGGAAGGTAAAATCTCCATTTGTGCTTACAGGGATTCCAGTTAATGGGAAGAACTGCTGCAGTGAGAACTGCTTCATACTGCTTATCCCTTCTCCGGTACCTGTTGCCATTGTTGCAGTGGTGTTGATGGACAGATGCTGGTGCCCCCATTTATGTATTTTGGTGAGAAATCTGGTGTTCAGCTGAAAAAGGCACACTTAACACTTGAGCACACATCCTATTCTGTTACTGTGGCATTCACCCTGAAGGAATGGGCAGAATGATAGCAAAGAATGGCAGTGTATTGGACTGTCACAAATCAGTCATTGAGCATGGTCTGTCCCAGACAATTAACTGTCTTTATTCTATGCATTGGCTTTTCAGTTGGGCTTTGGTTTTAAATGATGGTGTTTGCTATAAGCACTTGTTCTGTATAGGCAAAGAACATATCCCTAAGTCTTCCTCCAGAAATAACAACAAATAAGACTATAAATAATAATTACGTCTGTGCTATTTACTGTCTTGCTTCTAAGTAATTGCTGGACAATAAATTACTCTATTCCCTTTCCAGAAACAATTCAAGTTGCATCAAAATTTTGGTACTGTGTCTTCACTGATGATATCCCTGGTGTAATATAACTTAAAGCAGTTTGTGCCAAAATCTTACCTGGTCATTTTTTGAGGTGGATGTCTTTATCAGCCTGACTTACCAGGGAGTTTGGTTTGAATCTCAAATAAGACTGCAGAAGCACTAAACACTGTTCACAAAGTGCAAAAATACAAGCTTTCAGATAATTTCTGTTGTAATGCTGTGATATAATTGTTGCAGTGCTATTATGCATGCCGCAAATAACAATACTTATTAATAAAAATGCATAATAAAGAATTAATTACAATCTTTTGCTTTCCTATTATTGGTCATTGATGATTAAGGATTCCTCATCCTAGCATTTGCAGCAATCTTCTTACCAGTAAGGAGAGCAGTGTGCATAGCATTTTAAAAAAAACCACTTGTTTTCTGTGAAATTAAACTCAGTGTGCTACAGGCTTAGAGTAGCATTTGCATATTAATTGACTGAATTGTAACTATCTAAAAATTTTTGAGATTCACCAATATTTGTAAAACTTATGAAGACTGGGTGAACCACAGTGAAGCTCTGCTGAGCACACAGAGGAGTCTTCTGGTGAAAGTCTTTCCCTCCCACACAATAACCTGATCTAGGAAAGGCACAAGATTATTCCTCAATAAGTGATCCCTTTACATTTCAACTCAGAATGCAGTTGGGGATTTATTTTTACTATATATGTTTTTGTAGTAACAATTTTAAGATTTCAGCAATTTTTTGAGGGAAAGTTTGAGGTAAAATGAGAACATCTAGTTTTATGCAGCTGTCTAACAAGAGCAAGTGATTACTAGGAATCATCAATGTGACTTTTGTAAATACAGGTACAGTTTATTTAACTACTGTCATGTTACTTTAAGTTGAACAGCTTCACAAACTTTGTTGTTGAAATTATTTTAAGGATCTACAATAGTCACAGTGTCAAATTAGACTTAGGATTTCTTTCTTTATCAGTGTTTCTGACATCATCAGGATGCAAGTTATTTGAGATGTGAGCTCACATCTTGTTTGCTTAAGAAAACAAAGTTGCATTGAAAGATGGGCTTTAAATACAAAATGCCAGCAGTGACACCTAGTAAAGAATACATTGTCTTGGCTATTTTTAACAATATCATATAAAGAATTAATCTAGGCCCTAAACAATGTAAACTTCAAAAGTATGAAAAACACCCCCTTAATTCTTGTTATTAGAAAAAGTTAGGTGCTGGTGGTTTTTTTGTTTGTTTGGGGTTTTTTTGTTTTGTTTTGGGTTTTTTTGGTTTTTGTGGGTTTTTTTGTGGTGGTTTGGTTTGGTTTGGTTTGGTTTGGTTTTTTTTTTCTTAAAAAAGAAAACAAAACCAAACATAAAACCAACAACAAAGAAAGAAACAAAAAACCCCCCACCAAAAGACAGTAGGGTACACTTAGTACAGCTCTTATTAGAGCTCTTGTGCAGCTTTTGAAGCAGTTCAGAAAGAGTAATTGGTGCAAAATATGGGTTTATCATCAAAGGAAATGATGCACCATAGGATTTGCTGATACAAATTATGTGGTTATGAAATGTCCACCAGGTGCTGCCTCTCGTTGCCCCTGCAAAATTCTTACCACAAGATGTTTGTGCTTAGAGTGTGCCCTTCTTTCTGGCATGGAGTTATTTCTCATGCAGCTTTTTTCATGGTAGGTCAGAAGAGTATATACTAGCAGCACCTCATTATTAAATAGCTACTGTCAATTTTCACTGGGCTGAATGATAACTAATAAAATAATCTGTCTAACAAATTCTAGAATAGTGGAATTCCCTACTTCCATATGTGAAATGCTGCTGTTAACACAGAGAGGGCGTATTGACTTTAAATTACCTGAAATAAGACTTTTCTTTAGCTGTCCCTTCAGACATATAAAAATAATAAATTACTATGGTAGTATAAAATCCTCTTAGCTGATAGCATTGCATTCATGCTCATTTTGGTCCTGAAAGAAAATAGACATGAAAAGATTTCAGTACAAATGAGACATGAAGCACAGAAAATAAGGAAGACAAATGGTTTTTAGTACTTTGTGTAGTATTTGCTTAATGGTGCTGTATTTACATAAACCTTAATGATAGTCCATCTGACCCCTCCGATTAAAATGATTCAGTTGTACATTTTATGAAGACAAACTGAAATGAGATGTCCTGCACTAACCTTCAGCCAACAGGCTGTCTTAATACTTGACCTTTATCATCATCTCACAAAATTTAGCACTTTATACTATACTAAATGAAAAATCCTAAACTGGGTCAGACAGTATTCCAAAATAATAAATGCCTTGGGTTTTGTCCCGAGAAGATTGTTGTAAAATTTTCAGATTCTCTTTAACAATCATCCTCCTCTGTTCTGGCTTTTGTGTAATCACAAAAGACACAAGTCCAATTTAAAAGACATTGTGCTTGTGCACACTTTTACACCGGTTCGGTTTAATCCATGTCTGCTCTAGTTTACTTTGCTCTTTTAAAGCATCCAGTCTAGACAAGTCAGTCCTTTAGCTTAAGTGATGATCCAGTGGTGTTGTCCTCTTCGTTTGGGTCTGTTGACAAAAGCTTTCCCTTATTGTGGGAGTGCATTTTTTAATTTTAGGTTTTATTTATAAGTTAATGTTCCATTGTAAAATGGTTTGTTCTCTGTACCCCTATTTCTGTTACCCCATTTGGTTCCTTCCTGAGTTTCCCCGCCAAAAC
>JBBMKD010000115.1:37180552-37203999 GCA_037834095.1 Argya squamiceps
CTCTTAAAATATAGCCGTCTCGTTACCTGTGCGGACGCTAGCCGGCTTGGCGGGCACAGCAGCGGGACGGTAATATCTTATGAATCTCATCAGTCAGTATTGCTTGAAAATGCTGCTGATATCAAATGTATACCTGATTGTGTTCCAGAATGGAAGGAGACTCCCCAGATCATCTGTTTAAGTACAGTAGTTCATTCATCAGTATGTCAGGTACTTGTTCCTTTTGTCCAAAGACAAAATATTTAGAACAAAAGTAGACAATATTTTAAAAGAATAATTTTTCAAATCTATGTGTGAATTCAAAGACATATTAACTCTAAAAATCCCTTTCCGCTAAGCACCTGACACCAGTCTAATTGAGAGATGGATCAAGTCTGATGTACTCATGCAGGGGGCCTCCTGGTAAGCTAATTCTATAAGGAAGCCAAGTCACATGGTGTTCCTTCCCATACAGCTTCCTCTGTTGAGGAGAGAATACTGTCAATCACAGCAGAGGAAGAAGTCTTCACATTGACATTCACCTCGCTGTGTCTGCCTCTATGGTACAGTTAGAGGGACAGAAGGATAAATTACAACTTGTGATTATTAAAGGCCACATAGACTGGTGCTTAAGAAGATCCATGCCCCTCCATGACTTATCCACCAAGGCAAGGTGGCTGTGGGGGAAGTCCCCCTGTCAATGAAAGCAAATGTAATGAGATAAACACAGATAAACCCTTTGGTTTGTAGATGTGAACAGTGGAGGCAGATAGACCCTGTGCAATGACTTGGCCATGTGTGAAACTCCCTTTCCACAATCCTTCCATGAGCTTCCCACCATGCCATAGCTGGAGGCCCTGATGAGACACTGCTTGCTGACCTGGGTCCTGGCTACTGGCACAGCTGTGGGAACATCCCCACAGTTGTATGAGAGGTAATGCTGGAGGTGTGAGCAGGGTTGATGAGATGGGATCATTGACCAATCAAGGATTCAAGAAGGAAAACACCAGCACAGAAATCGTAGGGAAGACCAGGGGAGCAGCTAGGTAGGAGTCGCTGGCTGAGTCACTGGTGCCAATGGGTGCTAGTGGGTGGCAGGTGTCTCTCTGTGGGGCTGATCATTGCATGGAAGCCCACCCTGCATGGAGGACCAACCCCTACCTGAACTCCAGAGCTTTCTTGAAGTGATCAGCAGACTTGGACTTAGAATAGCAGATCACTAAATCTCAGCTGCCTTTTGTCCATGGTAGGCAGTGAGTAAAAGCACAGAATTATAGAATTTCACTGGTAAAAGATGTCTATGACCTTTGAGTACAACCATTAACCTAACAGTGCCAAGTCCACCACTAGACCATGTCCCTAAGCACCACATCTGAACACCTTTTAAATAGCTCCAAGGATAGTGACTCAAGCACCTTCCTGGGCACACTGTTCTGATAATCCTCTCAGGGAAGAAATCTTTCTTAGTATCCTGTTTCAAAACTTCCCTGGTGCAACTTGAGGTCATTTCCTCTTGTCCTGTCACTTGTTACATACAAAAAGAGACTGACCCCCACCTGGCTAGAACTCCTTTCAGGTATTTGAAACCAGGATCTAACTACAACATCATTGCTGTTAAATTTAGTGATTTACATCACAAGGATTTATGTTCATCCTTAGCAGGTGCTCATACAAATGTAATAACATAATTGGAGTCCAACAACAAATCTTTAGAAGTATTTTCCAATTTGAAGGTGGAAAGAATGTATCTGAGATCCCAGCTTTATGTGTGGGAGGCCTTGTGTGTTGATTGAGCTCTGGGGTTTGCAGGAAGAGACGTTTAAGCCAAATGTGTCTGCCTGGAGTCTGATTAACTCTCAGGAAATTTGAAAAGACATTTTCTCATTCCCGGCTGAAAGGTTTGATATGTTTCTAATTGCTAAAGGTTTAAATTATTCCAAAAGAGGAAGAGAAGAAGTTATGATATGTCATAGTAAGGATATGGAAAAGGGATTTCAGAAGCCTAAATGTACTTATTTTTAATGCATAAAAACAAGAATGATAAGGGGACATGACATAGTTCAAGTAAAATAAATCCAGTACAATTTCTGTGATCACTAAAACTCTGAGTTTCTAAAATTTAGTTATTTGGTGAATTTTTAAGCTAATTAAATTTTAGTATTGTCTTGATTGGAAAAAATAAATTTCCTGGTATACAGGGAGAAGAAGCAGTACAGTACTGTTTCCTGCAAAAGACCACTTACCACTTCAAGGCTACAGCCATGTACAGCATGAACCCTAGCCAGTTTTCTCTTCTACTTTTTAGTGACCTCCTTGAAAGCTCCTTTCATAATGTAGGTCAATGCACTTTCCAGATCAAGGTTTGTAAAATGGGATGGGCATTTATATTATATCATTTAAGGATAAAAAATATTGATTGCTATAATAAAAGCTGTAGTGACTGGTAGTACACTTAGAATGCATTGCCTGATAGTATTACATATGTAAAATATTCACATGCCCACATGATCCCAGCTATTAAAATAATCCCCTTAGGAATTATAAAACTGTGAAAAAGCAGCCCACATGGCGTTCTGTGGAGTGTAGCATGTTTCAAAGTTGCAAGACTGTTCTGAGGAGAATCTGTGTCTTATTTTTATACAGACTTCCTGTTTATGCATCTGAAATTTCATTATTTTCACCATATATTTCATTATTTTCACCATTTTCACCATGGCTGCCAGTAAATATGTTATAACAAAATGAACAGCAGACCAGTACTATTTGCACACCAGTACTATGGAAGTGCTGGAGGAGAAAGCCATTTTTGTGGACAGGAGAATTTCCAAGCAGCAGTGAGTGTCAACTAAATGTCATATTTATATTGTATTTCCCTGGTGACTCTCCTTTTGAATGGGTGTCTTTAATGATGAGGCAAGCCTTGGCCTAATGGAGTGGTGAAGGAGGTGTCTTTCAACAAACATTGACCATGAAATGCTAGTACAAATCATTAAATAATACTTAACCTTCTTCCTCTGGTTTGTTTTAATTTACTCTGTTGTATTGAATAATCAGCGATTAACCCATAAATGAGGTGATACCAGAGGTATCTGTATGATAGCAAAAATATCCACTGTTTCTTTATACTGACACAATTTCCATATTGATATGTTTCTTTTCTCACAGTCTGGAAAAGATATAGGACCTGTGCTACTGAACCAGGGAAAGGGTTTGTAACCTCACGCTGCCATTAGCAAGTGTTTACAGATCTAGGAGAGATATGAGGAGCTATTTAACCCAGACATGATGTAATTGCCCCTAGCAGAAACAGATTATTTAAAGCCCTGCACCAAAAGAAGCTTGTTTTGTTTCTTTTCATTAATTGACCATATTTACTCAGTCTATGCAGATGTTGCTGTTTTCAGTATTGTTTAATATCTTCACTTAAATGAAGTGCTGTGGCGGTTTTCTGTGAAAAAAAAAGTGAAAGTCCTGTGCTACAGTTTTTCTGTCCTATTAAATATTCTGTTTGCTGTGTCTGAGATTATAGATGACCACAGTCCTCTTGTATTTTTAGGTGGAAAGGGCTACAGACACAAGCCAGTGAAAACCACAGTGCCTGTTAAGACTTAATCGATGTGCTAATGATGTGTTAAACTATTATTGTGAGTTCAACATTAACAGGTAGGAATCTAAACAAAGGAAGAGCAGGACTGAAGCCCTCTATTATTTTGACTTTGTGAAATAAAAATACAGTGGTGAACATCACTGTATTTAAAATAATAAATAAACAAATAAATAAATAAACAAATAAATAAATGTTTCTAAGAGTCCTGCAAGGAACTGGAGGATTTTAGTTTCAGAATAACTTGAATAGTATGAAGTTAATATGGCAGGAGATCCTGCACTGAACAGTGGGTACAAAACAACCTATCAAATGCAGTCATTAAGTATACAGAGTGTCTGCCATGAACAAGGCACAGATGTAAGGGAAAAAGTTTATGCCTGAAGATTGCATATCAGACCTGAGAGAGCCTGTATGGGCAACTTTCAAGTTGTTGAATGCAGCTTTATTACTATACTAATGCAATTTTTTATGGAGCACACAGTTGCATTCCAGGAACCAGAAAATGCTGTTTCAGTCTCACTAGTTTCAAATGATTTCATTAAGTTACATGTGTTGAAAAAAAAAATCATCTGACAAAAGCATATTAATCTCTGTATTAACTTCTGTAGAGCACATGGACATTTTGACAGGGTAACTGTAAAATACTATTAATTTATTTACGCAGTAAGAAAGTTCAGGATTGCCTAAAGTATCCCCATACGAGAATTCAAATTATTTTTTTCATCTTGTGCTTATTTTGAAAGGAGAGAATGGAAAATAATCATGTTTAAAGCAGAATGAGAAATAGTAACTTGCAAAAACCAAACATGTCCAGTGTTATATCCTCCACTTCTTTGGGATATAAGTTGCTTTTATTTTAAGGTTTTTTGAGAGGGATATTATTCATGTTTCTATTTGCTCTTTGTGTCAAGGCAAAAAGCGATTATTGCTCTTCGATTCCACAGACCTTGGGAGAAACAAAGTTCCAAAAGGCAGAAGGAGGATTGCAAACTTGAAGTCTGTGTTTGATGTTTGGGATCATAATTGAAATTATGAAAGTAACTCTCTTTAATGTCACAAAGAGATTAAAAGATGTCATGCATGTCCTCATTAGCCTAGAAATGGACCACAGAAAGAATTAATTTTGGGATGCTGGTAATGTAAACCTGCAAAAGAAAATTCCTGTCTGCTGTTTATTTTTTTTCCTACAGCAATTGCTAAAAATACCAGAGAAATACAGAAGACATAAGACTACGAAACAACATTTTGGTGATTCAGCATGGCTAAAAACAAACACTGGGATTATTAGTAGCTTTGTAACAAAAAACCACGATAATTGCTGTCTTCAACTTTCCTCAGTTTTGCTGGGGGTACAACATCCTGTTAAATATGTTCTGAGTGGAAACAGAATAAATGGTTTGCTCTAAGTTTAGGTCCTGGCCAGAATATTAAAAATTCGGTTTTGAAAAATAGCCCTTGCTTTACTTATGTTGTCTTCCAAGACCTAATGGATTTTAATATGGGGATTAAACTAAAAGAGAGGAAAATTTAGAACAGATGTTAGGATGAAATTCTTTACTGTGAGGGTGGTGAGGCCCTGGAACAGGATGCTGAGAGAGGTTGTGAACTCCCCATCCTTTGCATTGTTCAAGGCCAGGCTGGATGGGGCTTTCAGCAACCTTGTCTAGAGGGATGTGAACCTGCCCATGGCAGGGGGTTTGGAACTACATGATCTTTAAGGGCTTTTCCAATACAAACAATGCAATGGTAATACCACCAACCTAATATATGAGGCGAGAATTGAAATAATGGAATTTATGAAATTACCAGCCTGTTTTTCAGAGAGCAGATATTTGCTTGGTCAAGTTCCCACCTTTAAGATACTTTATTCAGTTCTTCTTTTTATTAAAAGAAAAAAAAAAGGGGGGAGAAAGAAAGGAGATTGCATTGGTCGAAAGATGGCAGTCGCACTGTGAGCTTGTTTTCTGAGCCCTTCTCTCCTCTGCAGACGTTGAAGACATGTTCTGTACCATGCCATCCTTCCTTACAGAGGACACAGCAGCTGTGGGTCTGTGATGTGCAGGGCACAGCACAGCAGGCAAATGCTGTCTGCCCATAGACAGGTACCATGAACAGCAAACAGGATGTGTGGAGAGAGGGAAGTATTGGGAAAGCATATCCTGGGGGCTGGGACAGGATAGGAACTTTGGAGATGGCAGGGTCCCCATGCCAACACCAGAGATGGTCCCAGATGGCCCCAGCACGCAGCTGGAATGGGTGGGAGAGTGGAATGGGGTGAGGCTCTGTGGGCAGGCAGGCAGAAAGCAGGGAGGGTGAGCCAGGCACAGGATCTTCCTGAAGACCCCACAATGCATGAGCCTCACTCCAGAGATCTCATGAGTTCATACCACACTCCTCAGGCTCAGGAAGAATTAATGTTCACTCTCATGCAATCTGCTTCAGCATTCTGAAACAAAAATTACTTATCTAGGGGGATTGGTGTGTCTTCTCTTTTCTTTATGCTTGTATAATATGAGAAGACAATGTTCCCTGATGAATGCACACCTTTCCAAACGTACTGAGCTCTTTAGACCTTATTGTAAAGAAGTATGGGGAGAAGACAGAAGCAGATTGAGGCATATTCTAGGCCTGGAACAACTATTTTTAAACTTTGTTCTCTCTTTGTTTGCTCTGTTCTCATTTGGCTTACTACCCTGGGGGAAGAGGGGTAAGATTTAAAGTTCACATGATATTCTACTTTTCTTTTTCTGCTTCTTTGAGATTGGAGGATTCTCATTAAACAAATTAACTAATTTTCATCTGAGAGAAGTCCAGAATTATGCTGTGATTTGGGAGCATAACCCCACTGCTGATTCTGGTTTGCCACAAGAAGGGGCAAGATCTGAAGTTTTAAATTTGTTTCTGTAGTAGTCTAGCAGACATTGCTGTTCTCAGAACAATATTCTAATTCAGTTTATGTTTCAAAACCATGAGCTGAGCTAAGGAATTTCACAACTGCTTGCTTCAAGGTCTGTTGTACTTAGCTCTTGGTGCTAAGGAGCTGGCAGGAAAATAGATGTGATCTCAAACTCTTTGATAAGACCCTGAATTTTAATCTGCCAGGGAACATATAGTTTACAGAGCTGAAGCAGTTTTACCTTTAAATTAGGTTAAGTATATGAAAAATACTTTCTCTTTGCTTTGAACTGTTCTTACAAATTATTTCTATTGTAACAGCTTTGTAAGAAACAGTATCACTATGTGATTGAATTTTGTGAGTTAACAATTCAGCCTAGATTTTGCTAAAAAATAGGCTGTATAATCCATTCCGTACTGAGACGCTTCTCTATCATTGCCAAAGTCTTTAATTTTGAAGTGTCATGATCTGACTTTATACAGTTTCTTCCAATTTTTTAATTGCAGGTTTTATTGCAATTGCAGGAGAAGGGAAGCAACGATAAAGTCTGTCATACTACACTAGAGATAAAATACAAGGAAAGGTAGCAGCCAAAAACCTGTGTGTTAAATATTAGTTAAGCTTTTTTTTTTCAGGCAGGCTCCTTTAGTACTTGATTCAGGACAACAGTGCTGCTGAACTTAGCATTGTTAACAGGCAGAAAAGCACAGTAAAACCTGTGCACAGCTAATGCCTGAGCAATACCATGATCAGCTGCAAAGGCAGATAATAAAAACTTCAGTGCCTCTAATTCACCAGAAGGGACACTGCTGAAAGATTTCGGTTAATGCAGTGAACTGCCAGATCTACTAACAGAGAAATAAGCCCAATTTCAAATGCTTGATAATAGAGCATATGACAAAAATTCAGGGGTTTGAAGATGATTATATTGCATAGAGGAAGATGCCCTGGGCCTTAGTAATAACCTGTAACCCTGCTGTGTTACATTAATCTTTCTCATGGGAGCAAAACTTATTTTAATATGAGTTAACAGGCATTGTACCACCTCAGTAACAATTCATGAAACAACTCCATAGAGCAAGAAAACAGCATCAGTTATTTGCAATGTACTGCAAATAGAGAATTACTTCATTTTGTTCCAGTGTAACTAAGAAAATATTTTTTCAGGACTTGCTGAAATTCTTTTTATTTGGAAAAAGATTATCCAGGTTACCAAAGGTTTTGTAGGTCTATGGAATCTTATTTCCTCTATTTCACACACTTTCATCACCAGTACATATATAGTTTGAAACATTGAGGACTTTTATCTTTTCATTAACTTCTCTGTCTTTGCTTTCTTATAATTCTGGCTGTATTTGTTTAATAGTCTCTTTAATAATGTTTCTCCTTCTGACTGACTGGTATCTAAATATAGGAAACTCACAGATGCAGGTTGAGATGTTGCAGCTGTAATGCATTTGGATGAAAAATGAAAAAGAGAAAAATCTTATTAATTTACAGACAACATTGTAGTTGACAGTTGCATAATGTGATGAAAAGGGTCTGTCCCTCATTTAGAAACTACTTGAATATGGCCTTGGGATAGGGAATTCCAGAACAAACTACATCTGATGCCCAGGAAGCAGAGACTGTAAAGTAGTTTTGAAGCAGAGACTGGCTTTTGCACCAAACCACTTGCAGGATATCAGTACGTAGGTGCACTACATATCAATAAAGTGATCAATTCTGTCTAAGACTGGCTGTGCAATTGCAGTGTTGATTACCATCTGACGTTTAGGCAAATCACTATCCCTTTTCGATAGCTCTGTCAGCTCATTAACTGAACCAAATGATTCACTCTTCTTAGCAAATCCAATTGAAAAAACTGCAAGGCTGAGGGGCAGGTTAAAATTAAAATAGCTATAGCCTGTAAGTTAAAATTTATGCCTTGAACTATTTTGTTTGTTTTACAGCAAATGAAAGCCAAACATTCTCTCAAATGCTTGGGAAAAAAATGCCTATGGCTTGCATATGTGTGATGATTAACTACCAGAGGCCAACAGGAGCTGTTCCCTCTCCCCATGTTCATAAAGGCAAGTCAAGAGTCTGCAGCTTTAAATTTTCCTAAAAGCAGTGCCTTGATCTGTCTATGGCATATGTTTGTCCACCTGAGTCCAGACAATGTCTGTTATAAATCACATTCTTTCTGTTGGGCTTTTATGAAAACCATGGCATGAACAGCAGTAGTCAAATGCTCATCTTTTGCTATGGTAATAATTCTGACACTGTTCCCCAAACTGAAGAATCATTAGTGTTGGTTATTGTTGGGTTCAAATGCCAGTATTAACCTTGCTCTGCCTCAGGACTGTTGATCTTGGCAACCAGGAAAACTTGAAAAATATCTGTAGCCTCTTTTTTTTGTGTGTGGGTGAGTTTGAACATGCACAGGTGTGAGGAGAGACAATAAAAAGAGCGTCTGGACAATAAAACAAATTTGGAGGTTTGAGATCCCAGGTGCAGCTAGCTATCAATCTACCTGACACATTCACCAGCACAAAACCACAAGCTCTTGTCATATAACCTTTTCTGTCAGATGGCCCTCCTTTTTTCTCTCTTTTTAGTTAATATCATGCATTCATCACTGCCTATTTTAAATAAATAGAAGCAAGTAGTGGAACATGTATTTACTTATGAAAGCAAATACATCTCATTTTAAGATTAACAACTGTATATACAAGAGAAAGTAGAAAGAAAATTAAATCATAACTGCAAAGAGAAGCTGACACCCCTTTAACTGCAGCTGTGTGACTTCTTTCACCATGTTCTTCAGAGATTATTTAGTCTGTTTTACCAAATCAATGAATAAAAAACATCCTTCTGTGCAAGAACCATTTGAAAATGTTGCTGAAAAGTATCTTAAGATATGCCAAGCAGTACATTTCTTTGACTTCACAATTTTTATGGATATCAAGTTTCTCTGGAGGCTCCTATTACTCTGTTCTTCAAGAACATTCACAGAAGCAGCATTTTAACTCACTAGGATGGCTCACAGGCACAGTCTAACATACTAGTTTCATTCAATGAGATACAGCCACAAATAACATCTTTGCAAAATTTTCTAAATAAAGCAGAAAAAATTAAAATCACAGGTGCTTGCATTTAACATAAAAGTAATCATGTTATCACATTAACACAGTATTTGTAGAATATGTTCCTTCATCTATGTGTTTCCAGCCATGGATTGAAATCCAGTTCACTCTTTCATAGGACAGATACATCGAACAGCAGAAAAGGACTTGGTGACAGTGTACAGGAACCGGACTTTATATTTGGCAGCAAATGTTACAAATCTAACAGCAAATGTTAAAAATAACACTCATAAAAAATTTTGTGGTAATCAAAATAAGATGCCAGAAATTTGGAAAAAAAATTTAAAGGAAGGCTAAAACTACATGACCCCATCCTTTATTTGTTCAATAGGTTAATGGAAATTTTTACCCTTTCTTTTCTTCATGAGAACTGGAGTTAGTACTGAATATTTCTGTAAAATGTTGTTGTTTTAACAATTGATAACTTCAGGGTGGGGGAACACAGTTGGTAAATTTCTGATTATCTCTGAACAGTTGGATCTGCACATGAGAAGTAGCACCTTGTGGGATGCCATGTAAGTCTATATCAGCTAAAAGAAAAATTTTGATTCAGGTGTGTTTTGAAGAGAAGATGTGATTCAGCTTTTATTATACTAATTATTCTACTGAATTGCTAGCTAATTCTTGTTGATTTTCTACTCAGTCTTCTCCAATGTAATACTTAGAAGCTTTTTAGGCCAAGGAAAGTTTTGCTTGCCAATGCTATAAAACAGCTACCATTTTTCCTATACAAGTGAGCTGTATCTGTGCCAGGAAGCATTACAACATCCTTCATTACAAATCAACAATGTCACACTGTTGTGTGAGATGTGTTACCTTTCCACAAGCTCCAGCAAACCAAGAGAAAAGCTGCATGGGTAGCCCAAGGATTTGTTAATGGACTAAACTCCTTCTCATATAGTTCACTGGTTTAGACAGCTGGCTCTTTTATGGAATGACACATAACAAGTTGGTATGACACTTGGCTTGTTTGTAGTCCCTTTCTGGGAAGCAAATTGGTGGTCTCAAGTAAAATGGCTGCAGTAACAAAACCCACCAGACAAACAGCTACACCCTGGCACATACAGCCGGGAGAGTTGCAAGCAGGCCAGAGGAGCTGAATGAGCTGGGTGAGCTGCTCTTAATGAACCTGTTCTGGGAGGTGCACTTGCTGCATGGCAGCACTGCCATTACGGGGCTGTCTGTAGGAAAGGAAAGCAAAGTCCAGGAGTCCTCCAAGACGGTACTGTGGCAGCTGTCCCCTGGGAGATTGAGGGAGAGCCATGTGAAGTACCCCTGGGGTGAGCTTGGGTGGTCTAGGAAGCTGAAAGGGTTGGGTGCTGCTCTGCCTTGCTCTCACAAAAATTGATATGAGAAGCAGAGAAACATCCCATGCCTGAAATACGGGGCCCCAGGGGAAGTTTGAGGGTTTGTTTTTTCCATAAAACTAAACTAATATTCACCCAGACATGGTACCATTTATTTAATTTCCTCCCTGATAAATGTTGTCTTTTGCTCTTTTAAAGTACTTTGATTTTCTTTTTTTTTTAATCCTCTCAGTCAGAAGTTGTGCAAAATGAATCTATGACTGTTGCATGGAATTGAGGAAAATGCATAGTTTTCTACTTCCCTTTTGTTCTAAAGCAGGTAGGAGGATTTTTTTTTATTCATGTCCTCCAACAAACTTTCTAAGTATGTAGTATAGTACTAATCCAAAAAGGCTACCTTGGAAAATTTCTGACTGAAAGACAGAAACTGTAGAATGCTCTGTATGGCTGAAAGTAAAGGTTTATAACAAAAATAGTTCAATAAGCTTAATTCTCTATATTGTGGTTCTTGGAGGTTCTTGCAGTATTGGTACTTGCAGTAATGCAGTCCTCCTGTAGTACTCTATCCCATTCCTGGGCAACTTTGAAAAGAAATAGATATAAAGTTACAGTTGTCTGAATATCTCACTTAAAACAGCCACAAATTAATTCCTAGGATTATGACTGGGAATTAAACAAGGTAATTAGTTCTGATCTCCATCTCTGCTGGAAGTTGCATGTTCTTAAGCACTTATTTTATCCTCCTGTTTATCATCCACTGCACTCTGAGTGCTGTGTGGTTGTTATCTTCACATGGCAGAAGGAGAATGGGATCCTTGTGTCTGAAAAAGAGATCTGCTCATGACCCTTCTTGTTTATGGGCTAGGTGTATGGAAGACATGTTGCAGCCTGGTTTCAGATGTCTTAAGGGAAAAACCTGGGATTTGAATCAAAAGCAGACATTCAGGAAAAAATGTATTTTAAGGATCTTGTTGCCAGGAAAAACTATTTAAATTAGAATTTGGAGCTGTAATGCAGTTTGCAACAGTGTAGTCAATGAACTAGCCTTCACAAAACAGGCTATAAACCTCTTGGACTGCTTAACTATATCTCTCGTGAATTTATGGCTGCAACAGTTATTCTATCCTTTATGAACCTAGAGATGAGTGAGAAATAGTGGGTTCTGTGGCTGCTTTTCCCCAGAACGCAGATAAAATTATTTTGGTTTTGTCTTGAACAAGACACACCACAGTCTTTCAGATGTCTGACTCTTCTGTCAAATAATCATTATTTAAGTTGTTCCAGCCAAGAAGGGAAAATATGACAATAAAAACTTTTCTGAAAATTTTCCATCAAAGTGAATCCTACATCCTTATCCATTTATCCTGTAGTTTGTATTGACTAATGGGGCTTAACTGGACCCAAATTCCCTAATGCAACCCATGTATCTCTAGGCTTTTTGTAAAAGTTATTTGCAAGCTAATGTTTCAAGCTATATTTCTATAGTGCTACACACATGAGAACTTCCTATTTCATTTTTTGTGTTGGGTGGCTAATTTACTAGGAGAAATATGACAGTAACTGTATTACGTGCTTGGTTTTTGTATTCCTGCTAGTGATATTGGAGTAAAAATCCCTGTGTACATGTTGGAAAAAGGAATCTGAGGAAGCTGTGCTTGTGTTTTAACCTATTGATTTGCCATGAATTGATGTTTCTAGAAGGCCAGATGAACAAGCTGAATCTGTTTTAGGAGAAATGAATTTTTTAACTGACTTTTTTTTTGTTTTCTTGCATCCCAAATTCAAAAGGGTGGTTTCCAAATTAGTACATGGAAAGAATATACTTATATGTTTCTTGTCAAATGATTCCTTGAAGAAAGGGTTTCTTAGGCCACTGTAGTCTCAAAACCACCCACAGGGAGAAGTAAAATCTTTGTGAAAGAAAGCGGTACATCAGTCCTGAGTTAAAGAGAAAGGTCCTAAAAAGAAAAAAATAATTTAAAAACTTACTGCAAATGCCATTAGCTCATTTGGCTTCAAATTAAAATATTTTGCAGAATCAAAATGTTTTCTTTGCTTTCTGCTTATAGAAAATTGCTTAAAAGACAAAGAAAAACAAAATGACTAAATTAGTAAATCATGCAAAAGGTAATCCAGGACATGGAGAACAAAGTTTCATCCCTTTTTTGTGGGCTGATTGATTTAGCTTCTGATGATTTGTATGAAAAACAATTGGAAACACGACTTTCATTACAGCATTGTGCCTTTGATTTCTCTTCTCTACTGTTACTTGTTTATTTGTTCAAGCTATCATGACTCTGAGTCACTTGTGATGTGTGGAGCAACACAGCTGAGCTGACTGGAAATAGTTCCTAAGAGATTCCCTCTAGATGAAATCAGAATACGTCTTGCTTGACCACAGTGTTCCTTGTGTGGGATCAGCAGAAAATTTGCCTTTTAGGGGACATGTTTTTTATATCATGTCAATTCCCACAGCAAGCCAGCTAAACAGACAGATCAGATTACTCTTGGGGAAATACTAATTTCTATCGGTTTGGCCCTGTGGGATTTTCTGTTTAGCAAGGATCATGATTTCCCTCCTTCCCTCTCTCCTCTGTATCATCATCTATCTTTCACTTCTTTCTCCTTTTCCCACTACAGCTTCTCCCAGCATAGTACTTGGCTTTTCTCTGCAAGTAGAATACCTGTCCTCTGCATGCCTCTTTTCAAAAAGGGTAATTAGGTAAAAATCCTAATTCCTTTGATACTCTGTGTTCTGGGTAAGGGGTATCCATCACTGAACTTTTTAATAATTAGTTAATAAAAAGACCTGATTATGCTTAATATAGAAAGGACACCAAATATTATAATATTAGGCAACTTTTCTGTTGGAAAAAAAAAAATTATAGCTGGCAACCCTCAGATTATTTCTTTCAGCCGGTAGGAGGATGATGACTCCTATGGTACCAAGTCTGTTTCACCCTCTGACTGCAAAGAACTGAAGTAATCCTTCCTATCTGATGTTTATTGATGCCTCCAAAGGCTGGCTGCTGGCAGTCAAGTCGTGGTTATTACTAGCAGCAATCCTGCCTTTGGCCATAGTAACAGCAAGCACAGAAGGAGAAGATAAGGCAATTTCAGATTCTAAATTTTTAAATCAGGGAAATATTTAAAGTTATGGCAGTAGTTAAAAACTAAGGGGAGTGAGGCAAGCTGGGAACTACTGGAAAGGGAAAGTAGGTTTCTGGCTGCAGCATGTGTAGGGTGTGAGAAATTTCCTTCTCTGCTCCTTCGTTCTTCTTTTGGAGGTGGTTTCTGCCACAAAGATTGGAAAGACTAGAGATGAGGGAAAAAAGGTGTTCCTCTGGGGGCTCTGGAAATAGCAGAGGTCTGACATCTGCTGGTAAGAGAAAGTTCTGTATCAACTTCTTTCTGCTCTGAATTTTTGCTATTTTAAAGAAGTTTTTGACCTTTTTGGTTGTTTAAAGTCTGAATTTCATTTTGGTTTTGCAAATCACAGAGAATAAGAGGTGGGAGGTTTCTCACTTAGTAAAAGCTATGAATGCCTGGCAGCTAAAGAAGTGGCATTCTCAGGAGAGAGACCATTCTCTTATAGAAAATACCCCAGATTTTTCCATCTAGGGCTGTCATCTTTCTGACTGAGAAGCAGCTGGAGGTATCCTTCCTGACATCCGCTTTGATATGTTTTTTGGGAGAAAGAGATGGTGCATCTCATTAATAACTGCTTCATAAGAGCTACACTGAAGGGGGAATCTGCTTGGCTACATGTGGCTTGACCATAGTGTAGGAAAATTCTGTCTCCCTTGTCTCTTCCAGTTAAAGTCTGAGGGACAGTCATGCTCTAGGCAAAAGAGAGGCATGTTCTTATGGGGATAGCAGAGCCCACCCTTTTCACTGGGTAAGTGTGTGATACTTGCAATGATGTCTTAAGAGAGATGTGAACATTTAATAGCAAGGGTTAGTAATGCATACTTAGCTCATATAAAGGTTGCTATTAGAGATGGTCTAAAAAAATTCTTCATATTTATTGATGCTCCTATATGCAAAGGAATAGAAAACATCTGCTCCAAACAAGCAAATCTGGATACTATGTTTGCTACAGGATTCCATAGCACCAACAAGGTCTAAATTCTGGAGCCAGACCTCTTAATAATTTAACTTTTTTAACAACTATCCCATTGAATGATGACAGATACAAGTTTATTCTGTGTTATTTTATTATAGTATTGTTAGTGCCAAGTTCAGAGACTTACCATTTTCCCAAAGATTTTTAACAATTTCCTGCTTTTTGGCACTCGTACCTTATTACTGCATACATTAAAACATCAGAGGGCATAGCATTTGAGAATGGATTTTTAACAGAAACAAAGCTAACACTGTGATCATCTCTTCTTTTCACTCTATGAAAATAGGTGACAGACAAATAGAGATAAAAAAAATTAAATTATGACATGTTTTTCTGCATTTGGAAATACGGACTTCAACACATTGCTGAATGTCTGTGAGTAATGACATAAAGTGGAATACAACCTGCCTATCTAAAAGGAAAAGTTGACAATGAAAATAAGGTAAAAATAAGACAAATTATTCTCTTTTCAAAATCGCTTTTACAGTAGGATTACTTTTTGTATTAAATACATGATTATTCACTCATTTGGTTAAGAAAATAAAACTTGTTCTGAAGTTTTAAATTGTGATTTTATCTTTTGGCTTGTAGAGAAAACCAATTCTCTTAAAACGATTAAACTTTAAAAGTCATAAGCTGAATATGTTGAAAATCAGTGGGAAGCTTTCTTGATTTTAGTTGTGTACCAAATTCTTTAATTTGATTCTCTTTTTTTTGTGCTCCTTCTCCTTCATTTTATTTTCAATATACACATAGGAATAGAAGGAGAAATAGGAGGAAGTCTTAGGAGGTATGGTATGGCTATCACATGTTTTCCCATTCCCTACCTTCCTTCTGAAATATGAATTTCTGTTCAGATGCCTCATATAAAAAATAACATCGGGTTATGGTACTTCTGATTTTGCATCCAAACAATAACGTACAGATATTAATGTCTTTCAGATCAAAAGATATTTTCTCTAATAACAGAGAGGGTTAGCTGACTACATTTCAAAACACAGCATTCATGGTTTTGTGCACAAAAAAGTACATCTTGGCTTCTCACAGCAATTTAAAAATAGCTGATTCTCTGTATACAGACAGGAAAACAGAAACACAGGGAGACTGAAGGATCTGTCAGAGGGATTTCTGTCCACAACAGATCTGAAAACAAAATACTTCCTGACTGAGCACTCTGTTATAACCAAAAAGTATAACTTTTCCCATTTTTGAATGCTAATGCTTCTGAACTGACATGCCAAAATCACCATCAGAGAACACTGCAATACATAGGTCAGGGTCAATGGTGAAGGCTGTGCCCTTTTGAAAAAAGGATTCACCAAATGAAAGTAACTGGAATGAATTTTGACTTCTAATGCAGTATTTGGGAATGCATCTGAGCAGTTCTTTTTATGTATTTCCCACAAAATTTCTCCCCTGTCTCCTCCACATCCAAACAATAACTTTTCAGACCAATGTATACAATGTTTAAGTAGATCAGATTAAGTTATTCATTAGTAAAATAAATGCAGAGATGATCTCTCTTGGTAGGATGTGCTGTCTGCTTAATGTTTTTTCTGATGGCTGGGCTTTTTCTTTTATTGTTTCTGTTTCCTCAACTTCTATTTTCATAATCACAAGAATAGCTGCTCTGTTTTCTCAGCTGAGAAGCAGACTTGCTTGTCTCAGCTGCAAAACAGCAAACTGGGGGTAGGACATTTCTTACAGACTTAACATGGTCACTGCATTGAATGTGATTTCCTGTTGGAAGATCTCCCCAGGCATGGGAATCTTTCCGGGTTAGCTGCAGAGACAGAATGCTGATGAGTGGCAGGGGTCTGAGTGCTGGGTCAGTGGTGGGGAACAACAGGCCTTCACAACCAGCCCCGCAGCACCAGCAGTCACAAACAGGAAGGAGGCTCATTTTGGGAAGATACCTGCAGTAACAGGAAGTCTATCTATTTGGAAAGCCGTTATACAGAAAGTTTTCCACAAAAGGCAGAAGAGACAAAGAGAATTGCTGATCCTTTCCCAGGTAGTGACTGGCAAGACACAAAATGCATCCCAGCATTCTTTATCCCCCTTTCCACATCCTGGATTGCAGCTCTGAGTGTACACCTGTGCCTCTGGGCTGAGATGAGGTGCCAAGGCACATGCACCTGCCTCATGTGCATGCAGTCAATGCAACGTAAGTGTTGCTTATAAATCCAGAGCTGCTTGTACCATGGCAAGAGCAAAACAAAAAAATAAGAAGTAAGGCAGAAGTGGCAGGCCATTGGAAGACAAGAAAATAATCTCTTGGGACCTGGTTTTGCAGATGGACTGGGAGATGCCCAAACATGGGTGGGCTGTCTTCTGGGGTGCCAAATTTGTGTGTTTTGCATTCAGGTAGTAGTGCTTAAAATGAGTGTGCAAAATAAGCCTTACTTCTCACTATTTTTTTTTTACTTAGAATATTGGAGTTTTTATCATTAGTATTCTTTTTTAAGTACTCAAAAAAAATTAGTTAAATATTAGACAGAAACATGTTTATTTTCCCTTTTGTCAGTACATGTGCATTCCTGCTCTCTTGTGTTCTCTCTTCCTCTCTCTCTTTTGTGTTTACATCCTCCCAGACATTTCTTGTACTCACAGCTTTCTTTAACAGGACTGTTTTATTCTTCATAAAATTGAGACTTATAAAAGAAATAAATCTTGCTATTGTTCTCTTGGGGTGCAGCTGCACTAAACTGCAATCATGGGAGTTGAAACAGGTTTCCTCTCACAATAACACTTATATTCGTTTCCTGACACTCTTTCTTAATAACATGAGTGTCTTCAGCTGACCAAGGGGAACAAGAGCCCTCTGCTCAGCACTTCTGAAGCTAAAATAACACTTGTATAGCACAGAACAGTTACTTTTATATTACAGTATTTTAATATTTTTTTCTTTGGATAAAGATTCACTAGATCTCTAATTTCTGAGCTAATACTTCCATTTGCTTCTGTTCCTTCTCTATCTGAAATTTTTCCTACTATTGAGACATGCTTTTGCATGGAGAGCTAATTAATCCAGGCTTTACCACTTACCTTACCTGCTTCTCTCTGTGTTTTTCCTCAAGGATAACACAAAAAAGTAGATCAAAACATCTGAGAAAGATGCAAAATAGAGCTTGTCAAGTCTCACAAGGATGGGAAAACATGACTGTTCCAGCATACTGAGGCACTTCCTTTGACTTGTGCAAGAGTGAAATGGGTATCTTTGCACTTCATATTTTTCATTTGTAAAAGTTATTAGAATAGTAGATTGGTGTTAACTATATCTCCTCTGGATGTCCAGACCTTTAGATAAAACATGTGGCTACGTATTAGTCTGATTTTTATCAGTGATATATACACAAAAGTGACACCTTCACTTTGGAGGACAGATCCTAGTGATTGATACTTAGTGGCTGATAAAAAGATGTCTTTTCTTCTTTTTCTTTTCCTGACATGAATAAATGATGTTTACAGAGCAGCCAAGATATTATATATGTTGTTGAAAACAGGAAGGAGTGAGTTCTTCTCACTTTTATTTCAGAAGATGTTGCTATGGAAAGCAATATCTGCTTTAGATAAGTGTGAAAAGCTGTACAGGAAACTAATCTTTTTTTATGTTAATATTTTTAACCAGTAAATTGTCTTTCTTTGTATATAACAAGGACCTCCAAGCCCTTCAGGAACACCTCCTTAAGTATATATAAACACAAAACTGCCTCATGTTGTGTTTTCATCTTCCGTGTCTGCCCTGCAGCTGACACATTCCTCTGTATCTTTTAATGAAGATGAAAAGCACTGCAAGACCTTATTATTATAACCTTTCCTTTAACA
Source organism: Argya squamiceps (assembly GCA_037834095.1). Classification (NCBI taxonomy): domain Eukaryota; kingdom Metazoa; phylum Chordata; class Aves; order Passeriformes; family Leiothrichidae; genus Argya; species Argya squamiceps. The sequence goes on from JBBMKD010000115.1 coordinate 37,199,424, forward strand.
CAGGGGAGAGCCTGGATCCGGTACTAAGAAAGAAAACATGAAAAGATGCTTTTTCCCTTTTTTTCCTTTTTCCAGGGGAACAAGGTCATGGAAATGACAATCTGCAGGATGCAATGCCTGGGTAAACTACTGGTGTGGAAGGATTTGCCAATAGGAAGAACACCTGTAAAGGGCTCTGTACTATCTCATTCTCACTGTGTTTCTCTTATTATACACCAAGAGCACTTTTTGCAGAGTGCTGTCACAGACCTTTGCTGCATGTAATTGTTAAGGGCAACATAACAGATCTAGGCAGAGAGAGTGGGAAGACTGTTCCACTGATGTCTGTGGCAATATTTGCCTGCTCTAGAGTATTCATAAGTGTTGCTATTTATTTAAGCAAAGCATCACATGGATTTCAGAGCCTGACTTCAGGAGACTTGGATGTCGCATTCCTTGATACACAAAATTTATCCTGCTCAAAAACAATAATCAAGAGTGTTTTGAAGGGCTCTGACATTCTGGAGAAAAATGCCTGGCACTGGAAATCATATGGCCTGACTTCAACTCTTTGTAAAGCTTACTATGAGGTCTTGGGAAAGAGATCTAATGCACATTTAATGTGTGCCAAGTTCTTCAACATGAATAATTTTTTTTAACATCTGTGAACTTCTATAAGACCTACAGTGGAAAAGCACTAGGGAAGCTTGATCTATAACCCTATTCAGAGGCCTCCCGCCAGTCATCCACATGTTTCTGTCATGACTCACTCCTAGCTTTGTCCTTCTTCTACTTGCCTTAAACAAAGCTGTGTGCATGGGTTTTGCCTGAGGTTGAATTGTTTGTGAAAGGTTGAGGAGAAAAATGTAGAGTTATCCTGTGCTGAAATGTGAGATGAGAGGAAGGAGGAAGAGCCCTAAACAAACAAAAATGAGCAAATGAGTCCTGAGGTTTTTATGTGAACATCTGGTAGTACCAAAGCCACATGAGGCCAAAGGCTGAATTTCTGATTCTAAGAAAGAACGTAATGAAAATAATAAGCACTACTGATAGTTTCAATGAAAGATGGCTGGGATTTAGCAAAAATGAACATTTGAAAGCCATCATTTTAGTACTTCCGACTATAGCAGTGTTTTCAATCATGATTTGCCAACTTTCCAGCAGAAGTTCATATGCTTTGTTCTTGTCTGGATGGCTGATTAGTCTCCTTATTAAGAATACACAGAGTTAAAATTCCTGCCAATGGTTCTACAAAGCCTCTTGCTGCTATTTTAACTTCGTCTCTGACCTTTACCAAAATATAAGCACAAGGTCACTTATATTGCAATTTCTTGAATATAGGTAAGAAGGTGTTTGCAGGTTTACATGAAGGTTTGAATCTGTAATTAGTTATTCAATTACCTGTTATTTACTGATTACTTAATGATAGAGAGTTCACTCTCTACCTATGATACACAGGGGAAAAATCTCATTTTAGCATAAAGGTGATGTAATCCTTCCTTTTCCTTCAAACCACAGAAACACAGTTGATCAGATTTGGACTTAAAATGAAAACAAAAAAAATCTAAAAGTCAAAACCTGCCCTTGGATGCAAGCACAACCCCTGAAGTAATTTGGAGACAGATGCCTGTATCTAAAAACAGAATATAGCCCCCAGTTTGGGCTAAAATTCAGCATTGCTATGCTACATATTAAGGTGCTATCACAGGTTAAACCAGTGATGATCTCCTTCCTCAGCACTGATTCAAAAGGCTGAAACCACCCCCAATCCCTACTCCCGAAATTCATATGGAAAACTGTGCATTCTGAGGAGTACAGTAGATTTGGACTTAGGAAATCAAACTTGAAAGAAGATTTTTCTTATGATAGTTACAGCATATTTAATAGGAAATTCTTCTCTGATTGTAGAAGTAGAGAGAAAGTTATCATATTATTATCACTAGTGCAAACTAGACTGCCTGGACACTCTAAAAACTGTGTCTTTGTGTTTTTTCCCTGTCTATGCACTCATTCTGCAAAGAGTCAATATAAATTATGCCTCCTTATTTTGAACCTATCTGTCTGGACTCATACCTGCCATAAGCTCTTTTGATGATTATCCATTTTATGTCAGAGCATTTTCCAAATAAAGAATAAATAAGCCAAAACAAAATAAAAAGTACCTTTCTTTTTGGTGTGTATGCTGAAAAAGGATGGGCAACAATTAAATATTTCCAGAGAACTCTGATGAGTACATTGTCAATATTTTTCTGAAATAAAAATGTAGACTCTAGTGTTGTTCCCTTCTTAAAACATTTTCTTCCTTCTACAGCTTTTCTATGACTGCAAAATAGAGCTCCAAGGATATGAAATGTTCGGTCTTTTTTTTTTTCAATATGTACGCTGGCAACTTAATTGAAAGGTAATATATATAGAATGTATAGTGGCAGGAGAAAGGTTCATTTTCTGAAAATTTTCTTTTAGCTTTGTAACAATATAGTTAAAAATACTCACAGGATATACATGCTAAGAATTGATAGCATGGATAATCTCATATAAGAGTAAGTAAGTTGCTTCACTAATTGAATTATTCTGTAGACTTACACTGGTTTAACAGAAGGTGAAATTTTCTTAAGTATTGAATGTATATTTGAGACGTTTATTTGATACAGTGTGGTAAGTATGGCTGTCTTGGAAACAGTTTGCACTGGGTCTCTTAGTAAATGGTGCCACATTTTGGTTGAGAATGCATCATTCATGGGGAAAATTCTGGAACTGAGAACCTCACTTTTGCCAATGTGCTTCTCCAGTAGATATCCTACCTCCCAAGTATTTACAGGGTATAACTTTATGTGATCTATTGAATTTGTTTCATATTCAGCAGTTTAGGATCAAGATAATAAACAAAAAAAATACCAACAACAACCAATGTAAAATCCCCAGAAAACCAAGGCCTCAAAAAATCAACACACAAATGTTCTTTCAACACTGGTTTTCAGGAGTTTTCTTATGCTTAGCAAAAAGGCCACTGCACATTGAAAGCTTTCAATAATGTTTTTAATCATACTACTTATGGGCATTATGGGCATATAAACTGATCAAATGATCGGCATTTAACATGACACTTGTGTTCTTTGCAGCTGTTCAGTGTTATATACACAGACAAAAAGATACAAACACAGATACATACTTAGATATTATTGACAGACGGAGAGGGGCTGTCCACAGTAAGTTAGCCCCACAGTAGTTAAATGAATGCAATCTTTAAGTTTATGTCAGGTTTTCTTCCCACTATACAAAAAATAGAGATTGACGGATGTTTATTTGTCTATGAACTGTTTTTGTTGAGGCAAAATATAGAACACAAGAAGGTGATCAGGAGTAGCCAGCATGCTAAAGCCACTAAAGATAAAATATGCTAGAACAACCTGATTGTCTTGTGTGATGAAACAACAACCAGTATGACTGAAGAGAGAGCACTGAATATTATTTACCTTGACTTCAGCAATGCTTTAGACACTGTCTCTCACAGCATCCTCATAGTCAAACTCAGGAAGTGTAATTAAATGACTGGACAATGAGATGGATTGAGAACTGGCTGAACAGCAGATCCCAGAGGGTTGTAGTGAGTGGCACAGAGTCTGGTTGGAAGCCTGTCTGTAGTGATGCTCCCCAAGAGTCAGTGCTGGGTTCAGTGTTGTTTAACTTGTTCATCGGTGATTTGGACAAAGATGCCTCCTCAGTAGCCCACTGACAGCACAAAGCTGGGAGCAGTGGCCAATATCCCAAAGTGCTGTGCAACCCTTCAGAAGGGCCTCAACAGGGTGGAGAGATGAGCAGAGATGAACCTTCTGAAATTCAGTGAAGGCAAATGTAGGGTCCTGAACTGGGGAGGAATAACCCCAGGCACCAGCACAGGCTGAGGCTGATCTTGAGAAAGCAGCTCTGTGGAGAAGAACCTTGGAGTCCTGGTGGACAACATGTTGTCCATGAGCCAGCAGTGTGTCCTGGTGGCCAACAAGGGTTTTGGGGTGCATTAGGAAAGCACCGCCAGCAGGGCAACAAGAGTGATCCTGCCCCTCTACTCAGCCCCCAGGTGAGGCACATCTGGAGTGCTGTGTCCAGTTCTGGGCTCTTAAGTACAAAAGTCCAGTGGACAAAGATGATTAATGGACTGGAATAACTCTCTTATAAGGAAAGGCTGAGAGACCTGGGCCTGTTCAGCCTTGAGCAGAGATGACTGAGAGAGGATCTCATCAATGTCTGGAAGTATCTGAAGAGAGGGTGTAAAAAGGATGGAGTCAGGCTCTTCTTTGTGCTGAACAACAGCACAAAAGGCAATAGGCAGAAGCAGATGCACAGGAAATTCCACCTGAAAGCCAGGAAGAACTTTACCATGTGAGTGATAGAGCACTGGAAGAGATTCTCCAAAGAGTCTGGGGAGTCTCCTCCACAGGAAAAATTAAAGAATTGAGTAGTCAAAATTTTGTGCCGCATCTCACATGACCCTGCTTTAGTTGGGAGGTTGGACCAGATGACCCGAACTTCCCTTCCCTTCCCTTCCCTTCCCTTCCCTTCCCTTCCCTTCCCTTCCCTTCCCTTCCCTTCCCTTCCCTTC
>JBBMKD010000115.1:37215323-37267969 GCA_037834095.1 Argya squamiceps
CGCTCCCGGCCCGGCACCTGCCCCGTGCCGCGGGTCCCGCTCCCGGCACGGCACCTGCCATATGCCGCGGGGCAGGCTGCGCCCGGTCGGGTAACGGGGTCAGCCAATTGCTCGGTTAGGTGCGTTAAATATTGCTAATATGCCTCTACCGCTGTGTTTAATTTCCGTTTGGGAACCGAAAAGCGGTGCTTCAGTATTGTGATTCCCCCTTCTCTCTGTTTTAATACAGGGCAAACAAATCTTTACTGCTGACTAGTAGAATCTGCAGAATACATCCATGAATGACAATTTTTCTGTGGTATAAGCTGCAGAGGTCTGCTGAATTTCTTTCACACTGACATTTGATTCGAGGAGAACATATTTTTCAATCCTTTTTAATTTCATTAATTTCCTTATACTGTTTGGAATTGTTTAGGCCTTGTAATTTTTTATGTACGTGTTGATGATGTGTACCTCAAAATCTTTTTACTCCAACTGCTGTCAGTTGCAGAGAAACAAGAAGAATTTTTCTCTGTAGTAAAATCTCAGACACTAAATTTTCATTTCTTCTCTTTTCCTACTGTTGCTCTGATAGTATGCTATTATTAATTAAAAAAAAAAAGCCATATTTGTAAGAATTACTGCCACATATATCTGCTCTTTTTTCCTTTCCATAGTGGGATGAAAGCAGGAAGGCAACTTTTACTATTTGATGGCAAGTGGATTGAACTATCAATTTAAGGACAATAGGAAACATTTTGATGTGGCAGCCTAACATCTCTTAACATCTAGCAAAATTAGGTGTAATCTGGACTAGGTAGGGATGCATCCTCTATTATACTTAGAAGGCAGCTATCTCTGCTTTTTGTTACTAGTGTTTGATGTTTTGCAGTCAGCTAAGGAAAGTCTGCAGTGTTAGACTAGCAATAGTTTGGGAATGCAAACCTAGTTCCCAGGTAAAGCTGGTTTTGCTTATTGTCTTATGGGCAGCAAGGCACCAAGTTATCCAAAAAAGTAAATGCCAGTTATCTTCCAAATGCCAAAGTTTCCAAGGGATTGGCAGGGGGGCAGTAAGCAATTCAGACTGATCACCATCAACAGCCATGTAGGACTGCTGCTGCTTTTTTCTGATGACTCACATAATAGCATTGTTTGGTTCTATTTTATAGAGTGAACAAACATTGCCTCAGTGAAAGGAAAAAGGAAATAGAAGCAAACTGATAATGATTGTACTTTCTAAAGGAAAAAAAAGTCAAGATGTTTTTCAAGGATGGCTCCTCTTTGGGTACATTGGTAGAGATGCAATCAGTTAGTGAATTTGAAGTGCACTCAAGATAAATTTAATATATGTTCATATCAGACCTCAATTTTTTCCCAATTTGTAAACATTTAGTCAGAGTTTAGACACATCATGTAGCTACCTGAGTCACAAATTAGGCAGAAGTCAAAGAAATAAAACTAAAATATCTGCAAATTCTATCAGAAATTCACATCACTGTAAGTATGCACATGGTTTCCTTGTAATCACTTTACCAAGGGGACAAATATATATATGGAAATACAAAGAGCTTTTTCCCAAACAGGAAGAAGATTAGTTTACTGGGGTACATATTCATATTAATTTTATTGCAACTCATTATATGTAAAGATATTAACACAATGGTTGCTGCACAGGACACATCTATATATAGCTTGTCAGGGACTTACAGTTGTGAAAACTGTTGCACAACATCTGCTTTGCTTTACTGCAAAAGTCTGTTCACATTTCAGGGAAAATTCCCAGAAGAAATGGTGAAAGAAGGAAAATGTGGTTTGGTTTTTTTTTTTTTTTGTGTTTTCTGTTCCGCCTTAAAACTAAAGAGAATAGTAAAACATATCCAAAAAGTTACACTAGAAAGAATTTTGTCGTAAAATTGTAAGTATTGAGTCTTGTGGATCAAGAATAAAAAAACCAAATTACCTGAACCAGTAAATGGTTTGGGGCAATACAGAAATCCATGTGTATAGAGTAATTATGCAGCTGATGATTTCAGAGAAAAGAAGACAGAGCAAAGTAGATTGCCTCTCTCAGATATATGAGAAAAAATAGAAAGTTTTTTTCATTATGCCAGGGAAAGAGAATTATTGGTAGGAAGTCCATCTGTTAATAAATTGGGAGGGAGATTATATTAAAAAAAAAACTTGGCATGGTTGAAACACTGAACTTGGTTTGCTTTCATCTGAAAAAAAACTTATACAAAGTGCATTAAAAAACCCAGTAAATACAATAAGGAATAAACTGGAAAAAAAAATATCTAGCTGTATACAGGTTGCCTGGATGACACACATCCTTAGGTGTTAAAGATACTGTTTTCCTGGATAATTTTCTTCCACTTACAACTATTTGAAAACAGTGGGCAACTGTGGAAGTGCTGAAAGATGGAAAGAAAGGAAATATCACATTTCTTTTCTAAAACAAGAAGCAAACAAATTCCAGAATTCTACCCAAATCTACAAGTCCCAGCTGTCCCCAAAAGGTAGAGCCCATAGGAACACCCTTCCATCCTTTATCCTATTATGTCTCTCTCAGCTCCAGGGTGCACCTAAGCTCCTCAAGCCCAAATTTTTCTTAAATTATACATAAGCTTAGGTGCAAGTGCTTACTTGGATCTGCACCCCTGAGAAGCAAATTTCTGAATATTTCCGAATATTCAGACTCTTGGCAATGGAAAATGAACATGCAGATACACAGGAGATGCTGGAGAAAGAGATGAATGAGATATAAATACTATTTTCCTTGATATTAAACATCCAGGATTAGCACAGCAAAATGCAGATGATTTGAAATCTCATAGAGCAAAAATATATTGGTGCAGCACATCAGAGTTTCAAGAGTAAAGCCAAAAATCTGCAGCAGTATTAAAAAAATACAAAAATAACCCTATTCCTCAGGCAGGATGCTATTGATTTTGTCTTTTGTATGCTGAATAAACTAAGGAGGTACAAAAGAAATAATGAGATTCATTTGCTATTTTTAATATGCAGCAATGAATTTTAGTCCCTAAAGTGCCCCAGCGGGTGTAGATGTGATTGTGGAATAAAGAGATGCATGGAAATTCAAAATGATGAACAGCTCAACAAAAACTTGCAATCTACTGGCATTATGAAGAATATCAGTATATTATTAATTGTGGTAATTTTTTTCATTTTGAGAGAGAGCTCTTCTCTTTTGGGAATGTAAATATACTCACTGCAGCTTTATTAAAGGGTTTTCATAAACTAAGTTTCATTAAAGGGAAGATCTGCAGCATTTCATCATGCCTCTAATGTCTGATTTGGACAGATCAGCTCCTTGATCTAAGCTTCTGATACTTGTGTAGCCCTGATTCAGGGAAGCATTTATATTCAGAAGCAGCCCTTAGTATCAAACACAGACACAAGCCATTTTCTAAATGGGAAAGGCCTCAAAGACATATTTAAATTCTTGCTTGGCTCAGGAGTTGCTTGCTGTCTTTTATGATGCTGTGAAACAGAAACAAATGTGACGATTACTGAAGTATGAGCTGTGAACGGCAGCAGTTCCAGCTGGACAGTCCTCCTCTACCAGCTTCTGACTGCCCTTGCATAGGCTGATCCTAAAGTAACTGGGACCATGCTTTTACTAGGTTCATTTCTTTTTCTTCCTTGAAGATCTAGCAGTACATAAAAAAACCCAAATCAAACCAAAACCAAACATAAAAGTCACGACCAAAACCAAGGCCATATAAACAAATTTTGAGTTCTTGGGTAGAAAGGAATATATCTGTGTGTCTGACCTAGGAGAAATTGTGTCTTGTGGGAATAACACTGTTTTGTGTGAGGAAGCTTTCATTTGTTAGTGCTTTACTCCCATGGGATAACTTGGATATATGCAGAGCAAGATTTTCCTGCCTGGAAATTCAAAACTCCTTTCCTTCACTGCAGACCAGGGTGAGACAAACAGGGCCCTTTCTGGATAATCAGGCTGGAGTCTGCCAAGGAGCACCCCAAAACAGGGAGTTTTGGCCAGTTTTAGGACATGGGGCAGTACAGGGACATCCATGTGTGGTGGACAGATTTGCCCCACTGCTGAAGGCCCACAGGGGAGGAGTGCAGGGAAGGGAAGAACTTCTGCCTCTGCCTCTCCATTTTCCCTTATCTTGTCATCTCCTTTTCTCCGCGAAGTGTTTCTCCCTCAGCCCCCACAGCACCACAGGAAACTTCACCCACTCTACTTATTTTTGCCTGTTGGCATGTGGGCAGGTATACCTGCCCTGTGTGCTTTAGCTCAGCGCTGCATCATGGAGCAAGCACTTTTGTTCAGAGCTCTTTTTAAAGCTATAAAAATTCAAAAAAAAAAAAAAAATTAAAAAAAAAAAAAAAAAAAAAAGAAAAGAAAAGAAAAGAAAAAGAAAAAAAGAAGGAAACACGCACCCTGAAGCCTGAATAGCAGCATTTCTATCATCTGTTGTCATGACACACAGCTGACGTGGGAACACGGCAATAAGGCTGACTGCTATATGGGTTTAATTTTGGTGCAGAAATTTGCTAGAAGAAGCTTTCAAAAATATCTCTGGGTGGGAGGAAAACAGGTGGGTGCTGGTTATGTGTATGAAGCAGGAGGAAATAGTTGTCAATCTTACCTAAGCATTACTCTGCATCCATCAGCCCTTTGGTACCCTCACCACTCAACAGGGGAAATAAATGATACTGTCTCTCTCTGCTTTTCTCTCCTGTTACTTCTGGAGAGGATTCTGGTGAGCCATAAAGTGCAAGGAAACTGAGCATGGGATGACAGAATTAGAACCATGGTTTTCTTGGTCATGCAGTTTTGGTAAAGATATCTATGCAGGAAGGGGATCACATGTCAACCATTGGAGTCAAGCAACAGTGAGATCCACTCAGGACAGACTTCTGGGCTAGAACAATCTAAAACGACAATGGACACTGGAGATGGGTGGTGAGTATTTTATGGTCTGTAGGGACTCCTAGGCTAAACCCGTTTTCTGTGGTTGTCCATGTAGGTGAGTTAGTGGATTCAGCTCAGCCTGTTGCTCAAGGGATACATTCAGCACTGTGTTCCTATGCCACATACACACTTTCATTTCAAAAAAAGTGAGAATGTAGGTGTTCAGAACTATTCTCTAAAAATTGCTCTTCTAACCTGTTTCTAGCTCATTTTCTTTTACCACAATTACCCTTTATTAGTACATTTCTCATCTGTTAGTCATCTTGACTAATGACTTTACTCATCTATACTAGTTTACTCACCCATTTCAATACTTTCCTAGATCACAGGAACATTCTGTGACTCAATTAAAGAATCAGTTAGAAGCTCAGAGGTCTTTGAATGAAAAACATTATGTTTTATAAGAGCAAAATACTACGATTACATGACTGAAGAACGTTATTTATTGTAGGGACTTTTCTTCTTCACATTTGGTGTTTGGACATCCATTATTACTATGGTGGAAAACTGTAACCCTCAGCACTGCAAAGTTTGAAAGAGGACATCCACTCTGTCACGAGTTGGTGGACTGTACTGAGATTGAGGAAGAGGAAGAAAAGGAAGAGAGAAGGTGCATAGGAATGGAAGGACATTTAAACATGTATGAGCAGAGTAATTCAGAGTACCTCTTGCAGAGAAAAGCTTGCACTTATTGTAGTCATAAAGCCAAAGGAACCATAGCATTTTATTTTATCCCCTTTTCATTGTGTTTCAACACAATTTGAAAATCTGGCTTTTCCCATACCAATCCCTCTGTTTACCCAATGTGTGAAATTCTCCCTTCTGCAGTCCCAAAGTAGAAGCCTTGTTGAGTTGAAAATTTGATAGCAATGTGTCCTTTGTGTATTTACTTAGCTTTTTGGGTTTGATCCTGTCTCTTTGTATTCCTCTGATTTTCCTGCAGCTTTTAGTTTCCAGCCTCTGCACTGAATATCTCATCATGTGCTCAATAAAATGGAATAGTTTTCACTTAGAATTCTAAAAATGGTTTGCCATTTCCAGAAAGTGACAGTATAAATATTATTGTCAGTCTCTTATGCAAATTGCCACCCCATTGCTACTCACCAAAGTATCTCCTATTTCTCTGAAACCAGGCTCCACATTCATCCACTTAGATTCTCTGGAACTCCTGACCTTTCTTCTGGAGATGCCCTAACCACTTTTGGAAGTGACCTTGTTGCTGGTTTGAGTAGATCTTAATAATTTAAGTGGTATGAACAGTCATCAGCTGGGAAACTGTTCTTGATACTATCCCTTTGCACATGAAGAGAAACAAAGAGGATCTAGATGGCTTGTCTGAATTCTTATATTTTCCCTTTCCCTTTCCCTTTCTCTAAAATCTAGAGGACTGGAAAAAAATCAGTTCTGAGTTTGTCTTTGGGGAAACATAACCATCTGGGAAAAATATAAGCTCTTGCTGTAGGGTCGATCTAGCTTCCCATGCTAAACAAAGACATTGATTTTTCCCTTCTTTTTAGTTATTGCATTTCACATCATTTTTTCAAGCCACCTTGAAAAGACAGTCTGTAATAGCATTCTTCCTATATAAACAACTCTGTTTTTAGTAGAAATGTTGCTTTCCTTTACATGAGTAGCAGCCGTGTGCTCTCAGTCAGAATACCCTAAGCGAGAGAGGACTCAATTACCTTTTTAAGAAGCACATTTTCTTTGTAGACTCTCCACTGCCTGCTCCAGTCTGAAGACAAAATGACTGCCTGTCTGAAGACAGCAGATGTCTCAGAGATATAAATGCTCACCAACCCTGAATCAAAGCCCCAGCATAGCTGAATGTCCCATTGTATAGGGACAATATTGACTGTCTTTGTGTTTGTTAGCTTTTTGTGTGAGGGGTTGAAAATGCTTGTGATGTTTAAACACCTCGTTAGAGTCATTACAAGATACAGTTCAAATACAGTAATTTTTCCCTGGTAAGCAGGCATGAAAAGCACATTTGCTTATCAGAATGAAAGAGTTCCTGGTGAGACCCTGATGTCTGTCAGGTGAATCATCGCATCTCCAGATTCAATGTAAATAAGTAATTTTTTGGAGATGTATAAATATACATTTCCCAGAGAGCTTTTTGAGTCTATAAGGTAAAGAAAATCATTCTTATATAAAGACTCAGGTTTTATTTAAAAGGTGAGTACCTGAAAAAAAAAATAGTGATATAGCCATGTAGTGCACACACTAAACAGACTTATTTTCAGCATTCATCCCCAAAAGGGCTTATTGCCAAGCTGCATCAGCCACTTATGATTTAATAATCTGTCATATTTCCCCCTCCTACTTAGGAGAAAATGAAAGGCAAAAATAAAACAGCTACAAATTTCACAGTCAACAAAATTGCCATACCTCTTAGGAATGTTTAAGTTATAATACAACCTGACAAAAATAATGAAATTAAAATGCAAAACCAACCCTCTATCCTTAATTCACCCCTTTGTGCTTTTCCTTATTATCATGCAGAAGAGCTGTGCCATTTCTGCTGTGAATCTTTGCGACACTAAGCTTCCTTGCTACGTTTTCAAGATGACTTATTCTGGCTGTTAGCTACCTTCAGAGCTGTTACAGTAAGTCATCTAGTCCATCTCTGCCAGAGTGCAATTAATTCCTACTGCACATTTGCAAGGGCTTATCCCACCTAATGTAAATGTTCTGTATGAGCTCTCTTTATCTTTGTTTTACTACTGCATTATTTTTCAGCCTCCCAATATGTTAAAAAATAGATTTAATCAGGATCTTTTCACTGACTTCATTAATTTTGTACTAAAACAAGTGCTTGGTATTTCTCTGCAGCTGCACACTGTTCTTCACTGTATTTTCCTTCCCAAAAGTCGACATCTGGAGGTATTGTCCCGGAAGGACTTCCCAGCCATTGACCTCACATTTGGGAGGGGTCCTTTACTCCCACTTTCTCATTGCAAGATTGTTGTGCTTTGCCATCTGCTTGGGAATATCATGTCTTCAGTTTGTCTGCCTGGCTGGGCTCCTTCACTTCACAGCACTGAAAGGCTTAGTGTCAAATTCCAGCCAAGGTTTATTCTGAAGGTGTTTTAAGATTAGTCAATGCCCATCTCTTCCTGTTCTTATTTGCAGCTCCCACCTTGAGGATCCTGGCTGCATTTGAAAACCCTTGGGATGATTTTTGGATGACCTTTGCTGAAAAGCACCTGCCTTGGGTGCACGTGTCTTTCTTCTGAAAATAACATGCAGGCTATTTTACCTTTCCAGTCTCTCCTTGGGAAAGGGCATCTGAAGACCCAAAACAACTTTCTCCACTGTGCCTCCTCAGCCCTGGCTGCCTCCAGCAGCACTGTCCCTGCCTGACCTTGGTTCTTCCCATCAAGTGCACAAGACAGAACTTGGTTGTGATTGATGCTGGCTGGGTCTCCACAACAGGCTGGTGCCATGGTTTACAGGCTCTGAGTGAGGCACAGATGCTCAGCAAAGGTTGTGCATGGCAGAATCACATGCAGCCATGTCAGAGCAAGACTATTGGAAACTTCCTGCCTTGCCCATTTTGGTGTGTAACCACTTGTCCAGGCCACTTGTTTCTCAATAATCAAGGGATTTGTCGACTGGCTCTCTGTGTTATCAGTGATTTTTCCAGCCTACGTTTAATTTTCCCCAAGGGTGGGAAGGAAAACTGAAGGAAGAAGCAGAGAAAGTTTTTTCAGAACTTTTATTTTCATTGATGTAAATATGTAAATTATGAAGAACGCTAGTGGGAATATAGTTATTAAAAGTAGGTAGCAGTATGACTTAATACAACCAATCATCAAGAAAGGGATGATAAGGCATCACTGTAGAGTCCACTCTACTCTTATGAAGCTGGGAATGAAATGCAATATTTTAGTAAAAGCCTTTAACATTTCCTTTATTTTATTTCCTTAACCTTTAACTGTGATGTGAAACTGAGCCAGGAAGGAACTGCTTATTAGCCTTGCTAAGTGTATTGCTCATGGCAATTGTGGACAATTTTGCTGGCATCCAGACGACAGAACAAGGCACAAACCGATTTTGAAGACTGTGATGGGGCAGAGTCAAGCTGAAGATCCTAAATATTGTCTGAGTCTGAAAACGAGTGTCTGGAGCTCAAATTTTCCATTCTTTATATTTATAGGGAATCTTGCTTGATTTCACTGATAGTATAAATATTTAAATGCTAAGCAGAAACATTTATATTGTTATTAATTGGATAATGAGGAAAGGAAAATAAAAGAACTGGCCTGTCTGTCCTTACTTAGACAACCAAGTATGGGGTTTTTTTCTGTTTATTCTTGTATCTTTTAATGCTGAACAGATAAGAGTATTTCATAAATGTTTTCTTCATTGTTTACTCTTTCTAAAGAAAAGTAGCTGCCTCATCCTGCAGGTGGCTGAACTAGAGACAGAATCATTGCATATTTACCTAGCATTCAGACAATGGAAGTAGGAGCCAGGCTGCTTTCTCTGACACAGATGTGGAGCAGAACAAAATTAATTTCAGAAAAGCAGTACCAGAGAGCACAACAGGAGGAAATATCACCATTTTCCAGCCGCTTCTGTTTACACTTGCATTGTGATCTTGGGCTGGTCTGTGCCTGGACAGGACTTGCGGGAAAGTTAATAAAAATTTATTTTAAATGTCTTGGTAAAATTGCATTACCTCACTCAGGCAACTTTAAAAAAAATTAAAATAGGGCTTAATTCATTTTCTTTTAATTCTCTTTGCAATATAATGTGCTTGATCTGATCCAGTTTAAATCTACACCTTAAATTAGCTCAGCTTACCTTTCCTCAGCATCCAGACATAGCCAGGACCTAATTTTGTTTTCTAAGTCTTGAAGCCATATTCCCCATGTAGGAAGGGCCTAATCTTGTGTTCTAAGTCTTGAAGCCATGTTCTACCATTTCTTCTCAGTGCAGCTGGGAGATTTCTTCTTTCTGCACTTCACAGATTGCTCCCTGCCCTGCCATAGCACAGTTAATATAACAAGCACTTAAAAAGGTCAATGATATTAACAGTTTTTATCAATACAGAGTTACTTTAAAAAACTGATGATTGAAAAGAAGGTGTGAAAGAACAGGCTGAGATAATAGTTCACAGAGTAAAAAATGATGAAATGATGGAGTAATTACAGCCTGCAAAATAAAAAAAAGCCAATATGACCAGCTGTAGGACTTGTGACAATTTATTAAGGTGAGGGACTGAAGAGAGAGTGTGAATAGGGGCTTTTAAAAACTGTTTTCCTGGCACAAGGATGCGGAGGACCTGGGTTTGCACTTGGTGGCAGTGCTCTCCTGCCCTGTCAGCAGCCCCGCTGCCCATGCTGTGCTGCTGCCTGCAGAAGACACAGAGAGAGAGTGATGTCTCTGCACAGGCCAGGGCTCATAACTTGCCTAATATTGTTTTCTTAATTAATTTTAAATACTGTTCCTTTACTCTGGTAGAGCTCTGCTGCTCTTGGTGTTTTCATTGCTGTCTAAAGGACTCCCTAAAGACAAAGTGAGGAAAGACATTTCTGGAAATGGGTGAAAATGTTTGTAAGTATTGTAGGAACAGTATCTCTGTTATCAAGAGTCCCTTGAGATTAAGGATATATGGCAGAAGGAAATTGGTAAGTCTTGGGGCTGTACTTGGTATTTAATTTTTGCCTGGGAAAGCACTGACCTTCATGGACTGGCCCTACTTCTTGCTTTCCTTCCTCCCCTTTCTTTCTCCTTCCTTTTTCCTTCTTTCTTTCCTTTCTCCTTTCTTCTTCCCAAGCAGGCTGTACTCCTGTAAGGGAAATGCTGTTCCTTCCCCACTCCTAGCTGGGACATGTTGAAAGTAAGGAAACACACCAGCCTACAGCAAACATCCATTGCCAAGGTATTTATTGACTGTCCTTCATCTCCCCAAGAGGACAGCAGAACTGGTGCTGAAAGTCAGTTTCATTGCAAGGTTAGCTGTCAGTGCCAGCACCAGAAACCACAGATTACAGTAAATGAAGCTCTGGTCCTTCTGGGATTCATGAAATTATGAGGATTGAGTGGACAAGACCTGAGCTATTACCTCTCCTTCAACAAGACATTGATAGCACCACAGATGTTGAGGTGAAAATAAAGTGTCCTTCAAATGCCCTGTGCCTTCTGTAATGGGAATCTTGCATTTATGTAGTGTTCTGACAGACTCTGCTGGTAACAGATGGAGTCCTCTAGAAACTCTGTAGGGTGGGCTCACTGATGATCCTCCAGCACATGATAACAGAAACCTACTGACCACTCAGATCTACTCAAATAAAGTAGAATTAATGCAGTGTGGTCAAGTCTCACAATTTTATTATGAATTTCATAGCATTAGATATTCTTTTCAGTGCTTCAGTCGTCATTTACATGACATGCAGAGAAGCTAATTTCTCTTCTTTTAAAGGGAATGTGTGGTTTTCCTCTTTGTGTGGAACAGATAAAAATGTGAAAAGCAGAGCCTTTGATTGCAGGAAACAAACTCCCTCCATTTGCCCAGGAAAATACAAGGCAGTTTAGTGTCATGATTTTTGCAGGCTTCAGATGAACCAGTAGTCAAGATTAGTGGAGTGGCCTCTGCTTCAGCTTTACAGACCCATTTTTTGAACAACAAAATGAAATGTCTCAGACTCTGCAGCTGTTCCCTGAAGGTACATTGCTTAGTAACCCACTGTGGTGAAAAGAACTATGTAATCAGAGAGTAATAATGCTGGCATCAAAAAAGAAAATGTGAGTCAAATCTGACCATGTGTAAATACAGGAATTAATAGGAAGCTTTGTTAAAGTTAGAGAGAACCTGGAGATGTCCTCATTGAAGCTGCAGGAGAGGGAAATCAAATGGATTTTTAAATGAACTTGTCCCTGAAAAGGTGAAGTTCACCAGACCAGACACAGTAACAAAGAAGACATCTTTAGTTACTCAGATTTGGAGGTTGGTTATGCACCATGTAAGTTCATAGTCCATTCTAGGTGCAGAGGTTAAATACTTGATGCTCAAATGGGCCCAAAGCACAGAAATCATCTCTACCATGACACAAAGTGAAAGGTAAGGCTAATGTGGTTTCTGTGGCTGCCTGGGACAGGTTGTTCAGCAGCAAACGTTGTTCATGGATTTATCTATCAGCAGAGATGAGCCTCATTGCTTTTAAGGTTCAGTGGAGCTCCTGATCAGCCCAGTCTTGGTAGCGAACAAAGGCTGTGAAATAATTTGTATCCTCTATTAGAGACAAACAAGCAAGAATACCACTTAAGGACGCAGCATAAATAATGAATGAGTAGAGAAATATGGTCCTTTCTGACAGAAATGATGCTGTTTTAATTTGTGTTTATGGCACCTAAAGTAATGGGCACATGAAATATGCATGGAGAGAAAGAACCAGGAAAAAATCCCTGCAGAACCTGACCGCAATCCCCTGGACTCTGACCAAAACTTGCAATGGGAAAAATGTAATGAGGCACAAAGAAAGCTTCAGTGGGAAGAGAAAATAATAAATGCAGGAATAATACAGTGCATATCTTTCTCTGGTGCTTGCTATACTACTAGGAAATCAAAACACTTTTTAGGAAATTATCTCAATGTGTAAGATTGCCTTGTGAGACAGTCTTTAGCATTTGGTATAATGAAGTCAAATCTTTATGGAGGGAAAAATAGTGTTTCAGTGTTGCTGGTGTATAGAAAGTCTGTTAAAAATATATGAATCCCTCTTTCAGGAGATATTCAAGTGGTTTTCCTCTAAACTGCCATTCAAATTTTCCTCATATGCTATGACTCAGAAAAAAATAAGAATGTAGCCCATCATTGTGAAACTTCCTCTGGAAAAATAGGTTAAGTTTAGTTAAGTTTTTCTTAAAGAACATTTTAGAGATTTGTAAATAAGGACTAAAATGATTTTAGCTTTCATAATTGTAATTATTTGTTCCTGAACTTTTTGAAACCTGACGAGTTTGTAGAGGTGTTAATATGTCTGAATATAATGAGTAGGGCCCTATGTTTTTTCAATTGAGGTGCTGAACAATAATGTCCCGAACCTGCAGTGACCAGAGTGATTACAGGATATTGGTTTTTGTCCTAGAACAAGAGTGTAAACATCTTGTTTGAGCTTGACCACAGAATCTAGTTTCCCAAAGTAGCACAGAATATTTTCATCTCAGGAAACAACAGGCCAGCCCTTTCAGCAGTGCTTAGAATGGAATGGGATACAGGTGTTATATATTCGAATTTTAAATGTGGATTTTTCTAAATTAATTTTTCCACAAAAATGAAATGATACCATATAGTTCATAACAGGACTTCTGCATATTATAACAAGACTCTTGTACTTTGTCTTCACAATTTTCTAAAGCCATGTGGCTAGAACACTCCTGTACGTGTGTAATCTACATGTCAAAATCACATCTCCAAAGACGATGTCTTATCCATCAAAATGTTTGTATTGGGTATGCATGACCTGGTTTTGCTTTGGTTTTGTAGCCCCATTTGTAGCAATGGGGCTACAGGGCTTCTGCAAGAAGCTGCTGGAAGCTTCCCCCATGTCCAGCAGA
Source organism: Argya squamiceps (assembly GCA_037834095.1). Classification (NCBI taxonomy): domain Eukaryota; kingdom Metazoa; phylum Chordata; class Aves; order Passeriformes; family Leiothrichidae; genus Argya; species Argya squamiceps. Next base: position 37,228,837 of record JBBMKD010000115.1, read on the forward strand.
GCCAATCCCTGGTATCTCCAGAGATAGATGTTCTGCCGGCCAAGACTGGGCCAATTAGAAATGCTGGTAATGCCTCTGTTAACAGATTTAACAGATAATAGATTTAAGAAGAAAATAAAGTTATTGTGCAGGTGTAATTGTGGCCAAAGAAGAGCAGGGTGAGAGCATGTGAGTTGAACAACTCTGCAGACACCAAGTCAGCGCAGAGGAGGGTGAGGAGGTGCGCCAGGTGCCAGAGCTGAGGTTATCCTGCAGGCTGTGGTGCAGGCCATGGTGAAGCAGCTGTTCCCCTTCAGCCCATGGAGGTGCATGGGGATGCAGAGATCCACCCCCATGCTGAAGCAGGTGGATGCCTGGAGAAGGTTGTGAGCCTGTGGAAGACCCATGGAGAGAGGGGCCCTGCTCCTGGGCTGGAGCAGCCTGCCCTTAGAGGACTGCATCCTGTGGAAAAGTGACCCAGGCTGCAGCAGTTTTGGGAGGACTGCTGCCTGTGGCATGGACTCACACTGCAGCAGGTCACTGAGAGCTGTTGCAGTAAGATGGACTCACACTGGAGAAGTTCATGGAGAACTTTCTCCTGTGGGAGGGACCCCATGGTGCAGCAGGCAAACACCACCCTCTCTCTGAGCATTGGGGAAGCCTTGGGTGATGAACTGTCTCCCTGTGCTGCTGGGGTAGGAGATACAGCTGGGAAAAAGTGGGGGGAGGAGGGGGAAGGTGTTTTTAAGAGCTTGTTTTACTTCTCATTACCCTGCTCTGATTTTGTCAGAAATAAATTCACTTCGTATCTCTATGTGGAGCCTGTTTTGCCCCTGCTGGCATTTGATTTGTGATCTCTCCCAGTCCTTATCTCAACCCATGAACCCTTAGTTATTTTTTTTTTCATCTCCAGTCCAGCTCTGAAGGAGAGTAAGAGTGGCTTTGGTAAGTGCTGGGGGTCTGGCCAGTGTCAACGCACTACCATGTTATAGTTACGAATCTTGGAGATGCTGTACTGAAAATTGTTAGTCCCATACAGTGAAAGATAATAGTCCTTAGACAGATGAAAGTTTACAGGAAAGAGAAAAGAACCTCACTCCATAACAAGAACAAAGTCAGAGACAAAACAGGACAGCAAAGGAGTAGATGTCCTGGTTGTCAAGTATCCACCTCTGAGATGCTAGAATAATGTCAGAGTGCAATTTCTGTCCAACATGACTTTGGCACAGACAATTCTTTGGAATCATGGCATTAGGAGGCATGTGAGCACAAGATGAAGGAAGCTTGAGGTCCCTTTCAGTTCCACTAGTTTAGCGAGCTAATGAAATGACACTATCGTTTGAGAGTTCATGGAAGTATTTAAGTTGTGGGATTGCTCTAGCAATACTCCTAAGAATTAATAATACATCTCAGTTAGAAGGGTAGTGTGATGTGCAATGTCCACCTTCCAGGGTGTATAGAGGTCTTTGTAGAAATCGTTGGTATATTTTTTTCCTACGTGGTTGAAAGATTTTGTCCATGCCAAAGGAAAAATAATCAGTCAAGGGTGAGCAGAGCTGTGCTGGAAGCAAATGAGCACAGATTGCAGAAGGGTTCAAGCCTGGACCTCACTGGGAACTTTGATTTTCACTTTCCCTGGCAGGGGAAAGTAGAGCAGTTCCTTTGTGTTTTGTTTGTGTGCCTAAAAACACATTTGAGAATGCATCTATCATTTTTTTTTCCTCAAAGAGGTACCTTAAGTATTCACAAACTATTGTGTCATTTTTTTCAGCTGAAAGTCCTTTGCAAGTCCCACCTGGATCTAATGAGAAGTCTGGCCAATTGAAACATGAATTGTCCAGAGAATTTGCTGAAAGAGAAAAAAAAAAGGAAGAAGGTCCATCTCTAATGACAAAACCTCTGCAAGGTAAGACAAAAAGTCTGCAAGGACTTCTCACAGATGATGCAAAAATTTACTGTTAATATCATTGGATCAGATCTTTGCATGATACAAATTGGAATATACCTTTATGTAACTCGGTCTTTCAAGTGATGCTTCAGAGTTTTTCTATGAATTGCCTCCATTTGCACAGAGGATGTAGTGAGGCTCTGGCCATGTAAAAATGTACCAACAGGATAGAGGCTGGGATCTTCAGCACAGGGAAGTCAGTGTATCTCCACAATTTAAATGGTTTATATAGGCCTTAGCTGGTATTAACTGCATATCCGTTTCAGCAAGGACAAAGGAAGAGTTCACTCCTTTGCAGGGACTCCCAGCCAGGTATTTCTCATTCTCACCTGTTCCTTTCTCCAAAACAGTCCACAAAACTCAATCTGGGACATCCAGCAGGTAGTGGATGACAAGCATGGTAGCAGAAAAGCCTCAGCAAGCCTAAGATTCACTGGGTAGGTAACGGAGGACTGTAAAGAAGTGCCCTTTCCAAGATTCTGATGGGAAGTATAAACAGGCAAAACTGTTCTTTGCTTGCATGCTGGCTTCTCACTGTGGAGTTCCTACTCAAAGCCCTTCTGAACACAAGCACCATAAATGAAAATAAACCAAACTACTGGTAGAACTGTACATGACCCTTAGCTATTATTCAGAAGGTTCTCTGTACAATGAGCAAGGATCAGACTTTACTAAGGGAAATACATATATCATGCAAAAGTATACCAGTTAATATTTCTTGGTCTGAAAATCTAAACAAATATGTTATATTTTGTTGTCCAGAAAACCGAACACTGTCCCCCAGCAAGTAGGACCATAACTTTTGTTCCATTGGGCTCTGCAGGAATCCTGAGCTTCAAGCAAACCAAGAGAATTGTTTCTCAGCAAGTCCCAGGTTTGGAATAAAAGTAGTAAAGCTAAGTGTCAGAAAGAAAAAGCACAACTGTCACAGTATGATGTTTTCAGGAGAATGGTAGCTTTCTCTGTTCCAGGGCTTTTGCTTTATTCTCATCTGTGCTGTAGTGCAAAATGGTAAACTCACAATAAAAGGCATCCATTCAGTGCCATAAGGACTCCTTTACCTTTCTTAGCAGCCAGTGATGAATTTGCAGATACCTTTTAGATTCCTTCCAAACAGGACCAGATTTGGGCTAGATCTACTTTGAAATTTGTTGCAGTGCTACCTTGGTCCAATTAATGTGCATTAAAAAAAATGGTAATCTGGGATTCATACTGCTGGTCTGGTAAGTAAGATATCCTCAAGAAGCTCTCCTATTAGATCTCTATCTTTCCAAGCTGAACAACCTCCTCAATAACAATAAATTTCCACTGTCCCACCCAACCCTGTGATGGGTTATGCTTGACTGGAAGTCTGTCTGTTTTGTAGAGTGATCCTGCAAGGAAGAGTATAATTCTGGAGCGCCAAGGTTTGTCAGCTTCACAAAATGTCTTAAAAATATCTGGAGTGGATTTCCTTTTCTTGCTCAAGATGAACAGGCAGCATAGTAGATTTTCTACTATTAATAAAAGTTAGCTCTGTTAGGAGTGTCTGAGGTCTCCAAATTCTTAAATATTAACAGGATCACCATCTTTGCATTACTAAATAAAAAAGCACACATATTTTGCAAATGTATTTATTGGAAGAATTGCTTAACTAACTTTGAACTGTGCCTCTGTTGAATATATTTCAGACAGAGCAAGGCAGTAAAGCACAAAGCAGGCTTGTAAAGCGACACCACAACCCCAATTGTATCATGCACAGCTCTAAAATAAGCAGATTTTTCTTTGATAAGTCACTTAGAATATTTGAATGTTGACCAGGAAAGTGAGTCTTCATGGAAGAAATTACTTTTTCTGTGCATTGTGAAGAAAAAATTTCCTAGAACATGGGCAGGGCAACGACTAAAATCCCTGATGAGTGTTATTTGTTATGAAATATAATGCTTTGTAGTCCTTTGGAGGAGGGATTTTCTTGCCACAAAGACTGTGCTCTTTCAACAGTTATTTTAATAAAAACATGTCCAAATGCATTTGTTTAGCCATTTTCTCTCCTCTTTTATGGAGCAGGAAGTTTCAGAATATATGGTTTTTGAAAAGCCTATGTGGAAATTGCACAGAAAAGACGTGCTTTGAAGTAACGGCATTTTTGTATTTTATCATACCAAAATGCTGAAATAACAATTTGAAACACAAGGTTTTCTTCCATATGTTGATTCAACACATTTTTTTTCCTTAAACATTTCATCTACCATCACAAAATTCAGAGCATTACTAACCTTATAAAATATCAGCACTGTACCACAAAATACAAAATGTCTGTGTGATGCCATTATCACTAGGAAACTGTTCCAGTGGAAAGTATTAGCCATTGTCAGAGTTCATTAAAAATCCTTCCTATTTAATTCTTTATTAGTTGCTGGGAGAGGAAATTTTTCTACATTATGTATTTTTTTTTCATCATGGAGTAGAGGCACCACAGTTCTTGCTTCAGCTGTGTGCAGAGAAAATTGAAAATGGAAAATCATCCAGAATCTGCTGAGGTTCCTTAATCTAATGGGGAAGACTGACCTTTTGCATGTGGAATGAGTATATCACACACAGAAATTTCAGATCAGTGCCAACCCCAGCACTGATTTTTTCAGTTCAACTGCTGGTTGGCCATGAGCTGCATCAAAGCTGCCAATTTCATTTCTCAAACAGGCCCAAGTGATTGTCCCTGAGTCCATGCCACTGCAAAGATGTCAGGCGTGCAGACAGCTATCTGATTTGATCATGCCTCCTCCCTAGAAACTTGCCTGGCATTAGGCAGCTTATGACTATCAAATATTTACTATACTGTCAGAGGGCAAAGCCAGAGCTAATTGATGTTTTCTATATCAGAACCCAACAGTGTAGGGTATTTGATAAGCAGTGAGAGTTTCTTGGCCCTTCAAGTAATGGAGCTTCTCAGCCCAGTGTTTTCTTATTTTGCAAAATTCCCATTCATCTACACAAGATTGCCAAGCCATGAGAAGTTTTTTTTTTGTGTGTTCTACAAAACTGGAAAGAGAGACTCACCATTCAGGAGAGCCACCATCATTGGCCAGGCAGTGCAGGGACAACCGGGTCTGGGAACAGGCACCAGAGATGCTCTGGTCTCTGTCACTGAAGCCACAATAGGAGGGGAAGGGACACTGGTACGACTCAAAACATTCTGAGCCAAGGTAGAAAGCCACCTCAACCTCTAGTAAAAGGATGTTACCACAAGCTCTGGCTTAGGGCTGGGAAGAAAAATGTTTTCTGTGATTGTCATGGTGTGGTAGTTCTTTCGATCCTGGGCAAGTGAGAGATCACACAGAAAGAAAAAAAACCACAAAGCAACAACCCACAAACGCGTAACAAACAAAACCACGAACAAACAAAACTCCACCCTCACATTAAATTAAAGGATCAGATTGCTCCTATTTTAACTCTGTTGATTCATCCAGCCAGGTCCTTCCAACAAGATTCTTGCACAAAGAGCTTGGGGCGTCTAAAGAACTGAGGGCTTGGGGTCTGGAAATGCTTAGTTAAATTTTGTCTCTTTCACTACCTTGTGCAGTTTCCAGCTGGCTAATTCATGTTTCAGTGTCTCAGATGGTTCATCAGCAATTCAGAGCGACAGCAGTGTCCCCATAGAAGTAGTGATTGGGGAATAAAAACCATGTTCCTAAATATGTAGATTATTAACAATCAAAAAGAGTAAACCCGAAGGAGAAAGATACTACTTTTATGATGTAGTAGCTATGTAAAGGATTATAATCTCGGCTAGATAGCAAATACAGCTCCTAGTGACTTTGTGAAGTAAGTTTTTAAATTAGTTGCAAGTTGACAGCTACAATTACTTGTATTTGGTGCCTGTATTAAAATGGTATTTAAGGAGCAGGTTGACTGTAATGTGCAACAAAAAAGATAGAGTTTCTTCTGTTCATGGGGATATAACTCCAAATCTGTGGCCAGCTATTCTGAGGGGCTTTACAAAGCCATAAATAACTTAAAACTGCATTTGAAGAGATATTATTCTTCATCAGTGCTATGTGAAAGTTCACAGAAGGGTTGTGAGCACTATCCCTTACTCCTGAAGAGGGACCCCTGCTGTCCTCGTAGATATAAATCTTGTCTAAACTCAACAACAGTTTGGGATGGCTTGTGCCATTGGACCAGACTTTTGTACGCAAGGGTCTGGTTTTGTTTTTCCAATTACCTCCAAGGATGTCGTATATGGTTTTGTTTCCTTGCATAACTTTTCCCACAATAGAAACTTTCCTCTGGAACTGAAAACCAGGAGGATTTCCACAAGTCATCAGACCAAATGGCACAGTGTATGCTATTGAAATGCTTGCCCACACTGAGCTCTCAGAAAGAGTCTCCCTCTCTCTCTGACACAGGCTGCAGTTTTTTTAGAAGAGCTAAACTCTGTAATTCCTGGGATGATTTCTGTTGCAAAGAAGTGATGGGCTGACTGACACCTGAGCACAGGGTCATGATTTAACACACTCACAGGTGTGTCCCACTTTGAGGAAATGTCAGGAAAGCACATGGGCTTTATATGTGTGTGTGCATTTGCTTGTTCTGAATTGCTGTTGTGATGTGTCTGGCTCTCTGTCAAGCAAATCTTCTCATCCTGACACTGAGCTGCTATTTCAAAGGCTTTTCTTGGTTTGCACAGGTAACCATTATGCTACTTACCAGAGCCCCTTCAGAGGGAATGCCTCTGAAGTTTTTTTTTTTGGCTATGGGGTGACCTGCAACAGAACGCTTGGTGTTCAAACATGGCTTAAGGCCCAGCCACTCTGGGGGAAAGTACTTGGTTGTAAGACCAGGTTACTGTTGCACAAGGCTAAAATGTCAGATTATAGCTTTCCTAAACATGCATGTTTTAATTTGGACTTGGAAGAACTACCTATATTTCTCAGTGTTATCATGAAATTGAAGGTATGGCAGTGTGTACCAATATATAGATGCCACACAGTAACATAGATGGGGCAAACTGGTATAAGCACTTTACAAACAGCTGCATTTTTCTTTCTCCAGACAGAGCTGAAGACAAAAAAAAAAATTAACAAATTAACAAAAGGTTCTTAAGTCACTTTGTAGATTATTCCACTCCCCATACTTTTAAGAAGAGGTGATTCCAGACAAAAAACCCTGTGCTCTTATGGTATGACTGATACGACTGATTTTGAGATCATGAGTGGTGTTACTTAAAAATGTATTTCCCACTCACCTCTGTAAGTATTTATTTATTTACTAGAATTCCTGACACACAAGAAAACTAAGTCTGTTCCAGCATCCATCCATATGCTGTGTCCTCTTTAAGCCAGTCTCTGCTTTTGTTTTATGTTGTGGTTTCTTTTGTGGCGGGGCTGCTATTCCGGCTAGCAGATTCCCCCAGACCACAGAAACAGTTCATGTGGGTTCCTCAGCTTAGCTGGCTGGAACCATGGATGAGGCTTGGAAGAAGGAATTGTGCTCTCTCTGGGTTAGGAAGATGCTTATTCAGTGCAGCCCATGTGGAAGAGGCTTTGCCAGAGCCTCCACTCAGCATGGAGAGAGGGTGGAGACACAGTCTCGGCCACATGTCCCTTTTCCCAGCTCGGGGGCTGGGCGGGAAAACACTCTGACCCAATGGGGAAGGAAAGGGGGCGGGGATACATCGGGATGAACCAGGTACATCAGAGACAGGAATGGGGTGGGGGAAGGAGCATACCATCACAGATAAATAACAAAATACAAATTCAAAAAACCTGACACTCGCGCTGCTACATTTCCCTCTTTTTTTTTTTCTTTAAAAACAAGCTTTTAGACTTATTAAGAAAACCAAATTTGTGTTCCACATTTGGTCAGTGGATCATTTTTCCATCAAGATAACTTTTTGGATCTTCTTTTCTTCAGAATCTGCAAGCACAGCAATCACAGGGGGTGTGGTGTTATCAGAGATATAAACTACACATTTGATAAAAGACTATTAAAACAAAAACAACAATAAACAAATTGACAGTTCGTCCTTGATAAGAAATTCAAACTCCCAAGAGTCTCAGTTTAGCAACAGTTCTTTCAATTTTGTTCCAGCACTGCTGATGACATTTGGAGTACTCTGATGGATGTTCTGCTTTTCCAGGAAAGGCTGTTTTCACTTGCAGGTGTTACAGACACTGAAAGCTGGAACAGCAATACTATTTTGACGTTGGTGGGATTCTCCCATTGTTTTGGCAGGTGTTTTGAGACTGCAAGACAACTCAAGACATTTTAACAAACACACAACAAAGCAAACAAAAAAGGAAACAGTGTGGGAAAAGTCAAGGAGAAAAGGCAAATTTTTTTTTTCATTGATTTTAGTTTTGCCTTCCAAGGTTCTTTTTCTTTCTCTGCCAAGCTGCAAAGCAGACTTGGGATTTTCCTTGGGGGGAAAAGGACCAGGCTAATTTGAAAGTTTCCAAATGAGGCCAAATTGAACCAAATTTAAAATGAAGAATGCTGTTATTTTCCCTCTGAATTGCCAAATTTTTGTCATCACGCTGGGCAAGACAGCGCTTTTTGGAGGTTTTTTTGAAAGGCTTTTAAGGTTTCTTTTTCTCCTTCACTCTCACCTCTTTTTAACCCATCACCCTTTTTTTCCCCACCCTGTTTTTCTCTGTCACTCCCTCTCTGTTCTTTCCCACCCTCCTTCTTTCTCTCCTCCCTGTTTTCTTGTTTTTGTGAAGACCAGGATGTTATTTCTTCATTCAGCAGGTACAGGTGTTTTTGGGCTGTGTTGGAAGCAAGCAAGGTGTTTCCATCAGCAGTCTTGACAGCAATCTGTATTCTTTGTTGATTTGATGTGGTGTGGTTACTGATGTGCAGGATCTTTAACATTTCAATTATCAAAGGCATGACCATTCTGAAAAATCTCAAAAAGTTAAAAATCTGTACCATAATTAACACTTCATTTGCTGCTTGTTTAACTTTTTCAAGAACAGGATTAGGAATCACTGAGATTTGAACAAATTCCAACTTACACCATTTTTTATATTGCAATTGTTTTAAAGCTGTTACCAAATTATTTAATTCAGTTTGATCAATTAATTGAAACAATTCTTTCCTTGTGCTTAGGAAAGCATTTGGAGTTTGTGTTGCAACCAATTTGAATTTAGAATTTTCTGATTCTAATTTTCCTTGTCCAGTTTCATGATTATTAGAAACTGCACTTGCAATGTGAGAGGGATTTGTCTTATCTCTTTTTGAACCGGAGGTATCTGCTTTACATTCGGATGAGAGAGAATTCTGAGTGCGGGGGATGTGGGTGGGCCTACCGTGGGCACCCGAGGCGAGGCAGAGCTGAGCCTTGGGGGGTGTGTTTTGGCTTTTTGGTGACATCAGCCAAAACACTGATCTCGGGGCAGGACACGAGGGGGAAGGGTTCGGGGAGGTGGCAGAGGGGAATTCTCGCTGGAACTGGGCAAGAACTTGGTCCGGGGCTGTGTGGGAGGCTGGGAAGGAGGAGTAGGGGATCCCGTCCCAACGTGGCTAGCGCCATGTTTCCACGGGGCTGGGACAGGGCAAAACTGCACTTGCTTGGCGTTCCTGGTCCCCACCGGGTTGGGATCGGCTCCGCGCATGGCCTCAGTGGGGTCGGGCTGCGCCGAGCTGTGCCGGGTCGGCGGCAGCGGCGGGACAGGGCTATCGGTGATATCTGCCTGCCCACCGTGCCCTGCAGAGGGACCGGGCTGCCCCAGCACAGGACCGTGGAGGGTGCGAGGCTGCTCCGCTATGGAACCGCGTGGGATAGGCACAGGGGACTGGGTCTCCTCCCACAGCTCTGCGGAGATGTAGTTCAGAAACCGCGGGAGGCGCAGGGTGGCCCCGGCGTGTCCCCCCCCACTCCGGCCGCGCACAGGGATGAGAAGGGGGTGCTCCTCCATGCACCTGCCGCCACAAGGGGGTGGGGTTACATCAGGATGAACCAGGTACATCAGGGACAGGAATGGGGGGGAAGGAACTTACCATTACAGACAAATAACAAAATACAAATTCAAAAAACCTGAAACTTGCACTGCTACAGTTTTACACCCAAGTTTACAAGAGAGAAAAAGGTGGGAACACTTCACAATTTTGCTGGCCAAGAAAACACTCCCATAATTCCCATAATTAGTGTCCAAACTTTGTTTACCTAAGAAGCCTGCTTTTTTTTTTTCCCAAACTGTGTGAATCAGAAGCCCTGAGTGTCATGGCTTAGTAATGCTGTTCCCTAATTTGGTGCTTTCTCTGCCACACTGAGACTCCAAAACCACATATTGCTCACTGGCTTCCCTTTCCCCCACTTCCACCTGCAGATGGCCAGAGAGGAGAACTGGAGACACAAAAGCAAAAATCATGGGTTGAGACAAGAACAATTTAAAGCAAACTGCAATGAGATAAGAAAACAAACAGTAACAGTAACAATATTGATAATAATTTAAAAAAAAAAAAAAAAAAAAAAAAAAAAAGGTGGAGAGCTCAACCCAGCAGTGGCAGCTACAACCACCCAAACTGATCCCACCAGCTGGGACCAATGTTACCTCACCACTCAGTCTGCCAGTCTTGCTCCACTGGAAAAGGAACACTCAGTTCTCAGATGTGAGAGAGACAGTCCCTTTCCCCAGACCCTAGCAATAATGTAAAATGCTATGTTGTTGTTGTTTCTTTTGAGGGGGGCTGCTATGGCCGGCTAGCAGACTCCCCCAGACCACAGAAACAGTTCATGTGGGTTCCTCAGCTTAGCTGGCTGAAGCATGGATTCAGGCTTGGAAGAAGGAATCGTGCTCTCTCTGGGTTAGGAAGATGTTTATTCAGTGCAGCCCATGTGGAAGAGGCTTTGCCGGAGCCTCCTCTCAGCATGGAGAGAGAGATTGGATCTGTGTCTCCTCTTTTCCCAGCTCAGGGGCTGGGCAGGGAAACACTCTGACCCAATGGGGAAGGGAAGGGGGCGGGATACCTCAGGAGGAGCCAGGTGCATCAGGGACAGGAATGGGAGGGTGAAAGGAACATACCATTACAGACAAATAACAAAATACAGTACAAATTCAAAAAACCTGAAACTCGCGCTGCTACACTATGGAATATCATTAGGGTCATAGCCACACCCAGACAGCTCCAGGCTCTGCTCCCCACACAGCTGATCTCAACCAAAACTAGCACACTAAATCAACAAGATTTTTGCCATACCCTTTGGGAGAAAACCACTGCAAAAGTACATGTGATGATCCACTGAGTGATAAAAAATTCTTATTGTGTGTCAGCTTAGCTTTAACAAGGAAAATCTTGTTTTCATGTTAAATCAGTAGACAGGAATGAGTGACGATCTCTTGCAGTTCATGGTCTGTGCTATAAGATTCCACTGTAACTTTTGGGAAATTAGCTTTTTGGGAGGTTAGCTTCTCCACCTTAAAATGTAGAAAACTTGACAGTAAGACACCTTTTCCCCATATATGGAATATTAGGAAAGGTTTGCCCATAAAAGCCTTTGGGGACATAAGAGAAGACTTATGTATTTGCTGTTTCTGAGCTCCTTTACAGAGATTTCTGGTTTGCCTAGAAACATCACTGGCAGCACATGCTAAACTTTTTTAAGAGAGGCTGTATTTTAGAGCAGTTAGGTTCTTTTGGGATTTGACAGCATTAGACTGCTAGACTGTAATAACTTGTAATTACATAACCTGTGAATTAGGAAAACATCCACAGGTTTTCATACTCTGCTGATGAATTTAATCACAATTTAAAAGCATTGTCAAATCAGTACAAAAAGGACTGTTCTGTGTAATATCCTTCTGTCCACTCAGTATAGTTACTCTGAGTTCAAGTACTGTACCTGAATCAGCAGTTCAAAACACTTGAACTTTCCTGTTCCACCTAAAACCAGCCCCAGGTTGTTGATGGTCCAAAGAACCCCTCTTGATAAGGTACTTACTAGTCAAAGTGAAAAAAACAAGGAGAAGAAAAAAAAACAAATGGCTTTTAACTTGCGCTGCACGCAATCATGATAGAGTGCCTTCAAAGAGCACTGGGATTTTTGAAAATCACAGGAGTGCAAAGAGGTCACCCCTAGATATTTGAATTATTAACATATGTTTAACCATTAAAGAAAAATATATTGATGGAATATCAATACAATTAATTATTTAGTTACACAAAGTACAGGTTAGAAAACAAATTAAGTATTCCCCACAGTTTGGAAAAGACAAACCTTGAATAAATGCATTATAAAAGGGTTTGTTACCACAAGGCCTGGTAATAACAGATGATATTAGTGTATAATGGAAAATGTGTTTATGTTGGTTGTATTTATTTTGGTTACAAGATGAGCCTTTATCAGCTCATATGGGGTGAGATGGAATGGAGAAAACCACAAAGAAACAACTTTGTGCTTGAAGGGAAATGTGGCAGCTTTTCAGCTTGTGGTTTTCAAACAAATAGGTTTTTGAAAGAAGTGTGTACAGCTGTTTGAGCAAGAAAATCCACCTAGTAAATATCCCACACGAGCTATTTTCTGTGTCTCTAGTAAGTCCCTCTGTACTGCAAATGCAGATCCTGTGGTAAGATCAAGATATTTCTTTCTTAGTCTTTGTTGACAGAAGAAAAATACTGTTCTCTTGGAACCTGTTGCTTGCTATTTTTTGTCAGCTGTGGCAAATAAGATCTTGAATCATTGTGTATCTACTGTGTAATACACTTGGCTGAAATTCCTTCAGATTTTGGTTCCAGTGTATGATTATTGCATAGTTTCTTCAGTCAACTATTCAAGCAGTCCAAGGCAATTTTTGATATTAAGTCTGCAGGAATACAAGATAAGTACTTTTTTCCTACGTATGTGATATTAGAAACACTGAATTAGTAAGCATAGTTTTGGGAAAACCTCCTGAGGCTTCTTTTTGTTTTATTTATAGTTTGTGGGCACTTGGCTGAGTTAGGTGCCCAATGTTCAGCAGTGTGTTCATCGACAGCCAGGCTGTAAGTGCTTCCCTACCTTCACCATTGGAGGACTTGCCACAGCCGGTGAGCTTTGTGTTGGTGTTTTCCGTGCCTAGAGACAGACAGGATAATGACTGCCAGTGCATGCATATCCATTTCTCACTTGGCTGAGATAAACTGAAATAGTATGTACTCTTCCCCAGGCACTGGAGAGGAACCTCTCTCCTCGCTGTAGCCTCGAGTGCACCTCATGATGACTGGGAACTAAATGGCTGTCTGTAGCCACCAAGGGGTCAGAGGAAGAACAGGGTCAACTAGAGTTCTGTGGCACAAGTGAGAACCAGGAAAGTTTGGGTACCTCTGAGTATAACTTCAGGATTGAGCTGAACTGGAACATGAGTATTGAACAGCACACACTTTTTTCGTGATAAGTCCAAGATGAGAAAAATACTCTCAACTATCTTTATATTGCTGTACTTTTCTGATGCCAGAAAGTATACTTCTTTTAGTATAAAGGTGCAAGATAGTACTGAACACAGTCAACTTGAAAATTCAACAGGAAAGTTGGTATGCATATGGAGGAAAGAAGAGAAGAAAATGCAGGAATTAAAAAAAAAAATAACCGCAGCCAAGAATTGTGAAAGTAATTCTCATTGTGCTGGAAATGAAACATCTAAACAGTGATATATTACGTGACATCTTATCTCTATTGTGTCTGAAGAACTGTTTTTGGACAATTTTGTTGCTTTATTTGGTTTTCTTTGTTGTGTGAAGATTTTCAGCTTGTCAGTCATGTGCATAGTATTCCACATATGTACTAAATCACAGCAATCATTCTGTAATTCATACTGCAGTTTATTGCTCCATTTTGGCAATTGCAGTTTTTAGGCAAATGTGGGGTAGCAAACTCTGGGCTTCCTAGGAAAATCAGGCTCCAGGCCGTCTTGGAAGCAGATGTCCCATGCATCTCACTCAGGAGAAGATGGTCAGGAAAGGTGTTTGGTGTTTATAATTCAAACTGTAACCATATTACAACTGAAAAATTTGTCTTTAACCCAGTGGGGCAGGGGCAGCTCTCTGTTCCGGTCACTTTGGTCCAGAGCTCTCACAGACCTTGTCCTCCTGACTTGTCTTGGGGCGTAGTGACAAAGTAACAAAAGCTAATATTCCATAGTCCTGGGGTGTGAAACATGGGGAGACTGTGGAAGTGGGCTTCTAGTGTTTTTGAGGGAGAGCTCTCTGACCCTTGTTTCATAATTTTAGGGAACTTGCTAAGTAATTTAGTTCTATTAGGCTGAAGGGACTTCTCATGTGTAGGTCTCCTGTCAGTTAATAATGCTTAGTACATATATTACTCTTTGCATCTGCATCTGCTTTACAAACATTAACTAATTAAGCCTGCACAACACTCTCGGGAGGTAAGAATAAGTAAGTTATTATTGTTACGTAAGGAAGGCTCTTGGCCCTCCTCTTAGTGGAAGTCTCAGGGGAAATCCTAATCCTCCATACTGCAGCCCTTTCTGATCTTCAGTGCCACTTTATGAGTTGCATTTACAGAGGGAATTAATAAATGAAGCCACGCTCCCACTTCTTGCGCATTCATAAGGAAATTTTACATACTCTGCAACTGCTTTCTTGCCTCTTGCACCAACGTTCAGTGCCAGCAGAGACAGCTTTAGGGATTCCAAAAGCCTTCTCTGCCTCTTCTCCTAGGTCTCTTTCCTTCCATAGAATCCAGCATCTTGAAAGGCTGCAGTGATCACAAGTGTAATGATGATTTTCTTGGAGAAGTCAGAAGGCTTGGGGAAAAAACCCAAAGGAACATCATCTATAAGAACACGGTATGGGGAAAATCATATGAATTTGTAGAAAATAGAAGTTTCTACTTTAGAACCTTATCCCAGCTAGCGGTAAAGATTCTGTTGATGTCAGTCTTGCAGGAAAAGCCAAACAAAATCATTAAGTATCCCTGTATTTTCAGCAATGCATGGAGTTTTAGCATGGAATTTCCAGGAAAACTAGTGGATATGGTGTCCCCAAATCCTGCACATTTAAGTTATTACATTTTACTGAGAAAGCAATCCCCAAATAACAATGTCAGTGAAAGCAAAAACGACCTATACTGGTTTTATCTAGCTTCCAGAAGAACTTTTCTGCAAAACTTGGACCAGATTTTTTGAATTGTGCAGAGTTTTCTGGCAATGCGTCATTCAGGGGTGCTGTGCAGGGAGGTCTGAAAACACTCTCAGCTGTGACCAGATAAGATTTTGGGACATGCATGTCAGAAGCAGGAAAGCATGCCCCACAGGTCACATCATGAGCCTCTGACAGGAAAACACTCTCTATGGCTCTGATGAAAACTGGCTGATGGCTCCATTGGAAAAGCACATTCAAATCTCTACTCAGCAGAGCTCCTTGTGAGGATTTGGGGCCTAACATTGGTAGTCATAACAATGCTGTTAATATACCACATTAAAGAGGCACTTTGAAGCTCTGACAAGGGCAGTGAGAGAAAGCAGGATGGCAGTTGTTCTGTCAGTCACTTTCTTTTCTATGGGAACCAGCTAACTGTTATTATCACTTATTATTTATCATTTAAGCTAGACTTGTTGCAAAAAAACTAAAATAAACAACAACCCAAAAAAAGACCTCCATTGCCAGGAAAAAAGTGAAAGTGATCTGTGGGGACTTTGGTAGCTTTCTGTGGTTTGATACATATTTAGGCTGATGGTTTTTCAATGCACCACTTCCTCCGCCAACCACCTTAGCTGCCATATTAAAGTGATCAAGTTGACCACAGATTTACTAAACAGAAAAATGCACTGCACTTAGTCTTTAAACCACATAAATACCGAAGAGGGATTTCTCCAGTTTCCAGTTTCATCTTGAAACTACTGCTTAATATTAAATCATTAGACCTCAGGCAATTTTTTTTGCACAACCCATAGGCAGGCACTTTAAAATCTCAGTCATCTCCCACTAAAAGTGAAATGACTATGTCCTGTGCAGCAGAACACCAAGGACAAGTTTCTAGTGAGGCTGAAGAACCTTGAAAAGGTTAGCTAGTTGAAAAAATGTGCAACATGCTTGAAGATAATTTGACTTTTTGGAGATCCTTGTTTTTCAGCAGCTGCTTGTACATAGTTAAGCGCATACTTAAGTATGTGTTTTCAAGGGAACAAGCCTACATTGCACTTCACTGCACATATTGACTTCTGTGCTTTAACTCTGTACATAGTGTTGTCTTTGGTATTGTTTGAAGGGGATGTACAACTTCACATATGCATGTCTGTGTGCATTTATTTACCTAGCTGTTCTCTGCACAGGAAACCAAAGATAAACACTCTTTAACAAAGACTCATGAATATGAAATTTTCTAGATGTTAAAAAAAAATATGTAAAGTCACATTTGACTGCCATTCACACTAAGCAACCAAGTAGCAGACCACTAGCATAATCATCAGCAGTCACCACCCTAGACTTTGCCTCAGGCACTTCATGCATTGAGCATGCTCCTTGCAAAAAACACCCCACTCCTTGCTACCCTCTGCCAGGCCCCTTCTTAAGACTCCTCTCCACTGTGACCCCTATAAAAGACATCACAGAACTAAGCAAACAACTGGTATAGGGTAACCACTGTTTATTGTGCTTATCTGTGTTGGCTTGCCAGAACATTCTGCTCTTCTCATCTGATCATTACATACACCTGCTATCTATTGTGTTATAGCTTAAATCACACCTTGAATAGATGTGTGTAGAAGGATGGAAATCAATTTGTTGCACAGTTGTACAATCTCTAGCTGGACAGTATCTATGGACAGCACTGCAGGACAGCCAAATGATGAAAATCAACACTACAGAGAATTGGAGAAACAAAGTGAGAAAAGAAGTAATAGGCCTTCTTCTTTAGCTGAGGCCCCAAAAGTATTTGGAGCATATATCTCATTGCCAGGGAATGACAATTAGCCATCAAGCAACGGTTAACCCAGATAGCTCAGACAAGCACGGATTTTGAGGCTCCTCCAAGATACATTAAGGTGCTGCCATTTGGATGGTTCTGGGAGCAACACAAGAGAAAGCCTTTTTCCATGCACAGTGGGGGATGAGATCATCTCAGGTATTGCTGCGTGCCCCAAGGTGTTGTGAGAGCACTTTGAATTGCCTTGCAAGCATGTGGCTCAGCAGGATTTGTAAAGGATACCCACCCCAGTCAGTAGAAGTTTGCCACATGTGTGTCTTAGTGGCATTTGAAAATTCAATTTTGTTTTTTGCTGCTTTTTCATAAGTTCTGTCCCAAAGAACATAAGAGCAGCAATCTGCCCTCATTCTCCTGGACTTCAGGAAAAATTAAGAAAGGAGATCCACAGAAATTTTTTTCATTAGAAAAAATGTAATTTTTCTCCTGCCAAAATATTTGTTTAGGAGCCTGCTTCACTATGTAATCTTTTATCAACTTTTCCACTTTTGTTTCCTAGGTGCAATCAAGTCCAAGTTTATACCTGCTCCTGCACCTCTTCCTATACATATACCACACTTGAACACCAGATGTTTTTGCATTGTTCAACTACCTGCAAAGTCATTCTTTTTCTTTTCTTGTTTGGATAAACAAAAAGCAATTTTGTCCCTCCTCCTCCTACAGTTCAGAAGCATTTTAAACAAACATATTTTTTGACCTCTAAGTCAAATTTTATTCTTACATGCTTGTGTATGATTTCTGTAGGTATTGCATATGCATTTCTGAGGGTAGAACTTCACCCATCAACATCTTTCACCATGAGCCAGCACAAGGGAAAATGAGTTTGTGTTGCAAAAGAAATTTATTTCAACACAGAGTGGGAGTATATTACACATACGCCATTGATTTTTGTGATTCAATGTTTTCACAAAGAGGATGGTAATAATCTGCACAATTAATCTTTTTCTGAAAATCACTCTTCAAGCAAGATTTAAATATTTATGGGTGGGAATGTTTGGTTTGTAATGTCTTTGTTTCCCTTGGGAAGTGTGTTTCTGCCAGGGTCTGTAACTTGCAGTCAGACAGCACGAATACAAGGAAGAGAGGCACAGTTCAAGCATGTGCTTGAATTTGAAGGATTTCCAAAGCTGGTTGTTTTATTCACACTCAGAAGTCATCATCTTTCAATATCTTCTTCACATAAAACAGGAGTTTTAGACTTAAGTTTTAGGAGAAATGGGTGTGTTTTCATGATGAACGTGATGGTGACAGGGAGAAAATAGTAGGTTGAACACTTCAAGGTAACCATAAACCATGAATGAGAGATAAGGAGATCCTGTAAAGCACTCACACTAAAATATGGGTCTCAGTTCCTCTTCAAGGCCAAATTAATGAGAAAAATTAGTTTTTTACAGTCGTTGCCTGCAAAGCCTCAGCTGAAGTTACAGTACTTGATGTTTGTGCCAGCACAGAATCCTTTGAATAAAATCTGCAAAATAAGTACAGTGGCTATGCTCTGGAAGAACATCATTATCATCACAGCCCAGCAACAGCCCCCAGCTCTATATCAACACTGAAATCAAAGATTTCTTCTTTTTAAGGAGAAGAGATAATATTTTAACATGGGAGCACTATATCAGCAGAAGACCATATTTTGACTGCACCAGGTGAATTCTTGCAAATTATCCAGTGACTTCTTTTGGACTTCTTTTGGAGAGTTAAGTCCTGGGAACTGTGTCCCTCTCCTCACACTCCGCAGCCCTGAGCCCACTGTGTCAGGCGTCTGTAATTCCTTTCCTACCTACAGATTTTGTGTTAAATATCGGAACAACAGTGACAGGGAAAACAGTGTTTCCATGTATGTGGATTGTGGTATTTGAGAGTTACAGTAAACTGCTGTTTATAATAAAGCAGCTCAAAGCATGGTGTGACAGAAAGAACAGGGAGATTTAAGTGCTGTCGATGAGCTGTGTAGCACACTACTCACAAAGCTAATGTCTTCTCAGGGTTATGCCAGCTGAGCTCCCTGAAATTCTTAAAGCCCAAGTTGTTTGTAAGGTTATTATTAGAGATTTCTCACTTTCTGAAGCCAAGGGAGAAAAATAGCAACTGAGGTAAATGCTGCAAGGCCCCCAGACTGTGTTTTTGTTTGTGATTTATGATTCAGATGCAGACATCCTGTTCTGGTAGAAATAGCCTTGCTGGTGAGTTTGACACTGTGTTTCGAAAGGTACTTATTGAATAGAAAGTGGAAACAAGAAGGGGGTAGTTGAGCTTCTGAGGACTGAAAAACAAATCAGCTTGTCTGTGATGTGAGGCACTCTCCTGTTCCCCTGAGGAGAAAGCTCTTAGTGGATTTCAGCTCCTGCAATGACAATGATGTTGTTTTTCAAGCTTCTTACTGCACTGTAAATAACGTTATGCTATTTACATAACACCCGAAGTGTCTTTGAGTAGGAATACAAAAGTGGAGAAAATGCATTCAATTAGAAACAACTGCTACTATTCATTGTAAGATGGACAATGATTGCAGGCAATATAACTACAGTCATTGCTACTCTCACCTGTTATTGTTTATATATTTAGTTTATGTGATTTCCACATTTTTGTTCTATAATGGAGGTTTAAGCCTGTTCTGACCTTGTTATTTATATGCTAGTTGCATGCCTCCAAACATGAAGAAAAATATTTATTTAAACCAGATGTAAAAGTTTTTCCCAGATCTTCTCTGAGCCTTCCAGCAGCATGGGTCAAGTAAGCAGATCAGAGGTGATAAGAATAAAATCTGATAGCAGTCACAGAAATCCTGTAAGCTGATGGAGAGTTATACAGTTCATTTTAAGCATACTGGTTTTCTACAAATACACTGTAGTGGGATAGGAGTTCTTTACAACAGACTGTTTATCTGTGCTGAAAGGGAAAACTGGAAAGATGAAAATTGGATAGTTACAAAAACATTCAATTGTATTATTTAACTTTATTAAATACATTGTAATTCAAATCACTTCTTATGACACTAAATAACATCCTGAATGAACTATGAACTCTGATACTTAGTTTAAACACCAGCTGTATGGTGTCCAAAGGATGGAGGAGATGATTTGAAACATTTTTCCGTGTCTGAATTCCTGCTATGCACTGTAGCTTGCAATGAACCTGAAATAACAGAACTACAAAGGGAAAAACATTGCTATGGCAACAAACTACTTCTAATTTAAGTGAGCTTGGTGTAAGAAAAGAAGCAACAGTGTGATTTAAACAGAAACAGACTTCACAAAATTAATTAAATAATGCAATAATTAATTAAAAAATAAACAATAATTTAGCCCTTTACCTGTAATAATTTAACATATCCATGTGTAAGTCTCTTTTCTCTCTTATTTTCTCAACTTACCGTAACATAGAGCAATATTTTACAGCTTTAGAAACTAAGACAGGAGTTAATTGAGTCCATCTCAGGAGACACATAGGAGTCCCTAAACAAAACTAGGTGCAGAAAATGCATGATTCAGGATGCAAGGTTAAGATTACTTATAGCTGGTGTTAGGCACCAGGAGCCCAAATCAGAAGTTGTTATTACCAGAAGCTATCTCCACATTCAGTGAAGTCCAGTAGAGTAGTATGCCTGTTACATCTTGGGCTGAATTGCCAAGAACCTATTTTGCAAGCTGTGGTCTCTCTGATTTTCAGGGAGTACAACAGGACTGATTTCCTAATCATCTATCTCAATTGGAAAAGGAACCGAGATCAAAGGCCTTAGTTCACTCTGGTGGTTAATAGGAACAATAAAACTGTATTCCAGTGCAAATTAATGCCACATCCTCCAAGATGCAATGATGATTTCCCTGACTTCGGGTCAACTACAAGCAATAATATCTACTTTTTCTACAACCTTGTTGCAAGATAATAAAGGATAAAATTAAGAATCTTCATCTGAAAACCAAGAATTTTCTTGTTTTTAGTATAATGGAAGAAGGTAAAAACAAACTCCTTTTCTCTCCCCAAACCTTTTTACAGGCAGATGGCTTAGCTGCCCTGTTGGGGTTTTGTCATTGTTGTTACATTTTTTAAAATAATTTGTTTATAGTTTTTCGAAAGATAGACCACTCTCTTAGAAGAATACATTGATAAAAGTATTTTGTACTTCTGTGTAATGCTTTGTCTCCCTCATGATTATCTCAGTCACTTTTTGGGAACCCTCTGACACAAGTCCTTAGGGTGTGTATGTAGGAATGTACTGATTTGTCAAGAAGAGACGTGGCATGCTGTGTGTAAAGCAATGATTTTGCCTGGAGGACTGGACTCCACTGCCTCTAGCCCTGCAGGAGACAAGGGGAAAGTTCTGGGAAAGTGCGTTTGGGACATGCAGGTGACCCTCATCTTGAATGCATTGCCTCTTGGAGATCAAAGATCTGAAAAGGCTTAGCAAGCAATGGATGACATCTTTTCGGCTTTACTGAGTTGCTTCAAAAGCTTCTGCTTTGCCATTAAGGCAAACCAGATGACTCAAAGAATTACATTTGATTTTAAAAAAAGTGATAACTTAGTTGTCCAATCAGTTTCAAATAGGCTCTGTGGTAAATAAATGGCAACTTGTTTATTTTCTGTTGCCACAAAACACAATTTGATTCGATAAAAGGAAAAACAGTGGCTTTTTCTATAGTGTTTGGTTTCAGTCTTTCAATTGAAGATAACTGGGGAGAGCAGAATCTTGAAAAATGCTGAAATATGATTTCTTCATGTTAAACTTGAACATGTTTAATACCTACTAAAAGATTAAATGGCATTTGAAATCAAATTGAGTGATTCAAGCTTGCAGAAAAAGGTTTAATCTTTGGTTGTTTTGCTTCTGCAAAATAAAATGATTTCTGTAGTCAACATGATTTTTTTAAAGTATGTTTACTGAGCTTTTCTGGTAAAACTATCCTCATTACCTTTCTTCACCATGTTTTGGGCCTGAGTTTGGTGTTTTGCTTGCTTTTGTAAGAGAATGTTTCAATCTACGTGCAGTAATTTTGTTTACCTCACAGCTGGACGGTCCAAGAAGATGCGATTATATTTACTGTGTGACTCCTGTGGCAGACTTTCTTAAATAAATATACTGTTTTGAAACAATCAAGATTTTTATGCAGAGTATTTAATTTATGTAATATCATTGATTTTTAGAGTTAGAAGGGACTAGTCATTCCTTGCTCAGACCTTCTCTAATTTTTCTAAAATTCCATTCAGTCATTCCTTCATTATGCCCAGTCACTAATGGGTAGACATGTTGATTCCACCCTTTTAAACAGATACTAAATCTTAATAAAAACAGATTGCTGTGTGCTAATTAAAAACATATTCTAAGTTTCCAGTATACAGGTTCTGTCCATCAATACAAACCTACATTTTTAATTGTTGGATATAAATTCTTTATTTGTCTTTGTGTGGTGGACTTGTTTCCCAGCACCATTTGCTGTATCTTTCTGCAATTTTTTTTCCTGTTACTTATAATTTCTCCAAACTCTGAGCCATTATGGACTTTACCTGCAGCATCTTCATTCTTCCCACATCTCCATGCATTGATGCCTGTCAGACTACACAAAAAAGAAGAAAATTCTTTCCAAGGTCCTTTAATGGCAGATCTCAAATTTATTGTGGATTGTGACTCATTCATTAAAGAGATGTTGCATTGATGCATTGTGTTTGCATAGGGTAGAATTTTGAAGAATGTCTGGCTTTGCAGGAAGTTATCAGTCTCCCTTTATTAATCAGATGTGTTCCAAGCTTATTGGAATCACCTGTTTGCTCCATAATTACCTTGAATTACAATTTCATTTTCAAGGGCTTGAAGACTGTAAAATAAAGAATCTCTTTTTGTGTTTCTGCCTTCAGGAGAGGAAGACAGCAAAAAAAGTGCATTCTAAATGAAACACAAGCCTGATTTCTTTTAAAGGACTTGGTACTGATGTCAGTGGTCTTAAGCTGGTATTTTGAGGGTCCAGTATATTAGCTATACTCTGGATAGACTGGTATTGTTTGGAAAAAATTACATTTCTGTAGGATATATTTTATATACTTGCCTTGCAGAAAGATATGGACTTGAAATGTGCAGAGGAACCCTAGAGAAAAAGCAATTTACTGTAAAACATCTCCCACCACAGATGGTTTCAAGCTGAAATATATCACAACGTATTTGTATTGCTCCCACTGATGGTAATTTTTAATGCACTTCTCATGGTAAAGAAATCTTTCGAAGACAAACTTTGTTTGAGAGGAACATTCTTGAGCTGAGGGAAACAGATAATAGGAATGGTGACTATTACAAAGAGAAACATTAAAGGCACTCAAGGAATTTAGGAATTACGAACAAAAATGGCCAGTTAGAAATACTATTATTATATTGACATTCCTGAAATTAAAGGTGAAGTTTTCTTGTTTAATCCATTAGGTAATAATTTTAATAGGGCATCTGGCTTGCATAAAGGCTCTCCCTCTAACATTTCACCTTAGGAGTGAAAAAAATAAAATATTTTCATTACCTAGTTAGAGAAGATGGGCAAGACTATGAGTGGAAGATGTCCCTTTAACTGTTTTTTTCTGATGTCTATCTTAAAAGTCATGTCCTATCTACCAAGCCAATAGGTGGCCATCTCTCTCTCAGACTGGGAGTAAGGGTAATGAACAGCACATCCTTCTTTATCTGAGATCCAGGTTCAATGATCATCTTATTCTGCAAAAGCAAATTTCTGCAAAATTCTGCAAAAGCATAATTAAATGTTGGGGTTGCAGTCGCCAAACCACATGGGTCAGGCCTTCTTTAAAACAATTAAGGGCCTTGAAGAGGCAACATAGGACATGGAAGGCTGACAGGAATTAATGAAGGGATGACAGATGCAGTAGGAAGAAATTTGATCTGAGTGAATACAGCACCTTCCATTCCAAATTCACATCCATGTTTCTAGCTGAAGACACTGTTCTTTACAAAAGAACTGATAAATAACATGGGTAACACACATAAAAGGGTACACTGTGTTGTCTAGGAGAAAAAGGAATTGTGAGGAATAGTCCCTGTGCGGTCTCAACATTCAGCATCCCTCTGAATTCAGAGACCACTCAAATATCAACAGAGTCACTTGGCCTGACAGCTGCAGTCAATGAGAAAATTTCCTCCAACACTATGGGTGAAGACCCCTACGTATTATTGTATTCTCCCCAGGATCCTTTTTCACGTTGTGAACACTCATCCCATTTCAAATGAATGTGAAAGACACATCAGAGATACTGTAATATTTAGCAAAAATCACAGATTTATACAAGCTTATTCACCTCTACTTAGGGTTGCAATTGACTAAACAGAAATGCAATATATCTGTAGGCTTAGTAAAATATGGTTTGAAAATTGTTCCTGAAAATTACTTCTGAGAAGTTTTGTGTATTCAATACACCTGTAGGAATGAGTAGAATCTTTTTGGAAGTTCATCTGCCATGGTCTGTTTGATAAACACTAGTGGTATATTTCTATTTTTCTATTTCCAGCATTCAATGTCCATTATCTCAATTCTCAAATTCAGCAAAATAGCCAACACAATACTCATAATTTCATCATTTGATCCATTATTTCTCCTGACAGTTGACTTTCCTGGAAAAGCAGTATTTGTGATAACATCTCTGGACTTTGCTCTTTATTTCAGAGCTCTGCTTTGTTCTCTTTAGAACAGATGATTAGAATTACTTCCACTTAAATGATCTCTTAAGGGCCACATGACCCAGCCCTTAGAACCCAACCACGTTTGACCTTCAAGGGTGATGTGGCATGGTAATTTGTTTTTCCCTTCAGGAAGTTGTGACCAAGTGCAATACAGTTGTCCAAGAAAACATCTTAAAATACGTATTCAATTTTAAGCAGGGGGAAGAATTCTAAGAAAATATTTTTTAGATTACAAAAGGTGTCACTTTACTGAGTGCTTTGTTAGGCACTAAATTTTCAAGTGTTCTTTCAAGTCTAGGGTCATCTTACTGTACTGTTAGCCTCCCTGTTCTCTTTCTGGGACTTCATTTAAAGCTAACTAAAATTTCTTTTCCTGTACATGCTTGGACTTGTTACTAAACTTGTTGAGCACAGCAGGGAGTTGTAAGAAAAGCACCAAATTGAAGAGTTCTTGTGCTGTGTCTGAAGTGTCTGCTAGGAAATGTTTCAATTCTCACTCTTTCTGGTCACATTCCCTGACAATACAGTTATTGAATTAAATCACTTTATGAATACATATTCATGGATCAAACGACTCAATAACTATATTCATGGATCAAACAGCTCAACAACTAATCCAACTTATAATATTCCTAAATTACTTCAATCAAGTCCAAATCTGTTACATAGACGATTTCCACCTCTGACATATTTTGTCTAATGTGTAAGGTTTTGAAAAGGATCATTTGGCTTCTATTATAGTTCATCATATTAAATCATCTTGATCTGCTCATTAAATGAAGATGATACATATTACGTGGAATTGCCTTGGATTGATCACTCATTGAAGGTATCTGTCACAGAGAAGAAAATGCACATACACACACACAGAGCCATGGGAACTACCTCTTGTGGTAAGTCCTCTACAGGGAAAGAGGAAAATACAGCATGATGACATCTGTAGTAATGCATGTCATACATCTGTCACTCACCAAAAATATGGTATTAGAGACTTCTATGAAAAGAGTCAAGTGTGCTAGTAGTCACAGTTAGGAGATTAGTTCTCAGGCTGCTTGTTAAACTAACTCACCAGATGTTGCACCTGAGCCAGATGTTGTGCCTGAGATGATAGAAGGAGTGAATCTGGAGTAATTCAAATCAATGGCAAAATTCTCATAAACCTTGAAGAGGCCAGGATTTCACAGGAGGGATTTTAATTAGTCAGAGAACATTAGTGCCTACAAAATCATTTCTAGGTATATCTGTTTGGGCTGTTTCTACCCTAAGATATTCTCACCAATTTGATATGAAATTAACCACTAGAAAAACTGAGTAGATTAGAGGATGAAGGAGCATTTACTGTAATAGCTCCCTAAGCAGTTTGTGTTCCACATGTGAAAATTGCTCATTGAAGGATTTTTGAAAATCTTAAATTTTTTACTATTGCCATTCAATAACTGGCCACACATTAAATATTTTTTAAATGAGCATAACAATTAAAAAATTAAAGATATGAATGTACTAGAAGGGAAACATTCAGAAGAACAGGTAGCTAGAGTAGTGTGTTGGGCCTCACCATAACATAACATTGATCAAATGAAGCAGATAAAATTACTCTTCAGGGGGTGGAAAAATGTGAACAATGAGAGAAAATAGGAAGTTTGAACACAGAGGAAGAGACAGTCAGCTGGGTCAGCAAGTGCAACCTTGCCTGGATACATCTCCAGCTCTATGACTCAGCAGCAAAGATGTTTATTCCTTTTGATGGATGCCAAAAAAGCCCATAGTTCCTATGGTCATCCATTACTAATGTTTTGGGTGAGCTATTGATTTCCTGTATGCAAATGCAAGAGGCTATCAGGAAAAGAATGTAAATAAAGACACATGGAAGCAGAAAGGGAAACAGCAGAAATTCCTATTGATGTGGCACATGCTTCAGTTATCGCTGCCCATTTCCTTGTATGTAGCTGTGTATGGTCTTCTGTTTAAAATGCAGTTACTGTGTTATTGATTTCCTAAATATGTTTTTAAAAGCATTTAGGATTGGGCAATTAGTTACTGCTTAATGTAGAAAGTCAAAACAGAGCTATCGACCCAACTACTTGATCAATTGGTTCATTATTTCCTTCACATGGCTTGATGTGGACCTAGTCTAAAAGAACAAAGGAAAGAAAAGTTAGTTGGATTTTGTGATGAGTATTATACAACAGAAAATTAAGGGAAGATATTTTGATGTTGAAAGGTAAGAGTTTGTGGGTAAAAGCAATTTTCCAGTAATTGTTATTTTGTTGAAACAACTGCTCATAGAGAATTTCACAACAGGGCAACAGAACAAATTAAAATACTGAGTTGTGTACTTAGTGAAGTATATTTATTGCAACCAGGACAAAGCCTATTCCTTTAACTATATTATGAGAACATATTGATATATCGTTAATTACTTCATTTTGAAGTAAAACATAGAATAATAATTATTAAATTAAAAAATCAGCTCTGAATCAGAAGCTGAAAATGGTGGACTTCAACTGGAACTAGCAAAAGTTTGGGGAAAGTATGTGTGAGAGAAAAAAAGAATATCATTCTGGAAATTCTTTCAGCCTCTTCATTTCTGAAATGAAGGCCTGCTTCTTCAGTCACATGAATTAGAAGGCCAGGGCCATCCTGAAGTGCCACCTCACAGGGTCGCTGATACACAGACATAGGGAAGGATGTCTGTAGAGTCCAAATACCTGCTGAAGCAGAGTCAGCTACAGCAGACTGCTCAGAATCACCTTCAATTCAATTTGAATTTTGTCAAGGACGGACTTAAAATCTTTCTGGTCAAATTATTCCCATTTTTTTACCGTTGTGCCAGCCCCCAGGAAGGACGTTTTGCAAGTTGCTTACTGCTGCATTTCTCCCCCATTGTAAGCTACATATGCAGCTGAAACATCCTGAGACCTCTCTTCAAGGTGCAGAAACTATTCCCAATCTTCTGCTGTACTGCTGCAGCTAAGAGATACACATCTAAATTCAGGAAACTTTTCAGCTGTATCTTGTTTTCTGTCCCAGTCTCCATTTAAAAACAAGCAAATAAAAGACAAACAAACTTCACAAAATCACAAACACCCGTTGTTTTGAAAAAATATGCTGCACAGTTTCTCACTGGGCCATGTTGCTTTCTGCGCATGTTGACATATTAAGGGAATAATTACAACAACCATTGCAAGTCCCAGGGTCCCTTTTTCCTGAAGATTTGTTGTTCCCAAAACATTAGAGATAGGCAGATGTTTTACTAGAAGGCCAAACAAAATACCATAGAAAATGATTAATTAAATAATGATGAATATGGCTCATGAACTGTAAATCATTAATAACAATTACAGCAAATTCTAACTAAAAACATTCTACTAACAATCACTTGAAAACAAATCTGTAGCACAGAAGGCAATTCAAAGAAGCTGAAACTACAACATATTTAAACAGCTGGAGAAAGCACAGGAGGTGCCAAACATTCTGTTAGCTCCATGCTGTCACTGGAATAAAAATGAATATAAAGGGATGAGAAACACCCAGGTTAGATGCATGGTATTAAATTGGATGTTGGGGAGTTAATTCTGTTTTCACTTTAGTGGTGGAAAAGTGATGTGGTCAGTGGTGTTTGTCCACTGCAAATAAATTTAATGCGGGATAAATATAGGGCATATTAAGAAAGGCTAGAAAATGTGGGTAATTTAAAAATACTCGAGGTAAAGAGGCCTCTGAAGTTCAAGCCAGACAACTTCAGGTGAAGACAAAGGATTTTCTGAAGTCATCAACTTCAAGAATTTGTGAAGGACAAATAAAATCTCTAAGGACAAGAGAAAGTTGAAGGTACCTACTATTAATAGAAGTACAATAGTGTGTGGAAGTACAGATTCATCAGGATATCTTTAATACATAGAAGATGCTAAAAACATATGGTTGCATAATCAATTCATGGGCATCTTGAGGAGAATGAATGAGATAAAATACTTCCAACATTGATTTGTCAAGAACATCTCCCATAAGACTAATCTTTGAGGAGGTAATTAGTCAAGCAAATAAATGACACAAAAGTTTTATATATGGATTTTATTAAGATTTTTATATGGTGTTGGGCCTGATGTGCTTTTTAGTAAGTAGATTAGTATAGAAGATATTATCACATTGGATACAGCTAGTTGTTCTATATCACAAACACTAATAAGTAAGTAAGTGTAAATAATTGATTTACATAAGTATTTAATAATAATAATTATATATTTTAATATATTCTATTATTATTTATTCTATTATTAAATCTATTCTATTAATAATGATAATGATTTAATAATAATAATATTCTATTTAAATAATAAGTGTAAATTATCTATTATTTTCTTACTAATAGATAAAGAAAATAATAATAATAATATTAATTAATATTAACCATTTTCCAGCTTACTCTAGAGAGCCTTACATGTCTCTGCAGAGCTTGCTTCATTCACCATTTTCATTCATGGCTTGGATTAAGGAATGCTCCTAGAATTCGTGGATGATGCTGAGCCAGGATAAATGATAGTGAAGAATCAATGATAAAAATTCTTAATATACTGAACCAATGGTCTGAAATTAAAGATGTACACTAAAGGAAAAAAGTGTGTAGTATTTTGATGAGGAAAAAGAAAGTGTAGAAATGGAAAGACTAAGTACCTTTTCCCATAGAAAAGGGATTATGAGTTACAGCTGATGTCAAACTCAACCTGAGTCAGCACTTTGATGTTGCTGGGAGAAAAGGGCAAGTCACATTTTGCAATATACTGGCAGAAAGTCATGTGGGAGACGTTGGATAGAACTACTGTTTTCTGTGCATCATCTGGTAGATCTCAGCTAGATAAACACATTTCATCAAAGGCATTATTTCCTGGAAATTTATGAGAAGGATTTAAGAGATATTACAGGAGACAAATGAGAAGATGAAGACGTCTGCAAGATATTAACACTGTGCAAAACTTGAAGCAGTTATTTTCTTAGGCTGACAAAATGTAACTGAAGAAGTGAATGTGGTAGAGGTGTTCCGCAATATGAATGCTAAAAATATTTGGCCACTACCCATTGGCTTTAGCTGGAACAAAGAGGATTTTGCTTCTTTGAAGAATGGTTTCTGAGGAACAATTCAAACCATTAGAGATAGAGGGAAACACAGGGCGTCTTAGCAGCCTGAGTTGCCTCAGTGGAATATACTAAGTGACTGTTGTCTGTGATGGTTCAGGCCATAGCCCAGGGAAAATAGGCTCTGAGAATTCAGTCATTCATTCCCCAAGGGTTGCAATGGGCATTCTATTTTTGGAAAGGAACAACTGAACAAATTCCATTTCACTCTCTATCTGACTGCCTCCTGAGGAGCCCAGTGAAGCCCCACTACACTTCTGCTGCCACAAGCCAATGCTTGAGAGATCAGAGAGCTTCCTGGGAATATGGTAGGCAGCCACAGGCGGAGAGAATATTGAACAGAGCAAGATCTGGCATCAATCGCATTCACTGCCATTCCCACCATACTGATCCTTTTACCACCAGATAAATGTTATGACATCAGTAAATAAAAATTATAAAATAGGAGCTCTTTGTTATTTTCATTCTGTTTCTGTTTTGTCATCTGTCATTATCAGTACATTTCAATGGCCAAATCAGAAGAAGCAGGAGTCATTCTGAATGCTATATAGCATGGTGTAGTATGGTATAGGGAGGGTGTGCCCCTCACAGTGCTGAGAATGGAGATTTTACTAAGCAATTTAGATACAGCTGCAGCTTTTCCAGTTGAATGCTGAATGACGGAAGAAGCCTGTGTGTTCAGAGAATGCGGCTGTTTTTCAATACTAGGTGATTGCCTGGCAAGACGTGCATTCCACCCACAACATACTTTTCCCTCTGCACTTGTGTGGTGCACTTCTTCAGTTAATTGCACACCCGCTTATGCCATACGGGAGAAGAAATACAAAATACATTTTGATTCATTTTAACTTAATAAGTTGTTTTATTGAAATTTCCCACAATATTTTCTTTGATTTTTCAAGACATTTGAAGTAATAGCTATTTGCATGAGGGAAATATTTGAAGATTTGTTTCTCTGTGTTTCACATATCAAATGTGAAGGTATTAAGAAGGCAAGAGAAAAGAGCATGCTAGAATGATGTATCTCAGAACAAATGAAAATGAACAATGTTCTCCTGTTACAGTTTCATCTCCTTTTGTATAGACAGTTATGATATTAAGAATCATTCATCACTCATCATGTTTCTCCAGCATTAAAATTAAGATGATTACGATAATTTTTGCCATTTCCTTCTGGAGTAAAGTAAAGATACATGCTAATAATGCTACCAATGGAAAAATAACCCATTTAGCTGAGTGCTGTTTAAGAGATTGCATTCACAACTTCTTTCATTTCACACAAATGAAACCAGTAATGATTCTTGATGGCTGATCAAGTATCTTCTGTACTTTGCCATTTGTAGAGAGATTACAGCCTGTCTTTAAACTATTTCGTCAGGGATTTTCACTTTCTCTACCTTGAACTGATAAAAATGGTTGATAAATACTGATCTATTTCCCACTGAGACTGAATTTCTGAAAACATAAAACTAAGGAACAACACCTTAGTTCAGTAGAGGCCACAAATCCCAAAGATCAGACATACTAATCAAGGTAATTATACCTAGCAGTCCACAACAGGGTTATTGGTGTTATTGGCTTTGTAGGTTTGTGCTGCTTGCTTATTTCTCCAGCTCTGACACCAGGTGTGCTGTGGTTCAGTGCATCTTGGTAAGACCCCAGAAAACAGGAAAATAAATGCAAAGAGTCCTCTGTTTTGTCTCAGATCATTGGAGAGCTACAATAAGATTTGATTTTAAAAGATGAAACAAACAGAATGCAAAGAAGCCAGAGCAGACCCATGAAAGAC
Source organism: Argya squamiceps (assembly GCA_037834095.1). Lineage (NCBI taxonomy): Eukaryota > Metazoa > Chordata > Aves > Passeriformes > Leiothrichidae > Argya > Argya squamiceps. The sequence continues at coordinate 37,260,251 of JBBMKD010000115.1, forward strand.
CAAAATGGTGCTATGGCATCCTACCCTTAAGGGGAAGTAGCATGGTGCAAATCTGGCCCTGGGAGCATAAAATTGGTGGCACCTCCTACTCTGTGCTATGATTTGTGTCTCGCAGGATGCATTTTTTTCCAAGTTCCCCTGTGTCATGCTACTTTGAGCCATCACCCCATGCTGGACTTCCAGCACACACAGGCTTTGAGGTCAGTGCAAGACTGAAGTCTGTGCTAGGACTCTTACCAGGGGAGTCTTCTCCAGCACCTCAACACTAATGATATTTCTTGTGTCTTGTTCATGGAAAGGCTTGTGGACTATCCTACTGGGACTGACAAGCAAAGGTTTTGAGCAACTTAAGGGATTTAAACCAGCTACTACTTTTTTTTACAGGTCTAAATATTCCCTCCTTTAGTGGAAGAGCACTGGAAAAAACCAGTCCTTTTGAGAAGCAAATAAGTGTGACATGATATCTGGGTCTTCCTTTGTTTTCTATGTCAGTTGTGGGCTCATGCACAGTTTGTAACTGGTTTAAGGAAATAATTCTAATGGCTGACTGGCTGTACTGCAGTGAGGGGGCAAGGGTCACCTCTGCTGTTCTCCTTATTGCCTGTGGGAAACTGGAGTGATCATAGTAAGAGTAAAAATATTTCCATACTGACTTTGTTTGGTTTTTTGTGTTTCTTTTATATTCTACAACAGCTCTAATGCTAAGATCTATTTCAGGATATTAAATGAAACATATAATACAATTTCATCACCCAGTCACCTTTGAGTATACCACATTACCTAATAACCAAGAAGATGGGATTAGAGCTGTGGATTTATGTAACTGCAATAAGGCATAACAATATCTGAGGAAACAGGGGAAGGGGGAAATGAATTCAGATATAATATATTAATAGGGACTAGGGATTAATAAAATTGAACCAGATCACTATGAGGAGACTCAAACCCCAGTGATACAGTTGAAACCTATTTCATTAACTTCTGGATGAAATTCACAAATCCTCCAGAAAGGTGAGGGTTGAAAGATTTCAGTGCATGTATCAGGAGAGCTGAGATGAGATAATTTGGGGCAGATGGGAAAGTGTTGCTTTTATATTAGACTCAGCCTCTGGGATGTGTCTCTGTTTTCCTTCATACATGTGCGACAGATTCAAATACCTGTGGTGTGGAGGTCGGCAGAATGAATCCCTCAGGCTCTGGGATGCTCTCCTCCTATAAGGTTTCCATGTGTGATTGTTCACCTTCCACTGACACCAAGGAGGTGATGAAATACAGGCCAGGGATGATCCCTGCCAGTCCAAGGGTCAGTGGGGCTTATGGCCATTTATTTAGACACACCACTGAAATGATACTGGCAAAGTTTTGGGGAAAAAAAAGAAGAAATTGTTATGTCTCCCCATTTGTGTATGAAATTAAACTACACTAGTAGCATAGAGAAGTCCCACCAATACCCAGATATTCATACTGAAGACTGTTGGGGGGGGAAGGGAGTTGAGAAAAATCCAAGGCACATGGGGAAAGTAGATTGATCACTTGTGGAAATGCTAAGGGAAGTCCAAACCGACAGCTGTCACTTCTTTATATCCTTGTCAGTGACACAGACTGTGGGACTGAGTGCGCCTTCACCAAGTTTGATGTGTGGTGTGGTTGACACACTGAAGGGAAGGGATGCCATCTGGAGGGACCTTGACAGGCTTGAGAGCTGAGTCTATACAAACCTCATGGGGTTCAACAAGGCCAAGTGCAGCAGGGTCAGGGCAATCCCAAGGGCAGGCTGGGGAGAGAACGGTTCAAGACCAGCCCTGAAGAGAACCTAGGGCTGTTTATGGATGAAAAGCTCCATATGACCCAGCCAGGGGCACTCCCAGCCCAGAGAGTGGAAAGTGTCCTGGGCTGCATCCAAAGCACTGTGGGCAGCAGGAGAGGGAGGTGATTCTGCCCCTCTGCTCTGCTGAGACCCCACCTAGAGCACTGCATCCAGCTTTGGGGTCCCCAACATAAGTAATACATGGATTTGTTGAAACTAGTCCAGAGGAGGCCACTAAGCTTTATCAGAGGGCTGGAGCGCCTTTTCTATGAAGACAGGCTGAGAGAGTTGGGACTGTTCCACCTGGAGAAGAGAAGTCTCTGGGGAGGACTTAGAGTGGCCTTCCAGTGTAAGGAGGACTTGCAAGACGGTTGGGGAGGGACTTCTCGTGTTGGCTTGTAGTGATAGGACAAGAGGAAATGGCCTTAAAATGGGATGTTTGCATTAGATATTAGGAAATAATTCTGTACTGTGAGGGTGGCGAGGCACTGAAACAGATTGCCCAGAGAGGCTGGAGACTTCCCATCCCTGGAAATGTTCAAGACCAGTCTGGACAGGACCTCTGAGTCACCTGATCTAGTGGGAGCTGTCCCTGCAGGGGTGTTAGAGCTACATGATCTTTAAGGGGCCATCCAACCCAAACTATCCTATGACTCTATGACTCTTTTCCCCACATTCACCTGAGCCTTAGCCTGTGGTCCGTACCTGCCCTCAAAGACCCTGCAAGTCCTTGACTACAGCCAGTGCTCCACTTGGAGCTGCTTGCTGCAAAACTTGGTAGGAGAAGCATTTTTGAAGACATCACTCAATTTCAGAGCTAAATATAGTGCACCAGCTTGTATGCAAAAGCAGACTGGAAGGGAAGGAAAAGAGAAAGGAAGTGGAGTGAGGGTGACTTGAAAATCGCCAGTGAATTCTTTGGTGTGAAAATTTGTGAAATCTATTTATGTATACAGGTATAGTTGCACACACACTCCTTTTTCTAATACAACATAAATTTTTAAAAATCCAAATCAAACTCTTAACATTTTTTGCCCAAAACAGCCAGTGGAATGTATTTCTTGGTCTGAGAGAAAGAAAAAATTTTCAAATTTTCTGAAGGCACCATTCTAATTCCTTATCTGTCTTAGTAGAAATTCTATTTATTTGGATATAAAAAACAGGCACGTCTTCTACCTGGAGATAATCTTGCTTCAAGATATATTACCTGTGAATGGAAATTTGTGTATACACTTCTCTCTAAACTACAACGCTATGTAAGAGATAAGTAAGTTATTTAAGTTTCTTTTGTGTAGCTGCATAAAATAATTTACTAAATGTCTGAAATTGGATGGAAGTTTTGCTACTGACTCCAACAAAAAAAGTATTTTAGCCAGTGATTCTTTTCATTTATTCACTTCATTAAGCCTAAGTTTTTTTATTAAAAGCAAGGACAAAAATTCTTTGAGATTTACTGCAGTTCTACAATGTGTAAATAAATTTTGAAATCATAGTTACTGCCTGTCAAATAGCAAAACCCGTTGTCTCCTATAAGATTTAACATATGTGAATATAACATATACATAAGTAACATATTGCATGTGTCAATATATGACATTTGGCCAGCAACTTTCTTGTAACTTCACCTTCTTTTTCACAAAATGCAGTAAATTAGTTTGCTTCCGTTACTTAATTTGTACCATTCATCTTGGAATATATTTGAGTCTGAAAAATGGCAGATAATAAGAAGTGTATGCAAACTGACATCAGTAGAGGAATTTTCTCTTAAGTAATGAGACAGTGCATAGGATCAAGATATATATATAGGTTGTGTCTTATGTATGTACATGTATGTATATCTTGATCCTCTGTGCTGTGGACACAGATCTACATAAAGTTAAGGCACGCAGAAGTAAAACACTTTTTGTATAAAAAACCCTGTAGATGCATAGAGGGAACATCAATGGTGAGGGAAAAGAAGCCAGATGCTTGAAATTCAGGCAAAAAGATCATACATTATTTTCACAGTTGCCCCATGAGATTTTGCTGCAAGGTCAGTTGCTCCTCTCTGTCTACCTGCTCACACTCTGAGGTCTTCAACGATCTTGGTTTGAGTGCTCTGGTGTCACCCCACATTTTGTAATACCAAATGAAAGAAAGTACCAGTTCTCCATCTCTCTCCAGGAAGTCTGGTTTTTTTAGGCCAATATCTTCTTAAGAAATTTCATGGGAAAACCAACAGGGAACACTACGCTATTTTGAGGAAGATATAACTACCTGGTTATTTTGAAATAAAAACCATTCCTTTGAAAAAAAGTAAATGTCAACTAAAGTTGATGAATTGCCTGTGAGTGGGAAATCTAGGCAAAAAGGGATAAATTCCATTTAGAAAATACACTAATTTATTTAGAAAACATACTGACCCTGGAAGGATCAACAGATCAGCACCCTGAATCAATCTTACCACACTACTCAAAAAGTCACCCGTTATTTCAGAAAACATGATATTACTACCTTCAACTTCTAAGTACAACAACCCACTATGGAGGGGAAAGATGCTTTTCTGGACATATTATTTTCTAAGCAAATATCAGCCCTCATGTCTGTCAGTAAAGTCTTATGCTGCTTTTAGGGAGGTGTTGACCTGAAGGCAGACCAGCTCCCATGTATCTGGAATAAACCTACATATCTGACTCCCACTAAGATTTTAGGCAGATGTGATTCTCTCACATTTGTATGAATGTGTTATATTCTGGTAGTCCCTGTAAAAAGCTTTCTGGGAGATATATCTGTGTTTCAGTGCCAATGAAGTGGTTTGTGTTAGCACCAGTCTTGAGAAAGGTAGGAGACACAACAGAAAATACAGATGTTGTCTGCACTTCTTTATTCTCCACCAAAGAAGATCAAGGCAAGACTACGACGTGGCTTTGGAGTAAAAGTAATTTATGTAAGCCCCTGGACTGTGTTTCACATAAACCCTTTCTTTTTTCCTTCTTTCTTTGCCTTAAACGAACATGACCAAATTAACAAAATCTGTGTGGGAGCTTACACTTCAGCCAGAATCTTCAGGCAGTACTAAATTTGGCTTTCTGCTTATGCAGGAGGCAGATGTGTTCCCCTTGTCTCTAAACTCTTGTCCTAGAAAATGCAAATGAGAACCCAAATCAGGTGTCCAGGCCCATCTGCTCCCTTTTTCTTCTGACTATTGCTTTTCTAAATTAAATTTTCAGTCCCCAGTCAGAAATATTCTCTCAAGGATGCAGCAGAAGGTCTAAAGGCAGGGAGTGGAGGCAGCAGTTGGGACAAAGCTCACAATGAAGACCCTCCACTTCTTGCTACATCCACAGTTCCTGTCTCTGACCCTGCACAGATGAAATGTGGGCAGAGGAGCACTCCTACCAAATCATAGACCTTGTTCAACAGTAGAAGCAAAAAAACCACCCAACAACAACAACGACAAAAAACTATGGAGAAAGCTCTTTTCATCTTAGGACCTGACAAATGTAACCAATGAACTGTGATCCCCTGGGTCATGGTGCCTTCAGCTTAGCTCATCATCTTTATGTTGGAGGTCCAGAGTCTTCACTTGTCATATTTTCTCTGTATGTTGCAGCAGTGAAGAGTTCAGGTAAAGTTACACTTTTCAGTGCAGGACCTTCTGAACTTGTTAACTTGTCATTTTAATCACTCTGACAACCAGTGTGTGGGAGAACTGCTGCAATGACCTTATTCTGCCCCTGTTGCATGAATTAACCTACTTTATCACCAAAACACATGTAAATCATTAGGGCTTAACTATTAAATTACAAGAACTATGATGTGTCAGTTAGGACAATTACTTTCTTTTACATTTTTTTTTTCCTTTTTCTACTCTGCTTTCATGATAACTCACTGGAGTATTGTGTCCAGCTCTAAATCCCCCAATATCAGGTTGTGGACCTGCTGAAGTGGGTCCAGAGGAGACTCACAAAGATGGTCAGAAGACTGGAGCAATTCTCTTGTGAAGGCAGACTGAGACAGTTTGGGTTGGAAAAAGCCTGGAAAAGAAAAGGCTCTGAGGTGACCTTATAGCAGCCTTCCAGTACATAAAGGGGAATGTAAGAAAGCTGGAGAGGGGCTTTTGACAGGGGCATGTAGTGATAGAATAAGGGGGAATGGCCTTAAACTGAAAGAGGGTGGGTTTAGATTAGAAGAAATCTAATCTAAGTAAGAAATAAATTAGGATGAAATTCTTTACTGTGAGGGTGGTGAGGCCCTGACACAGACTGGCCAGAAAAGTTATGGATGATCTGTCCCTGGAGCTGTTCAATGCCAGATCGGATGGGACTTGGAGCAACCTGAGCAAAAGACATGTTCCTGACTGTGGTGGCAGAAATTAGAGCTGGGTGATATTTAAGGTCCCTTTCAATCCAAACCATTATTTTTCTGTGGTTCTCTGATTCTGTGATTTCAGCTCAAAACCAGTTCATTTAATTTCAACACATTTGTTTTCAGGAAAAAGTAAACTTAAATGGAAATAAATTACCTTTAATGAAATCCATCTTGCAAGAGCTAACAGTTTCTGGAGTGTCCCTCAGCTCTTGCTCATGTTTTCTGGACTCTGAGCACCCCCTGCCCAACTCATTCTAGTTTACAGCCCCCAGAAATTCCTGTAGCCACCTCTGTTGTTGCTGCTGTTGCTGCTGTCACCACTGTTGCCCCTCGCCTCTCTGACTGACATATACACTCATAAATATACATAATTATATGCATATACATAGCATGTAATATTTATGCACAAAAGGATTTGTAGTAGTTTAGTCCTCCATGTGCACAGACTTCCAGCTGCACATCCTGAGTGAACACAGCCTTGCTATTTCTATGAACAGTACTGAGAAGGTGTTGGTATCTCCTACAGTCTTTCTAGGGTGTCTTGTATGTTTTGTAGCTTTTAACCTTTCAGCTCTTTTACAGACAAATTTTTTATTGCCTTTTCATTCAGATTTGATGGGGATGACCTTAGCAGTAGCTACAAAAAGCAGATGAGTGTCCCACATCTGTGGGGTGAGTTGTATTTGCAAAGACAAAGACCTGTTGTCTTCTCTTTCTATTCTGAAATAAAACAGACATCTGTTTCCAATGTTGGTTATACCTGATACAAAATGCAAACAAATAGATTGAAATGAATCAACAGAGGGCATTTTCAGTGCACAGTTACCACATTTTTATAGTTTAGTGTAAACTAATTTTTTGTGGATACATTTCTGATAGGAACTCTGGCTAAATTGCTGCAATGGGGCAATATATTGCACATTTTGTAAAGTCCCCAGGTGAAATTCTGAATTGAAAAACCTTTCAGAAACCTGAAAACCCAAAGTTCTCTTTTCATGACTCAGAACAGAAACTCTAAGAAGGGCTACGGATAAAAGAGGCATTTTATGCAAATATGTCTAAGTCAACATAGAAAGAGATTGGTGACACTCAATTGTATATTACAGCAACATGAAATGTGCAAATAGTTCTGATTATTATGTGATTAATCATACACTTAAAGTTTTATTGACTTATAACACTAATAAAACACTGTGCAATATGTAATCATCCTTGTTTCAATAGCACATTTAAATTGTTCCAGTGCACTGTTATTTGAGAAGCTGTGGTAAGCAAGACAATATTTAAGAAAGTTTATTAACATCTGGGGATAACACACTTGTTCAGCTACTGGGGCATCTTAGAAAACTGAAATTCAGCTAATGGAGACTTTAGAGTAAATGTGTTAAAATCAAAATACAAAATAAAATCTGTATCTGAGACTTCAATAGGAACTTTATTTTCAGACTTGTGTTTGTGTTTTCTGTTAGAGAGATTCTTGTTTCTCCATAAAGTTGAAAATCTTATGTAAATGGCTATAAAGGGAAATTCCCTTCCATTCCATTCCCTTCCCTTCCCTTCCC
>JBBMKD010000115.1:37268563-37384878 GCA_037834095.1 Argya squamiceps
CTTCCCCTTCCCCTTCCCCTTCCCCTTCCCCTTCCCCTTCCCCTTCCTTCCGAAACTGCTCAAAATACTGTTTTCAATGTTTGCCTTGCAAAGTAGTGAACTCTTGAAACAAACTTGCCAATAGCTGTCTCATACTGTAAATCATGAGTCCTGCCCTGGCAGGGTGAAGGAAGGCAGTCAGTAGACTATGGGACTAATGTCCGAGGTCAACTCTACTCCATTAATAGCCAGCCAGGCACTAATGCAGTTGTGGAAAAGGGGTAAATGCAAAGTAAATGCAGCAGGAAATGGTTTGTAAAAAGTTTGTAAAAGACCTGCTGCTTCTACGGATTTTAAGCCACAGTGGAGATCTCTGCTGAACAGTGCATGAGTTTTTGTGGGGTCACAAAAAGTCATGATTCTTTACCAATCTTTTTGTTTCTTCTTTCCCCTCCTCCTCCTTTCAGCTTCATTGCTGTGTAGGCTTTAGGTGAGTGATCTTTAAGGGAAATGAGATACCAGACTGGAAACAAAAGGCCTACAGCAATCTGATGTACTTTTGACCCTCTGTTAAGGTTGTTAAAATTGGTGCCACAAATAAGTGAAGAGTTCATGGTAAAGTTTTTTCCTCCAAAAAAAGGGTTTGAAATGGATCTCTAGAGAAGTAAATTGTCTCTCTCTAGCCATTTATTTTCCTTCTTTCTTCTTCACTTGCATCTTGTTTTATTCTTGTTTTCTTTTGGCACTGGCACTCAGTTGTTACCCAAAACTGCCCTTGGGGCCGGCTGAAAGGATATGTTTCCATGTTCTTCCCACTCTTCCCCACAAGAGCTTTACCACTCATGGCTTCAGGGGCCGCCACCACTCTGAAACTGCTGCTGACCCTTTATTAAGTTAGTTTGGAGTAGTGTGTTAAACAGAGACTGCATCACAAGTATAAATTTAAGTGTTTATGCTCCTGAAAGAAGACATATAAGGTCTATTTTCTTTGTCTGCTTTCCTCTACACCAAATGAAATCTTACTTTACCAATAAGGGATAAAATTTTGTCATGGAAGTCCCGCTAACTATTCATACAACCTCTACTGTAAAAACTGGTAATGATCATAAAGAGAAAAACCTCCAGTGGACTTATAAAAATCTATCTAGCTACACAATATTCAAGATTATAAATACAGGTGTTTTGAAGCATCCTTGTCAAATTTGAGACTCTCCAAATGTGCTTATTGTGAGACTGTATTTGTCTGTAGCATATTACTGGAAAATTTCTATAATTTGCTCACTTTAGGAGGTGTTCCGCATTTCAAAGATAGTTTGTCCTACTAGTAGAAAGACATGAACAATCTGATATATGAATAGCAGCTCAAGGGGCAATAACAATTATTTCCTTTTTCACAAGTAGGAATAAAACCTAAAAGGAAAATATCTGATGCAAATCTGGATAGCTATAGCAGTTCTTGCTGTTTTCTCAGGACTGAGAAGGAAATGCAATTTTTTATGGTGGCTACCAGCTACCAGGATCCTACACATGCATATTTCCAAATACAGTCATCTATCCCTGTGAGGGTTGAAATGGTAGCTGTGGATGCAGTTACTTGTACAGAGGGACATACATGCCAAAAATTTTTTCATGGGCAATTTTTTAGTTCTGCCAGTTCTTCTTGTTTTACTGTGAATTACATAATATTTTGCTTCTTGGTGCACAGGGGTCTGGGAAATTACAGCAACAGCAAAATCTCTTCTTCACAAATCCTTATGAGACCCAGCCAAGGTGTACAGAAAGACACAATCTTTATTTTCAAAATCTCACAGATTTTAAACAAATCTCTTTATATTTAGAGAATTCTGGAACTTCCTTATTATTAAGTTGCTGGATTTCTTCATTTTATTAATGGATGTCTGTGCTCCTTCATTTTATTTCTTTATAAAAGGTTGGGTCTTGTTCCTTTCAATTTATAATTGAAGTCAACCCACAGCTGTCTAATGCTCTGATTATGTCCTCTACTGAGCCCTGGTAAGGCTTGTCCAGAGTTCTGTGTCTAGTTCTGGGCTCCCCAGGCAAGACAGACATGTAGGTCCTGGAGCAGGTCCAGTGGGGAATGACAAAGACCATTAAGGGACTGGAGCATGTCTCTTACAAGCAAAGGGAGCTGGGCCTGCTCAGTCTCAAGCAGAGATGACTGAGAGGGGGCCTCCTCAATATCCATCAGTATCTGAAGGGGGAGTGTCAGAGGATGGAGCCAGGCTCTTCTTGGTGGTGCTGAGCAATAGGACAAGAGGCAACGGACAGAAACTGATGCACAGGAAGTTCCACCTGAATGTGAGGAAGAACTTCTCCACTATGTGAGTGAATGAGCACTGCACCAGATGGTCCAGAGAGTTTGTTAAGTCTTCCTCACTGGACATATTCAAGAATTGAGTGGACACAAACCTGCGTCATGTGTTCTGGGATGGCCCTGCTTGAGAATGGAGGTTGGATCAGATGACCCACTGTGGGCCCTTCCAATGTGACCCGTTTGTGATTCTGTGTTAAGAAGTTATAATGGAAATCCCATACTTGCTGGTAGTGATCTTATTTTAATTTTGGACACAGATACTGGAGGAGCTCAGCATACGTGCTTAACATAAGTTGGAGAAGCACATAGGTTGTGGTGAAATATACAGTTGGCTCTTAACAAGTCAGTTGACCTTGACATTTTATCCTGAGCTGAAGACTGACAAATGTTGATTTATTTTCCGTTGGAATTTCTATGGCTGCGATTGCAGCTAGGAAATCAGCTGGGGGACACAACTTAACTGTATCCATTTAATTACATGCAGATTCACAGCAAACTTTTAGTCTTTCTGAAGCTCTCCATGTTGCCTCTGCCTACAGGCTAAGTGCAGGCAAGCTGATGTACTACCCAAGAGGTCTCATATATCCTGTAGGATCCTCCAGGCAGGGATTTCAGAGAGCCCTGCTGTGTGAAGCCGTTGGGTAGACACCATTTGCATGTACACATGGTTGGCATCCTGGGCAGAGAGCCTGGCCAGCCAGTGATAATCCAAGCATTTCCTGCAGGACTAACCCAAACACACATGACTTCAAGTAGTCAGTAGAACCTGATACTGCAGATGGAGGAAAAATAATTTTGGATGATCTTCATTCATAGTTAAGAGAACTTCTGTGTAGTCCAAGATAAATCAACAATATTGGTCCCGCATGCTCAGGGGTGACTGGTGCTGAGATCAAGTACAAGAATTCACAGTCCAATCCAGGACCTTTGAGTGGAGACTCCCATCATTGTTCAGACACTGACAGCTTAAGACCTACAGTTCTTCATGAGAATATCTTCCTATGCAAAAGAACCCAGCAAATGTTTATTTGTTTTCTTGCTTCTGACAAATACTGTCTCCATTCTCTCCATGTGCAAGATGTTTGGATTGGTTAGAGAGTCCTGTTCCTCCCTGTACTTTGTAACTTGGGGTACATAATCTGTACTCAGACTTAACAAAAACAACAATGCATTGTGTGTAAACAGGCAAATCCTTCTAAAGTCTGTGCACTATTTAATACTTTGCATCTCAGTTATAATAACCTCAACAAATGTATCATATTTTATATGCCTATTACAAAACATGCCAATTATAAAAGCATAGTTTTCAATACCTCTTTATTGTGGGTGTCATTAAATGTAATCTGTGGGGGCTTTTTCCTCCCTACATTTGTGCTGTACTAAGTGAATTGTTACAACATGAGAAGTTAAAAAAATTTACACAGTCAGCAAAAATTTGTTTTTTCAAGACCTGTTAAATTGTTTAGCTCAATGCTTCTGAAGTTTTGTAGATTACCTGGGTCTCATAAATTCTTCTAGACAACACTTCAAAGATCAAGTAAGTTCTCAGACAATCTTCTTGCTCTGTCTGATCTCCCCCTCTTCTCTCATTGAAGGACCCTGACTTCAATAAGCAACAGAGCAGACCCAGACAGTTTTGTCTGGAAGTACTTGAATTACTTAGGCAATTTGCCTAAGTGAGCGGTTTACCCTCATGATAATGTGTTTTCATGTAGACAGTGAAATGAGAGGGCTTAAGGAGCATGTTATACATTAAATGTATGAAGGTCAAAGCCATCATCCTCTGCAGAGTGCTCCCTGATTGTAGTGAGTCTGTATTAAAAACACATTAAAGAAGTAGCTTCTGTCTGGTGAACACTACAGAACTGTTAAACTTTTCTAGTGATTTGTTTTATTGATTTTTACTGGCAGAAATACAAGAAAACAAAATTATATTGCTTTTGAACTTGGTTTCACAGACTTTACCCACTGTTAGTTATTTAAAAGATTCTCAAACCTAAATAAAATTAGAGTGTGAATTATGTCATGTTGTCAAAAACAGGGCATCTTTTTCTGTTTTGAAAATGTCCCTAAGAACCTGCCATGGCTTACAGATCTTTTAGTGGGACTTCAGCTAACAGACAAGAATTATGCTGTATGAAGAAGTTAAACCCACATTTCTACATAGAGGATAAAAGTCTATGAAATTAACTATAAGTACCTGTGTCAACCAAAGAAGGTTCTTAATTGTCAGCCATTTTATTAGCCATGCTAAATACCTGCAACTTCAAATCTGGGAGACTTCCTAGTTTAAATGTCATCAGATTGCTTTCAAAGATGTTCTTAAATGTAGATATGCCTGCTTAAAAATCAGCAGCCAGCTCTGCAAACTTGACCTTTTTTGAACAGGGTGAAAGAGAGCACAGTGAGTTTTGCCCTCTGAGTAGCACTGCATAAAAACCCACAGCTCAGTACCTCAGTCTCTTGATTTTACATTTCTTGAGATGTTCTTGATGATATGCTACCTTTTCAAACGACATTTACAGCTAAGGACATTGTTTCAGATCGGGTTGGTCATGCTTCGCTGAAGTGATAGGTCCAGATTATTTATCCTTTTGTTCAATATAAATATATATTATATTTATTGTTATAATCCTGAAGTGTTAAGCAGACAGGGAGAGAGATGCTAGATGTTGTGACTGATCACAAAGACTGGATTGGAATAGGCTTTCTGTAGCAGCTGAGTCCTACATATCTTCAACTTCTACTCTGTCCATCTGAAAGAGAGATGGATAATTTCTGATAAAGTTAAATTAGGGTTTTCCTTTTTAATGCAGCTTTATCCTTGCATTTTCTATCCACAGCTTTCAGACACTAGCTTGCCTGCAAATTATTGCTGTCATTTTTAAAACATGAGAACAGCTGAAGCATTTCCAAACTGGCATGCAATCTGTTCTGGCTGATGTGGTGTAAAAGGTGTTCTGGAAAGGACAATGTTTTTATTTTTAAAAATTATGTTTCAGCAAATATTCCTTGGAAAGACCCAGACCTGTATACCTAAGGGACAAAGCATGACTTTCATTACAGGATGACATGCCAGACCCTTTAAATCTCTTGTCTCTCTGAGATTTCTGACATGCCCCTCAAAATAATTTTAAAGTTCTGTGAAGCTGTTCAGTCTAAGACTGGTTTTTCTTCGCTGTCTATAGGTGGCAATGGCATGCTGTTGACAATGCTATCACTTGTAATCAAGCCTTCAATACAAATAGTCTTGCAACTATTCAATTCAGTGGAGTGAGACTGAAATACAATATGTGGCAGGGGCTGGATTGTTTTTTTTTTTTCCATTACTTGGCTCTTTTCTTAAACTCAAGGGCACATCCTTGGCTGCCCTTCCATAATTCTGCACTACACAATAGCAGTGGTGCAGAAACTTGTCATAAAAAGCAGCTTACACAGTCATCTTTCCTGGTAGCTGACAGAACACATGATAAATTTGTGTTGCTTTGTGTTTCAGCTTTCCATGGAAGGGCCATTTCCGGACAACAAGGAAATCAGGCAGTGCACACCAGCCTTTTCTGTTGGCACAGCTCATTGAAGAGCTTGTGGCCTCCAGAGACTGGAAGGATTGAAAAGCATAGAGCCATTTTATGTCCTTCAAGTTGCCTGAAAAGGGAGATTTGAAGAGCCCAAACAAATTTCATTACCCAGACTCTGAGTTGTCTTATAATGCACAGGTTTCTTGCCCAGAAACTAGCCTACATTCTTCCACATTTATATTTTCAAGTCTGTAAGATGAGCGCAAAATGGAGAAGAGGCTGAACAGAGCATGCAACATCTGCCACGTAGAGTTTAAGATAAATTACAGATAAAATACCGAGTGGTTTGCCTCAAAAATATTTAGACAAACGTCAATGCAGTGGAAGTGGCTATGAGTTAAGATATGTCCCAGTTCTTTCTAGAATGTCGACCACAGCAGGACAGACCTCTGTGATGCCCGCCTAAATTACAGGAGGGCCAAAATTGTTAGCCAAGAGTCACAGGGGATTACCTAATGAAATCAATCTTGAAATGTTGGCATGGTTTGGAGTGATTACAGATTTCTTTCTAATTTCCTGCCAGGCTGACATGAGACAGTGTGAGCCTCCAAAGTGTAGTTTCTGAAAAGTTTTATAAGCAAATGTACAGATTTTTTGTAGTATGGTGTTTCCTGTGTGCTCTTTAGAGAGTATGCAGACTTAAAAATGAAAATGACCTATTCTACTTCAAAGATTTTGAAAGAATATTATATAACCATCAAAAGAGAACTTTGTGTTTCTGTTTTCAGGGAGCAGTCATTGTTATATGTAATAACAATATTTTCATAGCAATATTTCCAATATTGCTATATAAATATAAAATATTTCCATAGCAGAGCCTTTCCTCAATTTTAATTTGATGTCAATATTTCAGAAATTGTTTATCTAGTGGTTATGTCTCAATGACAATGATGCTGTCCCCCAGAAAGCATGTGGATTTCTTGAGGGTATCATAGCATCATTTTACATTTTATGTAACACTATGCACAAGTCTTCCTTGAGAAAAATAGTTATTCTAACCCTTACTCAATTCCTTATCGAAATACTCATATCTGCAGTCTGCAAGAAAATTGTGTATTGACTGAAAAATGGCAAACATATTTTGGGAAATTCTACCATGAGTAACAAACTGAGCCATTAGAAGATCAGAGTTCTAAAAAGAGAAAACTGACAGAATTAAAATCTTGTTTTTACATTCTTCATAGTCCTTATGTAGCTCTAATGGAACTCCAGCACTGCTAAAAATTTCTATGATTGCAGTCTGACTTAATATAATTTTGAACTGCGATCTTGAGTCATTGTACCTGTTTTTTGTGGAGAAGATAAGGAAAAAAAAATGGTGTCTCTGTACCCTCTTTCCTTGGGTTGCAGTTCTTGTCTGACTGTAACTTGCAGCCACCCATGGCCTGATGATGGTGCCTCTTTCCTGAAGCATACTGACTACTTTCTGGAAATGAAAGACACCCTAGACAACAAAAACCCTGAGCAACAAACAATCAAAATCCCAAACAAAAATCTGAGATGTTTGTCACCCCAAGACACATTCAATCTGAAATGGAGTCCAAACAAGACAGAGGAATAAACGCTCCAAGAAACCTTGACCTGGGAAAAATACTGGCAGTTTCACAAGTGTTTTAAAACAATTCCTCCTCTCTTTACAGAAGAAAAATGTAAGCAATTAAATATGTGCCTGCACCTTCCCTATGGGATGTGAACCAGAGATATAGTTTGAAAGTGAGTGTGGAGAAGATGCTCTGAGGAATGAAAAAGGGGCTCCCGGCAAATGTGTAGATGTTACCCTACTGACTGACAGCCACAATCTGAGAGTGAACTTGCAGAAAGGAGCCTTTTGAAATGGGTCTGTGCTATGATTCTGTGTCTCTGAATACAACATTGCTGACTCCCTTGTGACAAAAAAATGCTGAGACTATAATTTGCATGTTCAGCACCTACAAAGAATTGACAGAAAAGTGCAGCATGAGCCTGCATCTGTGCTATTATGTCAGTTGTATGTGTTTACCCGATGCATTTACGTACTAAATTTCTCTCAAGAGTCACAAATACAACGAAGGTGAAATAATAATCTCTGATTCATCATGGTTCATCCTGACTGAATTGGAGCAAGAATACGCAGTTACTTCTTAAATTGTACCTTTTGAGCTTAGACAGCTACTTTATGAGTCTGAAACTGACACTTAGATCTTCATTGAAAAATGTACCTAAATAATGACATTATCAGCAGGAAGGTGAACAAAACTAAAGAAGATGTGACTGAGGAGCCCATCTATGAGAGACTGCCCAGAATACTGGGCAATGTGGGCCCTGGAGCCATGGGAGTAGAACTAGACTGAACTTCACATTCCCATTCTATTCTCCTTGTATGGGACCAAAGCTCATCTTCTGCCTGAGGAAATCAGGCACTGGACATCACACTCATTGCTAAATCAAAGACTTGAGACAGATTCAGAGGGTTTTCTGTATCCCCAGACAGATGTTTGAACTGCTATTTGCCAATAGCAGATGCTGAACGTTAGTATTTGCACCTGTATTACAGAAAAAAACAAGTCCTTAGAGAGCTGTAGAAATTTCACTGTCGTAATCTAAAAATATTTAGGTGAAGATGTGTTACATTGTCTACTTGGAGGAGACAAATGTTGAGAGGACTTGAAGCCATACGTTATTGCAAGTACTGACAAGACAAAGAAAACAGTCTCTTATTTTGATTTCTTTGGATCTTACCTAATCTTTGAGTTATAGTCACATATTTCCCTTTTTTTTTAAAATTCCAAACTTACCACTCATTTAAGCAAGTAAAAAATAAAATTTCTCTACAGTGAGCCCAAGCTGCGTATTAAGAGACAGATAGCTGTTACCACTGATTTGTTGTCAGACTGTAAGGTTGTATTGCATGAGGTACCACAGAGGATTTGCCTTATATGACAGATTTGTAATTAATGATCAACATGCTTGAAGAGAAAACATATCAAAAAACTTGCAAGATGCAATGGGGTGGCACTGCTACCAAATAGAAGGTAGGGAAAGGATGAAAATAAAAGCAGAAGGATAAAAACCAAACCAAAACCAAAACCAAAACCAAAACAAAAAAAAACCAACCGAAACCAAACCAAACCAAACAACAAAACACGAAACAAAATAACAAACAAACAAACAAACAAACAAACAACCCCAACCTGTATAATTTGAAGAAATTAGTTCTATAAAAAGAGAGGCTGGAGTGTAGAAGAGTGCAAGGTAACCTCACAGACACAGGAGAGAGATGTAACAGCCAGGTAGTATAGCAGAAATCGTATAGGTGTTAGGGTGGATAGGAAACCAAATGTGAGTCAGAAATGCTGTGCTGTTTTGAGCAAGGTAGACATCATAAAAAAGAGTTTTTGTAGACCTAAGACAAAACATATGAAACAATTCTTCTATTCTACACAGCTTTAATCAGGGTACCGTGTCTCATTTGCACATGACACTTCCAGAAAGCTGTGGACAAATTAAAATGAGGCAACAAGAGGAAAAAAAATGTTCAGAGCTTTAAGAAAAATTTGAAATGTGAGAACTTGAAAGAAATTGAGACTTTTTTAGCTTCAAAAGAGATAGAGTGAATGCAGGACCATGATAAGTCTTTAAAAATACTAAATGGTCCTGTAAAGCCTCCTGTTTTTCTCTGTCTGAGGACAGTGACAGAGTGGCATCAACTCCATGAAAATGTTTCATTGTCTTTGCCCAGCCATGAGTGTTTAAGATTAGATGAATGCTGATCCTGCTTTGGGTCAAGTGCATATACAAGATGTCTTCTTGACAGCTTCTTCAGGTCTATTTTTTAACACACAGAGACAGTTTGGAATATGAAGCTGTGATCTCATGGAAAGGGAGAGAAGCTATGCATTTTTCTTCTTAGCACTTGGGAGCTGGATGTACAGTTCTTTTGGATTCCTTTCACATCCCAGCCTCCTTGTTTTGATGATCTGAATTACTGTTAGGCATGAAAAAAGTTATTTTTGTACCCTCACTAAAATTGGCCAGACTGAAATATGGGGAAAATACAGTGTAGGTCATAGAAAACTTTCACTCTTCTGTAAAAGAGAGTGTTTTTAAATTACGAGCATATGAATTTGGAGAAATATAGTGTGAGTACAGATTAAGCTTCTGCTGAATGTTCTTAGAATTGTTAGATTTAAAAAGCACTGATCCTAGAAAATAAAGGACTAAAAGATGTGAGGAAAAGAATTGTTAGGACTTTTATAAATGGAGAAGTATTTTGTGATACAGTTCTTTATGGTATTTCTTTGTAAACATTTACAAGTGAAAAGGGTGTATATAGATACAGATTTACTAAGGCAAGTTACAATGACTAGGATGTGTGTATTGACTGCAAACTCCTGTCACATGATTCTGAGAGATACAGTTCTGTGTTTTATTTAGCGAGAGTAGAGTTTTATTCTGAGATGTAATTCTGTGTTTTATTTAGAGATAGTAAGTAGGTAGATGTGTACCATGCCACTTTGGTTAGTCCTGTCCTTCACCTGTCATTTTACTTGCTTCCTCTCAGCAAGCTCTTTTTGTGCCCAAGTCACTTTAGTATTCCCTTTAGGCATGTGAGCTTGGCAAGTTTTGCTAAAAGTAGTGATGAGTGGAGGTTAAGAAATTTTCTAGTTCTTCCTCTTTCCAGAGCCTGCCACATCTTTGGTTTGTTTCTCTTAAGGTCAGAGAATTGTCAGGAGCTTGGTGGTGTAAAATGACCATAGCACAGGGATGAAACAGCTTGTTTGTGTTTCTGCTAACCTCTTTAGGGTAGTAAGGACACTGAAAGGGAAAATTCAGCTCTCAAATCCCAGAGCCACATATTAAAGCTCAATTTTCTTGAAATGTGCATCCTGCCCCATTCTTTTCCCGTGGAAAACACTGGTAGATTTTCAGGGTCCATTTCCCTCTTAAATGAGCTATTGATGAAGCCAGAGCTCATGTCATGTAAGAACACCTCCGGAAAAATACCTGTGATGAATTAAGGTATGACAAGACAGACTTCTGTTTGTGTAACACCTTAACATTCCCTTGGGGCTTTTGAAGCCTCTGCTTCCTAGAATTATCCACCCAGACCATTTTGTGTGTCTTGGATGTGTTTTTGTTAAACCTGCATGACTTAATTAAAATGAGATTTTTTTCAGATTATCTACTCAAATTAGCTCAGTAAGACTGAGGAAGTGTTATATGAAAGATGTTTTTTTCATGCAATTTCTGGTTGAAGGCAAGATGTAAACGATATCCTCAGTAAAACTTTACAGACATCTTTGCTTTCATTTCTGTGACAAGAGCTTTAGATACCTAGTCTCTCAGAGAAAACCACAAGCAAATCAATGGTATTTATATTTTCTGCCTTGTAAATAAAAGAATATGTGCCATTATCATTTCCAAATGAAGGACGAGTATTGGGACCCCATTCATTATGTGTCCTCTTCTATTAATATTGTTCTTCCTAGCACTAGGTTGGAAATGCCTATAGTAATTTAAAGTATATATGTGTTTCCACTAGCATAAGTTGTGGTCAGTGTTCATTATCTTTCATTCCTCTTGTCAATAATTTCAAAATCAATGTTTCTACTGCATGCAAAATCATGAGTTTACTGGACTTACTGCACTGAAAACATGAAGGTGTCAGTAAAGAAGAAATCTCGTGTGAACACGGGGAGCTATCAAGGTCTACAAACTGTCCTGAGCTGTACAATTCTTTGGGCTAAATTCAAACAACCTCATGCACATGCAAATCTCTGTCAGTTGAAACTGTATCTCTTTATAAATTTCACTACAAAGTCCTATACACTCTATCCTTCTCATCTGATTCCTGCTGATTACCTTTCTCCAAATAAAGCTCCTCAGCATCTTCTATAGGAATCCTCACTTACCTGCATTCCAGATGTTTTAAACTTTCCCATGAGGGTGCCAAACAAATTCAATCATGATATTAGGGCACTAGGGGACATTGTTATTGTTGATAAACAATCCCAAAATGTAGCTTCCAGGTAGCTGGCAGATTTTACTGTCTTTGTCTGAGTGCTGCAAGGCTACTCTTGAATCACAGGGCAAATGTATGTCAAGGCTACAAAGGGAATGTGTGTATTCAGGAAGCAGTTCATCAGCTTGTGGTGATTCTCCACATATTCCACAGTGGGGTTGGTGGGGTGCTGGGCCCCCCTCCAAAACAACAGCAATTCTGCCTCTACCTACGTGGGGAACTAACTGACCATTCCCCCCCTCACACACATTCATAAACCACCTAGAACTCATGAAAAGATCTCCATTCTTACAGATTTCTTTTCCCTGATTCATCAGGTGTCCAGAGGGGACACATTTTTCACCTGTGTTTTTCTCTGCTTCATGCTTTAGAAATAGATTTTGCTGCTCCCAGAGAGCCCTCATGACATCTATCCACCACAGCCTGCATACGCAGGTAAGGTAAGTGTTAACTGAGGCAGCATCTACAACTGGTGCTACCTTCTCAAAGGTAGGGCATCGATTTCAATTCTTTTGCTTCATTGTCAATGCTAGGTAACAACAAGAATTAATACTGCCTTTCCAAGAGGGACTTGAAACTGCTGTGGGCAGACTCCAACTGCATTAGCGCTCAAAGACTCTTCCTAACTCAGCCCTGGAGTGGTTGTTTCCCAATACTAAATTTTTTGTGTGACCTCCCTAAATGAGATTGTGCTTAATTAAGGGATTTCATTGAATGCATAATGGGACTTCTTTAATTTCTATGTGGATCTACATGTACATAGAAACATCAGAGAAAGACGGAAAGGGAGAAGGATAGTGTGAAGTTTGTGTTTGTGAACAAAAATTGTGTAAAAATTGTTTATTTCCAGGACTAAGTACATAGATAAGGGAACACACACTATTTTATGCAGAACTCAGATTATGCCAGGACTCAGATTTACATTTGGCTCAGAGCTTTAGCTCAGCAATATATTGAGTACCAATATCAGGAATGGTACAGACAGCTCTACCCCAAAAAGCTCAGGAGTTCTGGTTTTACTTTAGTCTTTTCTCAGATCAGAAAGTGTATGTAAATATGCATTAAATGATTATATAATCTATAGGCTCAATGTGCTCTTCTGGGCAGAAACACCCAGAACATAGCCAGTGACACAGCTAGCCCTTTTGGAATAAACCACTGTAGGGTGCAGGTGTCTGCAGGCTGTCCAAAATGCTTAAAAAAAGACGCAAGCAAGTGACGTTTTATATCAGTCATTTCTGCTTCAAAAGAAAGGACAAACAATTTTGTGTTCAGTCTGTCAGCTCTTAGAGCAAGGCAAGATGAATCATCTTCAGTGCATCTTCGAGGCTAGATGGAAGCCTTACTGCCCATTTCACCTGAAGCCCTGAGCAGCAGACCTGGGGAAAGACATGGATGCTCATGAACAGATACTCTGTCTCTTGCTTTTGCCTCTCAAACATTGGGCAAGAAGTATCTGTACTAGACGGGAGAGCATTACAGCTTCACACTTTGACACACTCCATCCCATAAAAGCCTACTATTTATGATTTATGTGAGTGGAGTGAAATTCATCTTGTGTGAAACATTAGCCAAATCCTCACTTATTTCTTTCCAAGTTTCGTGCAAATCCAGATAATCTGATGCGCTAAGGAGGACATACTCAATCTGTTTTACTACACATATATGTGCACTCTTAACTACTTTGAAATCTCAGAGGTAATACTGAATTTTACACTTACATGACAAGGACCTATACAGAAATAAGAACATGCAAGGAATACTACTTTACACTCTTATTTTACTCTTAGCTCATCTGAGACACCTGCCTTGCATTGTTGGAGTGCCCAAACTTTTCCTGAGAGGTCTGGCTCCTTGGGCAGCTCTGTCAGGGCTGTAGCCCAACTGGTGAACAGTCATGAGACAAAATCACTGTGTGGCTTGGATTCCAAAGAAGAGGGAATCTATTTTAGACTTTTAGGTACACACATAGATAATGCTTATTAAAGCATTTTGAGGCAACTTAGATGAAACGCCTCAGATATTAATGCAGACTCCCCTCTCCCTCTGTTGTGCTGTGTCTAAAAGTGAATTAAATTTCCTACTGAGCCAAAAGGGAAAAAAGAAATGGGGAGATAACCAGAGAAATTTGGCTTTAGCACAGACAGAGTCTTTGTCAGATGTAAAGATAACAAACAAGCAAGAAAGTGCCTCTGTGGAAGTTCAGTTTCCCAGTGTATCTGTGAAAACAATGTCATTGACTGCCCACTCTTCTGACCACACTCACTGCTTCAGACACTGTGTCACTGACTGTGGAAGTCACACTGTACTTTCTAGGCAGCCCCACAACTTGTCTGCATAGCTGGGAACAACTTGCAAAGCTAACCTTGAAGCCTGCTACTAGTCCAGATAGACCAGGAAAACAGGAGACCTAAGATATATATATTTTAATCTTTATTATTGAAAATTTGCAATTTAGATTTGGAGATGCATTGGAAAGTATTAGCATTATTGTTTGTTTGCTGTATGTCCTGTTAGAATGAATCAGGGATGTGGTTGTACAGAACTAAACATAAACATAATCAATAATTCTACCTTTTGTTATAATTGCCTGTAACAAGTCGGTTCTTCCTAAGGATTTGGGTGAGTTTCCCTACTCCCTTCAAATCTCAAGTTAATACATTAGAAGCTTTTCCCTCATTGTACTGCATTAATGCTGAAACCCTCATAAAACATACATAAGGGATTTTGTTTTCCACATGGAAAAATTTCATAAAGCCGTTTATGAAAAAAAACCTAACCACATCTCAAGTGCAAACCACAGACTGAACTGCACCAAGGTATATTGGAAAGGTCCCAAACCTTGAAGAAGCCTCCTAGAAACCTCTGTAATCAAACCAAGACCCTAACTATATGGTCAGAATACACAGGAGATATTATGATTTAGATTTGAAGCCTACAGTTTCTTGTTTTTCAGGCTTTTCAACACTGTTTACCACATTGCAACAAAAATTGTGGAGCAAGGGGTAAGAGACAGGGAAAAAATAAGCTGTTTTTTCTTTAAATGGTACTACTAGCTGATTGCCTAGTAGTTGGAAGGAGTAGAGATAAGTGCTTAAATTCTTTTTAAAGCTTTTACTGTTTTGAGTAGAACTTTATCTGTCTTTAACATTGCCACATGGCTTAGTAGAAAGCTTTGCTTTTTGAGATCAGTAAAGCAAAGTGTTAATGTGTTACAAAGTTCAACTGCAATACCTTTGGTTCAACCACATATGAACATTAAATTTTCTGAGCAATTTCAGATGTTGTTTCTGAATTTTTATGAAAGTCATGAGGACATGACAATGACAGTTTAAATGTGGAACTCTTTACACCTTTCTCTGACTCTGCAAAGTGAAATATAAAAAAGTGAACTATAAAATGAATCCTGGAAATCAGTAACATAAATAATTTATTGTTGTGAGATCCCACATATCCAGGTCTGGGGTATGGAGCACAAGACAACATAGGCCTATTAGAGTGGTAGAAAGAAGGGCCACGAAGTTCCAGAGGGCTGGAACACCACTTTTGGGCGTACAGGATGAGAGAAGTGGGATTGCTCATCTTGGAGAAGAGAAGGCTGTGGAGAGACCTCATGGCAGCCTGCCAGCACTCAAAGACAACTCCTAAAAATGAGGGCGTGGACAAATAATGATAGGACAAGGAGGAAGTTTTAAACGAAATGAAAATAGACTTAGATTAGAAGTTAGAAACAAATTACTTACTGTGACGGTGGTAAGGCACAGGAAAAGGCTGACCAGAGAAATTGCAGATGCCTTTTCCCTGGTAGTGTTCAAAGCCAGGTTGGATTTGGCCCAGAGCAACCTGGTCTATTGGGAAGTGACCCTGCCCATGTTAGAGGGGTTGGAACAAGGTTATCTTTCAGGTCCCTTCCAACCCAAGATTTTCTATAATTCCCTTATGAAAGCTGGTACTTCTCACCCCTTGGACTGACTCGCCAGGTCAGCCCCATGCAGCACATAATGTTTTGCCTGAGTGCACTTGAGTGAGCAAATATTTTCATTTTAATATATTTTTATTTTCAGACCCATGAATTTAAGGGAAAAAAACCCACCAAAACCATGATTCCCACAAACTGCCTGTGTCCAGTTCTGTTGAGGGACATGACAATTCAAGCAGTCAAACCAAGCCTGCAGTAGAACGCAGGCAGTTGATTACTATCAAGCAAG
Organism: Argya squamiceps; assembly: GCA_037834095.1. Classification (NCBI taxonomy): domain Eukaryota; kingdom Metazoa; phylum Chordata; class Aves; order Passeriformes; family Leiothrichidae; genus Argya; species Argya squamiceps. The sequence continues at coordinate 37,284,665 of JBBMKD010000115.1, forward strand.
ATCATGACTGAGAGATCTCTCTAGCCTAGAGGATGCAATTTGATGTAAGTTTAATTTCATCCCACTTAGTTGTGTGAAGTCTTTTAAGTGACAATAATGTATGAGAAGTCCTCTCATTATATTCTGTATGGAGATTAACATTTCTGACCTAGGAAGAATATTTGAGGGTAAATCACTGCAAAAGGTTTGATTACTTTTGGGGATGAACAAGATGCTGATAACTGTGTTCTAATGTCATCAGTATAGATTTCTTATGGTTACATCAGGGGAGCAATTTTGAGACCATTTTCCTGATCAAAAGAAAAATTTTAAATAGCAAAAATATGATAGCTTGTCAAATAAGGATATGAGTGTCATTTTAGTATAACCAAACTTAGTTAATTTTGAAGCCAGAGCTGTCATTTGGTGTGCGATTATCTCAAAAGAGTAGTAATATAAGAATAAGAAAAACATTTTGAACGCCCTTTGTCAATGCTGTTTATATCTCAGTTATGCAAGTGAACCATTAAACTACCTAAGTGAACTAACATATATGCAAATAAGGAAATTACCACGAGATGTCACTTAATGAAAGTGGACATCATTCTGGGATTTTGGCAGACCTAGCAGCTTGTGCATGGCAAACAGCATCCTTCAGCTGCTCTTTGCATCAACACTTATACTCCATTTTTGGGTCTAGTCCCACAAACTGCTGCATATACATGTAGAGGATGTGGGTCTGTGTGCATGTTGATTTGTGCTTATTTTTGCATGCATCTGTCAGACCTAAACTGGAAGATGTCTGTCTAGTGCTATCAGATTTAGAAAGTGAATGATGTTGCACAATGCTTACCAGTGCAAAACAAAAAATAGCCCAAATTTAAACCAAAAGGACCCTTCAACTAGTAATACTGCTTTGTACAAGCCTATACCTTTTCATTCAGAGGATCAAAGTAACCTTTCCAATATAATAAACCCGTGTCTGTTTTGTATGGGGACTTGTGTACATAACCATGACATATAAAGGACACTCAGAGAGTGCCTCCAGAACTTGCTGTGTACATAATAAAAATTAGAACATATTAATAATTCTCTCAAACAGCCTGCTTTGTTTTGGAATATGCCGCTGTTTGCTATGACAGAACTGAGTACTTTCTTTCCTACCACCTTGGTTTTAATTACCTACTGCCCCTGTGCTAGTTAGGCTTATACCTTTGTATGTAGTTGCTGCCTACTTTTACAATCTTGCCTAGTTTTCCAGCTTTTCCTCTATTCAACAGCTATTCTCCACAGAGAATGGCTTAGAGAATACTCTCCAAGGGAAGCTGTTATAGGAGACTTGCAAAAAGAACTGACGTGGGACCTTCCTTTTCTGAATAGATGCATGAGAGTCTGACAGGTTGGAACTAGAAACATCAGTACACCTGTAGATATAGCAGTCATGTCTATGGCACACTCTAACTATACATTTATATACTATAACTATTTCTGTTTATCCAATATGTATTTACTCTATATGTTTATTTCTACTTTATGTTTTTTACCTAAATACATTTATATTTATGTACAACAGTTTTCTTTCATTTCATCCAGTTAGCTTTGCTCACTTTGTAAACACTCAGTTCAGCTTGCAGTTTTAACCACTGGTAGTGAGAATTACTGAAATTTTAAAAACTATTTGGCTGTAATATTTGATATAAGAAAGGAAGAAACAGAAACATTTCCTATGGATTATTCAAACAAGCAGCACCCTCAATTTCATAGTTATTTTTAAATGCATTCTCTTTCCCTTCATTTTGCTGCCTTTAATTCTAGTTCCTCTCTACTGCAGGACTGATAAACTGATGCCTGTGATTCTGTCTTAGGTCCCATTCTATTACATGCTTATCTTTCAGGAAGAGCAGATGTTCCCATATGTGCCCTATCTTTATCCTCTGATGCTTTTGCTTTGCAAACAGATGATTGTATTTCCATTGCCCTCTGTGTCTGGAGAAAAAGATACAGCACTAAGGAGTTTTTCTGTGTTGCTAATCAATGGGGTTTGTAGGCAACTGGGCTGATCCCTTTCCTACATTGTCTCCATTACTATTATTCCCAGATATTTTCCCTTGACCTCTCTTCTTTGTCTCCTCTCCCCTCCTCTAATCTTAATCTCCTCTGGGATTTCTTTTCAGCTTCTCAGCCTGATGAAGTAACAAGAACTGGCAAAAGTTCACAAAAGGCACGATCCCACTTTGCTGTTTTTCCCCCCATTTTTTTGTCACTGCCTCCTATCAATGCCTGCTGCTGCAGGAAGGCTCTGGGCAGCACCTTGAGGACAGATCACAGGTGTCATATGGGCACAGGCAGATCTCTGACGTGGGTGTGTGGGTGGGGGGAGGGCCTGACAGAACTTTTGGAAGGATAACTTCTTGGGGATGTTATGCAGTCATAACATGGCTCTGTTCTCCCCACCAGCAGTGTTTGAAGGTCCAGTGCTCTCCATATCCAAAAGTCCCTGTCCCTCCTTGTGCTCTGCAAAGATATTACCACTATTCTGCTTGTATGTTATGAGGCCTTTCCATCAGAAATACAGCTTTTTTTGCTAAACAAGCTCAGATTAATCCACATCCCAGGTATTTCTTCTTCAGCATACAGGCGCTAAGCACCGAGAAGTCTCCTGAGAGGAACTTTCAACAACACATTTCTTCACCTGTTAGTAGAGGCAGTGGTGGGAGACTTATATAAGAAAATTTGACCCTAATTGTAAGATATTTTAGGCCTTTGGCTCAGCTGCTTAAATGCATTGGCCATCTGGTGTAGAATGAAACAGGTCTGCGTCTGCAGAGCAGTGCATGGGATGCAGGGGACCTGATGCCTGAATTATGTACATTGCAGGAAGTCCATTTTGTATTGCCTGGGCTGAACTTCTAGGCTAGACACCTGCTACTGGCTGTCTTGTCTTTTTGCTCATCTGCTTGATGACAGTGCCCTGCCATGAGAACCAAACAGCAGTAAACAAGGCCAAATAGGAAATTTGCTTCAAACACACATCCCAGCTGAAATATTTTGAGATTATGGACTCATTTAGCAAACTATGGCAATGTGAGCAACAAAACCCACTCCTCAAAATTTTTTAAGAGTTTAATAAAGGATAATAAGGGGGACAGATCAAAAAAGCAAAAGTAACAACCCTGGATGCATGGCAACAGCCAGAGGCACACCCAATTCTTTGGTGAACAGAACCTTATACTGTTGCAGTTGCATTACTTCCTCAAATGACTTCGCACCTTTCTCCAAGCCCGAGTTTACCTCAACTCTGCCTCAGGTTGCCACAGCATTGCATAAGTCCACAGTTACAGTCTCCGAGGAAGGATCCATCAGGGAGGCAGTCCGGGGTGGTCCTCTGATGCCACTTTAGACTTGGTATGTTCCTTTTATGGTATCTTGTTCTCTGCCTGTGCTATCTTGGTTATACATTTTACAAGAGCACTCATAACTTATGATACATCTTTTTGGAGCACGCTTACATCTTGCAATAGCCTTGCTCCATGCACAATTTTTGTTATACTATCTACAAAACCAATTACAATTTGCACTATAGCTACAAAAATTGCTACAATTTATAATAATTTGCAAAAGCAAATACATAATACTGAAAGACAACTGTTACATAGCAAATTGTAACAGGAAACAAAAGTTTTCTTTTGTATAACTATATAACTAAATATATTTGTGAATTTAAATACTCTTTTAGATTTATCCTTAGCTGCTGTATCTCACTGCCGTTATTTACCACAGAAACCTTTTGTTTTGGTATTTATTCCATACAGCATTTCCAGATACAGATGCTTCACAAAATAAAGTCAATCATTGGAGATTTCTTTAATAAATAGACTATAACCCCTATATTATTCCTGCCTCGGCTATTATGAGACATTAGGCCTTTTATGAAATTTCTGTAACATAGCATCTTCTGTTCTTTGTGTTATGGTAGGGAATACATGTAGATGGTAGAGCATTATTTAGTATTCAACTACTTCACCCAGCATCCCCTCCCACAAAGGATATTGCAGAATTAGACAAGGGTCAGAGTGGGGCAATGAAAATATTTAAGCACATGCTAAATCTGGTTAGGGAAATAGATTTAAAAGGCTGTGATTGTTTATTTGTCAAAGGCTGGGAATAAGAGGAGACATGACAAGAGCATCAAAAAATAATTAATTGTTAAAGGGAAAGCAGAGCAGAAAGCCCTGTCCTTCCTGTCCCATAAGATGTGTGACAATGAAACATTCAAAGAAATCAAAAAAGTGGCAAATTCAGAACTGATAAAAGGAAATATTATCCCATACAAAATGTAATTAGACTGGAAGCAATTACCACTGGCTGCCCTGCTGGCCAAGAATGCAGTTCAAAGTTAAAGTTCAAAAATAAAAGAGAGTGTTCTTTGTATAATGAGATACATAATAGTAATGCAAAAAGGGGAAGAAAAGGTGTCCAAAAATCTTAAGTATTTCCAAGAGGCAAATCAATTTACCAATAGGAGTAGATTGAGATGGGCTCTGTGTTTCCTATTTGCTTTTCACTTGGTTGTATTAACCTTCCTGAAAGCACATGGGTTGGCCTCTCAATGCACCCATCTGGAGTCACATATGGAAAACAAAACACAGGACACCTGAAATTAATACAACAGGCTGTGAAATTCAGTGCTGAGAAACCTGTGGTTACTACCATCTTTTCTTGCTTAGTTGCAGCTTGGTAACTGTCAGCACAAGGAGCGCAGCATCTCAAATTGCCTCCACTCAATTTTCCAAAGCTTATCTGGATGCATTCTGAGAAAATATGAGGCAAAATGCTGTCATGTTTATTGGCTGTCACTTCATGAATATTTCATAGTCACAGGAAAGTTCATTTCCACTCTTCCTGCTCATATCTTTTGGAGGAGAAACAGATCTGGGTTTTACAGCTGGTGATTCTTCACTGCAAGGATCCCTCATAACCACCTCTCCAACCTCAGGTCCATAGCCTTCCACATCTTGTGGAGACATGTAGCAGTGTTTAGAGGAGAGAAAAAAAAACCCAAAAAACCAAAAACCCAAAGTCAGAGCAGAAAATAAAGGCTGAGTTATCTTGGCATGGAACTTAAATATATTATCAGACCAGAATCCTAAAGGCAAGATGTTTTAATCTAGTTACCCCTATAGTTGCTTTGCACACAGTATCTTGTTCTAGTAACACCTTAAATAAACATTTTACTTAAAACTGTCCAACACTGGGGTCCTTACAGCTTTTTCAAACATTTTCCTCACTTTTTTTTCAGTAGTTGCCTGATTTCTAGGCTGCCTAGGAGGAGATGTGGAAACAGAAAAACATGCCTTGAAAGTAGGGAGGGAAATTTTAGAAAAAAAAGTATGAGTATGAGAGCAAATGACCTATGGGAACAACTCAGTTCCTCAGGAAGATTTGTCCATTGTCAAGACAAACATTCTCTTTTTGGCAAAGTGAATGTAGGCATATATATACAAACAGGAATGACATATTTTTCTGCGTGTGAAAAAGGCATTTATGATCTGGACTATCGGTTTTGGATGAGACAGCGATTCAGTGGTGCTCTCAATGCAGTGCTTTGGGAGAAGACAGAGAGGTAAGCAATGACTTACACCTGCACATTGCACATTAAGAGTCTAGGGGACTCATTTTATGTAACAATTTTATTATTATCTTGCAAATTTCCTAGTGACCACAGCACAATTTAAACAGGTATTTGAGAACAGAGGAGTGAAACGATAAGGTAAATAATCCCTTACTTCTTCCAGTGTGGAAGAATGAAACAGGTTGAGACAACTGAAACATACAGAGACTGCTGAATCCCTCCCTCAGTCACTATTGAGGGCTCATTCATTTTAGAAAGCAGGAGCTCTTAACATATTTTAGATAATTCCATATATTGTAATTATGTATGTGTTATATATTAATGATTACTTCAGAAAAGCTTACTTTGATCTGCACCAGAATAATTAATAGTTACTCAAATACTTTCTTTTTTTCCTAAATATGGTTCAGTTTTTTAATCTGCCCCTCCATGGGCAGCAGGTTTTGGTGATTAAGTATTTGTTTTATACATTTTGTTAATGAAAAACTTAATGAAGTCATAGTTGCTTTTATAATATAAATCAGCATATATTTTAAAAATCACAACATAGACAAAATGAGAACTATTTGATTTAGAATATTTATAGATACTTGTTTTCTACTTCAGTTTTAACTGGAATTTTCTTTTTCATGCCAGAAACAGAAAAACCACTTCATTCTTTTGACTGGCTCTGAATGAAACACAAGCAAGCCAGGGAAAATTTATTTCACTAAACCATATGGTACAGTTGAAATAGAGTAATTTTCCAAGTCAGTCTAAGTATTTTGGGCTGAAATTCAGGAGTTGTCAAAGTATGGGATCAAATGAGGATAAGAGTTAGTGTGTTAGGCAAGTATTTCTTAGAATCTCAGCTCCTTCTTTTTAGTGTAGAATACAACAGAGTAGAAGAATTTCAGTTAGAAGAGACCCACAACAGTGATCTAGTCCAACTGCCTGACCAATTAAAGGCCAATCAAAAGTTAAAGTACATTATTAAGTACACTGTCCGAGTGCCTGTTAAACACTCACAGACTTAAGGTTTTGACTCCTCCTAAAAGAAATCTGTTCCGGGATTAGCCACTGCATGGATAAAGAAGTGTTCCCTAACGTCCTGTCAGAACCTCCCCTGGCACAGTTTGAACCATTCCCATGTATTTTGGTCACTGGATCCCAGGGAAAAAAGACCAGCACTCCCTCTCCAGGTGCCCCCTAAGGAAGCTGTACAGAGCAATGAGAGCTCACCCCTGAGCCTCCTTCTCTCCAGACCAGACAAACCCAGAGCCCTCAGCTGCTCCTCACAGGATGTGCCTTCCAGCCCACCAGCTCTGTTCTCCTCTGAATCATTCAAGGCCCTTCCCAGCCTTCTCAACCTGTGGGGCCCAGCACTGCACACAGGACTCAGGGTGAGGCCACAGCAGGGCTGAATCCAGCAGGATGACCCCAACCATAGCTGGTGCTGCTGTGTCTGATGCAGCCCGGGATGGGGTTTGCCCTCCTGGCTGCCCGGGCACACACTGCTGACTCACCCTGAGCTGCTGCCCAGCAGCACCCCCAGATCCCTTTCTGCAGGGCTGCCCTACACACACTCCTCTCCCAAATCATACTTGTGCCCAGCTTTACTGCATCCCAGGGGCAGAATATGTATTTGTTCTTACTAAATTTCATGCCACTGATAGTTACCCAGTGCTCCAATATATTTCAGATCCCTCTTTAAGGCTCTTCTCCCTTGAGAGTCAAAAATACCTCCCAGTTTGGTATTGTCGGCAAATTTGCCAATGGTGCATTAAACTCCTGCATCCTGACCATTGATAGACAAGTTGAATGGAATTTCCCCTACAACTAAACCTTGAGGAACAAGGTGGCTGGTGACTGGTCAGCAGTCAGGTGTAGCTCCATGTACAACAGACTTTTGAACTCTGTCTTTCACTCAGCACACAGTGTACCTGTTCAGCTGGACAGCTTGTCCAGAAGGATGTTGTGAAGAACAACATCAAAAGCCTTATTAACATCAAGAAAAACTGTGTCCACCACCTCCTGTTCATCCGCTAAACATGTTACACTTACACTGAAAGATGTCAAATTACTTTAAAAGGAGTTTCCATTAGTGACTCTACAAATTTGTTGACTGTGCCTGATGATTGTACTATTCTTTAAGTAATCCCCTGCATATTTTGCAGGCATTGAGGCTTGACTCACAGGTAATAGGGTTATTTATTTTTTTTTAAGTTCAAATATGTGAGAAGAGAATGTACTTAGAGTCTATCATTTATGATAAGTAGATATCACAGATTGTTTTCAAAAGTGGCATTGACATATTTTCTTACCAGAGAATGACAAGCTCTTCTGTGTGAGTATTCACAAAATTTGCTGAAAAAAAACCCTGAAATAGTTGTAGTTCAGATTTTGAATGAATCAGGCAATGCTTCTGCATGCTGTGTATTGGGTAATCTGCTCTGCTGTTGCACCTGAATGAATCTGAACTTCACTATTCCCATCCAATTTATTAGTATTTGTTGTAATTAATGAGTACCATTACCTCATCATCTATGGGGTAATTTTTTCCCCAGTTCTGGGAAAGTCTTATTTTCTTAGAATAAGGTAGCTTGTATAAACAAACACAATTATATTGTATTTTTTAACCCAACATTTTATTAATCATCTCTTGAAAGAAGAGAAAGGGAGAGAATTCATATTCATAGCAATTTTTCTCGCATTTGGACTCTTTCTAAAACAAATTGTTGCTCTTAAGGCACCTTGTAGTTTTCTTCAATTTTCAGTATATTTTCATATCCACCCAGGAAGATGGAGCTCCTGGAACATTTTATCAGTTCAATGAGAACTGAGAGGCTAAGAAACATGAAAGCCAAAGTGTTCTTTCAGACAAATTCTTCCTGTTTTGATAACACTATCCTTTATGTAAATAAAAGGTCATCAGTTTCTGCTGATTTAAGGTCTTGGACTAGCTGCGTAATTCAGATTTCAGTTTGAAAGAGAGATCTCCATCTGCATACACAAATGAATTGGAGAGGTGCTGATTCTTATATATTATGTAAATGTTTCAATAACTTCAGGAAAAAATTGCTCCTTGAATAAAGTCAGGAAGTGACATGAAATTAGCTCAGACCTTTAATAAGGTATCTCTGACAATGAAATAGTGCCTAAAAAAATGACATATCATAATTAAGTGCAACATGTGATATAATGCACCATTAACAGCTGTTATAGACCAGTTATACACAGAGAAAGAGATGCTATGGATTATCAATGAACAGCTTTCAAATACTCAGTGGGATGACTTCACCTCAGATTTGTAACAGTCAATTCCCTCAGGGACAACCAGGGTTTTTCATCAGACCTTCCTGGAATAAGGGATGTGAGCAAATTTCTGTTATGTCAATGTTTCACCTGGAAATGTGTCTTTTTCCTTAGAGATTCATCTTTTTCTATATACAAAGCACCAAAGTTATCTGAAGCAGCAAGACACTTCTGTTTTGTCACACAATAAGACTTAACACCACTGAAACAAAAATATATATACACCCTCACTATCTATCTGAAATGTGGTTTTGTTTGGATTTTTTGGTTTGTTTGTTTGTTTTTGTTGGGGGGCAGAGTGAGTATGTGTTCTTTCTTTCAAATATACCTTCTATATTATAGGTTTAGCCCATCATCAGAAAAAAGTATCCAGTGGCTCCATGCTTACATGTTTTTCACTTCCACTTTCCTGGTGCACTTCTTCAATCTCTTGCAGATCTCCTAATTTTGTACATAAAGTACAGATTATCCTAGGTCAGATCTCTGCTTTAGGGGGCAAAAAAGTAAAACTTTTTGAGTCTTTGTTTTTGGAATTACCTGAGACAGCAATATGTACTTCAAATGTTAATTTTACAATCAGAAGGGCAAATCTGCAATTTAACTCAAGTAGGATTAAAAAATATAACTGAGGCAGCATACACCCTTTACTGATAATGCAGGAAATTTAAATAAGATGGGTATCCTTCCCAGCAGGTTTCCTCCTCTCCAAAGCCCTTCATGACTCCACCCTTTTCCCCTGTGCTGTCTTGTCCCTGCCCAAATCCCTTTCTACCCCAAATTTGACATCCTTACTTTGTCACCTGCAGAACTGTGAGCTCTGTCTGCTCCAGTGGCACAATCCAACACCACTTTGATACTGAGGTGTCACTCATCATCATGAAGGAGCTCACTTCCTTTACAGCTCTCCTTACCCACCCCCTACATCAGTGAGGAGACCCACTAATGAGGGAAGGAAACTGCTGACAGTTTGCAAAACTGAAGATTTTGCACACATGCCAATAAGCAGAAAATATCTGTGCACTGTGGATTGCAACCTCCCCTCCCTCCTGTGACAACATTTGTTTCCCACAGCTTTGCAAAGTTCTTAGCACAGCAAGATCCCATCCTGAAGGATGGTTGTAAATACAAAGTGGGTGTGAAGGAAATTCTCTTATAAACTTACCACTGGGCTAACTGGTCTCTAATGAAAGATGAGAGGATGCTCTATTATTCATGTCCAATCTTACCTCACCATTTTTCCTGCTCATATCTGATATTTGGTGAAGGCAGAGGTTTTTTCCAGACTGAAGAACAGTCTGTATTTGACATATAGCTCCTGGGTTCAGGGTTACTTTGTGTACCTCATGTGGGAATAAGATCAGGATTGTTGAGAAAGAGCACTCAAGGAAGCCATTGTTATTTTTCTGTTACTTGCTTTGAAAGATTTGACTGTCTGACTGACTTTCCAGAACTAGAGAGATTTAGTTTGCTTCATACACAGTCCTAATATTTCTACTTTTCTTACATGGTGTGATTCAAATGTGAGTGTAGATACAGTAATCTTCTAAATGATTGTGATGTTCACGGGAATAAGCAGATTAAATCCTTTGAGGGTAACCATGATAAACATAGTTAGGGTTTATAAGTGAAACAAGTCAGGGACTTTAGCTCAGTCTTAATAAAGGAGTAGTCACATCTGGAAAAAAAAATCTTGAAATTAGCTGCAGTGTCTAATCCTGGAAGCCCAAAAGAAAGTAGAGTGACAAAACCTGAAAGATTCAGAGAAACTGGGCAGTAAGAGATGCCCAGCATCTGGTCTCATCTCATCAGCTTTGTCAGTCCCTAACCCATAAAAGCAGCTAAGATGAGTTTAAATTTTGAATCAATAATGTTTCATAAGAGGGAAAAAAAACCCCAAGAAGCCATGTAACAGAACTGATATTCAGAGCAACAATGTAATCACATTTTTTTCAAATGTGGCCCGATAGCAAAGCAGTGATGTTTGTTAATAGAAACCAATCACTCTTTCAAACATGCTCTTTCTACAAATAATATAAATTAACACAATTATGAGATAGCCATAAATTACAGACTACAGTTGCAGAGTAAATGAGCTTTTGAATAGCAATGTATTAACATTCTGGTCTAAAAACCTGTCCTATATTTCCGTTGAACATAAGGTACAGGGTATGTAATATAATTCGGTTTTTTGAAAGTTCTCGATCTTGTTAAACAGGAGGTATTTTGCACTTCTATTGTCTTATAATGTGCTTTAGTGTTTTTGCTAACCATCATTTGAAGTACATAAGAACTTGGGCTCCAGCCTGCTTTAAATAAAGATCAGGGCAAGAGCGGACAGTTGATCTGAAAGTTTTGTTTAACCCTAAATATGCAATCTGAAGAGTTCAAGCCTAATCTTAAAATAATTTTCTTTTTTTTCACTGTAGCTAATTCACACACAATACCATTTCAGTAGTTCCGTTTATGGTGACATAACAATAACTACATGGTAGCTAAAAAGGAAAGGTTGGGTTATCTTTTTCTTTGTGAGTATGAAGATGCTCACAGGAGAAATGAGGCTAAAAAATCATGTCTGCAGATATTTGTGTTTCTTAGACCAGATTTGCAAAAGAAAGTCTTTGTTTGAAAACCTCATCACTCTTTTTATTGAGAGGCATTGGATCATTTCTGTGTAAAATTGTAACTTCAGAGATTTGGCACAAAACTTCCTGCAGCTCTCTTCTTCTGCCTCTGCCCTTCCCACCATGTGTGTACCATTACAAAAACTCTCCAGATTTTCTTCCACCTTTTTGTTAGGGCAATTTCCCCAGCTGCATACTTCTGTATTGTCAAGTGGCATGTTAGCAGCCAACTGACTGCAGGAGTAATAATCAAAAAACAGATATTTTAAGAAAAAGGATCATGAATTTAACATCTGGTTTTCCTTGATCTGAAACTAAATCCTTAGATCGATTCTGGATTCTTCAATGCTATTTAGAGACCATTGCTAGCTAAGTTTTGGAACAAAATATTGCTCTAGAATGAAATATTGAAACACCTCACTTTGAAAATGTTAGAACTGTGCTCAAGAAAGCACCTCTTTGCCTTCAGCTTGAGCTACTTAACAAACGAAATAAAAATTCAAGAATTGTTTTAGACATTCCAAACCTTTACTTTTTTGCAGACCTAATTCCAACCCTAATATTTCACACAACCAGAATCAGCAGCATAAGTGCAGCAACATTCAAGTTTACACTCTGTAAGCTCTTCTGAGTCCCTCTCAGATTTTGCAGTCAGCTTTTTTGATGTCAACAGACAAATTTAAATTTTCATTTTCTTCTTGTTTTCCTCATAGGATGAGTGAAATGGTAATGTAATTTGAATGTCAGTTAATGTGCTCAGGCAGGAAATTTCTTTATGTCTTCAACAATTAGATTAAATAGCCATTGTCAGCACTATGAGGGTGGAGTTCTCTTCTAAATACGTCTCAGTGAAAAGTGCTGGAAGTAAAAGTTCTCAGCGTTGATTTTTTTTTCCTTAACCAAACATACTTGTTCTTCTCTGAGGAGGAACAAAACCCACCACGAAAGAGTCTCAAACGGCTGATTTCCTGTCAGTATCTTTGGCCAGAGCAGAGAACTGGCAGGTCTGATGCTGGTGTGGTCAGCAGGAATCTTCCACACTGGTTCACATCACTGTTAGCTTCCTCAGGATGCCTCCACAGCACAACCTAATCACCTCCCTATGTGTCTGTGATGGGCAAAAGATATAGCACGGATCCCACAAAGTCTAATGCATCTGCTTAAATCCTTTCAAGAAAAAAAATACAAATCATAGGATCATAGAATCAGAGAACATTAAGGTGTTACAACACACCTTGAAGATCATCTAGTCCCAAACCCTCCTGCCATGGGCAGAGACTCCTTCCCCTAGAATATGTTTCTCAGGGTCTTATCCTACCTGGCCTTGAACACTGCAAGGGTTTGGACTTCTGGGACAACCTGCTGCAATGTCTCAACCTCCTCACAGTAAAAAATTTCTTCCTAGTGTTTGACCTAAATTTCTCCTCTTTCAGTAAGTACTCATTCCTTCTTTTTTAATGACTATTTCACAGTGATCGTGGGCATTAAAACTAATTTCAGAAACTATAGGCCATTGCAGTGGTATTGGTCATCTTCTGAAGTGCATTGTTTTTTCTCCTTCAGCATCATTAGGACTTTGACATGCCCTTGGCAGAGGTTGGCTAAAACCATTGCAGTTTGCTAGGGTGGCAAAGAGTTAGACACACTTAAAGTTGTAGTATGTGTCTAGCCTATACATCCTCTCTAGCTGGAGCTAACAAATATGTCTTTTAACTCCATGAAGTCAGCTGACTTATTTCTCTAGGCAATGAGTTTTTATGCTAAATGGACTGATGATAGATGAGGCTGATCTGCTTCATCTACTTGTTGCCTTCATTGAGTGATATGCCAGTTTTTGCCAGCATTTTCAGAACATATACATGCCCATATATGAGCATATGTACTCATTGGGAAGTTGTGGTTTTGATTAGAACAGAAACAACACAGTTGTGTTTACACTAAATCACAAAGTTGTGAATAATACATTTTTCTATCATTCTTCTACTCTCATTGTTGTATCTTTCTTTGCCTTTTTTACCCCCATTAGGTATATAGGAAAGGCCTGGATACTCTATGTATATCGTATGTACACAGGGAAGTAGAGTGAAATGGCTTATAAATGTTACATTCTTTCTTAGCACAATAATGAATTTTCAAATATTTCAAGATGTGGCGCATCCTGAGGCAAAAAAATGTAGTCAATCCCTAATCAGATTTTGAACTTGAGTAAACTCACCAAAGTTACTGATAACTTACCACAAGTGGGCTCGTAAGTCAGTGTAAAGCCTTGGGCCACTGCAAGAATATTTTGTGTCAGGCAACTGAATGAAGCAATGTATCACCCTAAGAAAATTCTATGCTATACCTTTCTGAAATATAGGTCTCATGCCAGGACAGGAAAGCTGCCAGCTTCAAGAAAATTCTGTAATACTCAGTCGATCTTTTCAAAATTTATTTTCAAGCTCCTGTGAATAACTGTATTTTGGAAGAAAACACAGAAAAACTTTCCCGCTTCAAAATACTATGTGTCTCAAATTTTAGATATGCAGGTGACTAGAGCAGATAAAATCAAGACTGAAATTAATTTGTATTATCTCCTTCCATTCTGGTCTATCAACTTGTTTGAAACAACCAATTTTTTGAAGACATAATACAGTCCTTCCTACAATTACATGGAGTATTCTTTGACTAAAATAGGAAGATCTCTTGCATGATGTCCCTGTTTTATTTAGGGAACTTACTTACTGAGTACTTGTTCACCTTTTTAGACAGGCAATCATTGTCCCATGGACATTATATAGCACTGCTTTAGTACTAAGTAAGAGAGACAAGTGCTGGCTTACTGTGCTCATCGTGACTGTGATCAGGTGTGCCACAGCATCAGAACACAACATTCACTTTTATATTCAGGCTGTAACTTGAAGCCCATTTGTTTTCCTGGAAATTTCTGGCAGAAAATCTGTTTTTAAATTGCTCATCAATGTGTGAGAAGGAAAAGGGAGTGTATTTGCACTGGTTTAAGAATTGTCAGAAACTCATAATCCATTTTAGTGGATTACATATGTGTACGTGTGTATGTTTGTGTTTCTATAAATATATATAAAAATGCATAGCATGGAAACATTGTATGTACATACACATGGACTTATATAAGTCTAAATCTAAGTGTGAATAGATATAGATGCATAAAATAATGAGAATGTCTATTGACATATGTGGTATAAGAGGTGCTCTAACGCAAGCAATTGAAATGAAAACTACTTCCTACATCACACAAAACCATCTTCAGAAGACACAAAATCAAACAGATATGAATCTGGAAATTCCTAGGAATACTTTTAAAGTTAAAATTATTAACTAACTATTAATATACCATCTGAAATATTCTTTGAAATGTGGAAATTCTTGATTCAGTACAATATATCTACTTTATTAAAAGAAGTGGGAATCGTGCTTAGCAAATTGAGTGATCTGAATGTATCCCATACATTAGATTTCGATAGAAAATGGAAGAGACTTAACAGTTAGTGCCTCAACTACACATCAGGTAGCACATGCAAAAAGAGGAGGAAGTGGGTGCAATGTCTGCCAACAAACTCTACTACTCTATTTCCTCTGCTCCAAAGCACTACATCTGGGATGAAGACCTCAAGTTTAACCTTTTAAGAGGCATTTAGGTGCCTAAGAATATTCACTAAATGCCATCTGGAATGCCTGTGAGAACCTTTTGGCCTCCAGTTCCCATCCGTGATAGATGGAAGTCTACTGCTGCTTATATACTCATATGCAATCTTTGGGATACAGAGAGGAAATGGACTCTCTCAGGTGTCACAAGATAGAAGGATAGAAGTTTGGATTTTGCCTTACATGCATAGATACCAGTCCAGTTCACAATCCAAGTTACTATTTAGAGAAATTTGTTTTTGTTGTTTTTCTTATAGTTTGTTTTAGGGCAAAATTTCATAGATTTGGTTATACAAGTTCCAAGTAGCCAGAACTGTAATCTTTAATTATTATTCCCTGTGTTATGTAGATCAGAGCACTACCCTATATCAGATCTTGCTTTAACTACCCTGTAACTTCTAAAAATTAATCTCAATGCTACTTCAATTTATCAGCAATCAAGAATCTACTGCAGCATTTCACATATGCTTTTAGTGATGTCAATTACGTACAGTGCTCTAATTTTGCTTTTAATTTTTAAAGTTGCCTTGGTCACTTCTAGCTTCCAGGCATTGACACATATGCTTTTCTCCAACAGGCCAAACACATGTCCATTCCTCATGTAGGCAGAGGTTTCATAGCACATCAATCTTTAATCTACTTGTTAGTCCAGTAAATAGATGACAACCCCTGAGCTATTTTTCCAAACCATGATTTTCCTCCTTTTTATCACATCATTAGCTCATCTCTGATCCTTTCCAAAGCTGGGCATAGTATTCCAGGAGTGACTTCATGGGATTCAGACATGAACTCTGAAGCATTTAGCTGCTGCAGTTGTTGAAAACCTTTCAGATCTAGTCTTCCTCTGATCTGTCCCCGTCTGTAGGCGTGAGTTTTATGTCTATGGCTATGGATTTGGCTCTGTTAAATTGCATTTGTTTATATGAACAAGAGCACAAAATGATTCTGGTCACTCCCTCTCTCAGTAATTGTGTTCTACACTATTCAGCTCTGCCTAACATTTATGTCATCTGTGTCTCTGATGGTATAGATTTTAATTTTTCTTTCAAGTCATTAATGCACAGAATAGCCAGTTTGGTTTTTTTGTTGTTTTTGGTTTTGGTTTTGGTTTTTTGTTTTGTTTTGTTTTACAAAAAAGGTAGTAAGAACAGCTTCCAGAGTTACATTATCCTGAAAAGAAAGATCGAAGAAGCTGAACTACTAAATAAACAAGTCCAGGAAACTGGGAACAAAGGATGAGGAAAAGGCTGAGGTACTCAACACACTTTTACCTCGGTTTTTAATGGCAACCTCTCTTCCCATGCCTCTCAGGTAGATGGACAGCAGAATGGGGACTGAGGGAAAAAAAAGTTTTAGTTAAAAATGAGGTTCTGTGCCACTTGAGGAACCTGGATGTACTTAAATCTATAGGACCTGAGGAGAAGCATTCCAAAATCCTGAGGGAATTGGTTGATATTTGTTGCAATAGGACACAAAATAAAGATGCTTGACTTCAGTCAGAAGGCAGTAGAAATCAGAAGGCTTTTTCTACAATTCATTCAGCCCTTTTATGACATGCTGCGCTAAGAAGACATGCCATTGGTTCATAGAACTGAGAGTTCTCTCATTGGCTAAGTAACAGATGTAGCAAACAACCCCTGTTGTTATGGGGAAAGGAACACTGTTTGCACAAGGTTGTTTTGGGAAAAAGAAGAGCTGTTGAAAAGTTTCCCTTGAGAAGAGCTAGCTCAGAAACTATCGAGTCCACAGCTGTTTTTGCCAAGCCACTCTCCATGATATTTGAAAGGTCATGGAAGTCCAGGGAACTGGAAAAGGGGAAACATTGTACCCATCTTAAAAAAGAGTAGAAAGGAGGACTCTGAGAGCTGCTGACCTGTCATCGTCTGTGTGCCTGGGAGAATCATGGAAAAGATCCTCCTAGGAGCTCTAAGGCACGTGGAGGAAAGGGAGAGGATTCAAGACAGCATGGCTTCAGCAAGGGCATTCAGAGAGTAGTGGTCAATGGCTCAGAGTTCTGATGGAGATCAGTGACAAATGGGGTCCTCAGGGGTCAGTACTGGGACCTGTATTATTTAATGTCTTTATTAATGATAGAGACAAAGGGATCAAGGGCACCTTCAAAAAATTTGCAGATGACACCAAGCTGAGTGGTGCTGTTGACACACCTGAAGGACAGAATGCCATCCAGAGGGACCTGGACAAGCTCAGGACCTGGGCCCATGGGAATCTGATGAGATTTAACAAGACCAAGTGCAAGGTATTACACCTGGGTCAGGGCTACCTGTGGCACCAGCATGGGCTTGGGAGATGAACGGATGGAGAGCAGCCCTTGGGCTGAGAGTCCCGGAAGGACTTGGGGGGGCTGGGGGATGAGAGGCTGGACATGACCCAGCCGTGGGCACTCCCAGCACAGAAAGCCAAACGTGTCCTGGGCTGCATCCAGAGCCCTGTGGGCAACAGAGCCAGGAAGGGGATTCTGCCCTGCACCTGAGACACAGCATCCAGCTGTGGGGTCTCAGCATAAGAAAGACATGGAACTGTTGGAATGAGTCCAGAGGAAGGTCACTAAGACAATTAGAAAGATGGAGAAACACTCCAGTGAGAAAAAAAGGTTTTTTCCAGTCTGGGGAAGGCTTTGGGTTGATGTTATTGTGACCTTCCATTACCTGGAGAAAACAAGAAAGATGGAGAGAGACTTTTTACAAGAATATGCAGTGACAGGACAAGGGGGAATGGATTCAAACTGAAAGAGAATAGGTTTTGATTAGATATTTGACAAAAAACTCTGCTGTAATGGTAGTGAGGCACAGGAATGAGTTTCCCAGAGAAGCTGTGGATGCCCCATCCCTGTAAGTGTTTAAGGCCAAGCTGGATGGAGTTTTGTGCAACCTGGTCTAGTGGAAGATGTTCCTGCAGTATGGGGTGGGAGGGGGGTGGGGGGGTGGGGGTGGGTTGGAACTACGTGATCCTTAAGGTCACTTCCAACCCAAAACATTTTGTCATTCAGGAATTCTATGATTCTATGATTAATGTGGGTTATGTTGATTTTGGATTGTTCTGATTTCTTAATAGAAATGTAATAAGGTATCAGACCAAATGTTTTACATAAGTCTGAATGCACTATATTAACACTATGACTTTTAACAATCAAACTTGCAACCCCAGCAGAAGACCTATCGTGTTAGGGTTACATGTATTTTTATAATAAGCTTATGCTAATTGTACTACTCTGAATTCCCACAACAATGACTTCCACATGTATAAATGACCCTGAATATCAAAATTGATTTTTGTTTGCTAGCATGCAAAAGGAAAACTGAGAAGGATGTATTTCCCATAGGTATTATTCCACTCAGTGCACATACCTTTTCCCCTCGTTAGTAACTCTCTTGCACAAGGTTTGAAGAAGTATATTTTAAAACAGACTACAATTCAGCCCACAGAGACTTGGGAAGGAGAGTGAAGGGGGCTTATATAGCCAGGGTACAATAGCCAGGGGTCTACGTATTAGTATTTATATGCACAAATTAATGCTTTCAGATGAGAGGTGTTTTTAAAAGAAAACAAATCTATTTTTTTTAACACAGACTATACATTGAATAAGATTTTTGATATCCTGATAAATTTAGGGGGTGATCTCTACGCATTCATAAAGGTAAATCTGGCAGGGTGATTTTGTCCTTTTGTAGGACAGTAGAATATTATCAACACAAAAAGGGTATTTTCATAGCAACATGATGCACAACTATATTCAGGGAACATTTTACCATAACCAAAGGCAGTTAAAGATTTGTATTTTCCATATCACCTTTCCTGAAGGAATGATAGTAAGAATGCAACACTTGAAAACAAGGGCACAGTTAAGACATTCATTATCAGTTCTGAACAGGATTAATTTTAATGATAATTCCACTTGCCTACACAGTGTTCTTGGATGTGAAAAAACCCCATGGGATTAGGCCAAATATTGTCATGGTAACTGAAAGAGAGGGAAATAATTCTAAAACAGTTTCCAATAAGCAGGAGCAGCTACCATTCCATCAGTAGCCTTCAATAGAACGTGACATCTGTTTTTCATTTGCTGTTTCTAGGCTTGAAGAAAAGCAGGATAATTGGAAATTGTACAGTGTTCTGGGAACATATTGAATGAAAAGGCTCTTAGTGCTTTTTAAATATTGGTCCATTTATCTTTAAAAACATTTAGCATGTACCTTCTTTGACCAGTTATAAATTGGACAAGTTAGTTGGAAAATTTTCTGGACTCGAATGTGTTCAAGCAGTGAAAGATCAAAGCAATCTTCTTGCTTTAATAAGAACTACCATTTCAGCTGAGACGCAGACACCTGTTTTTGGAAACTGAGAAGCTGAAAATGAATTAATTGCATGAAATTATGTGATTACTTCATACCGGGGATAAACTAACCCAAAGAAGAAACACGTACCAGTACTGGTGTTTTCCACTACTTTTATTCAGGCACACCACTGTGACTTACACATGAATTTAAGATAATACTATAACTGTACTACTAAGAGACAAGCAGATGAAAATCCAGTTGTGGAACTTGAACGGGGGCAGGGGGGGAAAGGAAAAATCAGTCATAATTTTTTACCAGCAAGAGGGGTTACCAGTGAAACAGTAAAACCAGTGAAACCATTGAATCTTCCCACACATTAAGTTTTTAATTAACTCTTTGGAACATTTCTAAGAAGTTTATCATGGACTGTTAAGTGTGCTCTATCCAATATTAGAAAACCTTGTTTGCTAACCTAGGCTTGACAATGCACACATAAATAAAACTCTTTTGTTCTATGAATCCATGAAATGTTCATACACCAACTTATCAGGTAAGAGGTTGATTTTAGGCACTCACAGTTTTGGAGTAGAAGCTTACAAGTCAGTTGCTGGTTAAAAGCTTGGACATTTGGTAGGAGTGAAAAAAAAGAGAAAAAACAGTGATTTTACTTTATTTATCCTGAGTATTATTTCACTATGTCTTCATAACAAAGAAGAGGAAAATATTAGGAGAGAATAATAGAAACTTAAAGCTTACCTGATGTTTCCTAAATCAGAATTCTGGAATCATAACATCTTATGAAAGACTTGTTGATGTATGCTTTGAGAAATACAGTCTAGCTGAATTTCATACATTGGTCACCTCTACAACTTCTTGAAACATCAAGTTTCAAGGTCTGAAAAATGACAGTACAAAGGGTGTTGCTTCACTTTCTTGTAATTTTTTGTGAAAAGATCATGACACTCAAAACACTTAAGTCAAGAACCTCACAGATCAATTCCAAAACCATTTAAACTAAAAGGTAACTGCAAAATGGCTCACTTCATGACCAATGTGCTACTTGTGATCTTTTCTGTCTTCATACTGACAAAAATGTAGCTATAAATGATTGTTAGCATAAATTCTTCCACTCCTATTCATTCAGGAATTCTCTGAGGCAACACTAAGATGGCCCAATAACTATAGATAATGTGCTAGATTGCAATTTCCAGTTTGAAAGCCTACTGTTGGAGCAATTTTCCAAAAAGGACCTAAGGTTCAAAATAATTTTATTTCAGGCTGCATTCTGAAATAATATGCTGACATTGTCTTATGCATAGTTTGGCATCTGATTTTAGTGTAACTGTAGTGCATCCTGATAACTTTGACCTTGCCTACTGCTGAATTATGTGGTGACATGAATCATGTCTTTTGAATTCCCTGGCCCAGGATTGAGTTGCTCGTGTGTGTAATCCATGCCGTTCCCAGATATTCTCCGGGTAAGGATGGTAGGGAAACTGCTGCTCAGCTCATGCTCACTGTCCTGCCTGCTGAGGAGACTGTTATAACAGCTATGTTTACCAGCTTTTCAGCAGCCAGGAAATTCTTAACATTAGGGCAGTTCAGGTACAGTCATATCTTATTAATGTGCACAAAAGCAACAACAAACTGCAAATCATAAAAATGATTGAATGTGGGGGTCTGTGTTTATAGAGACATTTCAAAAATACAGCTCACTTATTCTTGTGACTATTTGTCACAGCAAGGCCAGCTTAATTTTTTTTTTTCTTTTTTTGTTTTCTTTTCAAAATTTTATTTTTGCTTACTTCTCTGCCAGTTTCAGGCCTTATTACCTTCAGTTATTTGCCTGCATAACAACTTCACACAGTGAAAAGACAGCAGTGACAATCACTAATGGGGGGCAAACACTGGGGAATTTAATTCTTGATGACTGACAATCATCAAACCATATGGTGGTTTTGTCACCCTAATGCCCATGTCAGACTCTGTGGATCTGATCTGCTTGCCTAGGGCAGGTGAAAATTAGTGAGCATGAGGCAGCCTGCATACAGACCAGGTTCTCAAGGAAACTGTCCCTCCAGCCCATTGTCCACTGGCCTACTGCCCCTCTTACAGCTCTCATTGCCCACTCCATTGCCTCCAGGAGTCAAAAAACATGGGGAAGATGTTTTCAAGCCCTGTTGCTTCAGCTCCCAGGGATGCTGGTGCTGGAGAAGAGGAGAACTTAGGTTTGGAGAGCAGAAGGCACAGATGCAGCAGTAGTCTTTATTGCTGTATTGATTAGATGACCAACTTCAGTATATAGACATAATAATAGACATAGATATAGTTGCTGTATTCTGCCAGCTGTGGAAATCTCCTTACGTAGCTGGAGATTATGTAGTAGGGATAGAAATGAAAGAGGAAGCTGATTTATTCTCACTGTTCATTACTGCAATTCAGAACAATTTATTTAAGGTCACTGTCTCTCATTCTAAGGGAAAATGCAAACATTAATCTTCATATACTGTATCTTGGAAACCAGTGTTCTGGATAATTGGTTTGCTGTCCTCTTTGTGTGTGCAGTCTTTTCATATTCAGCAAGAAAGATAGGAGTCTAATCATCTGTGCAGTACATATGGGCTTGAGTACACACCACAGTATAAGCAAACAGAAGATGATTGCTGTCTTCAGATTGATCATATCTTCAGTATTCTTTTAGGATCAGCTTTTGTTTATTTCAAATAGTGTTTCTATTATTAGGTCTAAACCCACAATAGTACAACAGAAAATTCATATTTCTTGTTTGGGTTGTCCAAAAGTGCTTGTGGCAAGACTAAGATGGAGATAAGGCCATTTTCTGAGTGTTTGCCTTGGTTTTAGGACAGATTTTGTTGTCCCTGCTAGTCAGAGCACCTCTAGCTTATCTGTCCCAAGCACTTCCCTTATGGTGCATTTCAAAGTGCAGCTACATTTTGGCTATTTTGTGCACGTCCCTAGTACCATGATCCTGAAGACCTACCCATTGCTTTATGAGGGCACTTCGATTCATCAAGCTGGAGCCCATCCTACTCTACATGGAACTGAAATAAACATCACCAGAGACAGTGAGGCAAGCAAAAAGCACTGACTTTGACTTCTTTCTGTCACTGTGAAATATCCATCCTCCTAGATAATATCAACTAGTGTGATATCTCCCACTGTCACAGAAACATAGAGAAGATGTCCCACAATACCAAGAAAGACTAAAAGCTCAGGTCTTGCCAGTTCTGATGAACCTAGAGTATGTCACCAATATTTTCAATATGACGGATAGTGAGATTTTTCCTCCTTTACATTATTTGAAATTTCTTTTCTGCCTTTGAGGTGAGACTAGAGGCAATAGGTTTTGTTCTGCTGATGGTGGTGTTTAGTGAGATGGAAGTCAAGCCACCAAGGACAGAGACATGCCCAGAGAGGTTGAAGACACAAACGTCTTAATGATGTTACATGTTAATTCCTGATTTCCCAAGTAGCTGCTAAATAATCACACGACGCTTCAACAGCATTAGTGAATAATATTTTAGTGACCCTGAAGAGACAAATCAGGTGCAGATGATAGATAAGAGCACCAGATAATGACACAATTCCTGGACACCCTTCATATGGTCTTCACAAAGGGTCTTCATAGGGTCTTCACCCTGCAAAATTCTTCTTCCATGATGAATTTCATATCAAAGGCAAAAAATAGTTAATGCATCAGGAGCAGTCCATCAAAAGTCTAATCAAGACATATGTGACCTTGTGCTCACCACTGAATCTTTCCAATGGTTCCCTGTCTAAGCTTGGTCAGACTGGCTTCTTGAGTTTTCCTGAGCCAGATAAACTGGAGCATTTGCAAGACCAGGTTTTCTGCAGGTCACTTTTTAACCTTAGTCTTGCTGGTAAGCCAGTGACATGCAGGTCACTTGCTCCTTGGGAGAGCCCTGCAGTTGTGGTTTCCCACTGGGCTCTGAAAGATAGGCCACCTTTCAGTGCTTCAACCCTCCCTACTGGCTGCTTTTGTATGGTTTTGGTTTATTCTATAAATGTCTATGAGAAGATTAATAACACTACTGTGAATGGGCTCCTGGTAGTAGCTCAATATCCACAAGGACTCTCAGGGACAGTTTTTCTCATATTCCCTTGCTCACTGTAGAGATGCCAGAGAGAGGAGAAGGTTAAATGGGGAGGCAACCCCCAGCCCTGAGCTGTGTCCCTCTGCTTGCAGGCACATACACACATACATGCACAAGTCATGGCCAAGTCATGGCCACCCCATGTCCTTCCACCAGCCTGTTTGTTTCCTTACCTTTTATGCTCTCCAGCGTTGTACAAAGCAGCCATGCAGAAAACACCTCTCATACTTGTGGTGTCCAAGGAAGGCCCCTCCATGGGCAGCCAGCCTTCATGACAACACACAACTGCTCTCAGTCATTATAAGCAGAATCATTATGTGCATCCCTTATCCAAATGATTAGAAAAGGCTGAACTTAGAGCAACACTTTGTAAGCATAAATAAAACTTCTACAGACAGCAGTGGTCCCAGGAACTGCTAGGGAATCCAAGGAGACCCTGACAGATGCAATAAGATATGTAGAGCCTGAGCCCGTTTAGAATTAGTCTTTGTCCTCTTTTAAGTTTTGGGTATAGTGAGGGAAAAGCACTCATGCTCCACTTTTGGACAACAGAAGTGAAGGTTTTTGCCTGGCCTACCTTTAAATTTTCCTGCACATAGCTACTACCCACAAAAAATTAAGTCTACATCTGTGTTTTCTGCTACGTCTGATAGTACCCACTTGGCTTGTGCAAAGAGGAGAAGGGAAACAGCAGTAACCAGACTATAAAGCTGATGTCTACCCCCATTAGCTGCTGACTTATATGGAGGATCAGTGATCGGTACCAGCTGGAGATTTGGCCACTGGTCTGCTTTGTGTAGCACTTCAGACATTAACTTCTGGATCAACCAAAGTGACTTCTGAAGTTATATCTATCTTGTTAGGCAGTGCTGGCTGAAGAAAAAGAAAATTAAGAAACATTTCTTGGAACATAAAAATGCTTTGTTTAGAGTTTGGACTTCAAAATCACAAGAACATGTAGAATTTTCATGCAAATAAGAATTTTACAAGCTTTGCATTCATTTCTCATCTGAGCTCTGAATGTTGTTGAAATGGAATTTCAGGCCAGACTTTCTGCATCCAAGAATGCTATTTAATTCCTGGCTCAGCATGAGGAGACTATGAGTTCTTTCTCATCACTATCTCTCTGAGTGGCAGCTGAAAACACAAGAGAAATGTCATTTTATACCAGTTGACCAGAGTTGTGTCTTGTGTCATTTTATGTTTTGGGTTGAGTTGGGTTTGGGTTTGTTATTTTCTCCTTGATAAATTCAAAAGAATCACCCAAGCAAGATGATCCAGAAGGAAATTAATTATTAAGATAGTGTTTCACTCAAGCAGGTTTCTATAGGGATGTATCAGGAGGTATGACAATGAGCCATCTAGCTGCAAGCATGGCAAAAGGCTGCAGGGAACCAGGAGCAGGTCCAAAGGCAGAATTTCTACCTTGTACTTTGCTCCTGCAGTACTTCTCTGTGGCCAGAAATGAGGCAGCATTAGCCCTTGTATGCCCTATCCAGAGGTAGTTCCTTGTTGCAGCACTCAAGTTTTTCACCAAGCAAACCTTTGATATGCCTGGGGAGCAGAAGTTTCCTTCTTTCATATGTAAAGATTTTTGCAGTTTTTTTGGTTGAAAGAACTTTGACACAACAGCCTACACGTTCAGTAGTGTACATAACCATGGGATGTTCAGAGGAACAAGCATTGGTGTAGTGTTTTATAACTCAAAATGAGCACATTTACTCAACTGACAGCACATTCATTAGTCAGTCTTACTCCATCCCTTCACCTGGCATCATGTTTTTCTCTGGTGATGTGCCCTGGGAGCAACATGCTGAGGAAAGCATACATCCATCACAGAATAAAGCTGTTTTTCCCACTGCTACTTCTCCAAGAGCTTCCATGTCAGGGCTGAAAGCAGGCTTCCCTGTATCTGCAACCTCCATTCCAGGCCCATCATTTAGAGAGGTGAAAGAGAAGCTTGGTGTGAGTGGGAAAAAGATACTTATCTTGCAAAATAGAAGTTTAAAAAGTTCAGGAATCACTATTCTGTGGTCTGTTAGCTGAACATCAGGATTTATTATCAGTGCAGCTTGTATCTAAGAGAGTTGCTGGAGATTGAGAGAAGATAGTTATTTGGATTTGTCTCAATTTTTTGCTTTGCAGACTGGAGGCTGGTGAGCCTATAACCTAGGAAAGTATGAGAGACACAGATTAATCTCTCCAACACTCACCTTAGAAAGTAAAGCGTGACCTCTGTAAAGTCAATGGGAGTTTTTCACTGACTCTAATGGAGTCTGGATTTCTAGACTCTGAGTTTTCCATAATGAAGGCCAGATTTTCCCCTTGATTTATGAAGTATGGCATTTTCCCAGCTTCAGTGCACTGTCTCTTGTTTTCCAGTGATGCATTCAAAAGCTGAAGTACACCTCTGTGAAACAAAGGGCAGGATATACAAGAGGATTTAAATGAAATACGCTTATAGCAAGGGACATGATGTTCACTTGGTTTGCTAATTTCACTTCGTGGCCAATATAAATGCAAAACATAATATCTCTTGGAGATATGATGTAGTCTTAGAGAAGGAGGATCACTGACCTTATGTTCAGGATGAACAAACTGACATGAACAATGAAATCCCTTGATGCCTATCTCCCATTAACTGTTTGTTTATGAAGTTAGCCTTGCTAAATCTACTTGAGAAAATAGTACCTTTTAAAAGAAAGCATTTTCATAATTCTCTGCAGTTCTGCTGACTTCTGCAAGTTCATTAGGATATCCAATTCCACAGGATATGAGCTCCATTTTTAATATCTTACATTTTCATTTGAATAAGCAATTGTCTTTTTCTTCTTTTCATGTTTTCAGGCTTAGTGGAAAAAGTACAGAAAACGTGATCTCACAGATGTGGAAGATTCAAAATTAAGAATGGCAACAACATGCAAGATCTTAATGTTTTTGACCATTTTTAAACTTTTGAAATGCAAATTCTTAAGGACCCAGGACCGAGTATTAAACATGCCTTTAATTCTGGGACCCCAGGGTTACTTTGTGGTACATTAGCACTTTCAATTCTAACATGATCATCAGGTAGCCCTTTGGTACATGAGGCTGAAAGAAACCATTTATGGGAGTGTACTGAAGAGTTTGATCCTTTGCTCACTACAGAAATGAGTAAAGCGATAAAAAAAAAAATCCATACAACAGGCCCTGGATTTACATAAGTGCTAGATTGTATGCTCAGGAGCAAAGAAGGGAGGAGAGTACATGAAAACATATACTTGGGCTCAATGGCCCTGAATGAGCATTAGAGGTCACAATGCAAAAAGCAATTCAACATGAGAAATTCCACTGATGCGATAACAAAGTTACTAAGAGTAATGAGTGTATGAAAAAGGAAGAAGTGATTAGGAGAAGAGGAGGTTAAGGTAATTTTATCTCTCTGTACAGTACAAAGCTGACTTCTAGGAGAATCCTCCACAGTGTAAAATATTGCTGAAAAAATCCAAAGAAAGACAAAACTCATACTAGGACTGAAACAAGTAGACTATTTTCCAAACAAAACCAGAATAAATTTGGCTTATCTTCACAGAAAAAATTTGAAATACTCAGAAGAAAACAAACAAGCAATGTCTCAAGGGATACTCTGCAGATGGAAAGATAATAGGCAATGCTTTTTCATGGTCTTTGATACAATGCATAAAGGCAGAACAAGCAAGTATGTGGGAAAAGGTCCAATCTATTTAGATGAAAACTGAGGACACATCTTCCCTTACTTGATCCAAGATGAGTGATTAGACACAGTTCTAAGGAAAGTGACAAGTATTTGCCTCCCTGTCTTGACTTAAGGTCTAGCTGCCTGATGGAAAAGCACACATAAATAAAACAGAGTTAATGGAGCAAGATATGGTCATAACCAGATGAAATGTAATGGCCTGTGATGTACACAAGGTCAGACTAGACGATCTAATGGTCCCTTCTGGCCTTAAATTTCATAAATTGTTTCTCACAGCTACCTTAATGAGCTAGCTGTCAGTTTAGACTTGAGTTGGCTATGAGTTTTCCACACCAGTTTCATTGTTATAGCAGCATCCAGGACAATTCAGGGCCAGGAGCACTGCAGGTGCTTGAGAAATGGTTCATACCTGGTGTCCCATACATGTCAGGAGTGGCACAATACAGTGATGCATGGGACTTGGTTTTCGGATTCTTGTTTCTGGAGTCTTCCAGGTTTCAGTGTCCTGGCAGGCTTGCCCCCAGAAAGATGTGTCTTTCAAAGAACCTTATTTTCCAAACTGTTTGTTAGGAAGCCTGTGATCTGGCACTCACATCTGCAGGGCTGTACATGTGCCTGAGCATTTAGCACTGCTCCAGATCCATGCTGAACAAGCCACAAGTTCCTTTTGAACTTCTGTGGAACAATACCCTAAATCTGGTTATTTTAAGTAGATGGCGGCCTGAAGACTGGTTTTCCCATTTGAAAAACAGTCTCACTGTTTAGTTCATGCTACAACTTCACTGCAGGGGCTCTGTGCCGTGGAGAACATGCTTTTCTTCTCCATCCTACAAAGCTCTCCCATTTATTAGCATTTTTGTGTAGAGTGATTTACTTCTTAAGGGATTCAATTTCTGTAGGCATCTCAACAAAGACAGATGTCCATCAAGTCTGGTAGAAATTAGTGATATCCTTTCATTCAAATTTAATCACAAGTGAAGTTTAACTTGCATTTATGAAGGATGAGGCATTAAGATATGGTTTTATGGTTATAAAAAACGTGTAATGATTTTGATACTGGAGCCAAAAGGACATCAACAGACAGGAAGAAAATTGTCTCCTTGGTAATATTTAAAATACTTTCAAAAGTAAATGCTTTGAATTGATGCATTCCTAGCTCTTGAAGGGCATAGTAAATTCTCTAATGTATTGGAAATTATATCTAAATGTAATCAGCAAAAGCACTGGTACCATTTATTTCCAGATGAGACCTTGAAAATCTGCCCTATTGTTCAGATATCACTGTTACACTTTCATCCTGTTAATTAATTATTTAGCACAATTATCCCTTCTTGCCCTCCATGAGAGCAAGCAGCTTACTTAGTTATATACAAAATCACAGGCTGATACAATTTGCTGACTAAAAAAATCACTGCTAGTGTTTTGTATTTATTTGTGTAGAAATACATACACACACATATTTGTTCTTATAGCATAGTTGATAAATTATATTTGATTTTAAAATATTAACTGGATACTTCACTCTGCGTATACAATTATACTAAGTACAAGCTGATTATAACAAGAAGCACAGAGATTTAAATAGTACTTAATGCATTTGCATACTTGTGTTTATGACTGTATGGTTTTCTGTGCTCATGTAAAATGCATGGAGAATTTTTACAATTGCAAAATTTTACTGCAATTAAAATTTAAAATAATTAAATTTAATAAAAAATAACACAATGGTTATTTTTTAAAATAAGTGACTGAAAAATATTTAGTTATAAAATTGTATGACATACCACAGTTCTAAAATACTTATAGGTATAAAATGTAACTGCAAAAACATCCTTAAATACCTTTTTGATTACTAACGTCTCATTTGATTTGAAGTTTGACTTCAGGCCAGTCAGCTCATTGCAAATACTCCTGGGAGCTTCCCTGGGACAAATTAACACATTATACATACAAAAATGAAAGGTCCTGGGCTTTGGGACACACTTTGCACTGTGCCAGGGTGAGACAACAGACTTCTGGTCTAGTTTCTAGAACTAGAATTAGTTTAGTTCTGCTTTCCTCTCTAGAGTATGAAAGCATCTATAAAGGAAAGCAAAACTGTCGGTTTTAATGGTCTTTAAGGTTTTTGAGGCAGTTCAAATGATGTGCAGTAGCAATTGAATTGTAGTCTAAAATGTCAATGAGATTTTCATTAGAAGAAAGAGAATCTTCCTTAAATGTATCCTTTGCCATCAAAAAAAGTATAATTTTTAAAAATCTAATCAGGGAAATGCACCGAATTTCAGAAGCTGTCAGTGGTTTAGCTAATGCTGAAATCCTTTTAAAAATGATAGTCATGTGCTTTGATAAACATTATAAAGTTTTGGTCCATTATTAGTCCTTCTTCATTCAGTCAAGCTGAAGTACTTTGGGAAAATTTAAGAAAGGAAGGAAATTCTTTGGTTGAGAATTAAAATTCTGGAAAAATTATGCATCTCCATAAAATTTGTTATTAGGCAAATATTTTCTTGTGAATTTTACAAATGGAACTGAAAATTCAATCTACTCTAAGGATATAATTACTCTTTTAAATAGTTTATTTTCAGTGGTTTTACTAGTTTTCAAATACTGAGAAGTTATCATATGTTCAGAATAATTTTATTGTTTTCCTTAAATCAATATTTTTTGTTAGCAATATTTCTTTCCCTCTGCTCTGCACAGAGACATTTCTGACTGACATAAAGCAGATGAACTCAGCAGTCTGTTCCTATACCCTTAGGAGGAAATGAAAACAAAAGGCCAAAACAGAGAAAAATTATTTCAAACTGTCTTAAAACAAAATGAAGCTCTTTGCAAGAATTTGTGTAATATATTGAACAGTTTTAAGATTACCAACCAAACCTCACTACTTTTGTTAATCTGGTATTACCCTTTGTCTGTTTTGTGAGATTTTCAGATTCTGTGAACAAAGCACAGAGATTTTAATGATGGCCACCTGTCCTCTTGAAGGTGATTTCACCCATCATTACAGCTTTGGTATTAATTAGAGGAGCTAATAGATAAAGATAAAAATACAGCTACTGCTTTGGGAAGTACAAGATTTTCTTGGTGTACCAAATTTTTCAGTCAGCAATTTTCACTTGCTGCAGAGACAATGAATGTTTTCTCTTCATTTCAGTTTTAATTTAGTTTTCTTCTATAGTATTTCCAGTAATGTTCTTAACTATTATTCTCATAACAACTGAGAAATATTTGTTAGCATCATGAAGTTTTAAATTGCTTTTTTTTTTTTTTACAGGAGATCTTTTACCTCTGTTTTCCCCATTTACTTGGACAAAGCAATGTTTGGAACCCAGCACAACTTCTGGGGTGTAGCAAAAAAGGTTGTAAACAGCCTTGTGATTATTTCGACACATGATGCTCCAAAAGATGTTGTACAATCTGGCTGTAAATGTGCCAGCTGGATCTAGGTGCTTGGATTGTATTGCTTTCTAAGAACAGGTGTGCACCCATGAATGACATCCCTGTCTCCCTGCTTTACTGGTGTTACTCTGCCTTTATAACTATCTGGCCTTATTTTCTGGTGATAGTTATGGGAGATGGAGCTACATGATCTGCAGACCACATGATACTGTACAAACCACATGTGGTTTGTGTGTCAAATGTAAATGGTGAGTTGTCCTGCTCATAGTTTGAGAGGTATGTCATAATTTTTTTGGTTTAGATATTGTGGATACAGGAATTTAGAAAAACTTTAAATTTCAATTATTAATAATTTTTCTCTAGTCCCTTTGCCACACAGTATAAGGGCTATTAATTAGTATGAATAACAAAAGAATCTACTTATGCTTCAGTTTATAATGACAATGCAGTCCTGAACTGTAATACTATGTCACTGTACTAAGAGCAAAATATTTATGTCAAACCCTCCTGGGATGTGGCTCATTACTCACCAGTGATTTTTATGGCAAATATCCCATTATCCTGCAGTATTTCTACATGGAGTTCTCCTTACACAAAGAGGAGGCAATTTGTCACATGTCTGGGATGAATTATAGCTTCCCAAGATCAGCTGGGAATAAATTAGCTATCTGTTAAATACAATTAAGGTGGTATGCAATGCTTATTTGGTGCATAAGATAAGGAAACTCCTAGCATAAATATCTCTACTCAGAATGTTATCACTGTATAAATAGCTTAACAGGATGAATGGTGGTTTTCTAAAATAGGCAACATATAAACAGGCTGCCTTATGCCTGAGTCTGATTGACTTTGTAAATGTTATCTACAGATACTCTTGATTCCTTGCTAGTTTGAGCACAAGTGACCTGCACAGTGTGAAACATCCTGCAGCTTCCCAGTCACTTAAGACAATCAAATGTTTCTTCACAGAAACCTGATTTTTGACTTTACAGGTAGGTTTAACTCAGGTTGCTAAGGTTTTTCACCCCTTCTGCCTGATTCATCCCCCATGTCCTGCTGAGATGGACTGTCACATCTTCAACCTTCTGAGTCTACATCCTCCATTTCATCTAACTCATCATGTACTCTATGTGTGCTGGTTTTTTTTTTTATTTATCTTCCCAAACTCAGAGTTTATGACAAGTGAACAAAGAAAAAGACAAGTAGAGGAGACCACAAAAGCATCAAGAATAAGCAATGCACTTGTTCAACAGTGTTTCTGAAGACAAAATCTCAGGCTACATGAACATGAAGATTCCATCTTACTTTGAGAGAAGGTACATGTTTTGCAGAAGGATTAGCAGTATTTACTATACATTTGTCTCAATCCAATTCTTTAAATGATTTCTGATAAACAGGTGATTTAAAAGTGTTTCCTGTGGCATAAGACACACTTGTCCTCACTCTTTTCTGCTGTTTATTGATTATATTATTCCCCAGTAATCAGTCTGGGATCCACTACAGACTAAAACCTAGCTCATTCATCTATAGTGTTTGTTTCTGTGTGATACACTGAGATCGCACCCACCAGTAAAGTAGCCATTCTCAGTGTAAGCCTTTTTTGGGTACATTTCCAATGCACCCAAAAAACATCTCCAGAAACACCAGTGAAGTAGCTGTTCTCTATTACTTGGTGGGTTTTTAAATATTAGATTTTATTCTTAAAGATAATTATGAATATTTTGTTTATGCACTGTGGCTTGTGCTGCATGGTAGAAACAAACAGCAGCAAGATTTGTTGGTTTTTTTTAGGATTTGTTCTCTTTCTTTCTTGTTTCTCTAAATCAATTATTTAATAATTCAAATGACAATTTAATTTTGTAGGTAGTGGCTTATGTATTTCCATCACAGGCTTAAGAAGCTTTTGGGAAAGATAGTATTTTGTTTGTTTTTGTTTAAAGAAGAACGTACAGTGGCATAAAAAATACATGAATAAAAATGTAGGAGTTTGAAAGAAACTGCAGCTGTAGCTAAAATTCTGAAAGTGCAGATAGTGTTGAGATGTCCTGCCCATCCCTGAAGAGGGAGCATTTTCTTGTTTTCCCCCCAACATGGGGATGGGATTTATAAAGGCATACACTGTACATTAGCAACCAGTTCCTCACACATAATCTGCAGTTTTGAAAGTTTTGGGACATGATCATCTTTCTGTATAAGAAAACTGGCAGGATCATGACATTACCATCTGGAGCAGAAACCTTCACCTGGGAGATTTTGGGGACCACAGCAAAGTAACAAAGAAACCTGAACAGAGATTGTACAATCTGCAGCATTATTTTTTTCCCATCTGATTTTAATAGGGAATTATACAATTAGTTCCATTTACATCTTCAATGTGGTTTCATAATTCTTGAGTTCTCTTAAAAAACTTGAGGACTTTAACCTGTCATTGTTATAACAAACACCTGATCAAGATTTTCTTAAAGTCACTTTGGGGATACGAGTAGAGCAACTGGGTAATTTCAAAGAAAATGATGAGATGATAACTGCAAGTGCATGAGCACAAGTATTTATCTTCTGTTATTTTGTGTACTTTCTGCATTACATATTGTTGCAGCCATTTTCACTAGGGATTCCAGTAAATCCTAAGCATGTTTTATATGAGGAAAAAAGTAGCAAATATAAAAACAGTTAGACCAAAACCATTGACAGTTTCAAAGAATACTCAGTAGTCAAAGAAGTAAGAACATGGACCATTTAAATCCCTTTAATCTCCATTTTGATAACACTTTTATATAAGACTGAGTTTGCTTGAAATACATGAAATTTCATTTTCAGGTCTTTTTCATTCATCAATAAAACTACGTATTTTAAAAAAGCTAATTTCACTTCAGAAGCAATATTTTTAGATAGTAATGATGTTCAAAAGTATCATTAACATTGCAGTTCATACTTCAAAATAGATGAGAGTTTTCTTATTGTCAGCAATTTTACTGCTGAAAATCATGTTTGCAGTCAAATAACCAGGTGAGTGTTTGTACCCTGACAGGTCAAAAGTATCCCAACTCCAGGACCCACTTGTAGCAGGTATCTGGAAAAGGATAAGGACAGGAGGAACACACAATAATAGACAGAATCTTTTCCCACCCTCATGTGGGATGTAAACCAATTGCTGGGGTACCTCCCCAGTGTAATGATCTTACTGTTAAAAATTTTTCAGTGGATTTTTTTTCCAATTTATGTGTCCAGTAGTTCTCCAATCCATTTTCATTCCTGTTGTCCACAAGAAGCTTTGGTAATGTTACGCAGCTAAACTCCAGAGGGTTATCTTCTTTTGTTGCTTCTGGAGCATAGTCCTATTTCCTGTTGCTCTCAACACCTGTATCTGAAAAAATGTAATCATACAATATTCACCTTCACCACATCACTTGGGATTTGTCAATTCTTCATTTTATCCTCCTGAAGTCTGAAAACTTAGGGCTGTATTTCGGTAGCTGCTGAGGCGTTTCTTTCATGATAGCTGCTGCCTTAACCAGGATTTTTTGGCCTGTCTTTGGGCTGTGTCCTGTTCTACAGTACTACTTGAGATACATGCAACATTTAAGGAGTTTGTTCAGGGACTCAATATTTTCTGTTTCTTCTCTGTTCCTGCCTCTCTTCGTGCTGGCATAACTCGTGAGCATGATGAGCAATTGAATAGCAAAACAGACATTATCTGAGATGTAGGAAGAGTCATAGATTTGTATCTAGAGTGTCTCAGTGTTTCTTTTTGATAGAAACCTTGTATCTGTTGGGAGATTTTTGCGGGCCTAGGGTGTGTGAATAACCTCTATGCACAGTAGTCCGATTAAGAACCATCTGAAAGCCACAGCAAGATTTCCACTAACTTAAATGAAAGCGTAAGGAACTGTCTGACCAGTGGATAGTGCACTTTTCTTGAAGACTAAGCACACACTATCAACTCTCATGTTATGAAATGTTATAAAGGCAGCATGAGTTCCTTTATGTCCATTTCTTCTCTGCATGGAGTTAGAACAAGCCACTTCTGTTTTGTTGAACCATTTATTGTTTGTTCCCAGTGTACGTCTGTATTTTGCTATACTTCATATAGCTGTAATTTCTTTTTGCTTTATTGTACAGCTGCATAGAAGTGATCTAATTTTCACTGAAATAATGCATTTTTAACAACAACGAGTAGCAAGCAGAATTAAACTGTATCACTGGTAATTTTTTTCTCATTTTTATTTATTTAAGACTTTTTTAGAATTTTTTATATTGAGTTAGAACTACCAAACTCCAGTGGTAACTGTATGAACAGTAGTAATAATGGGATGAATAAGCATGTGAGTGGGCAATCTTTTGCTGAGCATACTGCTGTGGCAGGCATCAGTGAGTGGCAAGAGGCAGAGGTCCTTATGGCAGCAGCTCACTGAGCTCATTGAGTGGCACCCCATGCAAGCGTAAATACTAATCACTGTGCAGATAACAAATAGAATTGGATTCAGAAGTACTGCCAGGTAAATTGTCTTCAGGATGTCATTTATACGGGTGTGTTAGCTCATCACAGCAGTTGTTTAACTAAGGAACGAGGAAATGAATGGAAAATTTGTTCAACAGCCCCCATGCTCATTCAACCAAATCATTCAGACTGGCATTGGAGCACCTAAACATAATTCATCTCTTGCAAGTCTCAACAACTGCATCAAAGAAATTTTTACCACTTATTTCTGGAGAGAGGAAAAAGATATCCATTACAGATATTTATTACAGATCTTCCTTCCCCTGCTCACAGTGAAATAGATCAGCAAACCACTGAACCAGGACATCAGTTTATCATAATCTCTACAAGTGCTGAAGCATGATACACAGTGTTCCTTAAAAGAAAAAAAAATTATAATGTTCAACTAAGCAAAAAAATAGAACAACGTGGTATGCACACTTCTATAGTGAAAGTCCCAGTGTGTCACAGACAGCTGAATGAGATGCAAGGGCTTCCCAATGCAGAGTAACAGGCTGGAAAAATCTGCACTGTGTCATGTACTCCAGTCTGAGGCAGAACAGTTATTTGTTTGATCTAGGAGATAAACAAAGATGTACATTTGCTGTGAGCTATTCCTGACAGCCTGGCTCAGCTGTGACCTGCCCAACCCAAACTAGGAAGACCCATGCCTTGATGTGAAACACATCCTCTTGCTTTCAGCCTCACAACTGAGTAAATATAATTGGTTCTTGTTGTCTTATAATGCCTCACATCTCAAGGAAAGGAACTCGACTGAACTCCCTCTGCCTGGCTTATGGCCATGTATCCTGACTTTCTGAGGTCTGGCAGCAAGTGGGTATACTAATAATGATCTGCTACAAAACAAAACACAACACAGCTTGCTTAGAACCTAGTCTGAATTTCTCTGAGAGCGTGGGCTTGATCCAGCATCCAGTATGGGTGTATCAGCCTCTTCATGTATGGCTACCTCATCAATGACTCCATTTTAACAACTGGACCTCTGCCTTTTTAATCACTTGTCAGTTATGTTCCTTCCCAAGCCCAGAGCATTTCTGATTTGAAGAATTACTATCCAGCAGTTGAATGAAAAAGAGTTAGTTGCAGCCCTCTGCACAAACTATCACCCAATGAATGCAGAATAATGCATTATAAGTGGTATTCTATTGTATTTATTGTACAGATACTGTACAGGTAATGTGTATGTCTTCCATTGAATGTCCTGCTCACCAGGGAATTTCCAGCAGCAAGGTGAGAATGGAGGAAAGGTGGCAGTTGGTAACGTCTTTTTAAGGTAAAACACAATAAACCTATGCTGCATTATTTCCCAGGATGCCGGCTGCCCACATAGATTTAATCACTGGTATGTTTTAAAAAGGAAATAACAGCATGGAAGAGTTACCTCAATGTGGCAGTGTTACTCAATGCTGTCAGTAATAGAGCAGGTAACCACAAAGCCAGAAAGATCAATATAATAGCAGGTGCACTTTTCTGCCTTTCATTAGTACTGTTCTCAGTTTACATGCAACAGCTTTGTTACCATTTTAAGGTACTGCTAGAGACTGTCAATTTTAGGGATCTTCAGGCTGGAGCTGGCTCACTTTCTTAGTCTGGCATGAGATTATCTAATCTTCTCCCAAGTCTTTTAGCATTACACCTGTTCCACTGAGATCCCTGGGTTTTGACCTCTGGAAGACAAAACAGCAGCAGGATTTGATCCCTGGGCAGGGTCTCAAAAGACATCCCCATTGCTCACATCACAGTGCACACTCTCCTGGTCTGGATTCTACACTCCTCAATGACAGTGTGTGCTGCTAATTGTGCTGAGGCTAGAGTAGTTTGTTGGTGCCACAGACATGAAATCAAGAATATTCATGTCCATTGGCTGTATTTCTGTCTCTCTAAGGAAAATGTTGACTTTGTCCAAAAAGACCTGGCAGCCAAATTTGCCTTATGTGCCGTTTTGGCTTGGGAAAGCCATTTTTGGGCCCTGCCCTGAGTCACATTCACGTAAGTGTTTAACAGCAAATCTAGTCTAAAAATAACCACTAAGCAATGTGTTTGATGGTGCAATAGAATTTTGCATATCTTGGGAAAAGTGCATATCCTGCAATATCTGTTTCATATTACAAACATTACTGATCCCTTCATAGCTTTCTAGTATGGAAATCTGTGAGGTTGTACAACACAAGATGTGCCAAAAGCACACTGTAACAGCTTGTGGATCACCTAGCTCTTGCCAGAGTGTTTAGACTCCCACTGGCAAAAAACCCCAACAACAATTACTGCCAATAGGTGTTATTTTAACCAAGTGAAGTACATATTAATTTGGTGGCCTCTGCAGAATCGAAGGGACCATGTTTAGTTTCCATCTGCTTTCTCTTATATCCAAGCCTCTTTAGATTCTGGGTTGCTAAAAAACCTTGATGCTAGTGACATTTGCCCACATAATTTCCCAAATCACAAAGCTGTAGAAAAAAAACAATCCAAAGCAGAAAGAGATGACCTGAGTTTATAATGGATCATTTGCAGAGAATTTCTTGTGTAACTGCTGTGAGGAACTGGAAGACAAATTCTTTGCCAAACCCCCTGAATTTTGGGTTGAAGTGGGATAGGGGAGCAGGGGATACAAGCTCCATAGGTTTGTCTTATTTTGTCTCCTAAAACTTGCTGTTCCTGGCTGTGATTTTTCTTGAAATGTTAATTGTAGGAGCTGGGGATGTCAGTGGTGCTCTTAATAGACTAACTCAAGCGCTTAAAAAAAATCACTTGGTGAATAAAATCGTAGTTTTAAAACAGTGATCAGCTGCAGCAAAAGGAGTGGCTTGCATGAGGAGTGCAGGACTCCTCCTCTGCCCACCTGGCACCACTTTGGCCAGGGCCCTGTCCGTGAATTTCTCCTTATGCTGGTATGCTGGCTTTCAAAACCAGCCTCAGCAAGAGTTATGAGAATGCACCTGGCTGAGCAGGCATTTCCTCCACAGTGGCGAGGCACACAGATGCAAATAATGCTGCTGTCATCCAGATGGTCACCAGGATAAGAAACTGAGTCAAACATGATGTTTCTCCAAGGAATGATTCATCTCTAGGACAAGCCATATTGGTTGTCCCTTTGTTCATAGATTTAATGGATGCAATAAAACCAGGACAGGTATTACATTATGCTACCGAAGGATTTATCAGTTGCCATGCCAGGGTGAAGTTAGACAATGTGTTGCAGAAAGGTGTTCCCTCCTGGCTCATCAGGGAGTCATACAGTTCACTGCTAGCAGACCTCAAGCAGCTGCACAGGGTACCCAGAATATGGCAAAGACCAAGACACAGGGACAAAGGCAGTCATCAGCTCACTGCACAGCAAACAACATCAAATTGCCTGAGTGGCAATGAGTGGTACCTCCCAGCCAGCATGTTCACCCAAAACTGAGGGTGTACTCCTGAGGTCATGCACCCCCTATCACAAGCACCAGTCTGTGCTCACCAAGACAGGCAGTGCTGCAGCTCTTTCATTGATGACTGCGTGTGTGATGCCATGGCAGCACATGAATATGGGAGTTTGGGCAGCTGTGTGCAATGTTTTTGATGAACAGAATGACACGAGCCTCCCATCACAGTGATTAACGTGTTTTCCCACTCACCTAAAACCAAGACCATTGCACAATTAGTCCTTTGCACATCTCAGTGGAAGTGTGCTGCCTTCTTCCTCTTCTCCGGTGTATCAGTCCTGGGCTGATACAAAGGCTGCTGAAAGAGTCAAGTAGCATTACAGGCTTCAAGCTGACCCCAACCACATGCACCCTGCTCACGCTGGAGATACCACACCACCTCCGCAACCATGCCTCAGGACTGTCCCAATTCACTGCAGAAAAAAAGGAGACCTATCGTCACCCAGAGTCTGCCAGTGAAAAGGAATCGTGCCCATCACCTCTACCAGGATGGGAACATGCACATGTTCAGACTGGGACATCTTGTTTGCCAGGACTGTGCCCAACAGTCACACGAGGCTGAGGGCCAAGGGTGTGCTCTCCTCTGTGGGGGCAGCTGGGCTGCAGCAGGTCTAACCCTGACACATGGTAGGGCATGATGGGAGGGGGAAACATCTGTGTTGTTCATGTATCTTATGGCCACAAGACACGACTGTGCTGGGAAGAGATGTTCCCATGTTGCTTCTTAGTAGATAGCCCAGGTGTCTCAGCACTACTTAGGGCCGGAAAACCACAAGTTCACCTTCTGTCAGCTTTGTAGGCTATGCCAGCTCCCATTTCCATGTCTTTCCTCCTCTCTCTTCCATGGACAAAACACACTATTCACCTGCCCTCACACATATTGAGAGCACCTGCTGTCCCTGCAGGGCTCAGAAATTAGAGGACACTTACATGTGCAAAAACCAATTGGCTCAGAACTGTCTGCTTCAAGGGTGAAGATGATCATCTCTG
The DNA here is from genome assembly GCA_037834095.1 of Argya squamiceps. NCBI lineage: Eukaryota > Metazoa > Chordata > Aves > Passeriformes > Leiothrichidae > Argya > Argya squamiceps. Next base: position 37,324,312 of record JBBMKD010000115.1, read on the forward strand.
CCAGACTGGGAGGTTCTGACCTGCCAATACAAGCTGGGGAAGAAAAAAACTTCAGTTCAAATGTTGCCCAGGTCCAGGGCTGGTAGTATTGGGTATAGAAGGGCAACAGAAAAGTGGCCAAGAGAGGAATTTTTTTCCCTTTGATCAGCTATTAACCAGTTGTAAATTGGTTTCAGACTGTGAAGCAGAAGATGGTGAATGCCTTGTCATTACTGGTGTAGCCTCAGCTTTCCAAAGTAGGACCTGGGTTACCCTGAACAGGAGCCTACCGTGGGGGCTACCAATATGAATCAATACTCCCATTCCTGCTAATCATCAATAAATTACTTAGCCATTCCCAACAGTTCCTGACTGAGGTAACTGGAGAGCTCAGATTAATGAACCAGCAATCAGATCTGCCCATGTTGCAACACATTGAATAGCAGTATTGCTTTTTATGTATTTAAATTAACTGTTTCAAAAAAAACCCAAAAAAACCAAAAAATCAGGATAATAGGCACAGATCTGGACTTTCCATGACACTAGCAGTCACTGTATCATAACAAAGAACTTACAGGCCTAGACACATCTTCTTCCATGTTGGAAGTGCTCAAAATATGTGTAAATAATTTTCCAAGTATCAGTTTTATTTGTCTTTAAGGTCAGACTTGAGGACAGCAAATCTACATGACTATTTTTTACAGCACATTTTATATTCTTATTCTGATCTTCCTTATCCATCTGTTTTTCCCTTGCATTCTATTTAATACAGATCCTAGCCAGAAATAGCACACCCTCTTTAGCTCAAATTGTTATTAGTTGTTACAATAAATTAATTTGCATGATGTGATTATCAGTTCAAGAAAGTAAAATATTTGTTTTCCACTCCACTGTTCTGCTTATGGTGTTTTTTACTAGTATTCTTCACTGTATCACTGATAAAAATAAACCCAAACCCTAAAATCTTCCAACTCTCAAAAGCCATGATTTGCTGAAGAAGTTCTTTGTCTGTTGTGCATGTTAATCTATGCTCAAGAGTTTGAAGCATGGTGCTCTTAGCATAGAAATTAGTTGAGTAATTCTTCAGGTGTTTACTTCAAATACTTTTCTTTCTTGCATGAAATCTTTCCTGCCTGAACCAATGGTTTATGGCAAATATTAATAAGCTGCTTTGTTAAGCAAATCTGGGAGCTGGAGCTGGTTAAGCAGAGTCGGCCTATCCTGTCCCGTGCAGATCCAAGATTTTGTTCTTTCTTTTGTCCTTTATAGGGCCATGTCTTTTTTCTTTTAGCATAAGCTTTCTCACTATTTGAAAAGTAAATTATTATAGCCATTAAAAATACCAATGGGAGCAATCAAGAGGCACTGTGAATCACCTTTAAAGCAATACAGTGATCAAGATGATTTTCAAGTTATATGAATCATTTAACAAAGACTTCTTCACTATAAAATCACTCGTGGAAGTTTGTTGAGACTTAGCAGTAGCAGGTACAGGACTTGTGTTGCATATTCCTTGCTGACCTGTTTAGTACTAGTTTCACATCCCTCTGTGGATTTCATGCAGGAGGCAGGCACTGGTGACCTGAGAGATCTTCAGATCCTGTGAAGCCATGGAAGGATATTGCTGAGCTGTGCAGGAGTGACCTTAAACACACTACCAAGTCTGACATATTTTGGGAGCCTCAGGAGCTCATCAGACTCATTAGTCTTTCCCAAGCCTCTTGTGCTGCCTGAACTAACATTTTACCATTACAGTTGAGGTGAGCAGAAGGCAACAAAAATGGCATCAGTCTCTGCTTTTAAACTGAATCTCTGCTCTGATACACAGTGTATGCTGCCGGGCTGTATATATCCAGGTGGGAAAGGCAGATACAAATACAAAACTCTTCTCCCTCAAATGACCAAGTGATGAGCAAGTGTTTCAACATTTCTTGCCTGCCCAAGGGTCCGTCTGCGATTGAGCTCAAAAGTACAATGGGAGTCTGTGGATAAGTAGGATGGTTCCTGGGGAGAGGAAATTTAAAATGTAGCCTTGGGTAGGCTGGGCTGCACAGGAGAGGTACCTGCCTGCTGCGATGCTACAAAAAATCTGAGTGTACTGCTGAGGCATTCCATGGCCCTGCTGGCTCATCTGGCTTTGTGTCCTTGGTGCAAAGCCACCATGGGGAGTGGTGATGTCCTGTCTCTGCTGCAGCTACATGCCCCTAGCCTTAAAAATCCCTGGGGAAAATGAATGTGGGTGGGGTGTGAACAGGCTGTTGTGCCCATGCTGATGGGACTGCAGGGCAATGATAAATATTGGGGGATTCCAAAGCTCTCACTGCTGCCAAACAGATTTCATCACAACCAGTTGCCTGCAGAGAGGTATTTAATTTTGGTATGAAATACCCACCAAATCCAGAAAGCATCAGGATTTTACCATGAAAGAAGGTAAGGCATTTCTAAGCCACTACATGAACTGTCAACAATTTTTTTAGTGTGTTTTAATATTTTCAGTTTTGGACAGATTTCATACTGAGGCTTCTTCTCAGTGGATTTTTATCCTTTGACCTTTTGAATGCTTATAGCAGTCATATAAACTTGAAGAGGTCTCTTGGCAGAAGGAAGCACATACATTCATAAAGTGGCTCTTGTATTGTTTTACCCTGACTTTGAAGGGCTTGGCTGAGATCAACAGATTGTGAAAGGTTGTACAGTTGCTGAACCTTCCTTTGAACGTCTACATTCTGAATCTTAATTAAGGACTTGGATTTAATGCTATGAATATATTCTTCACAATATATTCATAGTAGACTGACATGAGTTAAAAAGAAAAAACTACATTTTTAACAGGGCTGTAGTTGGAGGACACTTTTAGGAAAGTACCAGAGAATACCTGAAGGCCTGCTTCTGCTAGAAGATAAGCAGGTATTTGCTGCCCAAATGAACAAGAATTCAAATAATATCTTCCTTTGGATAACAAAGATTAAAAAAAAACGAGTCTGCTATCAGATTGGCCATTCCTTTGTCCTATTAATTTTGGTCAACTCTTCCATGAACTACAAGTTCAGCACCTGTTTTTGCTTCACAATTTTAATGTGCAAACCTGCCATGCTTCTAAGCACACCAAACTTTTCCTTAATTTCATCCTAAAAACAACATAAGTAAAAAAAGGCATTCAAACAAAGAAAACAAAACACAACTTCATGAAATTTTTAGAGTTTTAAAGTAATCATTTTATCTTTCTTTTGGATGACATTGTTTATTGTAAGACATCATTTTTATTAAATACATTGTAATACAAGAGACTTTCCATGTCATGTTGAGAGAAGCTGGTCACATGATTCACAAACAAAACTCTTAACACTGATACCTAGGCATCACTTTGAAATCAGCCAAGATGCAATGAAAGTTTTAAAGCAATGACTACTTGTAACAAACTGCAAAACAAGAACCACTAAATATTTCCACGGAGACATCACATTAAATAAATTAAAAAAAAAAGAAAGGAAAAAAGAAAGGAGAAAGATAGCTCTACACACCAGGTCACAATTTGGTGACAATATAGAGATTTATATTTGTATGTAGATATCTTCCTCTTTACCTAAAGTGACAAACAGAGTGATATCTAGAAATATATATACATAAAATATAGGTGGAGAGAAGGGCTGGGACAAATATTTCATAACTAATTGATTCTCTCTCTATTGGTGATTCAATTAAACATAAATGTTGAATTAAATTATTTGTATATAAAACATTCTTAGGTGCTTTTCTATAAGTTACAGAAAGATACATATAAGCTGCAAGAAAGAATTAGGCCTCTGGATAGATTTGATTTATTCTGTTTTCTCACATATTCCAATCAATGGCCTCACTTACTAGCAGCTTCCATAATCCTTGCTCAAATATTCAGTGTTTATAAAACATCAGCCAGTCATCACTCAGAACCTTCTACAAGCAAACAAAAAATCCCCACAGATCTTGTGCAGAATGCATAGTCGGAAAAATAACACACCCATCATTTCCCATTTCTTCTCCTGAGACATATGTTTAAAAGATGGCAAAATAGTCACTTGGTTGCTATTGTGAATTTCACAGTGTTTTCCCTGCAACATGTAGACTTTTTCCTTTTTTTGCTTCATATTTGTGATGAACAACACATCCCCCCACCCTGCCCAAACAAAGGTGTTTAAACTAAGGCTCTAAAGGACCTCTTATTCCAATCAGCAGTGGTTTATTCTAGCCCTCACAACAAGAAAATACAACTTTCTGTGCTATCAAGACCTTCATCTCTCTTTATAAATCCCAGCTTCCTCTCCAGTCCCTCCCTGCTCCCCTCCCCCACATTTTATAGCAGTATTTGAAATTCAGTTACAGGCCACAACAACCCAAATGTGGACTTGTTCTAGCACATATGCATTATATCTTAGTCATTTGGGTAATTTAATTTCTTTTAAAAGTGTTTTGTAAAAGTCTACATCAACCACAATCTCTTATAAAGGTGGGGAGAGTACAGACGGAGGGAGAAAGAAAGTGAAAGAAAGAAATGTAAGAGAAGGAAAGAAGGAGGAAAGACCGGAAAAGAGAAAGAAGGAAAGAAAGCGATAAAAAATAGCAAGGGCAAAAACCCACAAAGATAAAAAATAAGCAGTTACTTATTCACCTGTAGACAATATATAGATATGTTGTTTTAAAGGTCAAAACGAATGCAGTCCTTTTAAAAGTGTACACTCCATCAGGCATCATGGGGTGCTGTTGCTTTACAAGTATCTTTCTCCATGGCCAGCTCTGAGTTCTGCAGATCTATTGAGAGTGAAGGACAGAGTGCGACGAATGCTACTATTATTACTTCTGAATGTCAGTGTTCCCATTGTTCTACAAGTCATGTTGCAGTGTGAATAGTCCACCTCATTCTTGGAATTATTTCGTTACTGCAGGCGAGTATAAAATGCTAATGGAGCTGCACTGTTATGCTAGAACAATAAAACAACAGTAGCACAAACCCAGAAATGACAGTAAAAAAAACTCTGTTTTCTGAGCTTGGAAGCTTATTTGTTAATTTCATTGTGAGAAATCAACAAGTGAGACGGGAATGGAAGAAATGTTTTTGTGCAACCATCTGGGGAAGAAAAGTGCTCGTTGTTAAATCTCTGGCATTCTAGCACTGCCTCTGCTGCACACCAGTTGAAAAGTTGTATCTTACAAATACAGAAAAAGAAATATCAAAAGAAAAAAATTTGGTTACTCAGCAGACATTATCAATTTATTAGTAGCATTCTAATCATAATTTGTAGTAACATAGGTGTATGTAAATTTATACATATACACACAGCCCATACATAATGTGCATGCATGTCTGCACATATATAAGTAAAATACAACAGACGTAGGCATACATGTATATGCTATGTGTGTGTATATATATATATATGCCATATGCAAACCCACATATATTATATATATATATATATATATATGGTCAATTCATAGCACAGTCCAGAAAGACTTTTTAAATGAGACTGATTGCCATATTTACTCAGTGTACACGATTTACCTGACAGTGCAAGCATGATGAATATGCACATATACTCACCCTCCACTGTGACTTGAACATATTTCTTCCTCTTCTCTCCTCACCCTGCTACACTTACCCACCTTTTAATGAACAAATGCAAACTATGTATAGCTACAGTTGACAGCTTTTCTACTGTGATTATACATGTTATGCACTATCAAGAACATCAATGATATAGGTTATTGATGGTGGTGGCTCTGTAGAACATTTGGTCCTTTAGAAATTTAACAAACTGCTATATTATTGCACAACGCATTTTAATACTATTTATTCTCTGAAAGGACTCTAAAAGTCTCACTAGTAAATCAAAAAGAAGATGCCACTAAGTACATTTTCAGGGTTTTGTGGTTATTTTTGGTATACATTCTTTCAGTGCTTGCAAAACACAACTGCTTGCTTTTGGGCTGGAGCCTTCTTTACAGTAAAAGCATAATCTCAGATGCCTTTTTCTTCACCTCAGAAGAAACTAAGACAGAATACACAGGTAGAAACTTAGCAGCCCCCTCCACCAACTGCACCCTCTTCCCACTGCACAGTAAGAGGACTCTGACATCTGTTTTTTTCCACCAATGTTATTTTGAAGATCAATTTCAAAATCATTTAAAATATAACATTCATATTCTCAAGAGAATGGGTTTCACTGGATGCTCAGTCTTTTTCTAGTTTTCTGTGAGAACTTCCAAGACAGTCTAGATGAAATCTTAAGGCCCATTTTGTAGGAATCTTCCTCTGGCTTTTTATGTGTTTCCAGTTCAGTAGCAGTTAAGAAATAACATCTAGTTTATTAAAGAAATACTGAGTATGGCTTTATAGTTACACTGTCATGTTTATTTGTAATGCTGCCTTTTCAGTGACATTGAGAAGGATAAAACTTCATCAGTGTCCAGTGAACTCTTTTCTTCTGAAAATGTTCAGAATTTTTATAAGCTAGCTCTAAAAGCTTCTGAAGGAAAAACTTAAAGTGCCTCAATAAATAATACATGCGAGCAAATGATATATTAAATGTGCTATGGAACACTTACAAAAATAAAATGCTTAATTTATTAAATAAAATATCCCCAACACGAAGATGGACTATTTTGATCTGGCTCATATCAATAAGAAACAATAAAAAGAGAAAATGGAAAGAAAGATCACTTTTTTGCAATAACGCCCCCTCACAGAGGGAGGCAGAAGTCTTGAGGAATAGGTAAGGTAGGTTTTCATTTGTAAGAATTCATATTAAAAATAATCCTAGCTCTAAATTTCAAATTGTCAACTTCTAGTTTGAAAAACAACATGTATGCCCATGCAACGGTCATCAACACAGTGGCCATGCAAATGTTATACATATACAATGCCAATCCAACCAAAAATAAATTATTTAATAATGTGTGTATGTTGGTTATGACAGCAATAGTACCAATACAAAAATGACGCTGAGCTCAGAATCTTTGCACTCTGAATAGCAAGCCATAACCACAGAGTAATTTGTTTTTTCTAGAGATCTTTATCCCCTGCTATGTCTCAAACATAACCAGTGATCTCCGTGCTTTAGATTATTCATGTTATATCAGCCTATAATATCTATAACATTGTAAAGGCATTTTAACATGGCTAATGTCCTCCATTAGCCCCTTATAATGAAATATAGGTTATATCATTATGAGTTTGCTATGCCTACTAGGGTGTACTACAAGATGAGTGATTTTTTCTGCACAAAGGGCATTAATTGACAAAGACCATGCACAGTTTTGCTTGCACGGTTAAAAAAAGAAAAAATAAAGGATTGAAGAAGGAAGGAATATGCTGCTGGACAAGCACAGTATAAGATACACCTGCCTCAGCATTTATAGTTTGTCCTATCAAAATCCTCAGTTTCAACATGTGATCTTGAGATTAATATTGTATGTAACTAAATCTAGCTTCAGCCTTTACTAAAAAAGACTACCTGGAGAACGTTTTCACACCACTGGCATGACAATATCCTACCAGAAGACAAAAGAGGGCATCTGTTTAGTTTATCATGTTGTAACACAGTTGTGTGCAGTGCAGGGACCATCTTTTTTATTTGATCCTGGCAATGAATGGTGCTGGCAAAGCACCCTCTTAAACAATCCCTTTAGTTCTCAGAAAGACTCTTCAGGGAAATAGCTAGACCCCCTCTTGCCTTCCATCAAATCACTTCAGTATTTTCTCGTAGGGTTGGATGCCACCTGATTCCCCAAGTTCCTCCAGATAGTGTATCACACATGAGGGTCTTCTTTCTATCTGGCTTCATCTCTGCAAAGAACATTCTTCATGTAGAGAATACCAGTCTTCTTTTTCCACCCACAGGCTGAAGCAAAAAAAATGAGGTGAATCCATAGGAAACTCCCAGTAGCTATACAGCAGAAATCACAAAGTTTTAGTCAAATATATTTTTCCCTTTTTTTCATCCACATCAAAGGCATGAATACAACAAGGCATTGTTAGTTGTAGTGGGCAAACTGAAGAGTCTGCTGATATAACAGATTGGGTTTTTAAGGCCTTTGTCTATGCAGAGTTACAATAATGCAGAAGCCAAATTGATTAGAAAGACAGGAGAGAAGGAAAAAAAAGATAGAAACTGAGAGAAAGAGAGAAGATACGTCTTGGTAATGTCTAAAAAGTCAATACTGTGTCTACAGGTGGAGAAGCACACATTGCTTGCCCTTTGAAAGCTTCTCCACAACTTTGTCATTAATGCTGTCAAAGTTAAGAATACATTTTAATGTAGTTCAGCGGCAGTTGAACACATTCATTCCCGCAGCCCAGAAGAAGAAATGCTAAGAGACTTTAGCCTAAAATATCCAAGTAGACTGGAGATGCCTTGGCCAAGTTCTGAAGGAGGGAGTGGATTTCTTTGATGTTGAGCCGCATGTGAGGCTCCCGCTGCCAACAGCCCAGCATCAAGTCATACACTTCCTTTGGGCATGTGCGAGGTCGCTGCAGGACTCGGCCCTGAGTGATGCACTCAATCACCTATGAGAAAGCACAAGCAAAGGATCATTACAATTGTGCCAGCTACATCGAGTTCATCCATGGAAGAGTTAACTTTAACCATAGCAGCCTTGCTGGTGTCTGCCATGCAGCCATCTCTGGAAAGGACTGATTTTATAGGCAGATGAATGTGCAGCAGTATGCGATCTGGAAAATTCACTGTGATGTAAGTGATCAAAGAGCAATAACTTCACTCACATTAAGTTCACTCACATTGTTGTCTCCACACATAAGGAAATTGGAGCTGGGAATCATTCCCATAACTTCTCTCTCCAACCAACTTCCACCTCAAAGGGAGGATAAATTTCAACATTTTCAGAGAGCATCAATGCCTCTTCTCTCTACCCTCTGCAAATTTATGACTGTCACTGTGGCTAATCTCTGGAAGGAAGATACTTGTGACTAGAAATCAAGAGATATTTTGATTACTGCAATGTAATCTTTCCATGGTTATGGACAACCACTCTGAAACGGTACCATGTATGACATGTCTGTTCAGAAGATAGCTAAGGTCCTTTTCATTGTCTCAAGGTCTACCCAGAGCAGACATTATGCTATACAAAGGAAACAATTAAATTCCAACTGTTCTAGTTCCACTTGAACACCTTCCATCCACTCAGGGGAGAAAAGGGTGAAAAAGAAGAAATTTAACCATATGGTTCATGAAAATACAATAAATACTGCATATCAGTCTCAGCCTTTAAGAAATAAATTTGATGCTGTCCCTTCTCCAGAGAAGCCACACCAATAATTAGCATAACATCTTTCCCAATGCAATTTGAGAATATATTACACACACCTCGTTGTTTGAGAGCTGATACCATGGCTGTTTGCCATAAGTAAAGATTTCCCATAATACAACCCCCAGGCTCCAGACATCACTTTCTGTGGTGAACTTCCTGTACATTATACTCTCTGGAGGCATCCAACGAATGGGCAGCATGGTGTGACCCCCAACCTGAGAAAAATAAATGAAAGAGTTAGAAACAGTTTCTCAGATGTCCACAAGGCAGTCTAAAGATGTTGAACATGGAGAATTCATAGTTTCTTTTTTCTCCCATCTGGTAACATTCACTTTGAGGAACTTTGAAGAACTGTGGATTCATGGCTCAAACTCCTCTCCCCCAGCAACAATGAGTACCACACAATGCATTCCTGAACTAAAATCTCAAAAAATGCTGTTTCTGAAGTCCCAACCAATCTTTAACATTTACTTGGCATACCCTACCTAAGGAACAGGGAGACCTACGTTAACTACCAACCGGCTTTGAATTAGGCCAGTTCTACTCTCTATTTTAACACTCAAGAAACTAAAAAAGATTCATTAAATGAACAGGACATTCATTAAGGACAGATTATTCTCCTAGAAACTCAGAAACAGCAACTGAAATACGTGAAGACACAGTGGTCTGACTGTATGAAATGGTAGGATTGGCTGAATGGTTGAATATTCTAACTTTGACTGAATTAAAGCAATGCTATTTTCTGTTGTTAAGTTCCACAGTTAATGCATCAAATTATTTTGTTCCACATTAACTACCCTGTCCATTAAAAAAAAAAATCAGTCCTTTGGATATATTCCCTTGATAATAAACAACTTGTATGATATGGATTCCTACCGTAAATCAACTCCTGTTGAATGGGACCTTCACTGAAATGCCTTTCTGAAAGCTTTTAGAACATTTTGAATTTTCCCCAGAAAATTAAACTTCCTTAGACTTAGGTTATCTAACCTTAATTTAAATTTTTAATTTTTATTTCCAGGTTCTAAACAATTGATTGTTTCTGGCTTGTCCTATTCTTGTTGTATCACACCAGTAATAAAATCTATTTAAGTAATTTTTAAGCAGTGTAACTGCTGAGTTACTGTTATATGGATATACAGATATGCTAGTTACTTTTGTACCATGAGAGCTGAGAATATTTCCAAGTAAGATGTCAAAAAAAAAAAAAAAAGGAAAACTTTTTTAAGGCCATCTTACTCTTGATTAACTTATTTTCCTTTCTGAAAATATATTTTGTTATGAAACCACATTTACACTTTCAGGATTCTGTTAATTCAAAATATAATTTCTCCTTTTGGGATGTAATATTTGTTGTTATAAATAATGGGCTTCTTGTTCTCATGTTCAAACATCAAATGGAAGAAAAACCCAACAGTCAGGGTTGACTTTATTTCTACATCATGCATGATATCCATTACCATGTTGTTATTTGTCAAAAATTCAGTGTTAGTGCACATATCAAACACAGATATGGCTGTGGTAGCTCAGTCCTGTTCTGTGCATCACTACAAGACCATGCTCACTGCTGATTTCATGGAAACAGAAAGTCACGCTAAAATTTTCATAGACTTGGTTTATTATGAGGCCCTTCTTTTACTTCCTCTGCATGAGATGTTATGGGAGTGACAGGAGAATATTACTTAGCAGGTTGCTGAATGACAGGCAAAGCTCCCAATTTCAGTTCCTGGCTACACTGTGGATGTGCTTCTGACTCCATGCAGGTTGCTAAGCACGGGTGTCTGAGCCATTTAAAAAGGGACCCAGTTCCTGTGCACAGCATTGATAGAGAATACATACATATTTTTAAGTGCTTTTCCCAATTTGGTGTATTTGGTCTCTATGCTAACAGTTTATCTCTCTGGTAAACAGACTGGTTGTAAGGCTCTGCACTTTGGTACTTTTCAATTTTGACTGAGAGGCCCCTCAATAATGTGGAGAGTCTGAACACAACAACATGCTGAGATGCAACCAAACATTCAGCTTCCCACCTTATCATAACCTAAACTGACATGACAATCAAATACTTCAAAACCACTACCAGTTTTAAGCCAGTCTTGAGAGGCATCTTATTAGAAAGACAAAAAAATTAGTCCTTTAGAAACAGCAGCCCCATACCCCCATTCAGGGTGCAAGTGCCATTAAAAGACGGTTAGTGATGAGAACCTTTTGGTCTCATCAAATATTAAAATGGCTCTTACATCTGCTCATCATATAACCTCTGCTACTGGTTCTGTTCAGCAATTTCTTTGACTAATTCCTTTAAAAATTAATGAAAGTTATAGACAATAAAATATGTGGTTCTACTTTTTTTTTGTCACATCTTAAATCAAGAGATTTTGAAAAAGCAATTTTAAAAATCCCCAACCATTCTTCAAATCTTCTTATGTTTTTTCACTACAGATCCAGTCTATTATTGGTAGGCCTTTGATGATGAGTTTCCAGTGTCACTCAGGAAAATGAAAGACACACCCGTACAGTGATGATGATAAACTGCCACCAAACAATGGCTCTGTTACAAACTGATCTGTGACATCACACACCTGGCTGTCTCTCTTTGCAGTCGTAGCAAGACTGACCTGTTAGTATAGACACCAAAAATTCACTTTACAGGTAAGCACAAGGCACAGGGCTTATTGGTGTTCTTGCCAGACCATCTTGCCTGGAGCTGTGTCCATTTCTGTCCCAAAGGCACGAGACTTCACTGGACAGAGGACTTGACCAGTACTGAGAAGTCCAGAGGTTTCTCCACCTTTATCATTCATGTTACTTCAAACACCTCAACACCTTTTTGAAGCCAGAATTTATTGCCTTTCAAATTATCAACAAAAATACTATACACAGTGGTCTCCTTAACGGATGGCACTGCAATGAAGACAAGATAACCTGTGCAACACTGATCATCACCTATGGCACACTGTGCATCTACTCATGGCCTAAGAGCACCTTGCATTTCAGTTCACCAAAAGCGCACATCTAGGACAAAGGCACTTCTTTTAAATGCATGTTTCCTTCTCTATTAAAAATCAGTGGTTACTGAGTCAACACTCACTCAGTTCAGAAAAGCATTAAGGGCTGTGCTAGCTGTATGCCTAAAGTGAAGCACATACTTCAGAGCTTTTTGAACTGAAGCCTAGAACTTGACACAACTGTTTGCAGGGTGCCTGAAACAAATTGCATCTGTTGAGAGCTTCTTTTGATTTTTATCTTATGGGTCCAAGCACCCAGGGTTGTGCCACAACAGCAGTGAAGAGAGATGGGGTGCCATTTTGCTGTTCTTGCCATACTCTCAGCAATGCTAGGAGGTGTTTTCCAAGAAGCACTGGTGAATGAAAACATTACTTCACTGATTGAAGTTTAAAGGTTCTGAGTGCTTCAAAGAAATGCCTTCAGCATATCCTTTAATAAGAAATTCAAGTTATTACAAAGCTCTCAGACATCACCAGCATTCTGCAGTATAAAGTCCCTGCCATGCACACTGTAATTTCAATACTGCTTGATACACATCCATTGCAAACAGTTTTGTGCTGAACAGACTACAGTTATGTGTAAATAAAACCTTTATATTCAATATAGCTAAAGTTATGAAAGGATTAAAAGCATTAGTTTTAACTTAATATACAATCACTTTAAAATCCATAATGTAGCTGCATGACCTCTTTGTGTATACAAATTAGCGTAGATTTTCTTGATACTTACCTGAAAGCAGCTGCATTATCACCATAATACCATACAATATCACAATTCAGTTTTATTTAGAATTGTAGTTCTACAGAAGTACAGACTTAAGTACTTCCAAATGCCAGTTTATGAAAGCATGTACACCATAGCCTAGACATAACCTTTCATTATACTCACCAGCTGCTTTTATTAGCAATACTGGGCTAAAAAACCTGGTGAATTAGCCTCTGCAATGTGAAAACAATCCACGGGGAGGAGACTGCTATGCCCAATCAGTGAACTGTCATGGTCTGCAAAGAAGCTCTTTGAAGGAAAAACTGCCACAGTGTCCCATGTAGCACTTTCAACAATACAATCTCATTAACACTTGTCACCACTTTAAGCAACCATCTTTTCAATGAATTTAGCACTTTGAAATGTGCCAGAGAAGCTGGCCTTAAACATTGTTTTATTCTATTTGCAAACATTTATCTTCTAGGGCTCCTATAGAAGGACCACGTCTTAATCTTAAAGCAAGGACTCTAATTCTATAGTTTAAGTTTTTTTCTCTTTCTTCCAATTAAAAATACAGCTGTCTGTACATGTCTATACATGTTCACTATTCCAACTTCATGGCTCAGCTGCCATAGAACTCCAAGGTCCTGTTGTCTAATTATTGTGAGAAAATGGATATGCTGTCTTACAGAGAAAAGCAAATGAAGCCATGTACTCCTGCTGGAAACAGAAGACACTGGGGTGGAGCTGGGGGAAGCCAACCAACAGAGATATGGAAGGCAGAAGGGGTATGTGGGGCTGCACAGATAAGACACAGCCCACAGGCTAAGAATAGCACAAGAAATAATCGCATGGAATCACCACACAGAATCACCAAAGTTGTCAGACACTTGAAAGATCATCTAGTTCATGCATAGCACCACCATAGTCACCCCTAAACCATGTCCCTGAGTGCCACATCCAGTTGCCCCTTGAATACCTCCAGAGGCTGACTCCACCACTTTTCTCGGCAACTCATTCCAGTGTCTAGCCATTCTTTGAGAGAAAAATGATTTTCTAATCTGAACCTTCCCTGGTGTAGTTTAAGGCAATTTTCTCCTCACCCTTTTGCTTGAGACTTGGTAGAAAAGAATGATCCTCACCTCACTACAACTTCATTTCAGGCAGTAGAGAGCAATAAATTCTCCCTTCAGCTTCTTCTCTAGACTAAAAATCCCCAGCTCCTTCAGCTGCTCCATGTAAGACCTGTGCTCCAGACCCTTCACCAGTTCTGTTGCCCTGCTCTGGAGACACTTCAGTAGCTCAGAGCAAGGGGCCCAGAACTGGACACAGGATTTGAGTGTCCTGCTGGACACACTATGTCTGATAGAGACCAGGATGCCATTGGCCTTCTTGGCTACCTGGGCAGGTGCTGGCTCAAGTTCAGCTGGCTGTTGACCAGTATCCATAAGTCTCTGCCTGCTGAACAGCTCTCAAAGCACTCCTACCCCAACCTGTAGCAATGCATGGGGTTGTTGTGACCCAAGCGCAGAGCCCAGCACTTTGCCTTGTTGAATCTCAGGCAACTGTCCTTAGGACATCAATCCAGCCCATCAGGATATCTCTATCTCTTGCAGAGCCTTCTGACCCTCAGCAGATCAACCAACACTGTTGCTAAGATGACCACTCAATCAATTCATACCAGGTTTATGCTTTGCTCATCTGGGTTCCACAAGGAGGGATTGGCTGCCTTTTTGCAACTCATGCCAGCTGCAGCTTGGTCTAACCACAAGTTCACCAGGAGCTGTGGTACTGAGGGTGAGGGATGGCTTTGGGGCCCCACAACCCAGCTGTAAGGTGCTACAGTGTCTGATAAGGGACAGGACAGAGACCAGTCAGAACAGTCTTCCTCCTAAATGCCAGTGACCATATCTGGAGGAGGCTCCAGCACTGTCAGAGAGGACATCAAATGGAATTCCCAGCTTTTGCAGGCATCCTGTTACGTAACCCTTCTCTGATTTGTCTGATGAATTTTTTTTCCCCCAATTTCTGGCTTTAAGTAGTAGATTACTCTGAATTCATGCAGTAAAAAGCACAGCAACCAATTGCATAGCTTTGGAAAACAGACTTCCTCATTAACATTTCACATTCCCATGTTCCCACGATTCCTGCAGAGTGACATTTCAGTAATGTGTCATAGCACTTTGTATATTCTCTAAAGACTAGTGATGTTTTTTCTGCCAAGAGGATAAAAGTAATTTTTTTACTTTGTTAGCCCAGTGAAGCTGTATGACTATCAGGGGTTCAGCCCTCATGCTGTCTCAGTGTCCTGTCTGGCCTGTCTGGTGCATCTTTCTGGAGTCCTGTTATTTTCAGGCCTTTTGCAATTGAGAGTGGTAGACTTGAGTGCAGCAACATAGTTCAGCATATGTCCAAATCAAAAGTCATATGACAAGTATATATTCAATCTCTTTAACAGAACTGCACCTTAGTCTGTCAAACTAGAAAGGAGCTGAATCTTTTGAATCATTTGTTCACCCTCTCCTAAAAAGATAATCCTGTGTACTTGCAAGATAATGCCGTTTTAGGATATTTTTCACTATTTATATTTTGGTCTTCTGACTTGTTTCCCCATCTCAGGATGATATAACTGCAAAGAAATGTTCTCTGCAAAAATTATCATATCTTACTGCTAAAACTGAAAACCTCTCTTCTCTTGCTGAACATCTGCTCTTTCCCCCTCATAAAAGCTGGCAAACGTTTCTCTCAGAACAGGAAAAAAATCAATAATTGTTATTTTAAACTCTTTCATGCCCTGGCCTTGCAGACGAAGTCAATGTCGTCTCTTGAAATACGTCTGCATGTCCACTTGCAGAAAACCAATGTATTATTTTCACAGTCATAGTAAGCCATACCACTCCAATGCAAGAGGCTACTGATTTGTAAAAAGCCATATTATTCACCAATAGCTAAAACTGCATACTTTCATTTTCACTTTTAACCCTGCTTTGGTTCATCTATATTAAAAGGCACTTATGTCTAAATTTCTGAATTAATTCTATCAGAAGTTTTGTCAGAAAAGTGAAACATGGTCTACAACATTTATTACACTGTAAATTATCTCTTTGACTGCTCAACATCAATTCAGTGTGTGTCAATTTTGTGTCATGGAGATAAAATTTTTCTAATTAGCATCTATAAAATCATGAGCAGGATGGAGAAGATGAAGAAAGACCAGTTACTCATAACTCAACAGCCAGAAGGTACCAAAAAACGTGTAAATGGCAGGTTCATAACAAACAAAAAGAGGCACCCTGTTACCTAATGTACATTTGATTGTGGAACTCACTCTCATGAGATACTGCCAACGTGGAAGGCCTATCTGAGATCAAAAAGTGATTAAACAAACTGATGAAGGATAAAATCTGTCAAGGACTATCAAATATGAAGACACCATCTCTGGCCCAGGAAGCTGTGGAGCTGCAGAATGCTGGAGGCTAAGACAGTACTTGAGGAAAATATTAATATACGCTTAGTGTGTTTCCATGCTGTTCCACAGTCATCAGTTTCTCACAGTGACAGGATCCTGGACTAGAAGGGCTTTCAGAGAAGTTATTCATATATTTCTGTCTGGGCCACATATTGCAATGTTCAGTCCTTACTAAACCTCTCAGCAATGCTTATGGAGGGCTAGAAATGATTCTGGCAAAAAGATGGAATTAAGGGGAGATACTGCATGAAATTATAATAGATGAATGATCTAGAGCATCTTCCAAAATGCTTAAATTGAACAGATATAGAAATGGTGTATATTGTTGTGTTTTACACAACAAAATATCAATTTGGGCCAGACAAATATACGGGATAATAAATAAACTGTAGTAGTTATTGCACTACAGGCCATTTACTCTTCTAACAAAAGAAGATGAAGTGTTCTGGATGTGAGATCAGATGAGTGCTACAAAAAAGGTGACATGATTCACATCTCTCATTAAAAGAAAGATCCCTTATCAGAAAGACAGAAGAGAAGTTAACTGGAGTAGAAATCTGCAGCATTTAAAACGAATGGACAACAGCTTTTTAGTGCCCCAGATGATGTGTGTGAAAACAAAAATACCAAGTTCATTCCTTTAAAATATAATTTCTTTTGATTCAAAATGATAAAACATTCTAGTGTTAAACAACAAACAACAACCTAAGCTAAGAGAAAGGGAGATACGCTGTGGAAAATTGGAAGGAATGACACATTGAACAGTGTATTTCAGTGAATTCAGCATAAATCAAAATTCATTTCTGAACATGGGAATTCAGGATTTTAGTGAAAAAGCAAGGAGATTGGATAAGCCAGAGAGATCTGTTGAATCAGATGGCCCCTCCTTTCTAAAACACTCTCCATTCTCCTAATTTTCCATATCAAGCTATGCCACAATATATATAGTTACTGGTCACTCCAGTGGCATGACTTTCACCTCAGAACGTTGAGCTCATGTGAAGTCCTTACAAAAACTTGCCACTGTATCTGCTGTACCTTACCACTGTTTCCACATCTGAGTGTCTACTGGTTGTACCAGCAGATGAAGAGAGATATCAAGTACCAGTAGACAAGCAGCTGGAATGACTCATGTTAAAATCCTCACAGGCTCCAGGGTGATCATCTAGTCTGTCCAAGTCAACAGCAAAACAATTTTGCAATGCTATATTAATGAATTGCAGCTACTGCCTTTTGGATTTTTGAAGTGGTTTACAACATATCAAATTCCACTTTTACATTAATCCTGAGTAGTTTGGGTTACCATGGCTAAGGAGGTTTTAAAAATAATCTTTAATATGCACTGGAAAACTGGCTTCTACATATCTTTGCCACAGCTAAAAGTCAAAACTCTTTTGCTTTTCATGTGGGGGTTGGAGGTGTAATGCGATGAGATGCTAGATGAACAGCACAGTCAATATCAACAAGTTGCAGTCACTTGAGCACTGACTCTGAAAGCCAAATATCACACCACATAAGACAGTTTGTGTTACTAGGAAATCTCTTGCTGCTAATGTCAAGTCTGAAAGCTACTTCTTAGTTACTAAAGATCACAACTTTTTCCCATATTTTACTGAAAAACACATTTTTCTTCAAATTTACTGTAGGTTAATATAGCATGTCTGGCTCTATTGATCATGTCAAATTACATCACAGGAGAAGAGGGGAGCAACAGAGCTTGGTTTGCAGCTTTACTTCTTCCTTGTGAGTCACAAAAGTATTTTTATAATGTACACTGCATGGGAGCATCACAATTTTTGGCTGAGATGTCTCAGATGTTCCAGTTCTTTGAATTTTGTAAGACAGTCTCTTCCCCCTTCCCCCAGATGCTAATAAACAAGGCAATGACAAGGTCCTTGTACTCATATTCCTTCTCTTATGCAGTCTTGATGATATTTTCTGCTTCACACTTTCTCTGGGCCATAATTTGTTTACATAAACTGGAAAACACAAGAGAAAAGTTTCACTAAAATAGAACAGAAAAAATTCTCTGTTGTTTTCCCTTCATGAATTCTCCTTACTTGTGCCACAACATCATTCTATGAGTTGAAACAGGCATTTGCTCTGAAATGAGGCATCCATCAAACAATATGCAACACAATCATTAAAAACACAAGTAACTGTTATTACTGGGGGAAAAAAAAACACCCTCACTCCTATGGAGCTTGCAAAATACTGAATTGTTCTCATCAAATTCGTATGTTGAATTATTCCTCAAGCCATGCTTAAAATATTGCTCTTGGATACAAGAGCCAAAGTGTAGCCCAAGGAGTGATGAACTCATTTTATAGCACTTACACAAATTCCTATACTGGTGTAAAGGGAAAATTTGCACAAGCAGAAGACTTTGAACCATAAATTTGGGGTTTGGTTTCTTATTAGGTTTTGTTTTGTTTTGTTTTTTTTCCTTTTTCTTTTCAGTGCTCATCTCTACCCTCAGCACTGTAATTTTCCTTTTGGGAAACAATATCCTGCATTGTGTATACAATGGTTCTTGGAATTCACATGACTGCATTTGTTTAACATCGACATTGAGCTTTAAATTCTGCCTGTGATGCTGAAGCATCTTGCCCTGTGCCTGTAAAACAAGGCTGGATAACCTCCTGAGAAGCCAGCATTGGCAGAAGGTGTTAGTCTAGCAAGAAAGGACCTTCAAAACTTCCCTGGGTGTATCCATTCACCAGTGGCATGTTATCAGGGTGGAGGTTTAACTTTCTGATATAAAGCCTCTTAAACTTGCTTATTACCAGGTGATCCTGGGGAGTAAGGAAGATCAGAGCAAACTTTGAAAGGATTTAGGACTCTGCATCAGCACTGCTGCATTTCAGGTAAGGACTCCCTGAAGGTCTGACATACAGATTTCCACACTACAGATTGTGCAATGTTCTCCTCACATCCTTCACAAAATGTTGGTAGTGTGTAAACAAAGAGATGGGTGGGAAAGAAACCCACAACTACACTTGTTTTCCTTGCTTTTCCCTCATATTTTGCAGTATCCCAAGGGAGCATTCCTTCCACCTTTTCCTCTGATTGGAGCTACTCCTTACTTGTAACCATTCAATTCTGAGGTGTCTCCATCCTCATACATGCTTATCTTCCTCTCCAGATAAGTGAGAATCCTATTACACATGGATTCCTCGATTTGCTGCACTTCAATAATTATTTCAAAATAAATACAGAAACATAATTTTAGTTTACCCACTCCAATAAAAGTAGGATCTGCAGTAAAACTGAGAGATCAAAGGTTAGATCCAATTAAAAAGACCCAAAACATAACAGGCTGCAATTTTACACCTAAGTAGTTAGGATAAGTAATTTAACTTTTTAGATCTCTACTATTAGCCCTGCAGGTCAACTTTATAAACTTCAGTACAAATCTCACATAAGGATTTCCCAGACACCAGAGTTGCCAAGATTCATGAAGTCCTGGAGACATTCAAAATAAGCCAAGTGGGAAATGAAGGTACTATGTTGTTAGGACGACATATTTCAATTTTTTGAAGGGTTTTCTGAGATTGTCTACAGACTCAGATTTTTAGACTGTTAGGAATACTTCAGGCTAGGACACCCAAATCAAACTCTGTGAAAATCTGTTACTAAACCAAGTAAAATTTCTATTAGGCTGGAACTAGTATTTTGACCTCTGCTTCTATAATACCTAGATCAATGGAGTCCTGATCTACATGAGGCTCCCTACACAGGCTTGCAGTGCCATAATACTACCAAGTAGCAACAACACCAACACCACCACTTTTTCTAGTCAATTGTAAAAAATTACAGATGGGTTCACCACAGCAGCTGCAGTGTTACTTTTTAATCCCAGTGGGTTAATATAGCCCTAATACTGTTTGTGAGTCTTTGTCCTTCAGAATATTTTTATTTTTATTTTTGTTTTCATCTGCTTCAGATGAAAACTTCTGAAATATTGTTCCACAAAGCCTGCATTTCCTTTTAAAGTCATGCTACTTTATATTACTCTTTGGACATGTTTAGGATGATCCCCAGAGAGTATTATCACATGTACACAGTGATGTTCTTATTAAAATGGGCTTTAGCCCTTAATATATAATTCTCTTTGCTTTCTTGACAGGGAAAACTTTATTCTTTCTGTGTATTAAGCCATCACATTTGCCTAAATAAGTTTTGTGTTTATATCGATCAAAAATGTCCCTGGATCTTGTATCCATCAGGGGTGGTTCTGGATGTTCCCTTTAGCCTTGACCCTACATTTAGGCTGCAGCCCCATTTTATTTTTCCTTCCTCTCTGCCAGATAGCCATTCTCCTTCAAGACCCTTCAGTCACTGAACTAAGAGATTTTTGTTAATGAAAAGCTGATGCAACACTTAAGTTCTAATAGAATCTTCTCCTAATAGAATCTTCTTCCCACCATGACAATTTTGAGTTTGAAAACCCACTGTATCCTGAAAACCCATTCTGTATGATTACTCCAGCCTTCCAGAACATAGTGGTAATTTTGTGACTTGTTAGTTTTATCAGAGCTTATGCTGAGAAGTTAACATTGACAAAGGAGACTGCCTTGCTAGTATGGCAAGTACATGTGAATACTGACATTTTAAATAAATGTCCTCCAAGTTGCTGAAGTGTGCATTTATCTCTTTCAAGTTGTTTTGCAATTCTTTTGAACTTTATGTACTCATTATATTTTCATATTCATTATATATAAATTGTAATATAGATACTCACTGCTATATGAGTGATTGAGTGCTCTGATGCTGAGAGCCTTGAACTAGGTAGTGAAAGAACCGGATTAATGCAAGATCATGGAGATCTATCCCAAATGTATGCCAAAATGTATACCACTTAATTTTGATATGTTACTGTACATATATCTATATATAACATAGGTTACTGCATTGTATTTGGTAAAGCACCTCACTGTTATGTTCAGTATGTCATCTTCAGTGGAAAGCAAGAGATGCTTCCAATTTCTGTGAGAGCTGTTGAGCTGTGAAATAGTCAGGTGGAAGTTAGACATTTGAAAAGCAGAAATAAGATTCCATGTGCTTTTCTCACCTGTTTTGAAGATATAGCAACGAATATCATATCTGAGCCAATATAGAACATACTTAAATCAGACAGGAAGGAATTAAGTATTACTATTCCTGGACAAAATGTAATTCAACTTCTTGCTGTTCAAGGTCAGATGACTTCCCAGATTCCATGTTCTCCTGTGGCAGGAGAACACAATAATGGCAAAAGGAAACTATTGACTCCATGACTGTCTTAACTATAGCAAAAGCAGGGGAGAATGTTCCCTGTTACGTAAACCTAATATAGGTTACTCCCTCCCCATGCACCTGCACAAATAAGGGCCTCTTTATGCTCAGCAGGAGCACTTCAATGAAGAAGCAGCTACAAAATGAAGCAACAACATGGCATCCTAGCTCTGGGGAATAGGGAAAGGAATCAAGATGAGTATCAGTAGAACAGAAAAGAGGATGTGGGAATGGGAAGAGCACAGAGGGTGAGCAGAGACAAGGCAATTCCCACTGGTTCCTGCTGGACTTCATGGGTTGTGAGCACCTGTCCAAAAAGCCCTGGGCTTTTCACCTGTCACCCCCAGAGGTGGGGTCTCTCTAGGTGAAAGTCAGGCAGACGTTTGGGGAAAGAATCACAGCAAGCAGACTGGCTCCAAATTTCTACCGCTCTTGAGGTTGTGACTGCCATCATAGAAAACATAATTGTTTTCTCTAAAACAAAAGTTTTGCAAAGTACACTTGCATTCCATCTTGCGCAGAAGTATAGCCTTTAGTTATTCTTAATTGGAACCAGGAATTTCTTCTGCAATGTCCAACATTGGACCAAAAAGCATTTTCAATTACTGTCCATGTTGTAGTTCCCTTAGAAGCCTGAGTTGAAATACATAACTGGCAAGTTAGGCACCTGTAAATACCTTTATTATTTGTGTCAAAGGCTTGCATTCTGTTATCATGCCTTAGCACCAAGGGTGAAATTTTATCTCTGGGGTTTTTAAAGCTATACCATGAAAGTTGCTCATGACACTCTCAGACAGAGAGCAAGGGAAGCAATATTGTGTATCTTCTGCTGATTTTTAGCACTGGGGTGCATACCAGTCACTACTAGTGTACTTGCCACTAATTCATCTGCCGAATAATTAACTTTAACATTATATAGTAATGAAAAGAATTTATCATTATGATTTGGAAGATTCAAATGTATTTAAAAATTAATATTTTTTGTTAACACTACATTATCCTTGTTAATATTAATTATTATAGTAATAGGCACTATTTATGCAGAGAGAGAAAGACGCCATAACTTAAATGAAAGCTAGAATTACATCTCTAAGCATGAGCTGGGATGCTGGTTCTAGAATTCAATCATCTTTTATTATTCTGAAATAATGGAAAATTTTTTTCTATTGTGCAATGGTATCCAGAAGCAGCCCATGTGCAACCAAGACCTAGATCTTTTTGTTCTGTTTTGCTGACACAAAGAAGAAAAGAGAAGAATTAAGCTCTGTAAAGGGAGCGATTGTTGTATTTAGTCTAAGGACTGACTGACAGAAGAATTGCAATTAGTTTTGACTATTATGTTAATACATTGTGATTCAGAAGAATCAGAAGCAGCAGAGGATATGGGATAACAAGAACGAGAAGTCAAGAAGGCAACAGAAAAGTTCATCCTGTACTTTTAATCTGAGAAAGTCTCCCCTTAAAAATCTCTTTCACAAAACATTCAAACTGATTTAAATTAACTTTTACCTAAGCTACTTATGATACTCTTACTATTCTATTCAACAAAACTATGGTGGTCAGAAAAAGAAAATCTTGTCTTTGTGGGAATTACTATGTTTTAAAATATAGTTGATTCTCTATAAGGCAAAAGTACTGACCATTTTCTCCTAATTTTGAGCACAGCAAAAAAAAAAAAAAAGAAAAATGTTGGTGTTTTCCAGCAAAACACAACAGCCAGAGGCCCACAAAAGATTTCAGTTTGAATGAAAATGTAAACCAAAAATTACTCAGATAATTTAAAATAAAATGTGATGCTCAGTTTAGGTCACACATTCTGCAGTATACTTTTTGATACTGTGAAGCCTCTAAATGGGTTCAGAAATTAAACAAAGACCTACAGAGGTCTGCTAAGAAGAATCTCAGCAGAGGCTGCTGCTGGAGGGCTGAGAAGTGGAGTTTTTGGAGGGCAGCTTCCTGCACACAATGCCACCTCTTTGAATACATGGGTGTGCAGCATTTAGGGGACACCCAGTGTGTTTTAAGCCCTGAGTAGCTTGGCACAGTGAAAGGTTGGCAGAGGCATGATTAGTGGCTCAATGTAATATCACTGGTCTCTAAATTATTCTCATTATCACTTCCAGAAGGAATTCTTCTCCTGCTTGAAACTGCTCCATATACAACTCAGATACTGAAGATCTGTACTGAGAGAAGGTACATTTTATGGATCTTCACAGAAAAAACCAAATAAACAAAGCTTCACATGAGATCAATAAAACATGTCTTAAAACAACTGGATCCCAGAAAAAGCACTAAAATGTACTATAGGGAACAAAACTATATTGAGAAGAGAATGGATTATCTTACAGCCTAAACAAAATCAAGCAACAACAAAATAATTAATTAATAAGCAAATCCTAACGTTTCTCTTGGCAGACTCTTTCCATGGAAAGTGAAATGATGGAAGAAAGTGATCGTGAGTTGTTAAAAAAATAAAAGTCTGAAATACCACCAATCACTGTCCCATTAGCATACTTAGAATGCTCTCATTTTAGATATTAAATATTGTTGTACCACTGTATCACAACAGAACTAATCCATCTAATAATCTCTCCCATGTCTTCGTTTCAGTTGTGACAGAGTAAATTTTCTTCTTACTAGCTTTTTACACTGCTGGGTTTTGGATTTTGTATGAGAATAATGTTGATAAAACACTGAAGTTTAGTTGCTGCTCAATAGTGCTCCCTCTAAGTCAAGGACTTTCCAGTTTCCCATGCTCTGCCAGCCAGCAGTTGCACAGAAAGCCAGGAGGGAGGACAGCTGACCCAAACTGGCCAAAGGAGTATTCCATACCATAGAATATCATGCCCACTGTATAAACTGGGGAGAGTTGATTGGGAGCCACTAATCACTGCTGTGGGATGGGATGGGCATTGGATGGCAGGTGCTGAGTGATTGTATTGTGCATCACTCTTTCCTTGGGTTTTATTCCTTTGTCCTCCCCTCTTGTCATTATTAATATTACTGTTATTAAAATATAGATGTTAAAAGAATAACTATTATAATATTTTACTTTATGTCAATTATTAAGCTGTTTATATCTCTACCAACAAGTCTCACTTTTTTCTGACTCTCCCTCCCATCCCAACAGAGGTGAGGATTCAACAGGGGGCCGTGCAGTAATTAGTTGCTCGCTGGGATTAAACCATGAGAGACATTGCTCTGTTCTTTCAGAAATACCACAGAGCATGTACAGATCCTGCACAGCTCCATAAAATTTCAGTAAGAGGCAGCTTTACTGAAGTATTGTCAACCCAGGACAAAATGTTGCAACCATTTAACACAACAGAATTTTTTTAACAACCCAGTGGACTAGGCCAAGAAATGAATAAAGGACTAATGTCAAGAGAAACTGGACGCTCTGCAGGAGGGGGCAGCATATTGCTTGGCATCGTAACTACAATCTAGCAGACCCCTGTCATCTACTCCTATAAAAATGCACCATGGTCTCCAAGCTCCATCTTTTCTGTAATACTGTTCTGCCATGGGCTACAAGCTAAGAGGCAGCAGAGAAAATATCAAGTCCTCATCCAAGTTAAGTTCCCCTACTTCTTCCCCTTTCTGCAGTTCTCCAGATGAATATCATCATGAGACCTGGCTGGTCATTTCAGAATGTATAATTTTTGTCCCTGTTAGGGGCTTTCTCTGTTTTCACATGCCATTTATCTTGTGGGGTGGGAATGATGCTGGAGAGCTCATATGTAAGAGAGAGGATGTCTCCGGTGTAGGACCCCGCCAGCTGCCCAGCCAGGGACAGCAGCCCTTCTTTCTTCAGCTCTCGCCTGCCGTAGCCCTCTCGCCCTGGCCAGCGGCAGCCCGGGAACCCCGACCGCTGCCACCAACGCCTGGCCCTGCATACTAATCAGCACTGTTAATGAATTTCCCTTGCTCCCCTTCCCTTCTCCTCCTAAGCTGCTGTCTGGGAGCAGGGGAGCCCGGCTGCCATGGAAACCGAGCCGTCAAACACCCTGAACCTGCCGCACCAGCCTTGGGAGAGGATTCCAGTGATGAAGCTCAAAGAAGAGGATGCTGGAGGGGGAACAGAAGCGGAGGAGTGGGAAGGTGAAAGGCTGACCGTGTCAGGAACGGGTTTGGGCTGTTGTGTGAAGGCACTGCACAAGAGGAGTATATATAGGGCATAAGGAACCAGACATTTAGGAGAAAAACAGGATAACCCTCTGTTACCAGCTTTTTTCTTCACAATGATTCAAATATCTCTCTGCCCCCTTTCTCCCATCCGTTTACTGTCTGGATCAAATACATCTAGTGTATGCACATACCGTATCATCAAGCGGGTTTGGACAATCCCAAATGTAGATCACACATCTCAAGGACTGTTTATAGCCACAAAAAGGGCTGATTACAGCAAGCAAACGGTTTGAGAGGGCCTCAGGCACAAGCTGGCAGAGGACAAACCCCTGCCTAGGCAATAAGGCTGTGATCCTCTGCCCAGCCTTTTAGTCCTGCCTCCCTTTCCCAGGCTAACTGCTGGACTGGAGTCGCATGAAAATGTGGCATTTGTGGCACTGTCTGTATGCACTGATGCTTTTTCTGGGCAGGCACCTAGCTCAACACCAGCTCTGTGTCCAAAAGTATTCTGATCTCTGCTTAAGGCTGTGTGGCTATGGGAATTGCACTTTTGTCCTCAGTTCTGTCTCCTGAGGATTTATGAGCATATAATAAAGATAAAACGAATGTTTGCTTCAATCTTAGCACCCAAATTTCAGCCTTCAAGGGACACTGTCACTTCTACCCAGTCTCCTTGTAAGCTTTCAAGCCATCAGCAGAGAATCTCCTTGTGTGTCTTTTTTCTAAGCAAAGCTCCCTATGATATGATTTATTCATGAAGGGACCCCTCCGAAGGTCAATAAAACTGGCATGCTCCCAAAAATACACAAACAAAACAGGGAAGAAGAAAACCCCACTGGGTCAGCACTTTTCTGAAGACAAGATGAACCTGTTTATGTCCCAGGCAGACCCACTTATGCAAGGGACATAACAAAAGTTTCAACTCTCCTTCTCTGTTCCAACCTCTTGAACAACCAGTTTAGTACTGACAATTTACTTCAGATACAAGTGAGAATTTGCTGTGCCATGAAGTGTTGCAGGGTTTTGGAGCTAAAGTACCCAGGACACCCAACAAAAGCACTGCTTGGTATTCCTGTGAAACAGGGGGACCTACTGCAGTGCAGGCTGGGGAACGGGTCTCAGGCATGACAACAAAGGACAGACAGCCCAGCTGGCTTCCCAAAAGGCTACTTCCTCCTTAGCTAAGACCACCAAAGGAGACTTCTGCTTGGATTCCTTCTTTCAGAGACTTTTATGTGTCCTTGCACCTGATCTTGCCATTGATTTGAAAAGGAATAAAAAGTGAACCATTATGAATTTCAGTACCCTAGGCCTGTCACATGTAAGTTTCGACCACACAAATTGGTACATAAAAGATGAGTAAGTGCAGAAGCATTTGCAAGATATAAGAATGCCTAAACTAAGAAAGAAACCTATTTTACAGGGGTTGCAGCATTTGTGTAAGCCTCTGGTTCCACGCAATAGAGAGTTATTTTCTTAAATAGGAAATAAGGTTTGAAACAAAAAATGTTAAAGGATTTACGGGAACAAAAAAAAGATACAGATTATTTTTTGTCCCCAAGCAAATAGAGAAACTGGTCAACATTACCAGGGCTTCACCTGAATCAGAAGGCATGTAGGTGGGAAACTTCAGGTTTCTCATTAAAAGAAATAGAGAGCTGATGCATGGAAAAAACCAATCAATCTGTACCTTTCTGAACAGAATGGGAAAAAAATCTGCTGGAAGAGATCACACCCTATCAGCCCAGAGGTGATCCACAGGATGAGTGAGAACAATGAAACAAATGACAAAGCATATGTGGATTTTCAAAACAAACACCTTTGATAAGGCTCTACATCACAGGCTATTAAAAAAAAAAAAAAAGAAGAAGAAAAAAAATAAAAAAAATTAAAAAAAGAAATAAAAAGAGGCTGCTACAAGCTTTACAAAAGGCCTTCCTAGGGAGTGAAAACTGGCTAAAGTACAAGAAGCAGTAAGCAGGACTTCAGGGTCACTTGTGAGGTCAGAGAGAAGGCAGTAGTGAAGTCCTCAGAGACCAGTGGTATGACCACCTACATTCAACATCTTCAACAGCCTAGAGAAGGAAAGGTAGTCCAACCCGGGGGATAAGTTTCAATGCAATTAACTAAATGCATGATGAATGAGCAACAGCTGCCACAAAAACTAAAGACAATGAGCATCACCAGCACAGTTATCAACAACATGGCATAGGGCACAATTCTGCCACTTTACAAAGGCACGGCCCCCTCACATGCCTTCAGTGTACAGGTCTCCAGATCTCAAGGATGATGTAAAGTAATTGGAAAGGCACAGAATAGGAGAACTAAACTTCAGTTTAGGCTTACAAGCTCACTAAAAGGATGTATAAAGTGAGGGCAGTCAGCAACTACTGCAGAATAGTTATTAACAAAGTCTGACTGAACTGTAACAAGAGAATACTCAAGAAAATTACCAGGAGATAAATTCAGAACAGATGACAGTATTTTTATCCATAATGGGTACTAAACTCTGGAGCTTGCTCCCACAGTAATGAACAGTACTGGTAGGTGCAAATGAGGATGAGACTAAGTCTATGCACTGGTTCACACAGAGGTAATAATGGGAACTGTCAGAAGTGACCTCTAACATCCCATATCCTGAGATCATAGATTCCTGCACAGTATAAGAAA
Organism: Argya squamiceps; assembly: GCA_037834095.1. NCBI lineage: Eukaryota > Metazoa > Chordata > Aves > Passeriformes > Leiothrichidae > Argya > Argya squamiceps. The sequence continues at coordinate 37,352,849 of JBBMKD010000115.1, forward strand.
ATTCCCACAAAATCTAGCAAGAGATAGGACAGGTAACTTAAGAAAATGTGATTAATATCTAAGAACAGGCCCAATCATTTTTTGGAAAGGATAGATACTCTGTATATTGAACTTGCTTGGGCAGGGTAGGAAGGTCAGGAGTGTATCCACCTAGTCAGAGAAGATTAGGCCCTATGCATCTCTGAGATGTCTAATTTTGAAGATGGGCAAAGCTTTTACTTGTTGCTTTTACCTTGTTGCTTTTTTTTTTTTTTTTTATGTACCAGGGGCATTTCACATCAGCAGGAATGTGAAATTTCATTCACCTTTCATTTGGTCAGAAAATGAAAAATCCCCTTTGCATATTGAATTTAAACAATGAAATGTCTGAAGATCTTTGGCATTTTACAGCACATCTTTGGGTAACCACATTAATGTGTAGAGGATAAAGACAGAAGCATTTGTGCAACTGCTCACATGTTTACAACTGGACCATTTCTATACAAATATTTTTATTTCACATGTATGATACATATGGGTTTTCTCCCTCTGGAGCAAAAGATCCCCAGTGCCATTAGCAATGTAAATATGGATTACAGAAAACCTTTTTAATTACAGGATCTTATGTTTTTCCATACAATCTCTTTTTAATTCTGTACATTTGCTAGACTGTGCTCAGCAAATGAGGGAGCTGTTAAATATTTCTTCTTAACCACAAGACTGAAGAACTCCAGTTCTCTCAGCCTGTCTCCATATCATCTTAGTGGCCCTCCTTTGGACTCACTCCAACAGGTCCATGTCCTTCTTATGAAGGATGGAGCTGGCCCCTGCTCTTTCATGCATGTGAGAGAACCAATTTTAGCGTTTACACATCAAAAACTATTGAAATCAAATGAGTATCTAAGTCTTTAAATTTCAGGATCTTAGTCTGACACACTAGAAATTTTAATGTTCAGGGTTTTTTTCTATAAGGAAGAATAATAAAATGTTGAGGTGAAGGATTGGAAATTTCATGTTAGAAGTTGAATGCCAGAATAATCTTGGAAGGACAAGTAAACTTCATGTTTTGTTTGTGTTTCAGAGGAGTAGAGGATTTGCTATTCAGAGGGTAGTAATCTTGAAATAGCTGTCTGGTAATAACTGTAATTTAATGCATCTGTCCGAAGAAGTCTTCAGGCTCCTTTAAATGCTGGGTAGTTGCTCTTTAAAAGGCACAGAATCATCCTATATAACTGAAACTACAGTTGCAGAGTTTTAGTCTCTGGGATTTCAGTATGGAGCAAAATTTCCATAGCCACCCTGCTACATATGTTTCCTTCAATTTGAGGCTCCCAATGCTTGCAGTAAAGACCAAGGTCAGAAAAATGCACCCAGATACCTGCTCGAAATCAAACAGCTCATCTTGATGTTACTCAACAGGGTCTCAGACTCAGCAATAGAAGAAAGGATGAACCATTCAACTTCCAATTGAGAATGAACCAATTAACTTCCAGACAACTTCCACTGGTCCCCTTCTAGCAGAATATTATGTTTTTTCTAGAAGTTGTGGAAGCTGTTGGAAAGGTGGATTGAGAGAAAAATACCATTCACCTTTGAGAATAACAGGTATAGGTTTGCTTTATTACATCTTCTTCTGTTACATCCAACAGGAAAATGAGTCTGTCCGTTCTCTATCTCCACTAGATTCAGGAAGACTGACTGAGTGTCCTGTTTGTCGTATCAGTGCTGGACTGCTGCTGCTAAACTTTCTGATCATATTTGGGATCTCCAGAACAGGAATAGACTTTCAGAACTTTAATGCTCTAGAGTGACTGAGGCTATAATGGCTTTGTACTTTCTATGAAAGAAGTTTGAAGTATTGCATAAAATATGCAATAATGAATGTGATGAATTTGCCATACATTAAAACTCCAGGGAGAGCCCAGAAAGCCAGTGTGGAAGCCCCAGTACTTCACTTTGCAACAAAGCTGCAACTTTTTGATCTAAAGTGAGCTTCCACCTCACAGAACCAGCATGGTTTGTAATAACCCTTATTATAAACAGAAGCCACTCATGTTCTGAAATGATCATGAGCTGAAAAGGTAAGTTCAAATTGTCATCCTTCTTAACCAAAAAAAAAAAAAAAAAAAAGAGTGAACAAAGCAGAAAGGAGATACAGCTGGAGCAGAAGCAGAGCTATTACATGTTTTCATCCTTTAAAATCTGACTTTCACTAATACGTAATGGACAACACTAGGAAACAAGGTAAAGCAGTATTTTCTCCTGCTATAGTCAAACTTAACCTGCCTGGAATGTTGAGGGTAAAAGTTTAATTATATCTAAGCAAAGTCAAAGGAAAAGACACTGCATGCTGAATTAAAAGATGAGTTTTTCCTGTCATAGTCATAGAGAAGATACAGTCAAACCTGATCTTCTGTTGTGTGTGTAGTTTCATACACAGCAACAGAAGATAAGAAGTTCCAAATAAGAGTTGCAGAATTACTGGCAAGTGTTTGTGGAAATAAGAAATATTTTCAAAACGTTTTCCTTGCCCTGAAAATTCAGCCACTTTGAAACATGTTTCAAAAATACTAGCAGCTCTACTTTAAATATTCTGCGCAAAATAATGATGGGGTAAACTGATCAGGACAAAAGTATCTGTGCTTCAGACTGCTACTCATGGCACTCTGCTGAACCAAGTACTTTTGACACTATCAGGAGTTTTGGCTCTTTATGTGCTTCAAGGTACCTAAGCTAAGAATTATGCAGAGCACACCAAGTCCTCTGGTCCTCTTGCATCCTAAGACATATCTTGCCTACATTGAATCATTCCCTTCATGAATTGCATAGTACACCTTAAAATGAGATTATTTTCTTCTAAGTTCACAGGTTGTCAAAGAACCTATGCTTTAATTGTTAGACATATTTTCCTAGTCTCTTGCTTAAATTCTTTGATAGCTGGATTGCATTAATTTGTTCTTATGCAAGCATTGTTCTTTAGTTTCAATAGTACTCTTTCATCCCCAATGGTTTTTTTAGCCTTTTGAAGCACTCATATAGTACAGTTCTTTTAGACTCTCCTTCAACAAAGATTTTAATCAGGAATGCCCTTGTATTGTACTTTGGTTTAGAGAAGTATTCTGTCCTCTCTGAAACCAAGATTAAAAAAAAAAAAAAAGCTTGTTTATCAGCTGGAATGTTTCATTAATGAAGTTTGTTCAGTGGCTGCAGAAACATTGATGCTGGTGCAGAAAAGTAGATGTTACAGGAATTGACTGTTGAGACAAGAGGAGGGCAGGACCTCTGCTTTGGGCAGCAGGGCTGGTTTATGCTGCTTTAAGAGTTTGCCCGACTTCTTTGTCTCCAATCATAAAACAGGCTATCAGTGTCCTTCATTGCTTGAGGATCTCTTCTCATATACTTTTAGTCCCATTGGTCCTTTTGCCTGTTTCTTCATATTTATCACTATCCTTTCAACACCTGATGTTAGAAATTAATTTTACTTTCAGACAAAACTAACTCTCCTTCCCACATCATCATGTCTGCATACTCTTGGCACTTAAACAGTCAAGAGACTCCTCTTGTCTATTTTAATATTCTTTTTAAAGCCAATCTCAAAGGCTTTTTGGCCCTTTTCACTGTATCCCTGTTTGTCCATTAGCCTTTCCTTCTCTTGTATTTTTGCTTATTATCCATGTCCTTTATGAAACAGAATCACCAATAGCCACATATTGCTCCCCACTTTTACATGTGATTTAGGGACACAATCTCCATCTACTATCTGCATCTCTATTTAAATAAAATCTGCATTTTTCCAGTTCTTAAGCTGAACCTAACAACCAGTTATTTCTACTTTTCAAAGCTGACTTGTACAGCAGCAGAAGGATAGCAAGAAAACAGGTACTGCCAAAATTTTGGGCTCACAATTATTTTAACGCTAGGATTTTTTAAATTCTCAGGCAGTTTTTAAATCCATCTGAAAGCTAAACAGATCCAGATATATTCCTTTTTATTTTTTTCCATTTTTTCTGTCTTCCATCTTAAACAAATGTATCAAGATGTAATAGAATAAAAGGAATAAAGAAGAAAGAAAGCTTTATTTACATATAAATTTTTTTCTGATTATGTTAATTAGCATAATGCTGTTTTCCATATCCCTAATGACACAGTTGAGAACATATAAACACAAGCTATGTTTAAAGCAACTAGCTTGGACATTGTGAGTAGAACAGAGGAAGAAGTGTATGCCTCAGAAAAGGAACATCAATCCCACTTCTGAATAGCTTTGTGGTCTGCATCAACCTTGTGTCACAGTTTTTGAGCTAGCAGTGTCTGTAGACTAGACGTAGTCTCACACTGTACGGTGAAACTGTATAAACCTCTCCATGAAACTCATTTGCATTTTCTAATTTAGGCCATTTTAGCTGTATTTAAACATGTATTTGAAGGGCTTTTTACTGTGTGCAGTACAGCATGACCTTCAGTTTCCTCATTTTCTATTTAGCATTTTATTCTGCTAACTAAAGTTGATCTAGATGGAAAACCAGGCTAAAACTGGATAATAATAGGTGTGCATATACAAGCTCCAAACCCACCAATTAGCCCATTTCCAAACTGTGATAGAAATATTTATTGGTCAAAAACGTATGTTCCTCCAAGCATGACTGATGTAAGAATCACAGCTGTGTGTGTCTGTATGAACAGGTAGAAGTTGTACAAGGATTATTAATTACTTTCAACAGAATTCCCTTTGCAGAAAATGGCAATATTGGACCTATATATTTTGAACAATATACATTCTCTGTTTTGCAGATTCAAATGGTATCTATTGGTTTTCTGTTGAGAGGCACATTCCACTCACTGTGTACAGGCATTGACCTTTATTTTAACACAATAATGCTTTTCCCACACAACTATCCAACACTAGATTCTTTTCTCTAAAAATGGCTGATATGGCATGAGAGACCAGTCATAGAATATTTGAGGATATTCAAGGAGCATGGAAAAGTCACGCAATTGAAAACTGTAAAATTCCCTTTTTCATTGGTGCTTTCAATCTAGAAGACAAGACGAGATGTGCTGCCAAAATTATGGCATGAAATATTCAGCTCTATTTTGATCTCTCCTTTTTTCTCTGTGTCTTGTTTTGCTAAAGATGATTTAAAACTCTGCTTGCTGAATCCAAAAAACAAACAGCTCATGCATATGACAGGCTGCCAAGAATGCAGGACCCTGCCCTTTGCTTAGCTCATAAGCAAGAAAAATCATTTACAAGGATAGTGCCAGGCAGTATGCTGCATTAAATCTCATCGTCAGAAAATAACATTGGCAGCATAATCAGCTGCAAAGGGACTGCATGCAGAGCAGTAATTTGCAAAGAGCCCAGCCTATCAGTTAGCCTTCCGAAGTGACTTTGTGGTGACAGGCATCTGCTAAATCAATCTGGAAGGAATCCATATCCTCTTGATAGCATCACAGTTTTATTTTGTGGGCCTGGGCTGATGCAGTATGAGGAACATAGGAGACAAAAACATTAGGACAAATGATTTGTGATCATCCTGACTGTCAATCCTGTTGCTTCTTTTTTTTTTTCCCTTTATATTTATATGGCTGTGAAATTATTGCAACACTGATGTGATATCAAAGAATATCTGGCAATATATTTAATGAACAGTTCTTTATCTTCTTAAAATTGTACTGCCAGGAAAAAAAATAAGGAAAAAAAGAGAAGAAAAAGAAAAGGAGAGCAATTTCTTTTCTCAGTTAAGATTTCTCCCTTTCTGTGTACAGCATTAAATCCAGATTTACAGAAACATAATCTTGCAGACCATAAAATAATCTGAAGAACTGTCTTCACACACACCTTGAAATGGACTAGATGATGTTATGAAAGAATCCCTTTAGGGAGGCTCAGACTGCATCACATTCTATATATCAGTTAAAAAAACCCTCCCAGCTTATATTTCCAGCAAAACATTTTGATTTGCTTCATGGTGTGGTATGCAAGAATTGGATCACATGGGATGTGATTTTTTTTTCACCCTGTAGATCCAGCAGTGAACATGGAAGTGAAATCAGATATAAAGCTGTTACAAATTTACAAATTTTTACAGATTTGCAATTAATAATAGTAAAAGTAAAATTTATATTTTATAAAATTAATTTATTTATAAAATTAATAATAGTAAAAGTAAAATTCTTCTTTTTCCCCAGTATGCCAGTTTGCTCATTGGTCTGGGAGGTAGACAAGTTTTCATTCTTTGAATATGTACCAGTGTCTTTCTGTCTTCTCGAGAAATTGTGTGGGCTATAAAACTAACTGCTTAGGTCATAGTAATTTCCAATAGCAACATAAAAACCTCAATATTTTGTTCTTTACAGTATTGTAGTTTTAAGATCCTTTTATCTCTAAATGGCTTTAATTCTGCTTCATTTTTGTTATGTATTCCTTTATTACACAGATCAATATTTTTGTAGCTGTAGATCTGTAGCCTTACGCACTTACTATCAAAAGACATTATAGAGCTCTTTTTTTAAAATCCTGGCTTCTGTGTGTGTGATGTGAATGACTGGAGTGACATCTATTTTACAAAGTTCCTTCCACATTCATCAAGAAAAGTTTGAACACAGCTACTGGAACAGAGGACTGAGATATAGTTTGACAAGGCTCAAAAATTGTGGATTTCTATAGTTTAAGCTTTTTCCAAAGTGTGGGGAAATAGCTTGAAGACAGACAATATAAATGTTATACCTCTGTGGAGATCAAAGCATGTATAAGACTAAATAAGGGAGTAGTTTTGAAATTTCATTTGCATCACCTCTCAATGTTGGTAGCTCTATCTGATCATTTCAATGGGTCTGACTCGGGTCCCAGCCCAAATATCTAAGACATCACTATGGCAATATCAAGCCCTGGATCAAATGAACTGTGGAAGAACAATAGGAACTGATTGTACATCAAATTTAATGTAAGCTCATCAAATCCTAATGGGCTGGATGGCAATGTTGCAAGAATATTTTTAAGGGCAAATAAATAGTAACTTTCGGAAGCAAATTCAAGAGTATTAAGCCAGGGGTTTTGTTTTCTTTTTCCTTGAAAGCATTTCAGTACACAGGAAAGAATGAAGTTACTTCCCACTCATATGGCTTTTCTTTTGGAGGTTTGTTTACCCACCTGATGGAGATAAAAGTATTTGAGTCACCACAATCTTTTCTAATTCTTTTATATCTGTCCTTGATACAAGATGCATATTCTGTCACGCACCTTAAATCAGGCCTTCATCTCTTCCTAAAGTTAGGACACAGCTAGAAGCTTGACAGCATTTTATACATGTTTTGCCTCCATTTTATGTAAGACTACATTAATTCAAAGCCAAATTATCTCTGAAGTCTAATTACAAAGTTCCTGAGATTATAAGATGCAGTTATCAGTTTAGATCTGGAGTCTTCACCTTCTGGGAAGCTTAGAGAGCTCTTCCTGACAAGGTGTCAAAAACTTCACCACTGTTCGTGACATCTGGTATTGAAAACATTTCACAAAGACATACGTGTTACAGCTACATAGGTAACCACAGATTCCCTGACTGCATGTTCTCTGACACTGATGCCAACAGCCTCTGATTAAATCTTTGCTACTGACTTCCCTTCCTCTCCATGTTGGAGTGGACACATGCTCCATTGAACAGAAAATGGACCCAGAGAGCAGTGAAAATGGAAATCATCTGCAGTGCCACACAGTTCTTCCCCATTTCCATCACCACCAGTAGCTCTTTGCTATGCACACAGGAATCTGCAGAGCCAGATTTGTAGCCTCGGCTCTATTGCTAACTGGTGCTGTCCTCTCATCCTCTCTATCCATCCTGTTACACGTACCACTTCATAGTCTAATTGTCTAGTTCTTCCTTCCTGTGCTTCCTGAGTTCTGTGGGCCAAAAGAGTGCCGATTGTTCGTAAAGGCCAGGGTAAAAAATGCATATTTAGGTAAACTGCCTAGCAACTGCTTTCTTTAGTGCAAGGAGAGAGGCCATTTGCATAAGAAAACCTTCCAGCTGGAAGCCTGCAAAGACTCTGCTGGGAGCTGATTCTGTGACCAGACATCAAAGGAGAATTCCCATTCAAGGACTGCCCCCTCTGGGTGGCCTTTCTGTGCTGTCCCACTATCAGCGGAGGCAGTGGCGGCCGCACAGATAGCACCAGTGCTTTGCGGCGCCCAGGAGATGACATTCCAGTGTCGGACTGTGCTCCCAGAGATCTTTTACTGATTTTGTTCCCACATCTTTTCCTCACGCTGCGCACATCACACATGAAAAAGTCAACAGTTTCAGCTGCTAAAACCCTTGGAGTTCTGTAAATTGCTTTGCAGATTGTCTGCCAAAAGTGACAATCTGTAGCACTGCAGTACAGTATCTTCAGATATTTACACATAGTTCCTCCCCATAATTACTAAAAGGCATTATTAGTCTGCACAAAGATCTGGCCCAGGAAAAAAAAAAAAAAAAACAAGAAGGTTACTAATTTCTCTTGCCGTCTATGCCTAGAAAAAGTTGCCCATAAACTTTTCACTTTCTAAAACCCGCACAAAACATTGACCCTAGTAAAGTCAATGGAAATAATCTCCACCAATATTCCAAGTACAATCCAGCAAATTGTGAACAGGGACGGGATTGAGGACATGGCTCTCTTATGTGCTAATCATCTAAACAACAGTTAAATCGTTTCAACACCTGCAAAAAATAGCTTTGTACAGCTCTGCTGCTACTTAATGGAATGAGGCGATTACGATCAGAGTTCTGCAAAGCCCTCCAAATTGCAGTTCCTAAGGCTAATTTCAATGTGTGAATCATTGCTTTCCTGCAATTTATATCCATATGTGTGGTTATTTTTGAGAATGATTCAGTTTTTTATGTACAATTTTAAAAGGACTTTTTAAGTTAATGAACATCTGTGCTAAGAGCCCCTCAACAGAAAAGCTTGTGTCAGCCACTGGTGACGATGACTGTGTAAACTTCCTGTTATCCTATAGGCGTGCATGTGGATCCTATGGCTCTTACCAACTGCATACTGCAGGAGTAACCAGCTGAAAAGCACTCCATTAAAATGCTTTAACAATAGGGTGGAAAATCCAAAACTTCCAACCCCTTAAAAATGGTAATATCTTTCCATAACCAGTAATGAACAAAATACTAAATCCTCAAAGTTTTTAACAGAAGCAAACAGAGGAAAAATTTCCATTTGAAAATTTTCAAACATTTTAACATTTTGATTGACACACAATTCAATACTTTTAGCTATAGTGTAGTTCAACAGGACTTCTACATAACATATATTTGTTTCTAGGTACTGCCTTCTGGTTTGAACATCTTTTCTCAAGGTGAACTTATTTCTTGACATGCTGCATGAGAACTATGTTGGTATAAATGTAGTGGTGGTGGATTTACAAAGGCAAAATTAGGCACTGAAATTCAATGGGTAATCAAGTTACTGGTCACAGCTACAAGGTCACTTTGCTTTAGTTTGTCTTTTAATCAGCTTAATTTTTCAACCTAGTTATTATGTTTTTTTGTTTCTGCCCTCTTTACACTCTTTGATCTCACAGGCTGAAGGAGAATGCACTCTAGGAGCCATGAAGCTGTCTTCCCATTTGCACATTTAAAGCAAAAGGGGGCTTAAATCTGGCCAAGTGAAGTATGTCACAACATCCCAGTTAAAAGTATAATTTTCTGTATTACCAACCTGTCATTAACCCTGCAAGACAGAATTTAGTAAGAACTGACTGTTAAATGCAGCATACTACACATGTTGGACATCTGATGTCCCTTCTCCTAACACTAATAGAGAAAACTTTCTTGGACTCCCGACTTAGGATCTGTGTTGGTGAAAACAGATGGAAACAAAAGTGCAAGTAGGACCAATAACCCTGATGTGAAGATGATGAAAAAACTTCACTTAGGAAGTGACTACATCTACAGCTGCACTAAAAAAAGTTGCAACTTGTTCATGCTTAAGACAAAGTTGAAATTAGGTTTTCTGTGAAGAACTGAGGAAGTTAAACAACTGTAATTCCAAACAAAACCAGGAATCCAACCAGTCGTTGTGTAAGTAAAAGCTGGGGACAGACAATGCCTCCTGCACAGCACAGAATATACTCTGGCACAGGCAAGTAGCGACAGGTATCAAGCCATGGTGCTCATCCTTTGTCATCAGGATAATGCCACCTCCTGATGCATACCAGTTTCTAAATGCTGACACTGCAGAGACTTTTAGGAAGCCCTTTAAAATCATTAGGCCTAATTCTGCTTGTGATTATGTTACTTTACATTCAGAGCTACGGCACTGACTTCAAGGCAGCTACTTTGGATTTACATCTCTCAAGCTGGCCTATTATTTCTTGTATTTTTTCCAATTGCATGAAATCATCTGTGCACGTCCTCGAGGGCTGCTGGAACCCTCTGTCCTCCCCAGCACTACACATGATGCAATGAGCCTCTGACGGAGGAGGAAAGCCGAGAAGTCCATGTAGGGAAGCAGATAATTTCCTTTTGAGCAATGGATGCAAAAATAGCAGCTAATAAAAAGCCTTCAAACTGTGCCTTCAAACAGTGACAATTCAACACACACACCTACGAGAATGCCTTGACAAGCTGCTTGACTTCCCAGTAACTCTTTCTTGTTTTCTTTAGTGCAGCCTCCTCCAAACTCCCACACATAGGTATTCATCTCTGTAGTGACAGATGAGACCTGCAGGTGTTTGCAGCTATTGCCCTTTCAGAATAGACAGACACTTGTTCCTCACTGTAAACATTTGTATCATGGTGTTTGCCTGGCTAGTTACAGCCCAAATAATGATAAACCAGCCTTTTCCTTTTTAAGTCCCTTGTTGTCATGCATCAATTCTCTTTGCAAATAGGCATTAGGTACTGCAAATAGCTTAAACAAGATCACTCTCTGGTGATTATTTTACTAGTCTTATCTGTTGGAAAATATTTCGTAGAGTGTCACCAGAAGAGTTTATCATGCAGTTTCCAAAAATACAGCACTCTACAACACTAGATTCATACATGAAAGGTGGGTACGGCTAGTGGGCAAGATGCTCTTTCACTCCTTTCATTCTAATTTTATTTCACTGTTCTTCAAACTGCTACTTTGGCCTTGCTAAGGAACAGCAAAAATCAAAACAAGAACTGTTTGCTGAGGACTTTTAACACTAACAAGTATCAAAATAATTTCTCAAATGAGTTTTTCACCTTTTTTTATGTAGCAAGCAGGTCCAAATTCTATGTATTTTTAAAATAGACTCGGAATGGCAAATTGTGTAACGATTAGTTTTTCTGGAAGTCTGGGAGGTTAAGGAATTTAATTATGTCTCCTGTCTTAACTGAAAGCGAATGAGAACTCTATTTTTGAAAAACGACAAACATCCCAGAATACTTTACATTAGCATTAAATAGAAATTTTCAAGGAAACATTAGGAAACAAAGCTACAAAATTCTAGGAAACTTCCTTATAAACCTTTCATACTCCACCTTAGCTGTTTACTAAGCTGTTTACTTTTTGATGCCCTGATTGTTTCTTTATTTCTTTACACTAATTTAGACAAGACCCGAATTCTAATTTAAAAAAACCAAAACAAAACAACCCAGCCCCCACAGAAGCCAAAAAATAAAAGAAAAACAACAGTCTTTCTCAACCGCTAGAGGTACAAAATGTGCCAGTATGAATTGCAAAGTCATTCACTGAGGGACTGAAACCAAAAACTTAGGGGAAAAAAAGGGATGTTCTTCATTTGGAAGGAGTAGAAGATGAACATAGCCCAGGGCATTGCATGACAATACAGTTAACATATGCCAATGACACAGGCTATGTGAGTTTAGATGTAGTATGCAGCACATTTTCATTAGAGGCTGGGAGGTACCTCTAATCCGAGAAAGGGAAAAACCTGATTTGGAAAATACCACTCATAGTTCTAGCAATGTCTGTACCAGAAAGGCATACAAACATTGCTTTTTCACACACTTACTGGAGAAGGCTAGTGTGAGGGCGAAAAAAATGATGACACGTTTTTTCCTGTTCCTGACAGTGGGCCTTCTTTAAACCTCTAAAATGGTCTAGTAGAGGACAGGAATAGGTTCTCTAAATACAATTGAGATTTGAAGGCCTGAAAGAGAGTAGAATAATGTGATTAAGTAGGTGACTATTGCTCATGAGTTAATTCAGGTTGCTGGATTTAAAAAAAATATGCGGCTGTTAGGACAGAGGAGCTGTTGAGCAGCCTTCTGGAAAAAGCACTGGCAACACAAGATTTTACTTATTTGCAGCATCCACTTTGAGAGAAGGGGCTGTGTGACAGGACAGGAGTGATTCAGGAGTTAGAAATCAGGAGTTAGAAAGTTAGGCTTCAGAAACACAAGATTGCTGCTATCCAGTTCTATACCTGAGAGGTATTTGAGAAGAAGCCTGTGAGCATTTTGCAGGCTGCACCTTATTTACTCATTCAAATGAAGTCTTTATCCAGCACTTGCCTTTTTGTTTTCTTTCTTGTGGTATGATTTGATTCTGGATCATCCTTGGTTCCCACACTGCTCTAAGGTGCTGAGGGCCGGCATCATGGCCAGATGTGCTCTGAGGAGCATCACCAAGAGCAAGTTATGCCACATGCTGGTGCAGCTGGCTTGGGCCCACATAGCTTTCTACAGTTTGCCAGTTCAGGAGGTGCTTTTCACAGAAATGTCTGATGGGGAGTGCTGTCATATCTTGCTGTGTGTCAGATGTGACTGACTTGTTCTCAAAAATTTTTGCTAAGCATAATTTATCTTCAGGTGCTTAGGACACTGTTGGAAACTTCTCTTTTTCTCTGGCAGGCTAGAATTTATATGGGGCTTGGTGTCTTATACAGAAGGGACTAAAGTACTAGTGAATGTTGATGTTTTCCCTGCAGCACGACAAGGTCTCAGGTTCTTGTTGCTCCTACCCTTAACACCTACTGTGTGGCTTCCTTCAAGAGAGAAAGAGGCTCAGTAACCTGTGTCTCTTCTTCCAATCTGACATGTTATTCTCTCTTTAAATAGCAAAGTGGTATAAAATATGGAGAGGATTTTATAGACAAATGGAATCACTGAAATTTATACAGAAACACATCCTCTTAGTCCTCTCCCCGATCTGTGCCAGAAGTGAAGGAAACTAATTTGTGAACCTCTCTGTAGTTTTAGGGCAAATTGGGCCTAAAGGAAGAGAGAAACCTCACTAGGCCCAGTCGTTTGACAGAGTTTTGAGTGGTTTGTGCAAGCTGAGAAAAGGAGCCCATATTTTCTCTGCTGTTCTTGTGCTGTTACATAAAGGCAAGTAGGTTATACAATAGCTAAATAGAGATTACAAAACTGAGCTCCATAAATCTAAATAAGAAACAGAATGTCTATCCTGCACTGGACAAACACAAAATTGGGAAGCGTGAAACTCTAGTCCTAATGAAGTTAATGGCAAAGCTCTTCATTATTCTGGTGAGATCACAGTTTCATCCGAAACTTTGGCTCAAGCCTGTAGTTGGCTGACCAGGCTGGATACTTAAAGCATATCTGTTTAAAGTTTTTCCAAGTACTGGGATAAGATGACTTCTACTTTTTTTCAAGTGTTTTGCTTATAATTAAGAAATGCTGAAATTATTTTAAGACCAAGTGCTAAACAATCACTTGCAAACTTGATCTGGAATCCTAAAAAGGTCCTGATATCTCTGCATGCAAGAACAAGTATCAACAAAATAGTTCTTCCCAGACTTCACTGTCAAAACTTAAAAGCACTGAAAGCTACTTTCAAACATTACCTGGGTATCTTAGAGTAAGATAGGAAACCCTGACCTGTGAGGGTAGGAAATCAAACAACAAATCCAGATATCAACAAAACAAATAAAAGCCCCTAATGAACTTGAGACCTAAGCCCTGCAAGTAAATAACTTTGTGAAAGGATCTTTTGTGCTATAAGGATTGCTGTGCAGCAGTGTTGCTAGAGCTGTTTGGCTCACAGACCAAACAAATTACTTGACAGTTGTTTAACTTTGGCCTAGGGTGTAGAGCACTTCTGGGTAAGAAAAACCATTGCAGTTTCTTCATGTCCCGGGCTCATCTGGTCTGACTATCAAAACTTATTGCTGTTACATTGGATGCTAGCATGTACATCAGGACTTCCCCCGCCTACAAAATTCCTGCATGATGAAAAAGACAGAAAAAAAGAAAGCGGGAGAAGAAAGGAAAGCTTGTGCAATCAGAGCCACACATCACATGTATTCCCAGTCCAAGGGTTACTTCTCTCCCCCTCTTCCCCGAAGCATCTCTTAACAGCTGAGCTGATTCAATGCAGAATGTCATCAACAATCTAACAGTGCACAACGACTCGGGATCATATCTTATCTTACAGAAGCAAGCTATAAATAATCATCTTGGGCAAATCTAACATCATGACTGAAATGCACCCTTGGCAGGCTCCAAGAAAAACAACTCCAGTGTATTAAAACCCACAAATGACGAACCATTTCTTGCAGAACTTTTTGGAATTGTGTAAATCTCTCCAATGAGCATCAGATAAAGCTGTCAGGGTTGGGGATGATTTTCTTCTCTGTGAGTGATTAAGCCTGTGCAGTTAAAAAGATTTAGCCTGCTATAAGCAATTAGGTACAGTACATCAACACCATTCCAGCGTTATCACTGACTTAGGCCTGCCAAGGATGCAGTTCTCTAGGTAACCATCTAGGAATTCATCATGGCCTTGATTTTTTCATGATCATCTTCTGACCAGCCCACATATGTCTCAGAAAGAGCAGGCCAAAACTTCACAGGCTCAACTGGAACTTCCAACTTTTATCAACTGTGAAATATGGCAGGCTGTGACTCTGTCCCTCCTCTGCAATAATTAGAAACCAGCTGGAACATGAGGTGCCAAAGAAGTTATCCTTCTCATTTTTCTTACCGTGTAGAACAAGCCACTTCCCAACTTGAAGTTTCATATCCACCCATCACTCTGCAAGTTTGGATGGGGCCATGCTATTTAACATCATCCCCTTTGACGCTTGTTTATCTCTTTCTCTCTTCATTTGCATTTCTGTCTTTCACTAACACCTCTCTACAGTTACCTTTCCCACCTAATTTGTTCCTTCTCTCACATCAATGATTGCACCCTCTTGACACTTCTACCTCTTTGTTCTCCTTGGTACAGCCCTCCTTGACCTCAAAAATAAGTGAAGATAATGGAGAGAAGAAGGAAAGAAGAGAGTGATACTGCATGAGGGGCAGTGAGAAATATAATGTACCCCTTAAATGAGATCCTTTGAAAGGTGCCCAAGGACTATCCAGATTACCCAGAATTTCCTGAACTCTTGCTTTTTCCAGGTCATGGGTGTTGTTCTACATTTGTGTTTCAGTGTGTAGAAGCTTTGCTTGAGTACTCATGTGGATAACTTGAGGATTAAACCCAGAGGTATGTGAGCAGGTACACTGATGCCAGAGTCTGTAGGCCATCACATGCCTGAGCCAGGCCTCAGTTGTCTCCAGGAACGCCATATGACTACTGAGCCTCTACCCCCTTTTGTAGGTAGCTGGGGGAGTTACTATTTTTTTTCCAAAAATAAGCAAAGCATATGTTCAAAAATGCTGCCTCTGACTGTAACAACCTGCCTATGGAATCACTTACTGTTTTGCATATACATTCATTCTTAAGTGTAATGACTAACACAGTAAACACTGAAGTATGGAACAGAGACATGACTTCAGTCCCAGCAAGTGGTGCAAAAATGCAATATGCAAAATTAGATGCAAAATCAAGAAACCTTAGCCTCTGCTCACTGATGTCCTTTAAAACAGAGAAGAAGTTATTACCATCCTGTTTTTTTTTTTTTTTAAGCTCTGAAGTGCTTGCTTTACGTTGATCAAACAATTCAAGTGCCAGTTTCCAAAATAACAATGTATAAGAGGAATGGGGATTGTCTGTTTACTAAATACTAGGTTTGTCTTTGAAAGGAGGGAAAATTAACAAGGGAAGCTGTTACTTATGAGCTTTTAAGTGAGTCAGCATTCAACAATAATTTTCAAAAGTGTAGCTTCTTTTACACTGTCCAGCCTCAGCCAGGCATCCCACCAATACTGATAGTGAAGTGACACTTTCCTTTATTAAGACAATCCAAGCTGAGTGGCAAAGAAGGTCATAATGAAAAGGGAATAAGAAATAAGGAATAGAGAGGCAGATGCAAAACGTGCTTAAAGATGATGAATTTATCTAACAGGATAGACTCTAGGGTTTGTAAATTATCAGCTTTATCATGATTGCCTCCCCAAGCCACCTGACAGGTTCAGTTCCAATCATGAAATTACAAATGTGACAGCAAACGCAAAAAAAAATGGTGTCAACTACACGACTTACCACATAGCACAAAGACTATGACAACAACATCATTAATGCACAGTTTGTTTATCCCAGCAATCTCAGAAAATCTTTGTAAAATTCAAGATATCACTTTATGGCAACCAAGCTCAGGGAAAACAGAATGAAAAGAGAGCAATGGGCTACTCTTACCCTCAGCAAAACAGTTCTTCAACATTAAGAAGTAGGACTCAGGCCCTGGCTTAAGGCAGGAAAAGCTTTCAGGTGCTGAATATACAACAACTTCTCACGCAATCTCTTCTTGAGTTAAATAACTGGTAACTGCTGCTGCCCAGTACTGATTTTTCCTCTAGTTAATTGGTACCTTATACAACTGCTCCCCAAAGTTACCATTTCCATTTTTCTTAGCAGTATTTAAGAACATATTTTAATAGCTTCAAAGTGTTGGGCCAAATTTGATTACCCACTCTTCTTTTTTATCTGCTGCTTCTTCTTCACTTATGCCAAGCAAACGTGCAAGGTTTTTGCCCAGAGAAAAAGACCTTTCTGTGATTTAGAATCTAAACCAAACATATATAAACAACCAAACATGACAAACTACTCTGATTACCTCTCCAAATTTACCAAACCTTTTAATTCAGAGCCAGGGTCTCCATATGCTAGGCTCTGAATTACCTGACAGACAGATGGTTAAGTGTAAAAGCAGAATCAGCACACCAATGTGCTAAGAGGACAGAATAAGACCTAGCTTATTACTTATTACAGCAGTTCACTTACCCGATAGTAGTCTGTGCTGTACACATCTCTAGACATCCCAAAATCCCCAATCTTCACCAGTAGGTTTTCACCAACCAGACAATTCCGAGTAGCAAGATCCCGATGCACAAAGTGCTGTGATGCCAGGTAAACCATACCAGAAGCAATCTGCTGGGCAATGTGAAGCATCTGGGATTGGGTCAGCTCAGCAGGACGGTTGCCTTCTGCCATCAGTCCTGCATCTGGTCCATGTGCCCTGCACCAAAACACAATCTGATAAACTGATAGGCCACTTGTAAGATGGAGAAGTGAAGGGCATTAGTGAGTGTCAGCCCACACAACTCCATCAAAAGTGCTATAAATTCCTTAGTGAAATAGGGAAAATTTTTTGTTTTGGCTTTTTTCATTTACTGTTTTCCTTCATTGGTGAGAGATAGGTGATCTGAAGAGCATTACAAAAAGCATATATATTTCTAAAGGAAATAAGGCATATGTGCTCGCAATAGTACCCATCTTGCAGAATGCATCACCTTTCTCCTGTTCCATTCCAGTAATCTTTTCTGGAGAAAGGCTGACAAACGAACCTGCTTGGGAACCAAGGGAAAATCTTATCACTCTGTAAGACTGAAAAACAATTGAGGGAAAGGCAATGAAGTGGCATGCATAACATCACTTTTCCTGTGACTGGCATTTCTGAATTTCTGCAGGGATACAGGCCATTGACCCTTCCATCTTTTCTTAAACAAGAAAGACCTAGCTTCCTTCTCCATTTGAGAAACAAGGGCAGCAATTTTAAATTTATACTTCTAATTTCCTATCCAAATGCACACCAGGAAAGGATTTTTGCTTATTTCATCACTAAGGGTGAGTCCTGCCTGAGGCTGGAATTCTTGACAATAGGAAGAGGACACAAAACACACGCTATTTGGAAAAACAAAAAAGCTTCAGAAATATGAGTTTTTCAAGGCCTAGCAAGTCCCTAAGAAGCAACAATCAACTGATTAATGAGAATACTTGTATGTGCGTCATCAAAACCAGAGATATTTTGCATTAGGAAAGCCCAGCAAAGTACTGGGACACATGAGCTTTACCCACCTTAACTATGTGAGTTCTGGTATGCCTGTACATCCTAGTATCTTGAAGACAGAGATACAAACATTCATATGAACAATGTTTTACAGGAAGAACTTCTAGCTAATCCTTATCCAATCAATGAGATATCTGGCAATCACTCCTCATTTGATACATTTTATAATGTTCTAAATACCCTTTTCCATCCATTCTGTTTTTCTGTGTTTTCAGAAGACCTTTCATTCCATTCCTGAAGACTATTCTTTCAAAGAGATCACCTCTCCTCTTCCCTCCTCAACAGAGGTGAGGCCTTAATTTTTCATTAGGGTAAGGACACAGGAGTTTGGAAAAGAGTTGCAAATTAATCAAAATCTGTGAGATCAAATCTGACACTACCAATTAGAAATACGATATTAAAATTGCCCCAAGGGATGAATTTCATGAGCAAAGTGACAGATGTGAGAAAGAAAAGAAGGAGGGTGTGTACCATTGATGGGACTGTATCTGGTAGCAGGCAAAGCAGCCCTCTGTCAGGGTATGTACAGACAGCCATTCATCTGGTCTAGGGGGAGGAATAAATGGGACGATATGAAATCTCCAACTAAAACTCACAAGCAAATTCCTATTGAAAAATACTGCACCTTTGTCATGCATAGATTTTTTTAGTAAGTGTTCTCAGACATGAACCTCTGAGCTGCTAAATTAGAGAACTTTTCATCTTTTGCTAGTCTCTCTGAGGACTTGGTCTGTATCTAATGGAGTTTGTAGATTATTTCTAACATTCCATCCAGCTTGTTTGTCCGCTTGGTGCTGGCCATAAATGGGGTCATCTTCAGTGCCTGCAACAGCCAGGGATGTTGACAGACATTCTCTGCAGCCACATCATCCACTAGTCCACAGACTGGGCAGGCATGAGTTTGAGGCTTAGTCCTAGATCTGAACAGCCTTTGGCTGCATGCAGGCAGCCAGGCTCATTTGGGTTAAATTTTCAGATCAATTTTTCCCCAACAGCCTTTGGTGGCGCTGCAGGGTAAGAAATATGGAACAGTCCACTTTGCTGTGAACCTCTGGTCTGCAACACAAGCTGCAGAAAATGTGAGAGGAATGACAAATTGGAGCTTTGGTTTAACAGCTTGTCCCAGCATAATCATTTTATGTTATAAAGACAAGGGCTGATTAATAGTTTTTAAAGGTGAAGGCCTTAAAGTAGGAACTGTCTACTAAAATACTTTTCTGTACAATAATTCAAAATCAGAGTTACAACGTAAGAAAAGGCCAATCAAAAAGAATCAAAGCATAAGAATTTCTTATGGAGTAAGAAATTATTTCTCATCAACTGAGAATCTGGCTTCTTCTAACAGAAATTCAGTGTTCTGAAATTGTGCTATGATGGCATCTAGGGAAACTGCAGTTCTCTCCTGATTCACAGCAGAAGACTAAGCAGACAAATGTAAATGCCCTTAATTCTTAAATATACTTAAACCCTTTTCCAGAGAGACAATCAGTCTAGGAAGAGTAGTACTGTTTTCTCTGCATCTCCAGTTCAGATCTGTTTCTCCATCAAACCTGTCAGTCCCACCAAAAATGGAGGATGCTAGTTGATGTGATTTGTTTTATGGTGTGGCTATTTTTTCAAGAGACAGTAGAAAGACAGCAAACTCATTTCACATAAGCTATCAAAAAATGCATAAATTGCAGCATTAGCAATCATAGTAATTTCAGTTATATGGAAAATATGATTCCATTTAACAGGACATCTGTTTTGATTGTTTTACAGCTTTGTTAGAGATGTCTTTCCAAAATGGTGGTATCCCTAGCTATATTTAGCAGGAAAGACCTCTGTATGTTGAAATATCTTTGTGATCTCTATTGATAAAATTAAACAGTAGACACTAAAAGAATAGTCTCTTATAATTTTAACATAGGAGCAATTGCCGCCTCTTAACTGTTTATTTTTACATCAAAAAGTACAGGCTGGTAGAAATGACACAAACATGAAGCCTCTGTTCATAATGTCCTGCATCATGATTTACCCATTATTGTGAACTTTATGTATAATTTTTTTTATTTATAACTGCTCTACTGGCAACTTTCAACTTCCTATGCACAATCCTGAATAGCTTTATGAAATAAAACCCTAATCTGGACCCCAAAGTGTGGCATTTTCCAATTCACAGAAGTTTCCATAGCTCACAGTTTTCTTGCTGCAGATTTATAGCAGTCTTTCCAAAACACTTAGAGGAGGGAAAAGGGGTTAGACTTCAGAAGCTCTTTGACACCTACAGATAGCAATAGGTGTTGAGTGGGATCTTCCAAATGCTACCAGAAAGCCTGTAAGAAAATTATTCCTACTGTAGGATTTATAACCAAACATTTCAGAATACACCGAAATATATTGGAAACAACATCTCTTACGGTACTTCTAAACAAGCAAAGAAACAGAGCCCCACATCCCAGTACAAAAGACAAGAGTCATACTATTTGTTTTCCTACGTGTCAGCTTTTTCCAGTGGTAGTTGTGAATTTAACATTAAGCACCAGTAACACCTACCTTTTCTGCCCACTTTTGGCTCAGGATCACAATACATGTTCATGGATTTACCTGAGGAATTTGTTAAGATCTCCATGCTTCATATACTCAAAGACCATGATGAGTGGATCACCCTCAACACAGACACCATAGAATTTGACAATGTGCTCATGTTGCAGGTTAGTTAGCAGTTCTGCCTCACGGTGGAAGTCCTTGCGAGCATTATCACTGGCATCCTTCAGTGTCTGGTGGAGAAAATGAAAATGTAAGGAAGGACAGATGTTCACAGAAGGTAGGAAACATGTGGGATAGCCCTGTAAGGGTAAGATAAGGACACAGTACATCATAGAGGATGGAGGAAGCATTTTCTTAATAACTCTTTCAGAAATGCAGATGTGATCCTGAAGTGCAGTTAAATAATGGCAGTACAATTTTCATTCTCCTGCCACATGTTTCCCGAACAAACACTTTTCTTGTAAGACAATGTATGAATACTCATGCTCTTGCTGTGACAAGTGTTTTCCAAACACAGAACAAACAGCTGGTTTGTATCCTTGAGCATTTAACTGAAGCAACCCCTAGTATCCTGCTGGTATTTACCTTTCTTGTTAGTTCTTTAAGATAAAACTCTGCTTGTTTAAAATACATGGTGATAATGTGGATACATTCTTTATGTACTGCTGATATTAACCCCTGTGGTGTGCTACACATTAGGTGGATCTACATGAGAGTAAGTCCCTGGACCAGAAAAACTTGAGACTTCAGCCAGAAATTTTTTTGAAATTCTGTACATCTACTCACATGACTAAGATTAGGCATATATGTAAGTAACTGAAGGTCAAATCCTAAAGTAACAGACATGGAGGAAGGCAGATGCACAGAGGAATTCTGGGATGTCACTGGAGGCTTAAATGCGATATAATCAAATAATACTAATTTAACTGTCAAACATAGGCAGTTTCTGATTTCTCCTTACAAACTACATTTCATGAGCAAGAAAACACTTTCACAGACAAAAAAAAAGCAAGTTCTGACACCAATTAAATGAGGAATAATTATAATTGACAATAAACCACTAATAGACTCTATAGTAAAGAGGTACAGTGGTTGCACTACACTAATTCAAAAAATATTTCTAAAACCACAAGTGAAAGATGGCAAGTTACCAACATTCACAATTTATTCTTCACAGAAACTGCTGTCTGGGCTCTGTACCTCTGGATTTTAACAATGCCTAGGTTTAATACAATGGAGGATAAGACACGAAAGTAGTAGCAATGTTTTAACTAAAGATGCATTTTTCCTGGCCATCTAGCACTTTACTTTCCATCCTGAATTAATATATAGAGCATGGGACCAGCCACTCTCACCAGAACAGAAACAGAATAAGTTGACACTGTCCACTTGCTCTGCCAACAAACTGAGTTTTGAGCTGCAGCAGCATGGTTTGTTCAACTTTTTGCTTCAACAGGAACAATTCTGTCCACTTTTCTAGCATTAAATGTGTGCATGTGTGAAGAAGAGCCTAAAAGATGACTGTTGGAAAAAACACATGCTTTACTTGTGATATCGCAATCCTGGGTCTTGAAAAACGAATAGCTACCATAATAAAATTCAGGAGAGGGGTACAAGGAGTTGGGCAGAATGGATTGCTGTCTTCCAAGTTCAGGGGCTTTTCCTTGTGGATTTCAGGCTCTGTGGATCCTAGAGGCAAAGGAAATCACTCATGCCTTAGGTGTCCCTTCCCTGGGGAATGTACTTTTGAATCTTAACATGCCTTCAGGCCCAGAATCTTTTTCCCATATGCTTTACCAATGATGCAACAAGGATATTGCCTCATCAAGGCTTCACTAGCCATGATATGTTAGTATACACAGCTGTTGTCATGGATAAAAAATTTGCTTCCGACAATGGTCTACTCACAATCACATATGAACTGAGTGAGGACTGGAATTGAAGTGTTTTCCAATACTTCCAGGATCTGGGATGATGCTTTAACATGATACAGGCACCAACCCACAGTCCAGTGTATACTATACATACTGAAATCACTGCTAATAATTCTGTTGTCACTTGAGTTTCCTCTGGTGGTTTCATATATGAAGTGATTTGACTGTAATTCTTCTCAACAATGGAATTAGAAAAACAATTAATACAAAACTCATTTTAAAATAATAGCAATCTGGAAAAAATTGACAGGGAGAAACAGAGGGTTATGCTCTTTCCAGTAGGCTCTTCCCATGGAAAGACCATAAAAATGCTGACAGCTCTGTCCTGTGAGGATGGCATATTGTATATTTGAAAAGATGCTTTTTATCTTACAGAAACAGCAAAATTACCATATGACAGAGCAGTTGCCATGGAAATTCCATATTTTCTGTCAAACAGCAAAACGTAAAAAGTCTAAAACTCAGGTTTAGAGTTTAGAAACTCAGGCAGGGTTTCCACTACCATGGGCTGACTGGAATTGCTGTCACCCACCATTGCAAAATCTCCTTTTCATTATTTCATGCAGTGAAGAGAATAGACACAATGCATGAGAGAGAGCTGGCACAATCAGGCAAGGAGGAGACTGGAAGGTAAAAAAATTAATAACTATGTAGAATTTACATAGAAATGACATTGACTAATGCATTTAGCTTGTTCTCAGTGCAAGAAAAAAAGAAAAAAAACCCAAAATAAAACCCTAAGAGCACAAAGAGAGGAAAGACATATTAATTATTATTATCATTACTGACAAGTATGCCAAAGCTCTGCATACAAAGCACTTTCAACAGCTGACAGGAGGTTTTCCCAAGTAGGATCTGTGGTTCAATCACATGTGCTTTCCAGCTACTCAGGCCCAGAGTTAAAGAGGAGGGACGTGCTTCCTTGGGAAACAGAGGGGCCCCTGGCTCTCACAGGAGCTCCACATCTACCAAGTTCATCCTTGTAACAGTTGGGCCACCACCCCACACTTACTGTCCTCCACAGAGTGCTTGCCCAGGTACCAGCCCTCCATGGGGTCTGTGCTGCCCTGTGCTCTGCAGGGAGTGTGAAGTCTGACACCACTCTGTCTGACACCACCTGTGACACTCTGACACCACAGACCTGCCTTCGCAGGCAAGTCAGAGTAACAGCAGGAGGATGGGGCTGTCACCAACATCAGCAGGTCTTGGTAGCCAAACTCTCAAGACAGCTACATGACTACTACTACTATTACTTTCTACTGTTTCAGCCTTCCCCTACAAAATAATTGCTACTGCTTCCCATCAACATACAAGAGCTGGCTGGTATGTCCCCCTCAAGAAATGAAGGTGTGGTTTTGAGCCCTCTCAGAACTGAAGGTGTGAAGAATTGAAAGCGTTTGGTTTTCCTGTGCAGGTGCCATGGAAATGTTCTTGATCTCACACACATCAGACTAGCAGTCTGCTAGCTGAGCAAAATCTCCCAGGAGAACCAGAGGCAGCTGCTAACCTGTGCCTTGTCAGCCTCACCCCCTGCTCTCATACACAAGCATGAGAGTATGCCTGGGGATCCAACCCTATGATGAGACAGTATTGAGCCAGGCCTGAACAAACACAGCAAAATGAGCCCTCAAAAAACCAGTAATTTTTCCTTCCTCCATGCTCTGTTGTCTAAAAGTGCCTGCAGTGAAAGGTGTCCTGATATGATGTGCTATGAACACTAGTACAATTCCCAGGTTTTGTCCTGGGAAAGTATTTCCAAACACTCTGTGTTCCCCCAAAAAGCCCACACTAAACAAAACCAATTTAAACAAATCACCTTTCTCCCCTTTAAAGAAGCAAAAGCTCAAGCTTTTTGGTATTTTATGCTAGACCTGATTTTTTTTATCTTCACAGATTTTTCTGGGCCTCTTAGATCCTAAATAATTTGCTGCAGCAATGTTAGCATTTTGTATACCAGCTGGCTGATAATAAGGGACATGTTGAGTTAGAAGGAGGCATGCTCAGGGCCAGGCACAAGCCATAGTTTTCCAGCAACTGGCAAGCACAGGGAGCAGACAGGGATCACTAGCTAACTTGATTCCCACTGTGCAGGTGAGGCTGTGTCTCCTTGCTGCTGAAATCTCCCCAGCGCCACCTTACCCTTCAGCATGTACCCATTTCCAATGAGCTTACCAAATCTATTTTACAGTGATGAGTGTGTTCTGGTTTTGCCCAAGGAGCTGAATCTCTCTAAAGACCTTGTTGTGTGTCAAGAGGAGCTGCTCATTGCTGCTGGCACCCAGGTCTGCTCCTCTATGACTAAAACTGCCAAATCCTGTGCTCAGGGATGGAGTCCAGACACAGTCCTGCACTGAAGTGGAGGCCCCATCCCCTGACCTCCACTGTGACTGAGGGATATCTGTTATCTGTGCTTGGTAACCACAGTGAAAGAGACAAGCATCAGGCAATTAACCCCTCAGTTCACCAAAAAAATTGCTCTGTGGCAACAGCCAGAGTCACATTTAAGAGCCAATGACAGAAAGAAAATGGGCATAACCTTTTCCCAGAGGTAATTCTTCCCACAGCTGCCCGCCAGATTCTTCTTAAGGACATTATAAAGAGAGGATTTGGTAAAAAAAAAAAAAAAAAAAAGCAAAAAACCAAAATAGTATGACCAAAAATTGCCCATAAAATGGATAGATTTGTCATCTAGGTCTATGGAGACATATACTTTTACAGGTTGAGTATTCTTCCATTTGATTTACACTGAGAATGAGCAGCAGAAAGAAAGTGCAGTGCAGTATTTAACAGCAGAAGTGCTAAGCTTCATTTGGACAGGACTTTCAAAAGGAACAAGTGAATGGAAATACTTTTATTTTGCTATCAAGCAGTTCCCTAAAGTGATAAAGGCCGTTTCCATTATAGCTGCATCAAAATGCAACAAAAAATTGATTTAGATCTAGTTTTGTCATCTCCAATCTCTTGGTTTCTCCTGTCTGTGCTATATCCCTTCAGGGCCTAATTTTCTTCTCACCAGTCAACATGACTGAACTACTCCCAAGTATTGAAAAGCTTATAACCTTGGCAAACCCAGAACCCTGCTATTTTTGATGGAGCATTCTACAAAACTATCCTCCTTTCATGTTCTTCCACTGTCAGATTCAAGAGTCTATTTCTTGTTACCAAATTCAAAAATATGATCTACGTGACTTCTTTTAATGTGTGGTTTCATCCAAAATGCACACATGGTTACCTAATTGTGACCTGTCAGGTAAAATTATTTTCTGGCCACTTGGCACAGCCCAAATTCTGGACATCTATTTTCTCTGCACTTAATGAGATATTTCAAATGCTGGACACCTTGTTTGCTTTTTGGCAGAATACTACAGATAAAGATAAGAGATTGTTTTCAGGGACGGTTTGCAAAACTCTGAGACTGTAGTTTCACCAATGTTGTTTTCTAGCTACATCCACAGCTAAGGCCAACAGCTAACCTCAGTTCTTGAATTTTGGAGGACAAAAAGGGCTCCATGCAGAGAAGAAGAAGCTATATTAATGAAAACTACCCACAGACAATTTCAGTTGCTGACTAAAAGAATGGCACAGTCCTGAAACAGAAATATGTTCTTTGCCTAGCAATTATACACATAACATGTTCACTTAGCTAGTAAAAGATTATTTTTTAGACAGACATATATCACATGCATTTTAAATAACCTTGACATTATTTTTCACTAATTGTACTTCAGACAGATCATAAAAGATTTTGCCCCCTCATGATACAATCTGTTTCCTCTCCTTTTCTTATGGGATTGAGTTCTCATTTTATAATCCACAGCAAGATCAAATACCAAATTTTCTTAACACTCCACTACCCTTGTGAACTCTTCTACAGGTATCAGAACAGTTACATTGGATTATGGAATAGGCAAACATTTATTTATTTGCAATTAAAACAGCATTAGTTGCAACCATGAATTAATAATGGTAACCCTACACTCTTTTACCTTCACTGCCACCAAGATCTTGCCCTGCTCAGGACACAGGTTATAGCATTCTGCCAGAAAGACTTTCCCAAAGGCTCCTTCTCCCAGCTCTCTTTTAAGAACGATATTGTGGCGCTTGATGTGATGCACAACTGTGAAAAGAAGACAAAATTGAGGTCAGAAGGGAGCTGCAAGTCCAGGATGGGATGGAGCCCATGCTTATAGCCACATGGAGATAGGATTGCCTGTAAAGCAGGGAAGGAATTGAAGTGCCCACATGTCATTTTTTACCACTTTCTGCAGAAAGACTGAGTTTATACATTTGTATTTGGAGAGCAGTGCATTTTCTGGATAAGAAGACATGGAATTAAGAGTCACCAGGGAACAGGCCATTTATCATCATGTTAGGATGACTATTGCAGTGCAAACACAAGAGCCAATGCTACTTTTTAAAAAACATTAAGACAGTGAATCAGAAAACAAAACCAAGCCTTTCTCACACCCTTTCTACTTTTGTACCTTTAACAATACCAGAACTCTCCTGTCCAAATCAAAAATTTTATTTTAAAATAAAAACAAGAAAACCAAATGTATCGTCTTTCAACTAAATGCAACTTAACACTCTGGTATACTTACTACTTGTAAGTAAACCACTGATTTCCCACATTGTGCTACACTATAGTTACAATAAGATGAGAAATTTTGTTCTCACAAACATGATTTACAGTATTGATCTGGAGTAAAAGAAACAAAAGATGGACAAAGGTTTTAGCCCACATAGCAGACAGAACCTTAGTTCAATTGCTGTCCAGAATCAATTGATTCAAACATTGAAGCCCTTGAACATTTTTTGACTTATTTTGTGTTCTCCTTTCAGCAAAAGCTTCCATTAAAATCTTTAATATTTAAAATACTGTACTAAAATTTGTAGACTACATTATCAATTTACAACGTTAAAGCTAAATAAAGCCGTTCTAAGGGCAGTCTAACTGCCAATAGGGTAGACAGCTTGTGTTGCTGAAACTGTACAATCCAGACAGCATCTGCTGATGGTTTTGACCTCAGTGCACTTAGCTGTCTTTGCAAACACTGAAATTTAACCCTGCCTGGAAGAAGCCCATTTGCAACTTAAATTCTAAACACAGAGAATTAAATAGCAGTGCACAGACATCAGGCTGGCTTCTGCAAGGGTGAAAATCTCACCTTGTCTGTTCAGCTGCAGGGAGCAGGACTGAACCCTACTAATAATTTAGGATCTAACAAGATGCAGGCTGCCTCCATACTTAGTCACATGCCTATTCTTAACCGAGTGATCACTTAGACAAAAAACACCTTGCTTCCATGACTAAAGGTGGAGTGCTGATGATAACATCAGTATGGAGAAACGGCACAGCCTGTCCCTATTCCAATCACGAGCATTTGGAGGAAAGGACCACAGTCTACAAGAGAAGAAAACGTGTGTCCCACATGCTAAGCCTACAGCAACCTAACCCGAGTGCACTGCATGTAAACACACCTCATATCCGTGTGTGTGGACACAAGGGAAAGCTGGTGCTGGAGCAGGCTTGGAGAGTGAGCAATCCATGACACACCTGCCATGTCACACCTGTCATGAGGTGGGGAGCACAGCTGAGAAACAGATCTCCACCGGATCCAGCTGGCAACTGCTAGAAGACCCCTGGCCAATGTGCAAGCAGGCCCCCCGGTACCCTGTGCATAGAGTGGGGAAGGCTGAATTCTCTCCACAGCCCAGCAGACTCACCAGGCTTTGCTGCTTTCCCCACAGCTGGTGGTTGCAGTGGGGATAGCTTCCTTTTCCAGTGCCAAGTTTTCTAGGAGAAGCCACACATCCCATTAGGTACGTATGAAATGAGACTGCACAGTACCTACATTTTTTATGCTTGTCACACACAGGTCTAGCATAAAATTAAGTTTAGTCATGGTGGTGCTTTATTTGGCCAGCTACCTTAGCAGGTCCCCCGCAGACCAGCAGAGCTGAAGGATTGCTGCCCTGGCTTGTCACCTGAGTTGCAGTGTGTGGCACATCTCATCACCTGAGCTTCAAAAATGCTTGACAACAAATAAGTGCTACCCCCTATCCCCTAAAAACCCTCCCATGCAACCCTGCCTCTTGGGGAACTCTCCTTCCCTCTGCTTTATTAGTATTGCCAGGAGGATGCCTCTCTTCCTTTCCCAGAGGGGAAAGGCACCAAAAGCAGTTTTTCATTTTTTTCTGCCCACAGCTGCCAAAGTCTCGGTGATGAGGACAGTCTCCATTTTGAGCCCATTATACTGCTAATGTTGGGCCTAGAAGTACAAACAAGTTTTTTTGTGAAGCTCCTGGAGGACTTTACAAACAATAGAGTAAAAATAAATAAGAAACATATTCAATACTTCTCTGTAGTACACTTAGAGCTGCTGTTAAACACTCTTATATAAACAAAGCACTTGAATAAACAATCCATTCCACAAACCAAACTGTAAAAGCCGAAACACAGCAAGGCACAGAAGAGGTCTGCACAGAATTTATTTGCAACTTGTTATGGTCAATCCATTCCTGTTACCTTTTTGAGCAGCACCGAGTTACTAAACAAATAAAAAATGACAGTAAGTATGACTAAAGGGGTGGAGATTAAATGTAAGAACAATGTAAGTAAATCAAACACATATGATGTGATGGATATACGAGCCAAGGAAAAAATCCTTTTAGCATATTCAGCTGTAATGTCACTGTCTTCAGTGGGAGGATACTTGAGCAGGAGATACATTGAAAAATTCAGGTCAAAATCTGCTTTCATTTACTATCAGGATAAAGTAAATTATCTCTGCTAAAGTCCTAGAGATTATCCTGGATTTATATTAAAGAAACAAAGCAGAATTTGGCCAAAGTGGTGACATAAACAAAGAAGTCATCTCAGTCTCACAAGAAAAGGCACGCAAACATTCAAATGACAGCTATGTATTTTCCTCCTTTTGATTCTAAATGGCAATTTCATTTGACCTGCCATTTGTACTTTTAAGAACATATAATCACTGGTTTTAAATCTTAACTGATTTCTGTAAAAAGTATGTTTCATTAAGCTAAAAGCCAAATTGAGTTGAAACAGTTCAGAGAGAAATGAAATATAAAATATGAAGCAAGACAAAAAAAATTAAAGAAGGGTAAATGCTGAAAAGAGTCTATGTTAAAATAATACCTGCACAGGCACACCCTTAAAAGCAGGGGGATCCCATGGATGACTCCATGGAACCAAAGGGCAACAGGAAGTACAACTGCAGAAAAAGAATCTCTTCTTATCTCATGGTCTCAGAAGAACCTCACCAAAAGAGTTGGATGGACCTTCAGGTGTTTCACTCACTAGCAGACAGCTTGTTACACTGGAAATGGTGCAATACATATTTCCAGGTCTGGGACTGCACTCCCCAGCTAACCTACCTTTGATGGTGAGGCTGAACAGGGAGGGTCACACCACATTGTGGAATGCGTTCCCACAGAGCAGGCAACTCAGAATCACCTCATCACGTTGAATTCCCTGAGTTGGACATGAATGAATCCAGCCAGGGACAGCAAGATACACAGCAGTAAAAATTACTAAATTTTTTTTGGCCAATATTAAACAATTAAATGTGACAGAGAGAAAGTGTTTCTCCTCGGTCACAAACAGTAGGTCTTAACATTTTACCACCAGCATTACACCATCTAAGATGACCTTCTAAACTATATGGAGCATAATATTGAGCCAAATGACTTGTACATGGCAGAAGACTGTTTCCAGAAGCTGTGCCAGTCTTGATTTCAAAGTCTGAACTATCCACATACTTTCATGTGTAATCATTTAATTGCTAATAAAAGTGCATGCCTTTTTCTTTATCTCATAATCATTAACTTGCCTGGCTTGCATCTCTCTCCCTTGGTCTTTAGGGGACTTTTTCTGATAGTTTTAGCAGCCTTTTCAGGGTTAGTATTAAACACATGTAATCAACACCCTTCTTGCCCTTCTTGGTAGGATAAAGAGACAGAAGTTCCTTCCCCCAGGAAAGCATTTTCTCCAGTTCACCGTCATTGTCTTGACTTTTTTTCTGGAAAATTTTAAAAGAAGGTGTTTCCAGTTGATTTTTCCCAACTGAAAGCCACTCTCCACAAGGTTGTGATAAAAACACAAAATCAGCTCCCTGTATCTCTTCACATCCATAGATTACACTAGTCCTTTTAAGACTGGATTTCCTAAAAACCACAAAAACGAATACTTATGTGGTATGCATGTGAATGTCTCATCTTGAAGACCTCACCCAATTACAATATCACAAATGTTGTAGGTTTCAGATGCATTCCCAACTACCTCATGAGAAGAACGAGGAGATATATGGAGAGACTGAAACATGAACTCACTGACGGACAATAAAACAGACAACAGCTGACAGGCATCACTGCTCATTGAACTACCACCACTGTAAGATCCTTTTGTGTTGCATGCCCAGCTAATTAATCTGCTGAGTCTGCTTCTGAGGATACTGGTCAAAATTTTGCTAGTGGTACATATGTGGGACAGTCCTAACGAAATTTGTTGTGCCAGGACTCTGAGAAGATAATGAGGACCTTCAAGATGCCAAGAAACCAGGCAAGGTGCTATTGCAAGCACACCCACAACTGCATAAGTGAAAGGCTGTCATAGAAAAGACTCAGCTTGTGATTTGACACAAGGTCCCATAGAAATTTGTTTTGCAAATTTCTTCATTCCTTTTCCCAGTATTTCTATTGCAATTGTGGACTGAACTATTTCTAAAATCTCGCTAGAAAAAAAGAGGTGCAAATGCCTAAGAGATCGTTTAAATAGTGTATCAAATTTGTTCAGCACTTGCCACTCACAAAAAGGAAAGGAAGTTTCTGCTGGAATCCTTCAGCAGAAAGATACAAATTCACTACAAAGAGCACGCAGCAAATCTAGACTCTTGGCCTTCAGATTATCCAATAGCAGCATATCTGCAGCTTCTATAAGCTAATGCCAGAATAGAAATTTTAGCTGATTGAGATAACCACTCTTTAATATGGCAATAAAAAGCCAACAGCAATGCATTGTTTTTTCTTCTTTTTTGATTTAAACTTTCAATTTGTCAGCCTTGCTTGGGTGCAGAAATAGGTCAGCTCAGTTGTGTCGTTCTGATCATTCGATGCATTTATCCCATACAACATTCATTACTTATTATTCTATATAAATTTTTGTGTATTTTTGTTTAATTTTTACCGTATAGGAGCAACAATTGTTTGTGTAAGGCTCATGCCCAGCTGTTGTAGGTAAAAACAATGTTTTCATATATAGATAGGTATATACACACATAAAAAAATCAAGATATACATATAGTATAGGTATATAAATTATATCATGAAATTCAATGAATGACTGTCTTCAACTAATGGCTATATTACACCTTGTAAATTTGATG
>JBBMKD010000115.1:37392380-37525815 GCA_037834095.1 Argya squamiceps
GAAAAAGAAAAAGAAAAAGAAAAAGAAAAAGAAAAAGAAAAAGAAAAAGAAAAAGAAAAAGAAAAAGAAAAAGAACTTGCCAAGAACAAAGGAAAATGTGAGATCTGCTGCTAGCACTGCCCTAATTCTTTGCTTGTTCCAGTCTTTATGCTGTTAGTTTACAGTATTTTATGTACTATCCTCCATAAAAATAAACAGGTCCTTGGGGATTAACATATCATAACCAGCACTTCAAAAATACTTGCAGTAGCTCTCTTTCCACACCTTCATAGATGTAAACAAATAAAAGTTTTTGAACAGTGGCTACTGGTATCATTTGCCTTCATATTGTGCCAAGTAGGTTTTTGAAATGCCAATTGTTGTGGAAACTGGGGAAAATGGTAAATTGCAGCCTAATGAAGGCTATTCTAGCTAAGCATCAGAACAAAATCATAAGAATTATCTCTTCTCAGTACTATTTTAAAAGGTATTTTTCTCCATGATTTACCAAATTGAAAGCTAGGACAGTAGCTACGAGCAAGCAGTTTGAAAAATCTGCATTATCCTTGCTACTGGCCAGAAAGAACTGTGCCTTCACATATAGACCTTGCTGGAAGCCCCAGTTAGGCACAGCTGTGACAAATCCTGCTCCAGCATTTTTACTTCAAGTCCAGTTCAAGTCCAGTTCTGCAGGATTCTGACATAACTTTCCCAAATCAGTGACAGACTTGTCACTGACGTTGAGGGGAACCTGAAACAAACAGTCTCACATAAACAAGGGATGTCTTACCATAGAAATATCTGCAAAATTAAACAGGCTGTGAGTCTGAATGAGAAGACAGTACACACATAGAAAATGTGCTACAGGCTGCAGTTCTCCATTCAGTAATTAATATCTGCAGATATACAGGAGAGCAGGATGATCCACATTGTGGAGTTTATTGAGAAGGAACACAGGGGAGAGATAAAATATGGGCAGGGTACAGCACGAAAAAATAGAAAGAAAAAGAAGATGACTAAACTGCTCCAGTTCAAAAGAAAGGGGATCTCCAGACCTCAGGTGGTTAGCAGTGCTAGACAGATATCCTCCTTCTTTCTCACTTAAGCATTTTATGTCCTGTTAATTCATGTTTCTTCATTCTTAACAGTGTTTTATAGCTGCTCAGGAAGATAAACATCTGTCCTGCAAAGAATTCCCTTAAAGATTTTATGCAGCATTTTACATAAGTACTATGCCTAGCACAGAAAGAATTTGTCCATATCTAAACCAACACAAGCCACTTATTTCAGCACAGTGATTTTTTTTTTCTGTTACACTAGACAATCATATTTGGGATTTGTTTAGAAAAAAAGAAAGAAACTTTTGCTAGCTTCTAGATAACTACTTCTTAATGACTCAACTTTATTTTAATGCCACATATTGCACAGCTATTAGCCTGTTGGAAATACTTCTGTATCCTATTGTCCTACAATTTCAGAAGCTTGTGAACTCTTACGGAAGTTTGCAGATGTAATTCCCTCTCCCTCCCAGCTATAGCATGACAATGCATGCCAGAACATAAGCCCTGGCAAAGACTTTGGAGACGGATGTGGAAAGATCACATAATTTTGCAATAAATTCATTATGATCAAGCAGCACCAGTTAAAGCAACTCTCCTGGCCAAAGAAATAAGTGAGGAAAAGAAAACCAAAAAACCCAAGTCTTCACTTTTCTGATGTCCTGTTGCATCAAAGCACAGGTTGCAACAAGCTGAGAAAGTGTAATGTGCTTCAACGTCTTTTTCAGTTGCTATGGTACAGTTTCTTATGGAAAATTCCTTGTTCTGCGTGATGTTTTTCCTGCCTCATTTGGGATGGCAGAACCGTTCCTTGTGTCACCTGAGAAACCGGGCTGTCAGTTTCCACCTATTGGTGAGAAAGAAACTCATCAGCAGCAGAACTCAATGGAAAATTCCTTGGTTAGAAGTTTCTGCGCTGGAGGCCAACATGACAGTGAGGAGCAAGGACAGATAGGTCAGGGGATGAGGGTGCCACACAGGAGATCTGGCTTCCACCTCAGGGTCAGACACAGATTTCCTGTGTAATCTGGGGCAAAGGATTTGACCACCAGGACTCCCTGCCCAAATAGGCAGGACAACCAAGCATCCTTTCCCCATTCTTCACCCGGTGTGTGAAGCCCCAGGTCTGTAACCTGCCCACTGGACAAACAAGTAGCTCCAGGTTACAGGAGTGGGGCCATAGCCCAAAAGCTCTTCAGGCAAGGGTTATGTGCACCTGCAGAGTCCCCAGTGCTTTGCACAGTGAGGCTTTCTTCGGCCCATGGGGCTCTAAAGTAATGCATGGAAACAATACTAAGTGATTTCATTATTCTCTGTTTTTAAGGAAAAATATCAACATAAGCAAGGAGAGAAAACTCCAGCTTTACTGAACAGCCAAACAGGAAAACAACTGGGCTTTTGGAGGAGATCTGAAATCTATTTTCTGCATAGATAATACTGAAAATTACCAGAAATACAGTATAAAAATAGCATTGTAGCATCACACTAGTGATACAAAACAATCAGGGATCAGGTCTTTTCACTAGGGGAATTTTTCTATGGACTAGTTGAAAGTAATCCAATTTTAATGCAACATTTTTCCTGCTGGAGTGTTTGCCCTTCCAATCAAAAAATAATTAGATTCCACCACTTTTGATTCATGAAAAAATCAAAGCATGGTTAAAAAGAAAAACTAAAAAAAATCATTAATATTTTAATGCTGTTGGATACTTCTGGTACTTCAGAATGCTGAAATTTCCATGGACTCCCTATGGTGGTGAGAAGAGCTTTTGACCTATCTGACCAAATGGGTTTTGAAAATAATAAATGCCTAAGTGTTTGAAAAGAGACTTGTTTAGTAAAGTCTGTCATGAGAATGAAGAGCATTCAAGATATGACAATGCAAGTGTATTCCACAGGACAAATTTTCTGGTGGTGCCAATATTTAAGCTCCATTGACTTCAGTGGAGTTTCACCCTTTAATCGAAGAAGTTTTGGACTTGTTGGATATCACTTGCAGTAACATACAACTTTTTGTCTTTTTGAGTCCCGTATCAGATAAGTTCAACAAGAAAATTAATGGAAACAGGTGTAGGAATGAAAGAAAATATACTAATATTAATTAAATATGAGTCAGGACATTCAAAATTTGTATTCCCATAGCATTAATTTCAGCATAAAGCCAGTCAAAAAATTCACTGAAAAATATTAATGATGTAAAATAAATTTTCAAATAATTGGCAGCAGAAAGACTGATTTTTGGTTACGTTTTTGCTTTCTAAAATAAAAAATCAAATTTAACATTCCAAAGTGGGAAAATCCTGCCCCTCTCCCAGACAAGCACTCACGAAAACACTCTTACCCATATTTTTGAAATATTTTCACAAATTGAAATATTTTCAAAAAAAAAAAATAAAAATACCAACTTGTTTAAATTTTATTGAAGATTTTTTTTCCTGTCTCAACAGTTCAAGTTAAAACTTGAGACAAAATTGAACCAACTGCCCTCTGCTTTCCCTTATATTTTAAAGCAGCAAATAATCTTGAAATGCTGAAATCTCCCATGGGAGGAAAATTCTATTTTTGAACAGCTTTACTTCTGTGCATTTAAATTCTCAGCTACTACCCTGGAACTCTGGAGGGGAAGGGCTTGTAATGAAGATAGAATAATTCAGTAAAGGCTGTATTATTCTGGATGTACTGGGTGGCTGGTAAAGGCTGCAGGACCTTCCTTTCTCACTTTGCATTATGATGGAGGAACCACTCTTTCAAGGCTGCCACCAGATGAAGAACTGTCAGTTCTTCAGTTCTTCTGTCTGAGACAGTTGCCAGAAGCCCATGCAGGAACCCTGAACACCAGCACATAACTTTGTGCACATTATGCATTGATTATTTTCCTCATTCTACCAATTTTGACTCCCACTTGTCAAACTTTAAATTCTGATCCGAACTCTGTGACTTAAAAGCAATTGCTCTGAAAATCTCTCCCAGGCTGAACAAAAGGAAAAAATGAATAAGTGATTCTGCATTTTAATTCCCATGTAACTGCAAAGACTTGTCTACATACCAATCCTTTGGAATAGCAAAAGTTTTGCATGCAACAGTATTTTTGTTTTGGAACTCAGCACTTGGACTATGATGGGCTATCTCATCTTCAGTAAGGATGGTGCTGTTATATCAATATTCCTAATAAAAGAAAATCTGAAGAATAGTTCCTCAGCTTTTCAACAGCCAGTGTAAATTAGGATATTTTTAAATACCCAGACCCTTTGATGATTACAAGCACTGCTGTTACATTTCCGTTCTCCTAATAATCTTCCTCCTTGTATCTCCATCAGCACAAATAGAAGCTGGGGCCTGGAGGTGGGGGCACAGAATGATACAGAAATAGAGTGACCTGAAAGATGTTTATGCTGTTCATCTTGTACTCTACTGATCCTGGCACACTCCCCAACAATCTGAGACATTTTATAATTATGACACCATCACACAATGCCATCAGGGATTCAAGAAGACTTCCCAACTGAACATCTAGAGAAGCAATAAACATCAGTTTAAAAGCTATAAAATCAAATTAACAAACTGTTAAAGCCACAGCTACAAGGCCCTGCCATACCAGCCTCCAGTTCTCTTCATGGGGCTACAGAGGAGAGTGGGTAAAATTCCCTTCCCAGTGCCACAAGTCTAGCCAGCAGTCGGGATGAAACACAGCAAAACTGGAAAACTTAATGAACACACTGGCCTGGTGAAAGGCAATTACAAAATCCTTAACCAAACACTGCCTGTTTAACAGGTCAGGTAATGTATCAAAAGCAAAGACTATTTGCCTAAATCCTTTTGTTCTCTAATCTTAATCTTGAAACCATGGAGAACAAGGTAGGTAGTGATTGTACTTGTGTTAAGTTTTGGGAAGTACAGCTGCAAAACATTGGCTTCATTGGAGTAAATTTGTAACAGTCCCACCCTTTGTCTTGTTTATCTTTTATTTCCTTTTCCCTCCCCCATTCTCTCATTCCTCCACTTTGTTTGGGAGCAGGACCTCTGTACACTTTGCTGTCTCCTAGAGTGCCACTTCTTACCAGAGCCCTCTCTGGTTATTGCTTGCGTGCAAGTCATAGGATTTTGTATTTTCCTTTCCCTATTTTCTGAGCATGACTTATATCTGCTGCATCTTTGTGACATTGGTTCAGTTTTGTCCACTCTCATTGGTTTTCTCAGTAATTGTTTCTCTCAGTTTATATTTATGACACCAGGGTCAACCTTAATGTGGTTGCAAGCTTAAACAGCACCTAAAGATAAGAATTTTTCTCAATGTTTGCAACATGGGCATTATGACCTGTAGCAAAGCCTAAGGACGTACATCATATTCTGCCTATATGGAGCAGCTGCCTGTTAAAGGGAACAAGCAAAATGTTAAAAGTTTATATTGACTTCCCTTTGTTCCACAATCTTGCTATAAAATGTTATAATATACTTCATATTTTTGCATTCATGTATAGGGTTAATTTCATACATCTTTACGTTATTTTTCCCTGATGCTTTGCTCCACGACCCTTCATTGGGTTGAAGAGGAAGGAAGAAGAAGCTATTGTGTTCTGTGAATCAAACTATCAAACTTCTGTAGATCAGACTAACTGTTCAAAAGTGTGATTTTACTTACAGTCATCCTATAGCTTGCAGAACTTAACAACACACACAAAGAATCTCAATAATTCAAATGTATCAGAATGCAGAAATGCTTAACTTGCACAGTATTAAATGCCTCATTAATTTACCTGAAAGCAACAACCCAAAAGCTAATTCCAAATAGAAAGAACAGCCGTAGCTGGGTTTGGTTTGAATATGTTCAAATAGGCTTTGATCTGTGGCTGCCTTAGACTGATTACCCAGAGAAGTAATATGACATACAAAACTCTAAGTCCAGCTTGGCATGGATATAGCCTCTCAGAATTCCAGCCAGAAAGCAGAGTAGGGAATAATGGGCAGCTTGCGACCATGGAAGCTTTATATCCTAGCTTGTGAACCAGGATTTTCTTTCCTTATTACAAGAGTTTTGAGATTCAGGAAAGATTTAAACCCAGGATTGATATCTTTCCTGAGACCGCATTTCCATTTGAGTAACTGCTCTTCTTTCTTAAAAATGAAAGCTCATCTCTTGAGAAACTTTAGCTAATGAACAGTGTGGATTTTAACATGCATGATTGTATATAGTACACCCATAGAGAAACACCACAGAAAGCATAACAGTGTTTCTTGAAAGCTTTTGCAGACATCTAAATGGGATGTATGACTGGCCCGATGAGGGCAAGAGCTCACTGTGTGTGAGCACTGTGGGTGGGCACAGTCCATTTTATATATGATGAAAAGTAACTATGGCACACAGAGGCAGGAACTCCACCCCAAGAGTAGACAAAAAAAAAAAATTAAAAAAAGAAAGTCAAGCATTTGTCTGTACACTTTCTCTCCATTGTTATGAAAAACACACAATAGTTTTCTGAGTTTTTCCCACAGAAAGTGCTCTATATATTTCTGTATACATATCCTGTCAATAAACACAAGCTGCAAAGTTGAGATGGCAAAGCTGTCTTCTGCAGGAGGAGTGAACACCTGTGCGCTTTGTTTTGTCTTGAAAACACTCTATCTTGCTGTCAAAAAAGAAACCTACCAGTCCAGAATAAATCTCTTACCAGTTTGTTTGATGTTGCCATTTACCACAGCCCTGCTTCAGATGTTGAGGCCAATCTCAAAACACACAGAGACCAATAGGCAGGAAAGACTTATACTGGTTAAAATGAGAAATCAGTTCTGGATTGGGCCTCTAGAGGAAAGCTATCATTGCAAAGAAAAGTTGAATCTTCTCATCTTCCTCATTCAGTCAGAAGTTGTACTTCACAATCTTGGATGTTTTTTCCAATCTTAACAATTCTATGATTTCTGAAAGATATATTATATTTTGCACTGCGTTTATTCCTCAGTGTGGTACAATTTCAGGGTTCTCTAAAATGCTGCCATTAAAAGACACAAAAAAACTGTAACTTTAAAGTGCAACACAACCTCATGGTAAATGTGGGAAACAATTTCCAGCAAGGAAATGTGCTACATCAGAATGCATAATGCAAAAGCCTTTAACGAGTTGGGAAACAGTAATTTTCCTCTTTAGGTAAAAAAGCTAAGACAAAGAGGAAATATGTTCTCCAAGAAGTTCTCTGTGAATTTGAGTCTTAAGTCTGTTCTCATATACCTAATCTTCAGGATGAGAATTGTGATTTACTGTGTCTGAAACTACTCCTCACTGAAAAAATCCACCCTATGTCTCCTCCCAGGGGTGGGCACAAGACTGAAAGGCCCTTTCCTGCAAGACTGAGCTGAGCACAGAGCTTTTAGCTTCATGTCTGATGCCTGCTGGGGCTGACCTTGGCATCTGAAGGAGTCCAGCCCACTAATTCACCCTGCCCAATAGTGGCCACAGAACTGATGTGACTTGGTCACAGGCAGTTTACATCTGCAGTCAGCGCTGGGCTGCCGAAGTTGATGGACTGCAAACTTGCCTCATCTTGTCTTGCTACAGATGGGGTGCCCTTCTCTAGGCACTGTGTGAATGCTGTGGGGGTTCAGAGCCCTCGGGGGGCTCACCCCTGTGATTATACTGAGTGCAGAACCCTAATAATCTCTGATCTTGCTAACACTGTTTCACGTCGTTACCTGCCAGGACAGATGAGCATCAGCTCTCTGCTGCAATGGTTGTGGGTGATCTGTGACCCTCTGGCCTTTCAGCTGCTTCTGATCTCTCTTCTCCTCTGCTCTCCTAGTCCTGTGAACTTCAGCCATAGGAGGTTATAAATATGCTGTTGTTAATGTCAGGGAAGGTGCTACATACTATTCTGGGAATATTGCTTATTTATTAGAAAGGGTTAGTATTTACAAAAGGATATCAATGTGTCACCAAGCATAAGCCAATCTTCAGATGTTAAAAGACTTGAAAGAAATACACACATTAAGGTTTATTGGATACTTATTCGAAGAAAGATTCCTAAAATAGGTACTGCCATTTTCAGGTTCTAGAAGAGTTACTACCATGATCCACTGTAGCAATTTGTCCGTTCCTGAAGTGAACAGATCAAGTATGCGAAATAAAGTGGGAATTTACTATCAATATAAGCAGGAATGGCATTGCTGGACAATGATAACACAAATTATTTCATTCTCATCTGATTATTCAGCACCTTTGCACACCTGCCATTGCACAAGTGAATTTCATGGACCAAAGCATCACAAATGCATCAGAACAACACTGTGTAACAGGGTACTTCTACATCAGAGGTTGGAGAATTAGCCTATAAGCTTTTCTCTTGCTCTTTGCCACTGAAGAAGGAGCTTTTCAAGCTTTCCTGCACAGGACAGGTCTGTCTGGAGGCAATCCCATCGCTATTTTAGTCTTAACAGCCCCTCAAGTGGAGTCTGCAGATACTGCAGAATGGTTGCTTTTTTTCTGACGAGAATAGAACAAGGACAAGATAAATCATGTCCTCCTGCAAAGTGGTTGGAACAAATCAGACTTGTATTTATTGTGTTCTCTTTGCCAAAAGCTGAAGCTGGATTCTTGTTTCTTTTCCATTTGTTTCTCCCTTTGTCTGTTCCTACTTTGTGTGGGACATGCTCCACTTGATGGGTATTGTTTTCAGCTATTTCTTGGGGTTTTTTTGGTTAAGTCAGCCACAGGCCTGCTAAGCTGTGGGCACCAAAAAAAAAAAAAAAAAAAAGGTTCATCCTTGAGAGAAAGCCTAAGAAACCAAATCCAAAGAAATCCTTAGCAAATCTCAAAAATAAGAGTTGCTGCGTGGGAATGGCTTCATTTCAGAAAGATTATAACTGAAACTGTGGCTCAAGAAAGTTTTCATAATGGCAGCTGAAAATCCTGTCAAATCTGTCTTTCCTTCAAAATTATATAAATTGGAGATTGTTTGAAGTTAGATGGAGTTTCTATCCAATCTTGGGAATAAGTAACAGCATTATAGAGACAGCCACCCCATTTCCATTCCTTCTTTCCAGTTCTATGGGAAACAAGCCAAGGTGGGAGGAGGAAAGAAGGAAGGAATCTCTGGAAACAGCATTGCTTCCCATCTTCTTAACTCTGATGCCAACCACCCAGTACAACTCAGAGCTGCTCAAGGAGTCCCCTTGCAGCCTTTGCCTGCAGCCAGTGCCAACTACTGACTTTCTGCAGCTTCCAACAACCAGTCTTCAAAGGCATTTAGGTAACTAAAGGTGAAGCAATAATTTACTGGAAGTTCCCAAAGTACTGAGCTGACAAAGCCTCTGAATTCTATTAAGCAGACTTTACACTTTGAAACTGTTCAGGGCACCTTAGAAAACCAGTTGTTTAGTTTTATTTAGCACCTGAATGCTGTTCCAGCAGACTACCTGACATCTGAGAATGCAGTTTAGATTCCCCGACTGCAGAAATTAAAAAGAGTCCCTAAAGAGTATTTGTTTTAGAGTATTATTATATATAGTATTAGATAGACAGAGATACATTGCAAAATAGAGAATCAGGAAATAATTGATATGCATACACCACACATTTTTTATAAATGCGAACAATGTCCCCATGTAATATGTTTTCCATTTAATTGTTCAATTGACCCCCAAAGCTAACAGGCAAATTGCTAGCCATGAGTATGGCACAACTTTTTCATCTAGAGAACTTTTAAGAATTTCAGACCTTGTTGCAATGTTTTGACTTAGCTTATTTGGCACATATTTTCCCCTTAGGGAGTTTTGTACTTCAATCACAGT
Organism: Argya squamiceps; assembly: GCA_037834095.1. Taxonomy (NCBI): domain Eukaryota; kingdom Metazoa; phylum Chordata; class Aves; order Passeriformes; family Leiothrichidae; genus Argya; species Argya squamiceps. The sequence goes on from JBBMKD010000115.1 coordinate 37,402,193, forward strand.
AAGTCCTTCTCAATCTGTGAATAATAGTCTTCAATTATTATGGGCATGGATGGACTACAGATAAGACCAGTCCAGTGTTACCTCATACCAAATTTGTATGCCTCATAGTTCAATCCACATTCTGACCTTTGAAGATCAATAGCCCATCCTCTGTGGAATGTTCTGCTCAATCAGAGGCTGAGAAAGCCACTGCAACCCTCACTGCCAAGTACTACTCAGCTCAAAGACTGCCTGTCTCTCCTTGTGTCCCTCAGATATTGTCCTACTAAGCAAAGATCCATTCAGCATCCTTAGAAAGCAGAGGGTAATGAAAGGTGTTCTCACTTCTGTCCAAAAAATCAAAAGAAAACTAGCTTAAGGGCAAGTGAGGAAGGGAGAGCTCTAAAAAATTAATATAAGATACATTTCAGCTGTTGATTAATGATGGAAATAGGTTCCTGGAATTGTCTACTCACATGATGCTTGTTTTTATATGACTGAAAAATGCTGAACTCAGGTATTTTACTATATAGAATATATATATATAAAAATTAAAATGGGCATATTAATTAAAAATCTTCCACTGAGAAAAAAACAATCTTACATTTTTTCCCTAACTGATCCTGTAGAACATGAGAAGCCTATTTAGTAGTTTAATTAACAACCTAATGGTGACAAAAAATATTTGAAGAATATTACAGAGTATTTAATAATATTACCAACTGTGTTACTTTTATCTCTGATGAAATTTTAGATGTCTGTTAGATTCAATTTGTACTGGTCTACCCTATGCTTGTAAAACAGATGCAGATAAGTCTGAGACATTGAGGAGCTCCCCAGCAAAAACACGTCAAAAACAAAACTAACATGCTTAAACCTTATGAACCTAGGTGGCATTTTTTCTGGGAAAGGTTCCTCATAACAGATGATAATCAAGCTGCACAGATTGAAGAACAAAAGATCTTTGAGACATTAACTGCCCAAGAGCAGCTGAAAGCTCAAGCTTGCTGCATCTCAGCCCTCATATTCATCTGCAGTGGCATGCAGTGGGGAAAGCACCTCCCTGGTAGAATTTAGCACCCAGAGTACAAATCATGTAGGAAAGGGAGGGACAACACCGAGCAGGTGAACTCCCTGCTGGATGGGAGCTGCCATGCAAGTCAATACACCCCCAACCACACAGAGAAACACGAGGGCCATGCATATATTCAGAGTTCTGATGGCTCCAAGCATAGCAGGTCATCCAGAGCCTCCCCACCTGTGGCAGATCTGCAGGCTTGCAAAGCCAACCACATGGTCCTAAAAGGACACAAACTGCTAAACTTCTCTCAAATGTTAGTCTCAAAGCACTGACAGGCTTAATTGCTCAGAGACAGCTGCCGGTGAGAGCAGTAATGATGTTACACACAGCTGAAAAGCAACATGGCTCATCACACTGTAACTGCAATAAATACTACTCTGTCTTAACCAATGCTTACTGTGGGCACTTGTATTTCTGAGAATTTTCTCCCAGAATTCATCTTCCGTTCAGATTGTGCTTAGGGCTAGCTGCATTTTTACATGAATATTTTTCTGAATAAAGATGCAACTTGTTTGGTGATGAATTTAAGAAAATTAGAAGCAAGTTTTAGGAAATAATTTTGGCTACAAAGTTATTTATTTCTAACTTTCTCATACTTTAGTATTTATCAGATTTAAAATTTCTCATTTTATTCTTATTTCCCTGGGATGTGTATTTCTCATTTAGCCAGAACTTTCACTAACACTAAGAAATAAATCCAAGACCAAATCCTACTCCCATGCATAGGCTCATGATAGAGATGTTTTCAGAATGGATTACCTTTTTTTTTCCCTGTTCAGTTTAAGTACTACCCATGCAGCTTTCTGTATAGAAAATCAACATCCAAAGAACCTAGTTTGCAGCGTCTGAAAAGCATAACTTAATCATCAGACTATAAATTACTATTTGTCATTTACATGTTGCAGGTTTAGATAGGTGTTCTGGTGACGAAACACTATATGTATCTCTGATACAGATGTATTATCAAATGACAAACTGAATGTAGCAATGTCATGGACACTACACTACAGTAAAAGCACCACATTGGGTCTTTTCACCTTGACTAATAACCTAATTGCAGAGGATGTTTGAACGTGTGTTTAATTTCACTTATCTTTCATGAAGTGTGCTCTTTGACTGAAGCCTGTAGTTGGGCGTGATGTAGAGAGTGTTACTTCAGTGCTCTGCTGAGGAAGAACAGTGTTCTTATCTGAAGTTTACATGACAAATTTAAGCAATTTAAAGCCTTTAATTAAGGCTTCACCTTAATTTTGACACTGGAAACTTCCTTGAGAGTGCATGTTTCATACTGTCTTGACTCATGTAATTGAAATGCATACTTTCGATCTTCTTTGCTCAGATGTCCTTATAACATCTGCTATTTACCTTGAAGTATGTTTCACGTGTTGTTATTTTCAGGTGGTAAAACACCTGTGCTATCCACAAAACAGAGATCAAAGCTGCTCTTTCTTGCACTTGCACTTCCAGCATTTGGACTTTAGTGAAAATATTTTACTGAATAGTCTGGGTCACACAACAACATTCCGTGTGATGAAATGCAAATAATTTGCAGAGAGCATGATTATCTTCCTTTTTTGATTAGATATAAGTGGATTTCAAGGACAGATCAAGACTGCAACAAAAGTTACATCCTGGGGAAAAAGGTGATTCTGTGGGTTCGCCTCAACAATAAACGAGGAAATTTATAAGCTTTTCTTTCAAATTCTGAAATTTTAATGAGGCAAAATCCCACACTTTTCAAGTTGAAGCCTTCTGCCTTTGGGAGAATTTCTTCCATCTGACTGGAAACCAGAAAAATGCAGGTTTTTTAAGCCTCAGAATGAGCAGCGGGAGTAAAAGTATCTAATCTTCCTAAAATGCATTTATTCCCTATTATATTTTATGTTGGCAAAGGAAATAAGTGACCACAATCTTGGTAAAAATATTTGAGGCTCAGAATGCTATAGTCTGTGAGAAAAATCTCTTACCCAGTTAAAAAAAAAGTCAAATGCAACTAATGGAAACACACCACTGATATATACAGCTGCCATTTCTGACATACCTGTGACTTGATGGACAACTGTAAAGACATGCATTTTAAATGGTGACTGCAATCAGGGATTAAAATATGCAGTCAAACTACAAAAATAATAAAATATAACTTCATGTATCTTTATATCCTTATTCAGCCAATAAAACATCTCCAAAGTAAAACAAACAGTGGGATCAGGACAAGAAGAAAACATAATTTTTATACACCTCCTTGTAATCTCAACCTCATGCACGTTTGGCTTTCAGGATATAATTTTTTTTTAGTTTTCAGCATCTGAAGAGTCCAAAGTGAGTGCCTTGTTAAACCTCACAATCACAACTAACAATGAATGCCAGGAGCTACAAGTTCAGCTTGGACAGAGATGTTTTTCTTCCCAGTCTGGATTTCACTAAGATTCATCAGTTTTGCTCCTCTACACTCTGGCTGCTGAGGTCATAGTGTCTTTTACAGGAAAATGAGCTGCTTATAAATTTTCAGCTCTGTGAGTTTTGGGAGTTGATGGAAAATCCCCAGCCTCAGGGCTTAGCTGGCTAAGAAAACACTACAGGAGCCCTTTTTTTGTAGTCACTCAAATATAAAAGCCTTTCAAAAGAGATGGAAATGCTCACAGAGTGTTTGTCTTGGGCAATCCTTCTTCCGTGCACAGGGACCAACTCGATTAATTTTTTGCCTTATAATATTAGGCAAAAATTTCCCCTGTTCATCAGGACTGTAGGAAAGTGTAGGGTGACAGACACAGTCTGGAATAAAGCCAAATGGAGACTACCTGCTGCAGGCAGTCTGCATTTTGCTCATTGCTACTTTCCAAAGGACACTATCTGTGCAGGATGAGCAGTGCCCAGAAACAGACATATATGCCGCTCTGGGTCAGAGGCTTGTCAGACCCCTGCAGCAAGAGACTCTCCAGGTGAATTTTATTTTTTGCCAAAAGCTTTCATTTCACTAGAGTATCATGTCTTCAGTTGGCAGTGCAGACCCAGCAAAGAAATGTGTGCTGGGGCTAGGCTCTGCTGTGGGACTCCTGGGACAAGGATACCTGAGAAATAGAGACCAGGTGATCACAGTTCCTCCTTCCATTGCACCTACCCTGGAAATACAGACAACTACTTCTTTTTTTCATATGGAATGACTCACTAATATTGACGCAAGCATTGGGAAGAAGGTTGTCAATATGCTCCAAAATTAGGAGAAGCCAGACAGCCTTGTAAGGTGTGAATGGTCAGAGCTGTGAAAAACAGCAAGGTATTGAACTACAACTAGCTGTACCCTTCTGCAAACAGCCTGGTAGAGAAACTGCAGCTGAGCAGACCCTAGTGTCTGGTGCTCCCTTCTGTTCTCTGTGGTGGCCACGACAGGGCTGTCCCCAAACAGTGACAGAGAAGGGCCAGGTCTACACACTCATGTGCTTCTGCCCTCTTCAAATTCTCCCAAATAATCAAACCTGAATTTTAAAAGACTGTAATGAATAAAACAAAAATGGATATAATAAACAAATGAAAAAAAATCCAGATTTTTTTTCTGTTTCCTCATGCTTCTGGGTTCTGCCTCACATTCTGAACCTCTTCTTCTGATTTTTTTTCATCCTAAAATGAAATCTGACATCATCACCAGAATCCAAGACAAAAAAGACAAAAGTCCTATACTATGGGAGTTATGATAAAATGATAAGAATAACTGTCCTGTTTATTTTCTCCCTCAAAAGTCATTAAAGAAGCTGGTGGACTGAAGCAGAGCACTGCTGCAACTTTCCTGACTAATGGGAGCCCATAAAATCTGGCTACGCATATGTTAAAAGGAAATATATAACTAAAGAACAAGGAAAGTCAGAAAAAGATTGAGGGCACCCTTAACTAAATGATGCAGCAATCCCTAAAATGCAAATAAAAATCTCTAAGCATAAATTGAAAAGTTCAGTGTTCAGAAGGGGATAAAAGAGGGGTGCTCTCAAAATTTTTGCCTTTAAAATTAGCACTGCACATGCAATTAGCAATTTGCTCTGGAGCTGAAACTACTGCCTAAATTCATTTCTTCAGATCAGCAAAATAAGTAAAAATTAATTTAGAAAAATTTTTTCTGCCAATTTGTAATCAGTTTCAGACTTTCCCTAATGGAAGCCAAGTAGAAATAAAATAACTATTATCTAAACTGCATATTCAGTCTCCCACACTTGAAAGAAAGGAATCTGAAAATGGAGAAATATAGATGAAATGTTATTAAGACTATCTGAAGAACATACCCAAATTTCCCATATGAAAGTCACAATCCACACCACATCATCTGAAATGCAATGGCTATTTATAAGGCCAGTCACTGAAAACATCTTGCCACTTAGCCATCCACTGACTAATCAATAAGCCTGCCCAGTACAGTACGCTCTTTTCCAACACTGCAATCAATGAAATTGACAAAACTGAGTGAGTTGCAAGTACAGATTAGCTGGGAAGTGCAAACTAATGTCAGTACAGCTATTTCTCCACTGTAGGGGGCCTGCAACCACGAGCTTACAAACTCTTCATTAAAGGGAAAAGCTCTAACCTTCCTTTCAGTAGCCCCCAAACAACCACAGTGACTTCGTGGGGCAGGGGTGGGAGTTACTGGGGTAAGGCTCAGAGAACCATTTGATTATCAAAATCCCAAAACCACCTGCAGGAAATTTCTTATCCAAGTTCTGCCCTAAGAATCTCAGCCTGGGCATTTCCACTGACATTTTGTGACCTCTCCTCAGGTTTGGCTTTTCACATTTCTACCAACACAGCTGTGTTATTTACGGACTGCATTTCCACCATTAATCACGGAAATCTAGCAGTCATGGACTGATACATTCCAAGTGCTGGACTGCAAGTTAAGTGATGAAGAAAGTCCATATTTTTTCCTTGAGAAAATGGATTTGTTTTTTCCATCCTCTTTCAATATGTCTGGTAGGCTTAGCTGATAACTTCAGTAACTACAATTTCTGTGCAGAGGTTTAGAGGACTAATTTTAGGTTTAGAGGACTAATTTTTGAAATACTGTAATATTACTGAAAATCTCAAGTATCTTAGGGTCTGTGACAGCTCATAAGATTAGTGAAGCTAACCATCTAGAAAAGGGTAGGATCTATGCCCCCCAAGATATTTCATTGTGCAGCTGATTTCAGGGGATTTCAAAAATCTTGCCATCCATGCAAGGTTTATGGACCTTGTGATTTTACTTCCTGACAGAGTTATGCCTCAATTTTCAAAAGTAACAACTGAACCTTGTTGGTAATTCCCAGGCAAGAGGTTTGCAGATAGTCACTAACACAGCACCTGGTTTATAATGCCTTAACTGCAAAGAGCACTGCAGCACATCCAGGCTTCTGGCTCTCTCTCACCCATCTAAAATCAGAATTTTCACTATCTGATAAGAACTGATAAATGTGACACATCTTCTGCTTTCATATATAAAGGAACCAAGAAGTCTGGTAGGAGTCTGAAACATGTCTGTGTACCCCAGACTGTATCACTTCAAGGTGAAAATATTCAGGATGTTGGAGAGGCAGATGAACCCACCAGCCAGCAGCAACCAATAGAACATGGCATGGAAAGCAAAAGCCAGGAGATCTGAGATAGCATGTCAGACAGACATACGCTGAACGAGATGATGAGAAATACTGGTAGTTAAGTGGTAAATATCAGCCAATCCCAAGTGGAAGATGTAATCTTCTACTGTTACATCAATTAGATGTAGAGACGAGTGTTGTGCTGAAATCACAGAAATGCAGTCCTTCTGAGTGATGACTGGAATCAGACCACTGAAGCTGACAGGTCTTTGGTCTTCACCAGTTTGCTTTTCCCACCCTGAAGGCTGTATCTTAAGAGGAGGAAAGTGCTGTAACTTTTAGCCTGCAACAAACTTCTTAGAAATCGTCACTTTGGATTTAGTTATTCAGCAGTGAAAGGACCAAATTACAAGATACAGTGATGGAATTTCAAATGACACTGATTGTAATCAACTTTTTAATTTTCTTTTAAACACATGCACTTCTAATTCTTTGCAATGAAGCTTGATACACTGTATTCAGAAATAGTTTTCTGTAGATAAGTCAAAACATGGCCTAATTAGGTAAAAAAGAAACTCCATTTGCTACTAACAGCAAAAGTATTCCTTCATCTCTTTGAAACCTGCAATACAATCTCAGTGATTGCACAGTACAGTTTCACCTGGCCTGATGTCTCACCACCTTCCACAGACCAACATATGCTAAATACAGAAATACCTTTTCCAGCATGAGTGTCAGTGATCGTTTGGATTAATGCTGTGAACAATGGAACTTAGATCAGATAGAAAATAAACATAATCTTTAACTATCTTGATGGAGATGAGAAACCAGATCATATCTGGAGCTGGCATTATTCTATACAGGAACAAGGTACAAAAGCTACTTAGGTTAAAGGTTCATAAATGCCTTTATTTGTATGTATGCCTCCAGATAAGCACATCAGGAGGAGGTTGGCAGGTTAAGAAAGGACAAGCACAGCTGTGTAATACACAACTGAGAAAGTAGGGAAAGAGAGCATGAAGTTATATCTGGGAAGCCCATTTTTGTCCAAGACAATTTCAATTACACTTTTTAATTGTATAGATGCTCAATGTGGTTGAAGAAACCCGCCTTGGTTTACAGACTGCCATAGTTTACCTGATTCTCTCTGCTAAAGCAAAACCACCACCACCTGCCACTCCAAAACACAAAGAATGGGAGCACAGTGGTAATGTGGCAGAATGCAGAGCATCAGCTGCTCAAACCTCCCCAGAGCACCACAGCAAAGCCCTGAAGCATATCCTGCAAGCATTTATAGCATATCCTGCAAGCTGAGCTTCATATACTGTGATTAATTTCCCTGACACCATGTGGGTTTCATTGCAGCACACAAAACCAAATACAGACTTAGGTATTTTTAGGATCAGGACCTACTTAACACAAGTCAGCCGTGATTTAATATGTCTGTACTTAATGTGCAGTTTACAAAATACGAGAGAATTCTGTATTTTAGTGCAGTTTGTGTTTTTCCCCAGAACAGCATGTATATTGTTTCAACATTAATGCTGAAGATAAAAACTCTGCAGTTACTGATGTTGATTAAAAGAATTAAAGAGTTGTCTAGTGCAGCTGGGAGCAGAGGTACAGTAGCCTCATTTTTAAAAGCATAGACTTTTATATAACAATAGGGAGCACTACTGGGGATGTTGCCCATTTATGATTCTTTAGCAGCTTCTATTTTTCACAAGAACTAATGTTCTAATCAGAATGCATCTATATAACATTTTTCTCATGCTGATCAAGTATCACCAATTCAGTGATTTTCTCGTGATATTACTGCATATGTGGGTCAGAATATTCAGATTGTTATTATCTGCTGGTAGAAGAGGCAATACAGAATTTCTAGCCATGAAATAGTGCCACACAAAAGAACTATAGTATTAGTGAACATTAGGGATGTACAATAAAAAGGCAGAAAAAGACCTTTTGTTGCAGGACCATCCTTCTGGATTGTGCTTGGTGTAACAATCTGGATCTAAATAAGCATTAATATTCACAAGGTAAGTGGGTAGTTCAGCATCAGTCTTTGCTTGCCGTGTTAAAAGTTACACATTCGTGTCATGCATGCATTCTGTCATGCACAGGTCAAAAAGGATTACTGTTGCAGCATTTAAGCTTTGTAAAGCTGGAGGCAAAGGCTTCCAACCTTGGCATTAAGCCCCTATACTACAATTTGGGCTAGAAAGTGGTATCTTTCAGGGTAGGATGCAGACAGGATGTAGTGTCCCTTAGCTGCAAGCCCAGTGCTCACTAATTATGCTGGGAATCTCTAAAGTGACTTCCCAGAGAAACAATTGAGACTTCCAGTGACACTTCAGAACAGCCTTCTCTGAAACACTCGGAGAACTTAGTGTCCTGATGAGAAATAGTAAACAGTGCAGTTACTATTTACCACAATATTCTTTAGGTATTTTTTCAGTTACATACATTAATGCTAATCACTGGTTCAAACTCCAGCATTTCACGTGTTCAATTCTGAAACTATTACTAGGTTTGAAAAGTAGCACCTGAAGTAAGTGATCCTTTTTTTTTTAAACTCTTTGTAGTTCAATATGTTTAGCTCTTCACATTTTTTCACATTCCACTTGCTACTAACTGAACATGCAAGAATTTGTATGTGACATGTATTGTGCATAATGCAACCTTCTGCTCTTCTGCTCTACTTTTAAACATTCCAAAAAATTTCTGTCTGTGGAGGTTGAATTGTACAAGGAAATGACAAGAATTAAAGTGTTAACCCTTATCATTTTTACAACTTTACAAATACTCAGATTTGAATGTTAGATTATGTAAATAAGATCTGATGATATAATCTGTTGATGTTGATATGTTCAATTTAAAAATAGTGCATATGTAACAATATTGACTTTTTCTTCTGGTTCAAGATTTGTTTTCTCCCAAGAATACATTCAGTGCACAGGACTGGCCGAAGACCACTGAAATCAATGGAAAGGCTACCAGTGACTTTGATGAAATATGGATCGGGCTTTGAGCATAACACTGCTCACTTCATTGCCTTGTCACAAGGGCTGAATTTGGCTTAGACAGAGGTAAAGCGGTTCATCCATGTACCTTTAGTAAACAGCACACATTTTAACCCCACCCTGCCATACCCAGGAATTTAGAGTATTTTGTTATGCTAGTTCTCTTAAGGAGCCACAACACTTCACAGGTAAAATGAATGATTGAAACACATACAGTTGTTTGTACTTACAGGTATCTGGCTTGAGTTGACTGTTGGTAATTCCAAAATACTGTGGATTTTCAATGACAGGAATCTTTGTCATCCCAATGATGACTGCATCAGGGCCCCCCTCAGAGGAAGACGGAGTGTTACTGCCATTTGAGATGTGGTGGAGGGGACTGGCTGAATCGTCGTCATTGCTGATGACTGAAGAAGGACCTAGAGTTAGAAACAAAGATTTTCTTGTAACCCAGTGTTTGGTATCCTTCCCTCAGATGAGTAAATTATCTTTTTGTTTGTTTGTTTTTAAATTTTGACCAGTTGTCCTCCATTCCTATAGTCAACAGCTCTCTTTGTGTATCTTGTTGACCTTACCTTAAAAATTTTGTATCTTTCAGTGCAGATGGAGAACAGTGGAGGTTTTTTTCCATTAGGAACTGGAATCAAAACAAGTTTTTGTACTGGTATATCACACAGAGTAAATGTCAGGGTCCAGCACAGCCTGACACTCTGCAAGACCTCAAAACTTGTTGAAGTAATTTTGTTATTCTCAGAATTAAGCTATGGAATACACACTTTAACTTTTTTACCTTATGCCCTATTTGAAGCAGACAGCAGTAACAGCACAAATCCAGAGAATGTCTACCCTCCCTGGCATTATAACAAGACAAAAGACACAGAGCAAATGGGCTCATCCTGATGTAGGAATCTGGTAATTTCTGAAAGAAGCATGGTTCAGGGCCAAAATCTGGGCGACAATTTGCATAGTTACAGACGTACAGAGAAGATGCTGAGAACAGTAGAGGAGTAAAACCTGGATCACTGCAGAGAGGCTCATCCTGTTCAGGGGCACATTCTACTGGCTCCCCAGCCCATATCTGAATCTAGTCACCTTCCAGAAAAAGGTCTATTGTGAACAGTAATTCAATGACAGTTTTTGTTTTGTTTTCATTCTATGCTTTGTATTCTTAATGAAAGTGCCACAGAGACAAAACCTTGTAAATGCATTTAAAAAAATGTCCTGCTTAGCACAGTGTCCCACTTCTGTGAACTGAGCCTTTGAACTAACAACAGACCAGCACAGATGACATTTGAACTCTTGATATCTAACTCCACCATTTAAATTCCACATTACTTCTTCCAGTTTACACTCAGTATTCACAGAAAACCAGAAGCACCATTTAGCAGCAAAGACATTTTGCCTAATCTCCTGACTGAAGAGACAGCAGAGATCACAGGTATCATATTTCTCTTCATTCTCCATCCGCATTAACTAAGGTTTTTGGGATGGCATTCACATATTTTAATTATAACAATCAAAAGACAAGTTAGAAACAGATGGAAAAAACACCTTCTGGAAGTGCCCGTTCTGAATTTGCATCTTTAGCCAACTGCATTTAGCCTTTGGGCAGCAGCAACAGCTTGAGCAAATGTCCTTCCAAAGAAGGAGGCAGAAGAGAAGATCTTGAGGACAGTAAAAAGCTGTGTTTACTCCAAGTCACCCAATTGTAACATGCTGGACTCCCAAACTGAGTCTTAGACTGGACAGAAGGAGCACTGCAGAGGCAAGACAGAGCTGAGTAACCCACAGCATAGGCATCTGTGTCTGCAGGGGAGACGGAATGCAGAGAGAGTGAGAATGGGGACATGAGAATAGTTTGCATACAGCAGGTTCTGCATGCAAATTACTGAGGACATGAGAGAACACAAGCGAGATCCACCGCAGCAGACACACAGCTGAATAACCAGATGACAAAAAGGATAGCCCCAAGCACAGCAAAGAAAGGGCAGTTTTAAAGAAACTCCAAATCTTCTGTGGCTCACTGTATCATTAACAAAATCACTTCATCATTATGTGGCATGGCTCACAGCAATAAAACTTAAATATTCTGGCATGTGGCTATTCAATCCTATATTTTGAGACAAAAGCGTATTAACACCCCTGTCCTGCTTTTCTTTCTCCCTAGTTGGTTTAATGGTGCATGAGGGAAATGTTCTCACAGTTTGAAAAAGTACTTCCCTCCCAGTCTGAAACACTAGAAGTAATTTTTCAAATACCTGGCACTTCATGGGAAAGTCACTGATGACAAATGTAAGTAAAGCCTAGATCTCTGCAATTTATCAAGGGAAATACTTAAAAAACCAATGCTGGTTTTGTCATTTCTGATCACCCAGATCCCCACATGATTGACTCTACTGGGAAAGATGCCAGGATTAAGAAATTTTTGGTAAAGATTTCTGTAATCAAGGGCAGAGCCTAACACTCCCATTGTGGGAATGGGCCACTCAGATGGCTCAGCCAATACTTACGTTAAGTCACAACACATTTTTCAGAAGGATGAGAGTGGTTTACACAAAATTAAGAGTGCAACCCATTTAAAACTGCATTCACTTTTTGGTAGATACCATCCTCACATCTCTAAACTTTCTGAATCTTAACTTGCTGCTCAAAAAAAGCAGTCTGGTTAATACTTTCTTGGGAAAACAAAATACTTTTACAATATATTTTATTATAACTTTATTATATTAAACAATATCCTTTAGTATGAGGATAAAATCCTTTCTCTCACAATAAATAGTTCCCAGCTCTGAAACTTAGTAGATACATGTCTTAAAGTCCTTTTCAGTCCTGCTGTTCTTTGCTGCACAGGAGGAGGTTCTTTTGTCATGGTTTTCTTCCATACATGCAGTGAGGGCAAGGAAAAGTGACGATTACACATTTCTAGATGTTAAAGTGGGGTAAAGACTAGGAATTCAGTCTATTCATTGAGTAATTTCTGCAGTATTTCAAGATGCAATTTTATATGGTGAACTACTATTTTCAACCACTATAAACTGCAAAGTGCTGCAGGTGAAAAGCGGATAACTATTCTGTAAATCTACTCAATTAGGCTAACTGGTAAAAGCTAGGCTTCTGTGGGCTAGGAAAGCAGGTTCCACGCATATGAAGTTCTTTGATGTAGATGAGGAAAACCTTGAAAATAAAGTGACTTTCAGGCCAATTCCTGGCAGTACAAAATAGTTTTGGAAGAAAAATTCAACCCTAGGAACCTTGTTGCTATATCACTCTGTGATCCCTCCTAAAGGTAAGTAAGTAAACTGCTCATGCAATGGTTTTAGTGAATAGTTGTTTGCATTCAAAAATCCTATTTCCTGTCTATTTCTTCTCTAATTAAGACAATTAAAAACCCATCAGATGATTTTTTTTGTGTATCAGAGGCTGCTAACCTCACATCCTTCCAAACTTCCCCTTTCCTGACATTTTTATCAAAGTGAGCAAACTTTTACATAGACCATTTCCACACTTGTTTATTTGCTAGACTATCTACTCATCAGAAAGTTACATTGAATTGAGAGCACCAAGCCACATTACAGCTACAAACCAGCCAGCACTGCAGCTGGCTATGATAGTCTAGTAATGTAAAACCATTTCCAGGTTGCAAGATGAGACTATCACCTGTGCTGACAAGAAATGAGAGCTGCTCTTTTCTGAATGGCCTCTGTGCTCAAAATTATGGGTAATTTCTTGAGCACCTTGGAGTGTGGTTTCATCCACATGAAATGTGGTCACTGAATTACTTGTCAAAAGTAGAACAAGTATGGTAATTACACTCAGTCACCTACTACTGCCTCTGGTTTTCATAAAATCTGCTTGTTGTTTTACATCTGAAATCTGAAAATTTTAGACAAAATTGGAGCAAAAATCATGAATTATCAATAGTCATTATCTATTGCCAAGAGCAGATTCACAGTTGGCTTAAGATTTTAAAAAGACTCCAGAGACCTTCTCCACCTTCCAGTGTGCTGTCAAAAATCTTCCCTTGATTTCATTTTTAGAAAATTCTTAAGAAGACAAGTTGGAGCCAGACAGGAATCTGTAGCCAGCTCTGGGGAAGATGTAGGCTATCCACCATGGAGATGAATTTCTCTTCTGTTTGATATTAAGCTAAAGACTTGTCCATTCCGCATCACCTAGGCTCAAGAAAAATACTTTTTGTGTACAAAAAACCCTGGAAGCTCTCTAAAAAAGTTGTGGTATGTAAGAAAACAAATTCTATTTGAAACTGATGAGCTATAATAAAACCAAAATGCCTCCAACAGCTGGGAGGGAATTATCCTGAACACATAATATGAGGGCAGGCAGAAACAGCAAACTACACTTACTGCACTTCCCAAGGAGAACTGTGCTGTCTCTTGGACAGTGTATGTCTGCACTGTACTTTACCTTGGTGGTGCCAAAAAAATTGAGTTTCCCCTAGGTTAAGAAATAAAATTTAATTCTTTGGTAAAGATTTCAAGCTGTGCTGCTATTTTTGAACAGGTGAAGGAGATTCATGATTATTATACACAGCCTTTCAAGAGAGGAAAAGCTAAGAAAGTTTGGATTGCACAGCCTACAAAGAGTAGGCTTCAGGGTGACTTCCAGTACCTGAAGGGAGCCTATAGAAAAGATGGAGTGAAAATATTTACAAGAGCATGCAGTGACAGGACACGGGGCAATGGCTTCATACTGAAAGACAGTAGGACTAAATTAGATATTAGGGAGAAATTCTTTACTGCAAGGATAGTGAGGCACAGGGGCAGGTTACCCAGAGAAGCTACAGATGCCCCATCCCTGGAAATGTTCAAGGTCAGACTGGATGGAGTTCTGAGCCACCTCATCTTGTGAAAGGCATCCCTTCCCCATGGTAAGGGCGCTGGAACTGGGCAACCTTAGTGTGCCTTCCAACCCAAGCCATTCTATGACTGTATTCCATGTTTCATTATACTCCTATCACCATCAGAGTTAACACAGTTTTGACATACATGCTACCAAGACCTATCTACACTGTTATTTGTTGGAGCTACATTTGCACAACACATTTCTGTGGAACACATATCATTCCAATTTTCCATGAAGTCACTATGAATGGCTCAGACACACTGGAAGACAATAAGGGTAATAAAATACCACAAACTCTGCCCTGATTTTAGCTTTGTGGTTGGAGTTGTGTATTTCCAAGGATGCATCTACTTACTCAACTGTCAGGAAGCATCTCACGTAAAAAGCAGCATTTATAGAGCTGATTTTGTGCTGTGATGCCTTAATGAACATCGTTCCTTCCAAAAAATTATGTTGATTCCTAGGATGGCTTCTCCATGGACCTTGCACTAGCATTGGCTCTTAGTTCCCCTGGGAACAGGGACCAGTCTGTGCCAAGATATGGTAACAGCACACTATCAAGTTAAAAGCACAACAGTGAATGTATGCCATATCAGTCAGGACCTCTGATAAATTTCAAGGCCATACTGAATCTTCTCGCTTTTTCCTTTTGGGAGGGGTATATTTTTTCACTGGTTAAATACATTGTCCTGAAAAGTAATTACACAAGATTTCTTGTCCTGTGACATTCCCATGTTTGCTGTAGATTTTTATATTTTCTGCATGATTAAAATGAAAGTATTATGCTTCAGCAAGAGCAGATATTCAACTTTTCCTGTTATCAAAGCAAGAGCCAAATTTCTTACCAGAAGAGACACCTTTTCAGCTTTACTCTAGAAATTGCCATCTTATCTTTTATTCCCTCTGGAAGGCAAGAAATTAATCACAGCTTGGTGGACTTTTTTCTGACTAATGTGCTAAGTTTTACTTCAAGTATTTTGTTTGTATTCCCAAGTTCAGAAACTGTGGTACTAAATCATGTTTATGCAATTCTGTTAAGAGTGGATAAGAAAGCCAGCACAATAGAAAGTAATGCAATTATAGAAAAAATATTTTATACTATTGCTTTCTTAAAATGGACTATGTTGGATATAGGGAATTGAATTAAAAGGTATAAATAGAACCCAAGAAAAAAAACCAAAACCAAACCGACCAACTAAACAATTAGCCAAAAGCAGACTGAATACATTTCCAAAGAGAAACAAGTTTAGTCTTGCTTTGTTTGGTGGAGCTGTTCAAAGCCAAGTCAGATTGTTCTGCAAATCTGGAGTGGACTTATTAAATCTATGGTCTTTGCTTGCAGCTGCCAATGCTTATAATGAGGGAAAGCTCAAGGCAAGGTACTCCCATGTTTTGTCAGCAGTTCAGCTGCATGGAGCAATAGCACATCTTGCTTCTACCCACCTTCCAATCGACCTTTCCTGTCTCATATCCCCATCCCTGCCAGCTACTCAGACAACAGTCATTAGTCCCAGCCTTTGTGTAGTCATCTCTACAGTCACTGTCACATGCAGTTGCAAAATGAGTATTAGGGAGTTAATCCTTCTTTGTTTGTGGTGGAAAAAAACACAAGATCACCCTAAAAACCTTATACCCAAGTCCATCCTGCTAAAGCATATTGCTCTTCACATATCAAAGAGTGCCTGTCCTTCTAGCCCAGAACAGTACACTGAGCCAAAAACCACATTGCTACACATTAAGTCTGTGACTCAGAAAACTGAAACTTGCCAGGCTTTAGTGTTTAGAGGATAAACAATTTCACATCTTCTGACAGGTATCATCAATCTGTTTAAATGATTTACACCCACTAGTGCTTGTTTAAGCTTGTACTCTGTTGCTTTTGACATACGAGATGAGAAAAACCTTTTGACACTGCCCAAGAAGTTCAGTTCCCATCCAAGATGATGCTCCCAGGTAGTCAGGGAACCCAAACAGAGAGGTGGAGAACATCTTCACATCCAGCAAACAAATACCTCTGTTACCCACCAGCATCCACTTCTAACATTCTCTGAATAACAAAAGTAAACAGGCTTCTTGAAGATGTCTTAAAGGAGAACAGAAAACCAGGGTTTAAAGTCAAGAAGCAATCCCTAGGAATCTGTTCACTTAAAACTACAGCAAAACAAAGTGGTGAAATCAGTTTAAAAATCATGATAAAACTAGACCAATTCAACAGTGAATTGTTTTGTTTGGGTGATCAAGGATATTTTGCCTTTGTTTAAATGTGAAAAATCAATGTTTAGCTTTTTCTCATTTGTTGCATCTTCACAAGAAGCCCAAATTTTTTGGTTGTGACTGTATCACTTTCATACAGAGCAAATTATCTACATTGTTGATCACATGGAATAATTTAAGTAATGCATACCTTTGAGTCTAATGAAATAACAGGTATATTACTAATCTTTACAGTACCAATTTTTCAGTTTTGCTAGGTGCCAAGATGCCTCTTCCATAAAACACATGTTCATCTGGCAGGAAAATTTATTTCAAATGCCTAGCTCCTCTTCAGAGGAACAAACACATAATCTGGGTAATTTCCATTGACATGACTATGCACAGATTTTAGCCGCTCAATGTTTCATCAGAGCTTTTTGTTCTGGCTTTGAGCCACAGCTGCATATTTGTTTGCTTGGGTTTCAATCTGATGTGTGACTGTGAAAGTCAGTTCCTTTCAGCTGTCTTTCTCCTCACAGCCTCCTCTATACTCCCCTGTATCCATGTATTCCTGCATCCCCTCACACACAAGCCTAGAGCAATTGTTTCTGCAAGGGAGGACTTCCTCAGATAGCCTAGGGGACCCCTTCATAATGGAAGTGACTTCTGAAAGTCATGCAACCTACAGGGTGCAGGGATGAAGACACTGGTGTCTTGGTCTGGGGCAGATAGGCAAGACAGTTCACACAAGAAACCTCCTTTGCAGCACTGCAAGGCCCTGTAGCGAAAAGAATGAGGTGTCAAATACATACTGGATTTGCTAGTATTATCTGGACAGGATGAAAGGTGCTTAACCCCTCTGCCCTGGCTTCACTCCAGGGCCAGGTCTCCACAGGGGTGCCATCAGCAAAACCTCAACCTGCATCACAAATGTTGCTGATTTCTTTTTCCCTTTCAGCCAGAACGGATGGCATTTGTGTAACAGATCTAACAACAGCAACCTAGCAGGCATTTTCACATTCTTATGCACTATAACCAATAAATCCATGTAGACCATCTATGATGAGGTATGTGCTACTATTATTTTTGATTTGGAGGCAACAGGAAGGCACTTTGGCACTGAATAATCCAGCACTGAGGGTGGGATCTCTGTCAAAGTCATGACCAGAACCTGGGAGGAATGGGCAGCCCCAGCTGTCAAACCATGGAGCCCTTTGGGACTCATAGCCCACCTCAGATATGGGATGAATGGTGGCGGTACAGCTGTCCATTGCTTTGTGGACACATTTGCATCTGCAGCTCAGATGATGTGCCCTATTATGAAAAATGAGGAATTTATGGCCTCTTATTATTGGTAGTCAAATGCAACACAGACCTAAGAAAAATATCTAGCTGGATGTGGCATATTAATCAATATTTATACATGAGCCAGAGAATTAATGAAACAAGGCAGCAGAAAATATGAAAGAATGTAAAAGAAAATGATTTATCATTTTTTAATATAGATCAGCAGCACTATTCATTATAGTCACCTGGAGGTTCAGATATGTTGGAAACATGGATAAAATTACAATCCTTAAAAAATACTACAGTGAAAAATCACCACAATAATAAAAAAGATCAACTGGATTGTACTTGTAGGCATCAAGCAAAAAAAAAAAGAAATTACCTGAAGTTAAATACTTGTTGCCTTTCATTTCAATTAAACACTATTTAATTAAAAACTCCTTCCTTACAGACTTCTCATAAATAATCTAAGTGTTAGCATTCCCACCCCTAAGACTGGGAATGAGGTCCTCTGTTGTCCAGAAGATAAATACCAAGTGTATAGATCAATTTTCCCCATGCTGCTTTGGCTGTGAGTCTTTACCCGAGAGAAGAACAAAGCTATTTGGATTAGTTAACTTGAATAATTTTCCAAATTCTGTTTAGTTCAACATAGTTAGATGATAAGACAGATATGCTAGATTGTGGAGAAAAGCTCCCTGATTTTGAACTTGTGATTGTGCAGGGTATTTTTAAGGAAACAAAAAAAGCTTTACTAATGACACTATCTAATTTTTTTACATCTCAATGATTATTTCCTTGAAGCAGAGAGATACTATCTACAGGCCTCCTCCATTCAAGCATATCAAATGAAAATACAATATGGAAAAACCTAGAAATGTTCAGAGACTTGATGAAAAACTGAATAATTGAGATTTCTTTTATCCTTAACCAAGGTCTGAGGAGGACAAGGATAGTCCTCCAATGCATGGTTACAACTTTTATTGCACGGCTTTGCCAAACAGCAACAAAAGGTTCCATGACAAAAGTGCATTAAGAAAGACTAATGTAAAAACTTTGGAATAGATCCCCAGGAGTAGATCCTCAGGAACTTTGGAATAGGTCTTGCTTCCATGAGCACTGCAACGGCTCATAGAAGACTCAGAAATCTCTGCTTCTGGAGGTCTTGAAGCTACATGAGGAAAAATGTCTCTTGGAAAAAATACAGGTAATAGTTGATACAGATTTAGGATTGGGAAGAATCTCCCTGGTGTTCTTTCATCCCTAACCTTCCATAGTGACAAAAAGGTAGATCATGAGTGATCTTATAGGAAACATCTTAGGTCTTCAAAAGTTGATTTATGTCTATTCAGAACCGAAGGAAGCCCAAAGCTCAACAAATACACATCACAGCTCAATGAAATACGTGTATTTCCATACATTAGCAGGTTGCTTTTCCAGCCTGCAGAATAAAGATAGGTTTAGTTGGGTGAGAAGAACACCAGTGCCTCACTACACAGTGGGTTATTCTACTGGAACACACATTGTTTAATGGCATTATTTACACACAATTTATTTCAATAGGCTATTTCCCTTTATTGCTTCTGAAAAGCTTTCATTAGTGGAAGTGTTAATTACATGACATAGTAACACAAAGTCTTGTATAATTTCTTACTTTCTGTCAGTGCAAGACTGTTACAGGACCCCAACATTTACACAGGTTATGAAACCAACACTACAGTGAAATATACCTCTGAATTTGTTCTCAACAAGCATTCCAGCATAACAGCTTCCAAATAATTTTTGATTTACAACCTGATTAGCTAACCTTAAACCTGACAAGCTACAAAGAGGCAAAACTAAATCAACCCAAACGTCATGCTGAAATTGTAAACAACATCTGCAGAAATCTGATTTTGTTGTTCACTAAGCTCTCACTGAGATGACCTTACAGCCCAACTAGTGCTGTTTTGAACTTGCACTGATGTGGACTGACTCCTCTCCATCTCCAAACACTTCTTGTCCTGGAAAACAGGTTTTGAAAATGAAATACAAAGGCCTACCTACATTTGAAGAGAAGGGCACAGGAAGGTGGTGAACTAACACTCTCCCATCTATTCCTTGTCAAGAAGTTTGGTTTCACCTTAGGTGAACAGGCTTTGGGTGCCGATGGCCTAATTTTGCATGTATTGAAAAGGTAGTACCTGGCCTTTGGAAGAGGGCTGCTGGAAGGGCAGAGGACTTTGGCACAGAAGACAAGCTGTCCAAAACTAGCCCTCAGTGAGCACAAAACAAGACAGCTAACTTTCCTTCCTGAATATTAATACCTGACATTTTATTCCAATTTATATTAGATTACTTATCAACAGTGAAACTGATTCCTTTTATGTCTGTGCAACAGCAGTCATTTCTCTACAGAACCTGTCCCCAGAGTACTCAGCAACATACATGTCCCAGGCCTTTAAACAGATCAGAGGCCATGCTCAGAAAACCTTGATGGCCACCAAGAGACTGGCAAGAATCTTCTTCTGTGAAGCTTTTTGGTGCTCAGAAGTTATGTGTCATGAAAAATACTCGTGATATCCAGGTGAACTATTTGGAAAAGTCTGACCAGCAGACCCACTCTAGCACTTCTCTGTGCCCCTCTAAGAAACCATAAGGAAAAGCAAAGCAGTCATTTTCCATTGTTATACATTTCCAGATTATGCTCAGTTAGATCTTTTGGATGCTGTTGAAGGACCAGTTCACCTTTTGAGATGGTAGGAAGCATAACAGGCTTACAACAGGAGGAATATCCTGACCAAAACATCTTCAGATCAAAGATGCAGAATTGCTTTCCAACAACACCCTTCTTTCCCAAAGCACAAATCCTAAGGCAGTGAAGCTTTACATACTCAGAATTTCTTTTCAAATGCAGATCTAAAAATTACTACAGTGGAGCAAATGACACTCATATAAAGGAAACATGTCAAATTTCTGTTCCAGCAGCATCATGCACAAGCTATAGGATTAGCTGCACAAATTGACTGTCTTGCCTCTACACGATAAACCTCTACTGCCATTTACAGACACCTCCTCCTCCCTGCCACATGACGCCTCATCTGCTGGAGATTCCTCCTGTCACCTCTCTCCTGCCAGCTTTCCTTGAAATTGCTGCTATGGGAAGCAGGCAAATGCTGCATTCTCAAACCTATTTGCAACATATCATCTAGATCAGCTATCCCAAAAATGGCCACATTACAAACTGGCAGTTTTGCTATAGCAGATTTGAAAATGGATGCATTAATTCTGAAATTGATCAGGACATAACAATGGGTTTTTTCTAAAATACTGGAAACATCTCTACTTCCATTCTTCAGAGCTCTGAACAAGGCAGAGTTTCTCTTCATCCAGGATGGTGCACACAGTATTTTTATAAATTAATTCTGCTTCTTCTACGTCTTTTAAGCATTTTATATATAGCATTTTTTAGATGGGTCTCATCTGCTTATTTACCCACTTTCTCCTTTATAAAGAGTTTCACCTATCACACTTAACTGACCACCTGTCTTATCTATCCTCACTTTTTCCAACAAAAATCTGTCATCCTGTGATGTTCTCATTTTTTATGTTAGGATTAGACAGCATTAGTACTTGTTAAATTCAAGTATTTTAGGATGACATTCATTTATTTTCAGTCTAGTTTCCTCTTTTATCAAAAATTCAGTCATGGCTGTTTCTTAGCAACAGCTTTATCAGAACAGATTTGCATGAAAATCAAACTCTCAAAAAGGAACTGCTGAAACATAGTCTTATTCCTGACCACCATTAAAAACAAATACTGTAAAGCAGAAGAAAATGGTTTTGTAATTCCACACAAAATCTAATGAACACG
The DNA here is from genome assembly GCA_037834095.1 of Argya squamiceps. Lineage (NCBI taxonomy): Eukaryota > Metazoa > Chordata > Aves > Passeriformes > Leiothrichidae > Argya > Argya squamiceps. The sequence goes on from JBBMKD010000115.1 coordinate 37,424,024, forward strand.
TGTAGAATATTGGCACCAATTGAAGTAGATGACCTTATAAACTTTCCTAACTAATGTATCTCTGAACTGATCTGCAAAAATCATCTTCTCACCTTTAGAGATCAATAGGACAAAAAAACCCACAAAAGCACAAACCATGCTAGCCACAGTTTTCTATTGCACTGGACTATATTAAAAATTGGCATCTGCAATGGTCACACTGAAAAAGGTCTCAAAGGGCAAAAGGCAGATACGTGTGTGAAAAATGCCCACAATCAATTCAACCACAGCAGTACTAGGTAACCAAGAACTGGACTTCAGTGCAGGAGCATAATCAGCATTTTATTATGTGGAGTCTAGATAATGGACGATCCATATCGTATCTATCTATCACATTTATACTGTCATTTCAGTATACTCCAAGTTCTTAATTTTCACAGTCTTTAGAAAAGATTCATTTTCCCACAAAGATTTTTCTACACCTTACTTCTCTTTGCCAGATGAGATTTTCCCTTTTTTTTTCCTTTTTAAATCCATTACAGTGTGCTAAACTCCAACTAGCTAGTTCATCACAAGTGTAAAGGAATCAAAGATAGGGTGAAAGAGTCAAACCAAACACAAAGCATGAAATCCTTTGAACAGATAAAGTGGAATAGCAATGCCAAGAGTCTAATTCCCTTCGCCTTAATATCAATGAGGAGTTAATTATTATATTGACAATGGTTTAAAATTCCTATGAATGACAGTGGAATTAGGACTGCTCTCTTTTTATTAAGAATGATGACAACCTTTTTGGCAAATGCAGTCTTGGTCTGCTATGGCACTTAGTTGTGGCATTTAGTTATGTCACTGGAAGGTACCATTATAATATACAGCTGCACATGAATTATGTTAGGAATGGGTTAAAGTAATTCATCTATATTATTCCCACGAGACAATGCCAAAAAGATAATTGCCCATATTTGCACTACTACATTACAGAGAATGTCAGTTTTATGTCTTCCTAATGTTTAACTGAAAATCTATAATATCCATTTCTGTTTCTACCTGAAAAATTAATGTAGGACCAAAATCTGAAATTCCAACTCTGGTCATGCTCAGACAAAACTCCCACTGAAGTCAGTGGGAGTTTTGCCAGGGAGAGGATTAAAGACAGTGTGATTTGCTGCATGCTACCAGACATGTAAAAGCTACAGAGCTAGATTTTCATTATGATGCTTCTGAAACTATTAAAATTGGCAAGATATTGGTCTTTCACCTTTTAGTCATGCAGTCGTGTGCTTGCAGGGAAGGGAAAAATGCAAGGCAGACAAGCCATCTTGCTGGAGGGTGCTTAATGGTGGGCTGGAAGCCAGAAGTGAATCCCTCCTGCAGTATATCCCTTCCCTTCTCCTCTGCAAAGCCCAATAAGAGGCAGGAAGTAGCAAAGCAGCAGGCTGTATCCCTAGCAAACAGCATTAGCGGGAGGGAGCACAGCAAGCTCATCATTACAAAAAGATACTGAAGCCATCCACAATATCCATGCCATTCCAGCATGCCTGGAGCACACCTGGGCATATGCCACTTTGGGAGGCTTTAAGATGGGCCCTGTGCCACAGAGATAAAACAACTCTAAAGGTACATGGCAGGAAACAGTCAACAGATAAGAGCTTCACTGAGCTCCTGCCAGGAAAAGGTGGACCACTGTCCTTGAGGTGGGTTCCTGGCTCTGCACAGAGGGGGTGTTGCACCTTCCTGGGGTCCTCAAGTTTTACTGGCCTCCACTGGGTCATATTAACTTAAATGGATACAGAAACTCTTTTAAAAAAATCAACTGAGCATTTGGGATGCTTTTTTGTTAACCTGTGGTTTCCAGAGGCACTAGAATCTGGTTTGTTAAAAGAACTACAACTTTTCTTAGTTTACCAATCAATTTCTCCATATTCTCATGATGTGGCTGCAGAACCTAAGGAACAAAGGTATGACAACCCTAAACAGCTAAGTTATCTAACCAGTCTGCACAAATGAGAGAAAAAGTAAGTCCTGAGCTACTCACTCATTTAATTTTTTATGAGAAAAAAAAAAGTCACCACGGATTAATTTTTTTAATAAAATCTCATTTTTAAGAGTATGATTACAAGTTTCTGACCCTTTGTCTCACTAGCAATGCCATCTGGCATCAATTTAGTTTCAGGTTGTCAAGCAATTGTTGCTGCAAAAATATCTAATATTCACTCTTAAGGATATTTCTTAAAACTCTTAATGAAAAAATGTGTGTCTAGAGAGCACCATCCTTTACAAAACAGATCAATAGAGATTAATTTACCAGCATAGAGACACTGGAGTCCTCAATTTAAAATACGACAGCCCTGTTGAATTAAACTGATCTGGGTTCTAAGGCAAATTTCCAAGTATGTAACACACATAAATTAATTCAATACTAGTAGTAAAAAAATAGTTACTTTATCTACCGTGTTAGTAACATGTGACTAAAACTGCAATATATAGCACTATTTTACACCTACATAATCTCTTAAAAGATCATCTTGTAGGAAAAAAATGAAACTATAGACAAATACAGATCTTGCGTGAAATCTGGCTATTATGGATTCAGCAGCACAAATACCTTACAGTTTTGGAATTCAAATTGCATTGCTTGAATTGGATAACATTTTATGTTAAACTGGCTTGTATTTTTATGTTAAATGCTTGACAGGACCTAAAATGGATGTTTACTCCTTCAAATGTTAACCTGTGGTTTAATGTCAAGCTTTAAAATTTAACATTCCCAAATAGTAGGAAGTAATAGTACTTACAAATGACTGTTTAAGTTAGTTCTTCAGCTGATATGAATTGGTCAAAGGATTTGACCATACTTTTCTCATTCCCTACTGATTTTGTGTACCTTGTGGTTTAGCATGTGATGCAGATACATTCACTGCTGGACAGACAGATCTGTCAATATTTTAAAGCTACATGGTATAAACAGAAGTGACATGCAAGGAAAGACATAGGAGAATTAGGCTGCACAAGCTCTGTACTTGCATTTGTGATGCGTAAGCAACAATAACAAAACATTTCATAAGATGCTCAAGGAAGCGGTTACACATTACTAACAGACAATTTAATGTAGTACTCTAGCAGGCTCCCCTAGAATCCTGAAATAGATAACATAACTCGAGTAAGAGCAAGATGCGACGTCAGGTAGGACCACACACACATGCACTGCTTCCCCCATCCATAACTGCAGTGATGACAAAAATCTCAGATGAATAAACACCCCTGATTTGTTTTATATTGGAATACATTGCTGTGGTCTCTCCAGGGTCAGAGCCAGGGCTCTAGTATCCAGACAAACATTGGCACAGACCCTTTATGTCCTGTAACGTGTAGGTGGAAAACGTCATGAATGCAGAGTTAAAGTTACATTTATACTCTGTATTAAACAAATAAAATCCCATAGTAGCCTGATTAATAGCACCTGAAGCAAAACCTGCACGTTTCCACATGGGGAAAAAAAGCTTTTCAAAATTTCCACTCCCCTCTTAGAGATAACCAAACTCTTTGTGATTTGGTTGATTACAGGGTAACTCAGTCTCTCTGCCATCAATCTTCAACCTCTCTTCCTCCTCTGCCAAAGGTTGCCCTTTCCTGGTATGAGTAGCTCTCCCCTGGCAATCACTGATCTAACTACTATCATGTCAGCCATCTACCTATCACTAGTGGTTACAGCTGCTCTCATCATGCTCAGACAAGAACCCAGGAGCAAAAAATGTTAAGAGCCTTGCAGTTAGGAACAACTGATTCCAGAGGCCATACCACCACCTCCTAATGACAGGTAACAACTTCTTCTGGGTACCAGGGTAGTTGAGTTCAACAGCAACAGGGTTATATATACATTTGGAGTCCACCAAAGTGTGAAGATGCAGCAAGCAATGGAAACTTGGCATCTTCATTAGAAAGAGAAAGCAGGTTGATAAATCTTTGCCTTTCCCTTGAAAAGGCATGTGGCTTTTCACACTTTTTTTCAGATAATGATAAAGTCTGATAAAGTGTGATTCTTTACCTGGAAAGAGACTATGCCAACTCCCAAGGGAAAAGCAATACCAACATATGGGAAAAGGTCTTGTTATACCACACAGAAAGTAGAAGGCTGGTCTTAGCATGTTCCTCTTCAAAAACTGTACCTCAAATGCCTGGAGAAAGGAAATGCTCAGGCAAATCACAGTCAACTTACCTGGCTTTGATTCATACTCTCATAAGCAAACAAACACAGAGTCGATATTTGGGTTGTATTTTAAAAACATTTAAAGTATTTAAAAATTATACACTTAAACAACTAGTAATAATACAGTTGTGTGTAGAAGCCTTCACAAATGCTATCAGAGACTGAGATATCTATCAATGGGCTACTTGGTACCCAGAAGACAGACTTCACCAAGTCAGGCAGTTACATTACAACATAGAGGTAGTACCTCAGATTATCAAAAAATTACTTTTGTTACCTAGAGCATAAAACTGAGAGAGAAACTGACTTCCTAGGTTATCTAATCCCCTGACAATAATGGGAAAAGTCAATGAGCAGGCCTTACTAAGAGGAAGCCAACACTGATACACTTTCGTTATTTTGAAAGTGTCATTATTTTGACTTCTGTCTCTGTTTCTGTTAGTATTAACAGCAACACACAGAGTTTGAATCTTAATTAAAAACAGAGGATTACATAAATGTTTTCTTCTAAAAAGCATAGACTTATCAAGATTTCACATTTTGTTCTAATTCTGAGAGTTAATCTCTACAGGTACATAGAGTCCTTGGATGTCTTCTAGGATTTTTAGGACATCTAACGCAACTGAAGCAACTTTTTATGATGATCCAATGATGACATAGAACAAAGTGTACCAGGAATCTCTGATATGGCTAGCCCTATTGACCTTCTCTCTGAGACATCTGGGGATGAAAAGTGTGAGCTAATTTATAAGTTCTGACGTCAGCATCATGCTAGCTCTCATAAAGAAAACATTAACCCTGATTGCATAGCATGCATCTTTAGAAAAAGGGAGATTATGATTTAGGCGGCAGGGCCTATGCTGGTATGCGTCCTGGAGTAAATACATCATAAATACTCAGCACAGGCTGAGAAAAAAATGAAAGAAGCCTTACCCAGCCCTCAGACAAAGGTTTATATAAAACTAACTGATTTCTTGGATCTTGTTCCCTGAGGCATCATATACTTCAGTGCTGTAGATACTGAAATTTTGCTATAACCCTTCAAGCAGAAAACATGGTGACTCTTCATTGGAACAAACTAGTCATCAAGAAACTTCACAGCCAATTGCTGTGAAGCCAATCGCCCATCTGGAGTTGCATCACCTTCTGCTCTCTGACTTCTTGTATCCAACACGAGCTATAACGGGTTATTAAGGACCCACAGTTGGTGGTGGTGCATCCCTTCCTCCCCTAGGCCACACTATCATCAATGTGTGGCTCCCAACATACACTCGCATATTTTTGCTCTGCACGTCAGCTATCTTGGGAAGGTGTTGTGGCTAGAACAGCCAGTTAAAATATTTTCCTCCTTCTGAACATGTAAATAGCACAGCACTTCTAAGTGGCAGGAGTAAATGCAGGTATAAAAGGCAATGTCATATTCATATTCTAAGTTATCATGAGACACTATCTGGAGTTTTACTGATTACAGCCACAATCTATTAAGAAAATAGATCTGAAGTTTGCTACAACAACTGAAGACACAATACTGGCATCAGAAAATGGCATAATGTGAATAAAGTATGAATTTGAAAACTACAGTAGAAAAGCATAAATAAAACAAACAAGTAGTCTTTAAATTAAATTTTTAAATTACCAGAGCAAGAACTTAAAATAATTTTTCATTTGCCTTTCAAATACACCTTTCTATTCTCTTTACTCACACTTATTTTAGAAAACTGAAGTGTGTATTTACTTTAGTACGTACAAAACACATTGCCAAAAGTTCTTTCAGTTTTATTAAAGGACAATATATATATATAATCAAACAGTATTTTGTGACTTTTTGCAACCTTCTCATGAAACTGCAATATATAAAGAACTGCTTATTATGTTCTCTGTATTTTTGCTTTAAAGCCTGATTACTAACATAATACAGGAAGAAACATCAATTACTCAAGCTGAAAAGTGATCTTTGAATTTTTTTTAGTTTTAAAATAGTAACAGAATTACAAACCTATGAAATTAGCTTTTTATTCTTGAAGCACTTTAATGATCAAAGTAGATGGAAATTACAATATCTCAAGATACAAATCCAACACATGCTTTATCTTTTATCCAATTTAAAAGAATAAATTCAAGACTCCTACAAAAATTTTAAGCTGCAATTCACATTCATTGAAAATAAACCCTTGTTTGCAGTTTTACACTAATTTGGATTATCGGTTAATATCAAGACTTTTTTTGTTTCTTACCATATTGACTTCCTAATTTCCCAGGCAGTGTAAATGGCTATTTTCACTTTTGCCTTTATTCAGCTTCATTTTTGATTTTTGTCCCTAGATAATAACTTCTTGGTCTACTGAGTCTGGAAACCTTCTATTCCAGTCTATCAGTGGCAAGCTTGTTACTACCCAAAAAAATACCAAACATATCACAATCTCAGCAAGTTCTTCTACTTGGCATTTTAGAGAATCAAATATTTTATACTGTTTGAATACTTTCTGCAAAATAATTGTATCTACCAGCTTAATCAACATCAGAATTTACCTGTAATAGTTGTCTTATTGAAAGCTCCTCCTAGAAAAAGAACTGATCTTTATATTGAGACTGTTTCTTCTAGATACTGAGGATACATCCAATTAGTTCCAAAAGAATATTTTACATGGATGATGATAAAAAAAGTGTATGTGTAAAATACACTGCGTAACGCCACAACTGCTAAAATAGGTGAAAAATTTCAAAATTGCCTGTGGGTATACAAAGCAGACTTGGTAGAACACTCAGAAATCTGTTAAGATCCCTGAGGAGAAAAACATGACAAAACATTTCAGAAGCAAAAAAATGAACATGTAATCTGCTGTAGTCCAAATGCAGCAATCACATTAATGGGAAAATATGACATGCCCTAGTGAAAAGCAAAAAAGATAAAAAACTTGGACATAACCTGTGATACAATCATTTCAACATTCTTTTGTATTCTGTTTCATTAAAACTGTGAAGAAATCCATATAGTTCAGGCCAACAAACAGAAGCCCCAAAGCAAAACATACCCTTCAAATCACAGTACTGATGTTTCCTCAAAGTAGTTTGGCAAATCACCACATCATACTTGAGTATTTAACCTAACAACACTTATTTTTTTGTCTTAAGTTCTGAGTAGATGAAGTATGGTCTGACACGTAAAACTTTGTGTCTTATAGGCAACAGCTGAGCATGCAGTTATTGTAGACCTGAATATACAGACATTTTGTTGAATGTACATGTTAAAGATACACAAATTTAAATTAAATTAAGTTAAATAGATATAAAACTACTGCAAACAGTTGGGGGAAGGCTGCTTTATAAATAGAATAACCATTAACAATGCTATAAAAATATAATTGAGTTGAATCTCACTTTTTATCGGAACACAAAGACAACAATAGTATTTTTATAACAACAGGTAACAGGTGAGGAACTCAAAGATTGACATATTTTTAATGCACTGTACTATTACTAATGAAATACAAGATGTGATCAATTTACAGGCAGTGAAAGACACAACGATATGAAATTATGGAACTTTATTGGTCTGTTAAAAGTAAGTTCATCTAACACATTTTTTATAGATTGTCCAAACTGTTATGGTAGTACTTGGGAATAAAAACAGTGGTTGTCTGTTACTTACAAGAAACATGAAACAGTTTCAATATGAAGACTTAAGAGGGAAGAGGGGGACAAATGACTCACAGCTTGCTGACAGATCACAGCAAGTAATTTTTAAACCAGAGAATCACAGAATGGGTCAGGTTGAAAGAGACGACAGTGGGTCTGCTGGTCCAACCTCCCTGCTCAATCCAGGTCATCCTAGAGCACATGGCACAGGATTGTGTCCAAATGGTTCTTGAATAACTCCAGTGATGGAGATTCCAAAACCTCTCTGGGCAATCTGTGCCAGTGCCTGGTCACCTGCACAGCAAAGAAGTTATTCCTCATGTTCAGGTGAAACTTCCTGTGTATCCATTTGTGCCCACTGCCTCTCGTGTCCTGCTACTCAGCTTCCATGATGTGATGCTATGGTAGAAGGCAATTTTGTGCTATAATCTAGAATATTACTCTTTTCCATGTGTGAAAAAAATATTTTAGGAAAGAATGTTACAGTTCTATACTTTGATATCAACTGAATGACTCTTCCTGTTTTTAAAGTGTGCCTGAGATATAAAAAAAGACTCAGGAACAGAGAGCTATGAATGGCAGTGAAAGATATTTGAAGTGTATTTGTTAAAAACTCTTGTTTTGGGTTTGTGCAGTGGTGTGGCAGCCCAACTATGCTCACACACTAATAAAGTCAGTAACACCAATGAAATAGCTGTGTTAACAGGAAAAATCAGGATTTCTTTTCTGTTTGGTGGACATGATTAACAAGGGAGCCCTACTCTGCTGACATAAAAGGAAAACCAAAGCTATCGTAAGAAAGCCATGACTTTACCCTCTACTTGCTTGAATATCAGATAGTTCCCCTGAAACTTTATGCGGTTGTTCTTGTCATTCCTGCTAAGGAACAAAGTAACAGTGAAAATATGTATACAAGGAGACAAGTTTCCTCATATATTAAGAAGTAATCTGCTTAGTAACCCTGCTGTGATTTGCTGCCTCTAGAGACTATGGGGGAATGGCCCTCTTCAAAATGAAAGCCATTTGGCTCTATGCTGCCTACAAGTCTGCTCCAGGCCAGGACACGTGCTTATCCAACACACTCCTTGCAGCTGCAAAAATATAGCTAGTCATGAAAGGTTGCTATTAAAATTAGAAGGATATAGCATGTCCATACCAAAACAATACACATTCCAGTGTGGGCTCTTCCAAGCTAGTGCCTTTTTTTTGATGAAAGTAAGTCAACCAGTTAATCTCGAGGCTGATTAAAAGACAATACCATGTTCTGCAAGTTCAGTCACATACATGCTGGTGGAACTGAACAGTTATATTTATTTCCAATCAATGCATCGTTTCCTATCTTCAGAACAGATTTAATTTGTATGAACAAAAGAAAAACAGAGCAAATAGAATCCAGCTTCAAAAGTTTGGGGATACACATTCCTACGGAAGTGGGACAATGAAATGGTCTTTGACACATGAAATACACAGCAGCAGCATTCTCTGTGCGCCCTATGATGTTGCATTCATACTCAACACTTCCAACGAACCACAAACTCTTGCTCTGGAGATCAGATGATGGAAAATCTTGCACAACATGGACCTACATTATCATCTGAAATACTTTACACCATCACACAATGATGGCAAAGTCCTTCAAAGGATATTCCAAGACTCTGCCCATTTGTGCCCTAAGAACAAGAGAGCTTACAATAACTCACAAAGTAGGACATTGAGCTCTCTGAAGAACAAAAAACAGAACCACCAAAATTGGAAGGAAGATAAGAAGCCAGAGAGAATGATGGAGAAGAAGAAAATACTAAAAACCTTTACATAAGTTTTCAGGGTTTTTTTCAAATAAACATGAACAAAATACTTAGCTGCTCAGTCCACTAATAACTTTTGAATTATTTAAAATAATAAAATATTATTAACAATATTTTATTAATAATTACTAAATGGAAAAAGGATGGCTGAATTAAAAAGAGCTCAGAAAAGATTATTTTTTTATCTGTTGGATAATAGCTTCCAACTTTACAAATCATTTGCAAGTTTTTAACCATTAAAGCATAAGCAAATGAATTGATGGTCTTCATGGTAATAATTAATTGTCAGTTTAACATGGACAGCTGGGTAAAGGGATTGACAAAGTTTGTATTAAGGCTGCTGTTTGAAGAGCCAGTTGGAAGTGTAGTGGTCATTTTTGTACAGCAAAATTCCATATGTTTTATAGTTTTTGAAAAAACGGTCTTAGGAACTGGCTTTCTTAGGAAAAAAATTATTTTTAGTGCTTCTGCCTCCAGTCAGAAAAGAAAAAGCAATCCCCCCAAGAACTATTTGAAGTAAAATTGTTTTCACTAGCTGTCCACAGGTTTTCTTGGCACTCTCTGCTGTTCCCAAGGATCTTGATCCTGCTCCCACTGAAATGCATGTTTTTCTTCACTGCTGCCTGGGAGAGATCCAGCTGGTAGACAAAGGCAGTGGAAAGGATGAAGACTGCCTTTCACAGGTTAGGATACTCAAGACACACATTGCCATGAAAATGTCTCATAGCAGCATCACTCTGCCCTGCGGTGAGCTTCCAGGACTCTTATTAAAAACGAGATGGTCCCTACACAGCTTTCTTCAGGAATAGACATTTTGCAACTGCTCCCACCTCGCTTTTCATGACAGGCAGCTGCAGCGAGCACAGCTCTGACCTCTGCCTGGGAACAATGCACTTCTTTGCAACACAGACCTGGCCACTGGTCAAACTTCCACCACATTCAACAGAAACAGGTTTATTTAACAGACTGGATGACATGACTTGCCTCACCCCCAGCAGTGCTTCCTCTCCAGGCCCCCAACTAATCTGCCCATCAAACTGCTCAACAGCTTATCTCAACATGTCTCTGAGCATATTAAATGTCTATCTAAAATAAAATCTAGTACAAATAAACCCCTTCTAGCAGAAGCTTAGAAATATGCTTTTATTTTAGTTTCATGTCTGGCACAGTGAAAAAAAAAAAAAAACAACTCTGCCTTTAGACATTTCATAGCCTTTTTTATTGCTCAGTAAAACAATATAAAAGCTTTTCAATGTCAAATCCTGGATGTTCATCAACTTTTACCATGTTAATGGTTCCTGTATGATTTTTAGTTTCAGTTTCACTTTATTTCAAGGAGGTCAAGAATTTGTAATTAAGTGAGCCCTTTGTAAACCAACACCATTTGGCAGATCAGAATCTCTACAGTTACAAGCAATGTCACTTACAATAAAGCTGAAAGACAGAAGCTAGTGGGTATCATAATTTCCATGTTAAAAGTTTAGCTCCCTTAGCTTTAAGAGGTTCTGTCCACATACTGAAAAGAAACCATTTTAGGAACATGTAGTCTTTTTCCATCAAGCATAAAACATCTGTGCTATGACATTATTAGTAACAAATCACGTGCTCTAATCCATAATGTTCTGTGAATATCTGCATCAAGTCATAATGTACTGACTGTCTAACATAATGTAGTACAAAATATGTAAGAAGGATATTCTACAATACAGATATAAAAATATATATATATATATTTCAGTGGTGCATAGATCAGTTGTTGTTTATTAAAGTTACCTCCATGATTACATAAAATCCAAAATACTGTGTCAGTACATTCTGAAACATTTGAAGGTCAAGACTACCCCTATCTGATAAAGATGAACTGCAAAGTGCTACAAAATAAATTACAAAAAAATTATTTAAAATCCCCAATCAATAACTGTGCATATTTATGCATATAAATATTATGAATCAGAAAGAACTATCTTTTAAAATTAAATATTTCAAAAGTCAACTGCCAAATTCCAGCTTCGCAAGTTTGCCTTTTCCCTGCCAAAATAAAATGGTTCAGATTCTCAGCTCATTAATTTGGCAATAAATTGTGAACACATAACTGAAATATGCTGACTTTGTCCCAGCAAAACTTCAGACTGGAATTTGGACTACTGGGTCAAGCACTGCTCATGATCCAACATGTGTTTGATGTAAGTCCACTGACTTTAGTTCAAAAATTGCCACTAGATGATTGTCTACTGATTTAGATTCAGCTCTATGACATCAGATATTATTTCAACAGGAGGACAGATTCATGGATAAGCAAGAAGTCCGAGAAGAAAATAATTAAAAGGAAGTTAAAAGCGAATCAGTAAGTAGAAGAGAAAGCTAATATCTCTGGAAAATAAGACCAGGTCCACAAAAACTTAGGGAGGAAAAAAGGCAGACATTCCTAATATTCTTTCTCAGGAACAGCAGAGCACTTGATGACATCTAACTTCAAACAGGAACTATGATGGATATCCTTAATTGTTGCCATCCCTCCCCAAATCACCACAGTATGTGCAGGGTGACAAAGACAACACGATTCCTAGGTCATCAGTAGACTTCCAGCTCTGTCCTCTTCTTTAATGTGGGGAGCAGAATACATCTTTGGGACAGATTTTTACCAACTGCATCTCCCCTTCCCTAACTAGTGGAAAGAGAAAGGAAGTAATTCCCTACATAGGCCTAAAAGAATGCAAATGTGGACATGTTTCTTGACTAATAAGGATATTTCTGAAACTTGAGCACAGCAGGAATAAAGAACTTGGATGCAAGAGCCTCAAGAAAACACAAGAAACAAGTTGAAGGATTAAGAGTCTTAGAAAGAAAAAAACAGTAAATACAGAATGAAAGAATCAAGACTACTGTAGAAAGGGAGAGATGGTGCATGGCCTTAAAAGACTGCAGTAAAAGAAAAGGCAATAGTGTTACAACAGAAGAGTGAAAATGGCTGAAATTAAAAAAACAGGTAACAGTGGAAAGCAAATACAATAGGGACATAATAATACCATCTCTTTTTTACTAAACATAATTGTAAGGAATTAAGTTCAAATTATATCTCAAAAATTAAACTAGAATACACAGAAACATAAGCATATACCTCAGTCCTTCACTTCTAATCTTTGTAGCTAAATCTCAGTTTAAAAACACCCCTGAAGCTTCATACTTCTAACAGTTCCCTAAACTGAAAAGATCAAAGTAGACCCTCAGGATTTGATATATAAATCAAATGAAAACTAATTTCTAGTACTATATCTAAATGCAGCCCTGCTCCTGAAATATGCTCATGCCTTCATTTAGCTTTACTTGTTACAGTAGACTCTTCTCTGCATTATAGTGAAGCACATTCTGAAGCATACTTCACAGTTAAATATGAAGAGTTAAACAAGCCTCTTAAGTCTACATCTGAAGGATCAGCCACATACTGTTGTTATTCTTGCTCTTGGCTCAGAGTAAGCATTCTGGCCTACTACAGATTTGAATGCTTATTCAAACTTAGGGACTATCTTGAGTAGAGCACAACCTAACTGAACGTCTAAGTGATGGCACTGGTTCAATACCCAAACACACCAAACAGTATTGCCACCTTTCTGTATATAGCTTAGACTCCTCATCTTCCTGGTAAAGTCAGTGGAATTACATACATAATAAGATTTGCAGGGCCAGCTCTGCAATTCACTGCTTCAGAAGTTAAGGCCATATCCTGCAAATATACAAGAACTTAACTTGAAGGATGTGAGCATTCCCAATGAAATCAGTGAGCATGTACACACACTCAAGCTAAGCATTGTAGAAATTTTGCAGAGGCATTAATTCAATAAAATAAAAACAGCTTTGCAGTTCACCTTTGATAAATATTATTTATAAAAACAATATCTTTCCAGTTAAGTCTGAACAGGAAAAAAATTGACAAAGGAAACAATATAATTTCATCTCAATGTCATTTTGGAAGACACAGTGAGGACAACGCAATAGGAAAGAGTGTGGTAGCTTATTTCTGGACTTCCTTGAGGTTTTTTAGCTGCCTCAGGGCTTCGCTTTTCCCTGCTCTTGGAAAAACAGCTACTGATTTGAATATACTTCTATAGTTCTCCAAACATAACCAATGTTTAAAAGAGAAATCCAAGGGAGGTGGCACTTCACTGGGCAAGACACTGTCCACTCCCTACAGTGCAGCACACAGATTCCACAAGCTCAACAGCCCCTCTCTCATCTTTTCCTTATTTCATTTACCCATCCAGTGGGATCTTATGAAATAAAACAAAACCTAAAAGAAACAAAATAAAATGTGAGAAATCATGCTTTAAAAAAAAAAGTCAATGAAAAATCAATACAAAAGACCAAACACAAAGGAATACTTGACAATCAAACACATATACATAAAAAAACATTTAAAGCATACATAAATTACATAAAAACTGTAAATGAATTTATGAAAATGACAACATTACCTCTATCTTGTGGCTAAAGATTTTATTTGTTAAATAAAAATGTATGACATATGCTATCTATCTGTCTTTAACGTATCAATATACTCAGATTGAGCTGTCATGAGGTAAGTCTATAATTCTCCAACCAGGGACTATACTGTGTATGGTTTAGAAAGACCTCAGTCAGGTTCTCTGCCTTGTGCCAAGGCTTATGGTGAACAGCTCAATGTGCACAATCAAGTTCTCTGTGTTTAGTTAGGTACACCAACTAAATGAAGGGTACCCCGCTTACTCTAATTACACCACCTGGATCCTCTGTAACTTTCATTTCACACCTTAGCTCTGTGCACATCATACTCTCTTGCCTGCTCTGAACAGGCTTCTGCCTCTGTAACGGCAGAAAAAGGTGCAGCTGGGGGAAATATTAGTCACTTATCTTGAAATTCATTCTATTTAAACATCAAGAGGAACTTAAAAATCAACAACTAAATATGACATCACACCCGAATATGTAAAAATCCCCAGGACGTGTTCTGCTCTGAAACGAAGGAAAAAACCTATCCACCAAACCTTACCTGATCAGTAAGGATAAGAAGTTTTAAAAAATGGAATTCAACTAGCTGACTTTATGGCACAAATACTTCCTAGAACAGCATTGCCTTACCCAGTCTGTTGTTATCTGATGCAGTTGAGTTATTATGTACATCACTGTTGACAGCCACCATTACTTGTTCTAGTGACATTTGAAAAAAACACATGTGAGAGTTGTACTATTAGTCAGCAAATGTAAACTTCAGTAGTAGTTTTTGTCTGGTTATGTCGGCTTTGTAATCTTGTTTTAATAAGTTCTTAATGTTTGTGAAGACTGAAAGCTGATCCATATTCCACAGAAATCTAAACAATTCAGAGCCAAATCTTGATTTACTTTCAATAATGGGACTTAATGCTATCAGTTTCAAGAGAAGCTGAATTTCACTGTTAGTAGCAGTGAATAGTGTAAATGACTAATTCATTTACATTGTGTTTTCTTGTTTATTTCTACCCTGGAAGTAGGTAATCACACAAACAGGAGCTGAACTTGTTAGCTCTGTGCAATCCCACATTTCCAAACGTGTGTGCAAAATACCTTTTCTTCGAAACAGTTATTAAGTTCTTGTGTAACGTGCCAAAAAACCCCAAAGGGATCTGCTAATTCACTGACAAAAATAGAGTATCAGTTGAAGAGAGCCTCATTTCAGAACAGTAAGCAATTATCTGAAGGATGTTTAGAAGTTATAGGTTAGAAAAGGAGAAATATCATTGGGGTTTTCGGTAGTCTACAATTAAGTCTACTGCATGGTTGCTACTTTCCTCTTGCATTTCCTAAGCCATTCAGACCTCTCCTGGAATCTTGCTTTCCTAAATATTGGAGACTGCATATATTCTTGACAACTTAAGAAAAAGGACACGCACATGTATTTACATAAAAACAAATATTTTTACTACACTTTTAACACCAGAGCAAATCATTGCAAGGGAAAGGGGCTTCTGACTTTTAGATTATTCCTTACCTGGTCTGCTGCAGTCACAGTGAAATCATATTGCTATGTTTCAAGTCACATCTGAATTTTAATTTGAGAAGTTGTAAACTAATGAACTAATATTTATGTACAGTAAACAGGCAAAACACAGGCACAAAACAGATCTGCTTACAACTCCTGCAAACTCCACCTGATAAGTCATGACTGGGGAGGCAGGGGTAGGGGGAAGGTAGCACAACTATTTTAAGGAAGGCAAGCTGATGTGTTCTTGTAAACCACCAGGGTGCTTAGGGTTTAGTGGAGGGCATGGTAGTGTTAGGTTAATGATTGGACTTGATGATTTTAAACACCTTTTTCAACTGATGTGATTCTATTGTTCTATATTCTTAGTTGCATTTGTCTGTAATTTAGTAATCCTGGTAGTCAACAGTGGCATCTGAAACAACCATTATGGGAAAAACCTCAGACCTATGACTGTGCAGTCTACAGGAGTCAAGAAGTCCACAAGGGAGTCCTGCAAGTCCTAATGAAGGCAGAAAAATGAATCACAATAAAAACACCTTTTAAAGAAAAAATTATTAACAGAAAGGAATTTAAAAAAAAACAAAAACAAAGAAAGGAAAAAGAAGAAAGAAAGAAAAAAATGTGAAAAAAAGACAAGAGTCTATTAACTTTAATCACTAAAACATTGAAAGAAACCATGTGCAGTACATAGAAATGAAAAAGATATATGACTACAAAATAATTGTGGGGACCGGTGTAGAGGGGGACAATGGAACAAGGAAACAGGACAAATATAATGATGCAGAAACTGAACAGAAGTGCTTTAAAAAAACAGAACTCCATTTGTTCACTGGATCTCTGATTATTTGGTGACATAGAGCTAACAAAGGCAAAATATTATGGGTGGTAGATATTTAGAAGATAATTTCTTGTGTCCTAACTGCCAGCTTCCCATTTGGCTTCTCAGAGTTCAAATGGAGTCAGTTAGGTAGGTTGAGACAAAGCTTGATTTTGGCTTGAGTTGCTGCTGAGATGCTGGATTCTTAGTTTAATATTAGTTTTAAAAGTACACTGCTGTTATATAAGCTGCCACTCAGACTTGCAGAGGAAAGTACACTAAGGAATAAAAATAAAAAATGTCAAATTTAAAGTGGAGGACAGAAAAAAACTATTCATCTTCCCTGTACAAGGAATGACAGAATTTCATTCATCCTTTAAAGGAACATTATGTATCTGTCTCTCTCAAATGCAAATTTGTCCAAGACAGTAAAGAAAATAATAAGTAGTTTAAAATGTAACCAGGTGATAACTTTATTTCCAATAGCAACTCTTCATTCAAAAAGCTTTGAAATCAGCACTGTATTAATTATTAGTCTTCAAACAAACATAATGAAGAATCTGGAGTACACTATTTTGGGAACATCAAATTTAAGCCTAACTGCTTAATAGAAATAGTAGTTTGCATTATGTTATTAATAAGGATCCGGTTGAGCCACCAGTGAGGACTTTTTTTTAATCCTACTTTCTAGAAGCACCACAGTTGACTATCTCACGAACTCTGCAGATCTGTATCTCAGATGCTGTATGATCTGTACTGTTCTGAGAGATTACTCTGATTGGGAGCTGGATAAAATGTTGCCAACTAACTGGTCCTGGCTTTTAGATTCATTACAGAGGAAAGCATGAAAAGAAAAGTATAATAGCAATCCCCCCGCCTTTATACCTACTGTACTGATTTTGAAAGAGCCTTTAAACATGACCCCTTTTAAATGTAAAGAAGCCAATTTTTTTCCATCTTCAACCAGCACACAACAGAAAACTAAGCAGTCAACATAATCATAACATCTAATTGCCATGTTAGGGAAAATCACTGTTCTTGGGATAGTCACACATTCATGGACTAAATTGCTACCTGTCCCAACAATCTCAATCACACTTCTCACTGGCTATGTTCCCTACAAGCCATCACCCAAGTCATTCAGGAAGGAAAATGTTACATGGTGGTCATCTGAACTTTTTTTCACAAAGCAAGATGCTAAATTTTGGTGGCCTACAATCCTTCTTGCTCCAACAGGATTTGAAATACTATATTTCAATGAGCTGTGATAAACTGGAGATCTGAAGTCAGACTTTCTTGGTCATTACCAGTGTGACCAACAATCTGTCAGGATAAATAAAAGTTTCCTATAATGATGACTTAACTGAATATAAAATTAAGTCTTATATACTCACATCCCACTTGCCAGCTATGTCTCTACATATGAGCTGCATAAATTAGGAGGTCATTTATCTAAACCAAACCATTCAAGAGAAAGCACAAGCAAAGGAAGTGGTGAACAACTGAAACTTCTATGATGTAGTCTCATTCCATCTTCTCTCTTCACCAAGTGCATAAGGTTTATTCTAATATTGCATAAGGTTTGCATAAGGTATATCCAGAATTTTGTTTGTGGCCTTGAGCCAAACAAAGCATTTTGAATCAAAAATCAATGTACATTTTACTTTTTCCAGTGTGGAGTAAATTGAGCATACATGGCATGTATTGTATTTCTTTATTCTTTTTAAATGAACTGTGATTTATATGGAGAAAGTTCAAACTGATGACTGGAAGGGAAGAAGGCAAAGGTAAGATGCAGTTGCATTACCTAAAACGTAGTCTTATCAAATTTGTCAGTTTCTTGTTTCAAGAAGGAAAGAAAATGAAACAATTTATTCCTAGTTGTATTTGCTTCTTGGATCTGAGGCATTGCTTCAAAGAACAGTGCTGGCTAACGCTGTGGCAAAATCAGGACAAAATGTCACCTAATTTCTATTGGAAAGCAAGAAGAGGCTCCTGGAGAGCTTCTGCAGAATTTTTGTTGCACAAGGAAGAATAATGTCTTATAGAGCAATCCATACACAGCATCAGAAAATAAAGTCCTCTGAAGAAATACATATATTTTCTTAGGATTTTGCAGATTTTATATACACCAGGCTCAACATTGCCTTTTGTTTCAGAGCACAAAAACATAAACATTCACTACATCTTTTTTCTTCCATTTAAAAATTGGTTTTATCTCATGAAGTACTAAAACCATATTTTTAATTAATATAATTAAGGGCTCTAATGACAAGCATAAATATTACTTTTTTTTACCTAAGGATAAAAAGCATGTATAGAAGACAAACAAATCAACTTATTAGAGGCCAGGGATTCACAAAAAATTCTGTATCTGAATTTAACATTAGTCTCTATTTTCTGATGCAATTTTCCTGTAACCAAATTTACTTAGTAAATGGGAAAAATAGGATCAGGAGACTAAACAGTCTGACCCATGAAGTTATACATCATGATAAAGAATTTTGACCCTCTTACATGTTCCAATTACTTAAAACAGGAAGGCAGCACACAATCATATTAAACTCAGGAGTATTTACAGTAACCCCAAACTAAAAAGTTTATTCAAAATATCCAGTATCTTATAAAGATTTCTTTTCCACTATCACTGTGTTTTCCTCTAATGTCTAAATTTACGCTCCACAGATAAGGATACATCGCTTGTAATTTTATGGATGCTTCCACCTGCATTAGATTTCCAAATAAGCATAATAAAACTGGAGTCATCAACATCAGTATTGCAGCCAATATTCAAACTATTTAACTGTTTGTTTCATTAATCTACAAATTCATGAAATGAGAATGTCAAAGAGAAGTATACATATTTAAGTATAGAACCTCATAAAGCTGCTCTCAGTCTACAAGAAGTTAGAACTAAGAGATGGTAAAATTGGACCTTTTTACTCAACATTTTACAGACCAAAAATATTTTGGGTTAACAGTCCTCTACTCTGCTAACAAGGACCATTTAATGTCTTAATCTGTTTTTCTTTAGTTTGACCTGGACTTCTGATTTTATTTCCGAGTATGATGCATTGGAAGACATACTCATTTTCCAAACAGGCAGCAGAAAACAAAACATTAGCGCTCTGCACTCTTGAAGGAGAAAATATTGTGTCTTTCTCAATGAGAGTCATTACCCTCATGATTTCCAATGCAATATCCAACAGAAGTTTCCTTTTACACTACTGCTGCTCATGGTGTAGTTGTTTTGCTTTCTATTGATTAGTGAGAGTCAAGGACATTAAGAGCTGAAGCTCAGACCATCATTGCTCAGAGACAGCCAGTACATATATTTTGCAGAGCTTCTAATTCAGGGACAGTTAATGCAAAAAGAGAGTGTGTGAATAAGCAACTGTTCAGAACTGAAACAGAACATGGCATTAACAGCAGCTCCCCACAGAACGACAGAAAATGTGCATTAGTAGAAACTCAGTTCATAGGAAAGAGTGTAGCAATTCCTATTTGCATATACATTTTAAAACATGGATATCTGTGGGTTATTTTACACTTCATTTGCATGAAACACTGTATGCCTGAGTGATCAATAAATCAAGGGATACTTTTGCAAAGCTTCCTGCAAATACTTGAAAAGTCAAAGCTGTTAGGAAAGAAGGCCCTTTACCTTATGACATCCCTAGAACCTGTGTTTAAATGCACTCATTGGCATGCATGTAAAATACAGATATGCTACTACACAGCTACGATTTTGACAAGCATCAGTTTATAGCCACAAGAAAAAAGATAAGAGCACTTGAAGGACACAGCATGATTATGTCTTGTCCCTTTGAAAAAGAGAATCACTGTCAATTTTGAAGCCATTCTGCCTCTATCCAAATATTGAAGACAACTCTACCATCCGGTTAGCCTGAGTGATTCCAAATATTCCATATTTTCAATATATGACCTTTCAGTAAGACCTGGAAAGAGAGTTTTTATATACAAATTAGGGAAATAACCTTGCTTGTTACAGTACAATAGGAGTTATTTTTAATGGGATTATTTTGCTTACTGTTCCCTTACAATATTAACACCTCATAGCTGTTATTGAGCAATTCTCCAACTTCCTTGCTATGATATTTTATCTTGTGCTGTGAAATCTGAATGCTTTTTAGAAGATGCATCTCATAATCACTCGGTGGCTCTAGTGAACAGCTGTGGGGTTTCTTTAGTTCACTAGTTTCAACTGCCTTCCTCTACACTCAAGTACTTCCACATGGCAGTTAACAATCTTCCTTAAAAAACCTCATCTGTGCATGGTCAATGATCAAGATAACAGACTGACAGCAAACAACCAAAGCCAATTTCCAGCTAGTCCAATGTTATGCTCCATGAAGACAAACTACATAATTTCTGTGCATCTCTTCTTCCTTCATCTTCTGCAAACTTCTAGGTCCAGGACCAGAGATCACTGCCTCATTTTGATACAATCTTGGCTCAAGTATTTCAACCTACAAATTCTTTCTTGATAGAAAACTTAAGATGTAGATCCTATAGGTAATCAGGCCCACACAACATGTGTTTAGGAGATGCCGGTTCTGATTGACAAACCTGGTCTACGTCTATGACAAGGCAACATGCTTAGTGGATGAGGGAAAGGCTATGGATGTTGCCTGCCTGCACTTTAGTCAAGCTTTTAAAAGCATTTCTCACAGCACTCTCCTGGAGAAACTGGCTGCTCATGACTTGAATGAGTGCAGTGCTCTCAGGGTTCAAAACCATCTGGATAGCCAGGCCCAGAGAGTGTTGGTGAATGCAGTTACTTTCATTTGGTGACCAGTCACCAGTGACTTTCACCAGGAAAAAAGAAAAAATAGTGAAAAAACCCACTAGTTGTCTCTTACAAGTCCAATGTCACAGAATGGGAAAGAGACAATCTTCAAGTTGCCATCCACTGAACCTTAACTAAAGTAGTCCTCCTCTCCAGTAACATATGGCCTTTGAGGGAGGGGAAGGATGAGGCACAGGATGCTTCCTCATGAACCTTGTGGCCTGGTTTTACATTCCTGAAAAGTCACTTCTAAGTTTTGCATATATTTTTATAGGAAGTTTATAGAATATGCATTTAGGTCCTGAACCTGAATTTCAAGGCTCAAGGAACTTTTCCTTCTCCCTAGATATTACAGCATGTTGGAATCCCTCCCCAATGCCGAAGATGGAGAATATTTGTAAGGAAAAATACTGCACAAAGCAGTACTAAAAGAAGCAATTTCCATCTTCCAAATCACAACTCCTTGAAGCCACTGTGAAAACAATGTGCACTTACTCCAGTCTAGCCTTGGTTTGCTCTACTCTGTTCTCAGTTTTACATGGACACAAAACGGATCTCCAAAGGAGCACTCTACACAGGACACACCAAGGAAAGGAGAAGGAAAGTGGTCTTGGGAAAAAGGGAAGTTTCCAGTCTTGGTGTTTATGAACACTACCTCCTACAGCACCCTTTTGATGTAACAAACCACACACATTTAATGTGCTAATTCCACCCATATTACAGCCAAAAAGCCCCACCTGTAGACCCAGGCACTTTATAATAAAAAGTAAACAATGTTACTAAGTGATACTGCGTAATTATAAATTTAGTTAACATCAAATGAATCTGTAATAGATACCATATGTAATTGCCATAGCAGTCAGAGCAGGCTATTAGCAAATCAGTGAATAAGACAGTTCTTTTATTTGAAACTCTATTCCTGCAAGTGGAGTGCATGGGTTTGCATCCACATCTGCCACACAGGATGCCATATATGCTATATGATTTTGAATTTCTGGCTGAATGCTCTTTGTTTGCTACCACTGGCACTCTAGGAACAGAATTTTCCAAGGTGTTTAAACAGGAATAGAAATATCCTTTCCTCTTCTGTGCAAATGAAACAAACTTCTGTCCTGTTACCAGGTCAAGTAAAACCACTCCCAACATATTACTGCAATAGAATTTTGTAGACAGAACCAGGAAAGGAGTATTTCTATTGCTCAGTTACTACTGTAGCATTGTTGAGTGAGCCTTCTGAATTTACCTCCTTCTACACAAAGAAAGGTCTTGTAAATGTATTAAGTTTAACAAAATGCTTGAAATGCATTTGAAATAAACAATATTTCATTTGCCTACAACAGCTGCAGGTCAGGAGTCCATGGAACCTGACAATGCTTTGGCCATGATGCTGTCAGTGTTGGCCAAAGTGATTCTCTCCACTTCTGCTACAGACACTGAACAAAGAGTCAAAAACAGTGCTAACATCTTTTTTCCTTTCATAAGATGGGGTTCCTATCTCATCCCCATCTCCCCAGCCTCCTCACAGAAAATAAACTCAAGACTTATATGGAGCAAGGCTACTGCAAACTACAGCTTGAATGACCCCTCCATACCTGACTAATCATTTGGATTCAGACACATAAGAAGATGTGGAACATACACAAAAGAAGATCCAAACAGTACTTAACAAGCCAAAAACTCTCTGGTAAATGGTATGTGCAAGACTACTTGCTTCCATGTCTATATGCTAAGGTAAAGACTTCAAAGACATAGAGGTTCAGGCAGGGCACATATTTCCCAGTAAATAAAAAGATGTAGGGGTGTGTCTTCTCTTTTTATCCACAATTATTTAATCTCTATTAAAGTAAGTTACTATTTTGGCCTAAGACAAACAGCACTCTCCTAGAAAATATTCCAGTACGTTTCAAAGGACAGCATGGGTCAAAAAAATTTTTCAAGTAGGTATGGGCCCTTCCTACTTGAGGAATGAGGGAGAAGCAAGTTTTAAACCTGTGGACACAATCTATACCTTTTGCTATGGGCCAGAGAACATACCCTGGTCCCACTGGCTTTGATGGCACACTGGTAACCTCAAAGACTGCTGTGCATTGCCCCAGAACCAAGCCAAATTATACAGTATGTGCAAACCGCACACTGTGACAACTGTCCAGAGAGACCACTTAAGAGATAATACAGAACGAAGTTATTTTTGATTATGTGAAGTTAATTGGAAGAAGTGAGTCAATTATGTGAGATGCATGCTATTATTGCAACTGAATTTATACTTTTCAAAATAATTGTACCAGTATTTGTTAGTGCAGGGCCCATAAGTCTGGCATTTGGCCAATGGTAATTGTTTAGGCATGTTACCATGAATATTGATAGATCACAAAGCAATTTTGACATTCTGTCTGAAAAATGCATTAAAGGTTCTAGAGAGCTTTTGTGATTTCACTCTTGCCTAGACTGGAAAATAAGATGTTGATTGAAAAAATGTCAAAAAACTTCAAAAAAACCCCACCCAAACCACAGACAAGCCTAAGTCAGAACATAAGATATTCTACATCTCCTTGGATACACAGCTAGGTTTGCTTACGTCAGTGGATTCATAACAGTTGCTTCACAATGTATTTTATTTATAATTACAGTTGTTTCACAATGTATTTTATTTGTAATGAGCAAAGCAGGACAGCAAGTTATGTTTTCACATGGTTATTTAGATCATTCCAATTTTTCAAATATTTCAATAGGAAAAAATCCCTTTCAAGTTCTGTTCTAATTTCCCAGATTTATAAGGGAACATAATATGCATCATTAATTATTCACAATTATGACTGCATGTATATTTTTTCAAACAAAAATGTATGTATTCATGTATACACAAATATACATAACAGTATACATACATCCTGAAAAAATAACTGAAACATATGTAATATTTTATAGTGACAACTGTTCTAAGAATAAATAATTCATCAGGTATATTTAATAACAACACTATTTACAGGTTAGTCTGAATAGTCTTTATTATCTCACC
This sequence comes from Argya squamiceps, assembly GCA_037834095.1. Classification (NCBI taxonomy): domain Eukaryota; kingdom Metazoa; phylum Chordata; class Aves; order Passeriformes; family Leiothrichidae; genus Argya; species Argya squamiceps. The sequence goes on from JBBMKD010000115.1 coordinate 37,448,286, forward strand.
TTCATTGTCGCAGTCTTGCAATGAAAGCCATATTTGATCTACCAGACCAACTCCTTTTACTTCACCATGAACTGGAATGGAATGCATTACCATTAATGCAATTAATGTCAAAGGCTTGGTTTGCAATTGCCAATGTCACTCTTTTTGAAATTTATATTTCTTCATCAATTGCTTTATTTTTCCTTCTATACTGCAGAACAGAAAACATCCATTGCAATACTTTTAGATTGTTCTCATTTCATGTTTTTCACACACAATCATCTATAGCATGAGAAAGACTGTCATCATTGGTATTTTTTGGACTGAATTCTACCAGATGTAACTTGCACATCTTTTAGAGCTATAGAAATTGGCATCACTTAAAAATATTTATTAAAAATTGCAATATCATGCTTTATGATAAGCAGCAAGGAGATATTCTTCAGTCACTGGCCAAATTCTTCTTGGTGTATATTCTTGGCCTGCAAAGATAAACTTGGTGTGCTTATAGCCTGCACAAAAGTCAGAGTCAAGGCTTAGCCATACTGCATGCAGCAATTTTTTTACTTGGTGCTTGTGAGTTTTGTCCAGGACTTCCGCTTTTGTTGGGTATCACATAGAGGCAAACCCCTTACTACTTAAGATTGAAACAGTTTGTTCAGCACCTGGCCCTGCTCCTCACTCCCAGTAGCGAAAGTAACCTCTAACCAACTTGTGTTGCCTAAAGCTTCTGCAAGCTCCCCTCTGTTGCGCCAGAGACCCTGGTGTTCCCTTGCTGAAGGCAGGAGGTATCCATGTAGCTAAGCAACTGGTATGCACATCTCCTTCTGTTCTACTCCAAGGTACCTCAACATGTGGCATCACATAAACATGGACAGAAGATTTACAAATTCAGTGCTTTTAGAGTATTCTTTGCAGCATGAAGATTAACTTCACATGAAAAGACAGCAGATCTGTAGCCAGCAGATCTGGACATAGGTTATGAATTCAATGTAGTGACAAATATCTAAAAATAAAAACTATATAAAAGCAAATCCCAGCCAAATGGCAATGCTCAATTTAAATAATCTATTTAAATTATACTGCTTGAAAATTTGTGTAACTGCATTTATATATATATATGTACATAAAAACTCCCTCCAACATATTTCATATGAGTCACTGAAGATCTTTTTCCTTGGAAACTACATTAACATAAAAAAAACCAGCAATAGAAATAGATTTTCTATTACTAGCATTTTGTGAACACCACAAAATCAATAGAATATACAAAGAATTGATTTAGGCCATATTAAACATTATGTCAGTAGAACAAGTGGACATTCTTTGACTGATTAGAGATTATGACCAACAGCAAATTTGGATCCATCATGTTCAACAAGTGTGAATAATTTCATAATATTCCACAATAAAGCTGACCTGGAATTATTAAGTCTGAACTCTGTCATGACTTTAGACCTTTATCTTCTTCAGATTTTCCTAAAAGGCAGGAGAAGGAAGAAGGGATGGCCTGACGGTTATTTATTATTTTTCAGCCAACACAAAAATTATACTAGACCAAACTTTTTGGCTCCTGCAAATACATTCAGCTTATTCTACTCAAGTTAACAGATCTCAAATATCACTTTAAAATCACAGAATTTATTTTCAAAAAGCAGACACTGTAAAGCTGTATGATGTTTTTGTGAAAACTGAAGCATTTAAGGAAGGATACAACAGCCTTGCTTACTTCTTGACAAAGCATCAAATCTCAATTTTGGCAGCTTACTCAGAAAGAAAATGCTTGGCTGAGAGAATAACAGGATTCTAAACAAAAAATTACTCAAATCTTTTCTGTATTTCTGACTCTTTATGATATTTCTCAAAACAGGAAATATATTTTACAGGGACAAATATTTCCACTACCATTAAAGGAGCATTTTTTCCTTTGCTGCAATTAAAATACTGGATCTGGTACTCCTCTTAGGATTTACAATACAACTTTAGGAAGTGAAGTTAGCTAATGAGCATGTAATATGTTTACTTAGCCTACACTGAACTTATTTCTAAATAAAGGGAAAAGAAGTATCAAAAATCTAGAAAAAAGGCAGACAAAAACCATATTAATATTTTTAAAAATATACATTTCACTTGCAACTCTGGAAAACGAACTACCAAAACACATTAAGAAGTATCACTGCTCATGCAATGGGAACAACCTTTCCCTTGCAAAGATAAAAAATTTTCTCAAACTCAACTCTATTTTACAAATCTTGCAAAATCAAAAAATTGATGTATAACACTGCTTTACAGTTTTCCTGTCCATAATGCAACCACAATATTACTGGGGATAGGATGGCAGGGCAAAGCGCCTTTCATACCTGACATGACGCTGCTCACAAAAGCAGCACCCTTGTAGTTGCAGAGCCCTCTCCAGTAACAAAGGGACTTTCTGTCTGAGCCCAACTATGCTAAGAGTATCAATAACAACCTCGAATAAAATAGTAAATAAATCTTCCAAGAGTTATTGATAACAACCTCGAATAAAACAGTAATTACATCTTCCAAAACACTCCTCTGACTGGACAAGGGTTGTGAGAAGGACAGACACCAAGCAGCAGTTCTGACCTTGAAAGAAAACTATCGATTGGATTTTGTCTTGTGAAAGGAAGGAGGGGAAACTGAAACCAACCATTCTGAATCATTAATGAGCTCCTACAACATGGTCCTAACTCCAGTTTTTCACATATCCATGTGCATTTTTCTTTTGGCTTCCTCGAAACTAGCCCATTTGTAATCTATACATTAAAAGAAACTGTAAATTCATTCACGACAACATGAAGTACCTCTAGACAAAACTCAAAGTTTTGTGTATGTCAGACTGTGTAACACTTAACAATATAAATGTTACATATACTTTTAAATACACACACATATATGTCTGTGTATGTGTGTTTACTCATGTTATGTTAATCACTGTAAATGAGTAAAAGATGCTATTAATTGCTTAGTACCCACTGAGGCAGAATATGACTTCCCAGACTTTTGATAATTTCTAGGACTGAAAGGGCTCTGAGCATATTTTCTATGAGGAATTCGGCCCTAAAAAAGGAGAGGTTTAGGCTGCTGACTTTTACAGAAAAGGTCTGTAGAGAATGAAACAAAACAAAATTATATGAAAAGTTATAATTTGTGTGGCAGGAAAAATTCAAATAACTGCTGTTTTGTGTTGATTAGCACTGAAGTGATAGAAATAAGTAAACGGGGAGGAAAAAGCCATCCATTAGATAAAACGTAGGAAAGGGTGTGATTATTTTCTCATTATTTATCTTAAATTTCACTCATCCCCCTTCTTACTGAGTTTTCTCTCCTCAACACATCCCTTAGGTTTTCTTCTACAGCCTCTGTTCCTACAAATTGTCTCCAACAGCTTTTCATCAGTAGGTCCAGCTACAGTGCTATTTACTGTAACACAAAGAAAGCATCCTCCTTTGTTCTTGGCTCATCTAGCAGTCCTAAAGAAAATCATTCCCTATTAATTAATCATTCCCTATTCTACACAGAAGTCATAACTTAGTTTATAAAACTACTTTTCTGATATCTTTATTAAACAAATCAACCATGTTAAAAATGGGAAACTATTAAGCCAAGATTGCTTTTTAAGTGCAATCAAACCAAGTGAACTTGAAGAAAAACATCCAACAGCCAAATGATCATTGACATAGATGACTGTAGACATTTCCTCCTAAAGATATGCAGCCAAAAAAACCCCAGCAATGTGCAAATATGAAATGATTTTTCTGTTTACCATCCACTATAAGAATAAATAAATGTCATGACTTCTGTCCCTACTCTCACACAGCAGTGCATTAGCAGAAGTATACAGGTTCTGTCAGCACAAAGGAGTGCACAGTGCTGTCCACGACAGCCAGTTCGTGTGTGAGAGAAATTGGCTACTTTCAAAATATCCATCTGATTAGCTTCCCTTTAACTGCCTATTTAATTACCAATACTTTCACTGTCAAAAGATTAGAAATGCTATCTTTATCATATGGTACCATTGACAAAGGTAGGAATCGCTACTACTGGAATTAGATTCAGTTGCCTTCTACACTAATAGGATATAAAAACCCACCACAGTTGCACTGCAGCTTCTTTACTTAATAATTACAGAAATAATGTCATAAGATAATATGCCAACCATTATCTTACACCAAGTATACAGAGGATTAAAAATTCTATACTGGAATAATCGCATTCAGAAGGAGATTATCCCTTTAGCCCTGAACTCTGAAATACAATACTTCTGCTCACACCATGGAAATACACATTTTTTTATGCTAGTAAAAAAAAAGTCCAAAAAAGATTAAAAGAGCATAGGTAAGAAACAAGTGAGCTGTGCAATGATACAGACACTCATTAAGTAAGAGGGAAAGAGATGAGTACAACACACAAAGGAGAATGCACAAACCTTCTTTATAGCAAAGCCAGAAATAAATGCCTTCAGTGTTAATACAAGACTCCTGCATGACCACACAGTAAGTTCAGCAAGAGCTTTACAACAGGAATTACATGGTGCTACAAAGAAAGAGAAGAATCATTCACTGAAGAATCAAATTGTTCAGTTTACATTTGTGCTCTAGCTCTGTCTGTTCCACAAGATTCAAGCAATGAATGACAAGGTGTTTCAATGCCATAAACTGGACAATATCTAAATACCATATCAAAGGCTCTACAACACCTATGAATTAATTCTTTCTCATAAAAACAGTAAAAGAATATTTCAAATCAAAAGACAATTATTAAATATCTCATTCCCATTACATTTCAAATAAAAAAATCTTCCAACTTTGGTTATTTGGCTGTGCTCAGCCCCGTGACTCCTTTTATACAAAACTAAGGAGGAATAAAAGGCAGTGGAACACCTCTCTCTAAAAAAAGTTTACAATCTTGGCTATAACTACTACAGCCACCTAACTACAGGTCAGAGAGGACCTGCAATGATTTGCAAACAATGATCTGTATACAGTCCTATGTATAAAGTCATTTACAGGTCAAGGGTGAAATTTTCCCTTTCTATGCACGTTACAAACCTGTTATCTGTGGAGTCTATCACAGTGCTGATTCTGCACTGATGGGTGGCTCCTATTTCCATCAGTGGTGTTCGTGGTGCTGAGAAAGCAGTAAGAAAGGGTAGGGCAAAGAGATTTCTCTCACTGCTGGTTGAACCCTACAGCACCCAACACCATGCCAGAACAAGCCACCCTTCTAATTTTACACAGCTGATCCACAGTTCTAATCAGCTGCTTCTGCATGCACAATGATTTGCACATGGTGTGTGGGAGAGGCCTCATTTTTTTGCATTCATTACTTTAATTATACATATTATACACACTGAAATTCACTGTATTCATTGAAATAGAGAAAAAGTCTGGCTGCTGATTGCATTTGTTACTGTATTCTTGGATATGTTCACATCCAATCTTGTGGCTGAATGCCATGGTACAGAGCTTTGCTTTCTCAGCTTCCTACCTTTTTGACCCTACAGTCGCTGTGTCAAAAGAAGCACATTTCTTGGCCCTGCCTGTCTGATCTTTAGTGACACTGATCTGGCCTTGATGCATCCCAAGTTGAAGGTTAAATATTTTAATTTTTCTCTTCTCTTTTTGTTTGGTTTTCTTAAAAAGGTGCATTGGAATTCGTGACTATGGAGATTCAATGAGGGGCACCATAAAAAACAGGTGACCAGGACACTGTTAATAACTAAGCAGCAAGACATCACTCACAACAGAAGCACAGATGTCTTCCTCTGGTCCTGTGATATTATTTTGAAACATAGATAGGTTCTGGTATCAAATTCCACACTAACAAACCAGCCTCACGACCACACAGTTCCACTGACTGCAAGAGCTTCATTGCAGGTCAGCAGCCTTTAGAGACAGGAAAAAAACCAGCTTCCCAAGCTTTCACTCTGCTGTTACTGAGCTCAGAGCAGCCCCTGGGACCCATCGTGGTGACTGGACAAAGTCTGGCAATGTTTGCAAAATACTTGTAAAAGATGCATTTCCAATACCATCCTCACTCAGAAAAAGCTCTTACATTGTTGTTCTGCTATACAACATCTGGCCTCTCACTCATGTCTTCAGAGATGATACTCTCCACAGACCTCAATCCCCTCCCCTCAAGGGTTTTTTATTTTTCTTTCATTCCTTTTCTCATTTACTTTCTCACTGGTTTGTTTTTGTTTTTTTTTTTCTCTCCACAACATCAGGGACCATTTCGAAGCCTGGTTGGGACTTTCCCCAGTTAGACAAGAAATCACACTATGCCTGTTTTTGTCATGCTTCCAGCAGAACTGAGTCCCACCTTCCTCATCACAACCAAGTATGGTGCCTTCAATCCCAGCAACTCTTACACAGCTCTGGGCTCCTATCTTAGTTCCTTCATACTCTTCTCTTTGTATTCAGAATATAATCAATCCTTCCAGTACAAAATTGGAAAAGGGAGTGATTTTTTACCTTCTTTGGCTTGCTTTCTCTTAGTTACACAGCAACCTTTTCCTCTTTCCTCATCACAACTTAAGAAATTCTCTACCTGCACACTTTTTCTAGTCTTCTCCCTTGGACCTGAAGTCCTCCTCTTCTGTATTTCCTTGCCTCTATTTTCACTCCTCCCTCACTCTCTTCATCATTTCTCAGCTCACCTCTTATAACATCAAGCTTGGGTCTTTTTGGGGTTTTTTTCCTGGGGAAAAAAGTAATCCCACCTGTCAGTGAAACTATAAACTGTGTTTCTCGTTGTGCTCAATGCATGATTTGCAGGACGTTCACCTGCTCTTATTCTTGGACTATTAGTTTTCTGACTAGAGTCACCTTTGTGTGCACCCAAAACCTTACTCAGCATAGTCTTGACCCATGACAGTTACTTCCTGTTACTTCAACATCTCATTCAGCTTCTATGTTTAGAGTTTTGCATGATTTACAGTTCAGAACTATTTGTTCAATCAAAACTACCACACACTACACCTGCTTACAACATAATTACTGAATTCCTTACAGTCTGTCTGAGAAAGAAGAATGTGTAATTTTCTTTATGAAGCAGCAGTCAAAATTATGCTAATATGTGGCGCCTCCAACCACATGTACTGCTGTGTAAGACACATGAAAGTCTACACAAAGAACTAGAAAACACTATATTTCAGAAAAGGAAAACTGAATCTGTTTGCTCTGCTTGCAATAATCATGCCAATTCATGTGAAGTTCATTTTCCATATTTTTCCATCCTAAATCTACAATCTTTTAGACCTTTTCTGCATTATTAGCAACCCCTTTTAGTGAAATTAAACAAGATAAATGTGCCAGAACAGCAATCACATTCCAAAAAATGTGAATCATAAGCAGTGAAGCTGTGTAGCATTTAAAAAATTGACATATTTGGTTTTTAAGACTAAACTATGACTATACTGGACAAATTAAAACCATGAAGTTCTGCAAAATGAAGCAGCAAACTATTTTGAAGGGAAGGTATTTAGGAAGATATTTATCTGCCTGTAGCTGACTGGCTATACACCAAAACAATAATGCACAAGCATACGTGACCACAAATATAATGTAAATGGACCCTTCAGTCTGCGTAAAAAGTGTAAAAAATTCACCAGTTCAGTTCACAATGTGTGTTGTGTCTACTACTAGGCTCACACAGTTTTCTTACTGGCACCAGCCAAATACCTTTTGCTGCACCTTTTGTGCTTTCCACACACACACCCCCCCACAAATCCACCTGCCAATGGTGTCAGCTGCATCTGAAGTGCAGCGAAGGGCACCCTCTGATATTTCAGTTCCTTAAACTCCCTCTTCCATAACATTTTTGTGCCTAAGACAGAGAAGAATTGGTCCTGGTTCATATCTTGTCCAGAGCAGGTTCAGAAGAGACCTTATTACTTGAGGTTCTTCTCTGTTACCTTTTTTTAAGTCCTGCCATGTTTGGAAGCAGTAATACCACAAACCACTCATATTTCATTCCCTATTTAAGAAGCTACTTAAGAATCACGCTAAGATGTCCCACTCATCCAGAATCCAGTGTTACAGTGACAAGGTTAATTGAGGAGCTAAAGGCCAAGATTAAGTTCCACCTGTTCTCTGGGAGGATTTAGTTTCCAATGTTACTTTCCCAGATGCACACAGAAGCTGACATAGCCATACACAGGACCACTGCCTGCAGCTCTTCTCTTCCCAAAGAAATGCTGACCTGCATTAAGCTAAATGAGTCTGATTCCCATCTACACTCATTTATTGGCAGAGGAGTTAAAGGGGCTCACTAGCCTTTCTTTGTAATTTATGAAGGATGTTACAACCACATCAACATCTTTAGATACCAATGATACATTCTATGCAGCCTAGTTCCTCTTCCCCTTCAAAAATACCCCCACTTAGCAAGGCTGAATTCTGAAGCTGCCACTGCAGCTGAGGGCTTGTTTCTCTAAATTTTCCCCCTCACACTGAAGAAAACAAATTCGTGACCAAGTTGTTGAACTGTAAGAACATGTCTCAATTAAAGTCTTTCCATAACATTGTTCACAATCCTGATTGTATTTTCAGAATTGGAACAGAGGAGGAAGGCTATCAGTAGCCACCTGCAATGGAATGGGCTGGAAAAAGACAGCGTACCTAACTAGTTAAATCTGAAATACCTAATTAAAAATTAAGTAATCTTGGAACTCAGGAGAGCTGAAAGAGGCACTAGAAAGCCCTCAGAAGCTCTATGCCTTGTTCTTAAAAAGCAAGCAATAAATGACAGGAATTCATTTGGTATGCACAGAGTATAGGAGCTCAGTGGCAAGGATCACTGCTCCAAGGCCAGGTGGTGTACAAAACAGTGCATGTGAACATCCTTTTGGTGGTCAGTGAGAACAGTGCCTAGCTTTACACTTAATGCAGTCAAAGAACCTGCTTGTAGAAGGACAGGTACTAAGTACATAGTAAAAACATTTACCTGACTGCTGGGAGCAAATTAAAGTTTGTGAAAATTACCATGGCCACAAAACTTAATCACTTAAATGCTAGGTGACTGTGATTAATAGTGAATGTCTACTGTAGCATGAATACTTTTCAGAGAATATGGATGGGTAAGAGCCAATTGCATAAATACTGCAAACACAGAGAATCCCTCTCCCTTTAGCACCAGGAAGGTACAAACTTTCAGTTCAGAGCTGCCACAGGCAACACCAGCAAGATGGCAGAAAAACACAGTCTCATTCTTCTCCCAGCATTATCAACTTCTCACTACTCAAATTTGACACACTTGGGTCAGAGCTGTGCAACTGGACAGACATTTCCAATCCCTGCAGCAACATGCAGACTCTGACCTGAGGAACTGTCCAAACACGCCAAAAGGAAAAGCAAATTATTCGAGTTTCTCCATGGCCTCAAGACACTATGGTTCAACAGTCTGAAAGCATAAATGTGCCTCTTTGTTGGTTAGCTATCATGCTGCTCTTGTACTTGCCACAGGACCTGTACAGTATGCCATGTCCAAGACTCAGGTATGGCGTGCTTTGCCAAGGAGTGAAAGGAAGAACATTTCCTCTGATTCCTCTGCCTCATGATAGATAATCTGGTGAACTGCACCCTAAGCCAACCATAAGATATTCCAAACTATTACTTTTCTAAAATAAAGCCATGTGTACTTATTTTATATTTTTCTTTACCAAAACAACAGGGTGCTTAATAAACCTTGTCAGCCTTCCTCTATGCAGCAAAGAATGCAAGAACAGTCATGTTGGTCCAACCAAATGAAACAACTATTACCCTGCCTCTGACATGAGCCAAAAGCATCTGCCTGAGGGATTGTGTTAGCACAGAGCAAGTGCATACCAAACACCTCTGCCACACCACATCACAAAGACTGCATGTGCCAGAGGTGATACCTTTGTGCTTAACAGCTGTATCACTGAAACTCACAGCCGCTGGGCAGGAACAGGCCCTGTGCCATCCACCTGACTCACAACCTGCTCTCTTAAGGCACCTGGGCTTTACTACACCACTGGCAGGTTGCATGACTTCTTGTGATGGCAGCAGAATAGGCTGCTTTAATGTTTGCCTGGAGCACACCAGGAGAGGCCACTGCAAAAGCAGATGCAATGCACAAGCTCCAGGCACGATCAGAAGCAGCTACAACACCTGCCTAGCTGGCAAGCCAGCATTCAAAGGCACAGGAAGAAGAATTTAAAAGGGGAGGCTCTCTATTACTTTCCAAAATGACTGACAGCTCTGAGAGTTTACAGGCCTCCAAGATGGCAAGGGGCAGAAATATTTAGCTTGTGGTAGCCACAAAGACAGGATTTGACCTTTTAATTTGAAGGTTTTAATTTGACCTTCAAGACATCCAATAAACAGACAACTGCATCAGAGCCAGCTGAAGACAGAAAACATGGACAGCTCATAGTGCATTTTGCCACGTGCCCCTACAGAAGAACAGAAAACATTGCAGCTTCAGAGGCTGTGTGACAGAACACTGCAATGGCCCTCCAAAAAAAGCAAGGGATGTCAACAGGTTCTCTGGTTCAGACTCTTGTGCAAAAAGGAACGTTATTACAAGGTACATTTCTGTTGCTGCCTGTTGCTACAAGTCACAAAAATGTAACTTTCAGAAAGGGCACAAACCTCTCTTGGAAGACCTCTGGTAACCAATATTTCAGCTGCAGCCACCAGCGCCTACACCTGAGAGCTCCCACATGAAATAAAGGGTTCTGGTAACTCAGCTCACTGCTTTTTAAGGAATGTTTTTGTCCCAGTTTGAATTACTCACATCTACTGACCAGAACTAAAGTTAAAATTTCTCCTACTTTAAAGGCCATACATGCCATGTCTCCATATTGGCGCTGGCCCTGTCAAACATAAGGCCACAACTTCACAAGTGAGGAGTGATCACACTCCTCACAAGGGTTACAAATGGACTCCCTCCAGCTGCAGATGCTTCCACATATGCTCTGCAAAAGAGCTGTGGCAGTACAGAAATTGTACCACAACTGTAGGCTGTCCTCTTCTTACTTATGAAAATGATGCCTTTAAAATCCAAAATAGCTATGAGAGAAAAGGCCTGAGTTTTAAGACATTCCAGCTCTGCAGCACCATACTATCAGTGCTCAGGGCAGGCAAGAGGCAAAGAGGCTGATAGAGAGAGGAGGACTACAGTCATGACTGGCTGGCCGAAGTGCCAAGAAGAAGCAAAACTTCATGACCAATAGAATCATAGAACAGTTTGCCAGAAGGGGCCTTAAATATCATCTAGTTTCAATTTCATATCACCATGGGCAACCTTCCACTATCCCATGCTGCTCAAAGCCCCATACAATTTGGCCTTAAACAATTCCAGGGATGAAGCATGCACAACTTCTCTGGGCAACTTGTTCCAGTGCCTCATCACTCCTTAAGTAAAAAATTTCTTCCTAATATCTAACCATACCTACACTCTTCCAGTTAGTTCACATATTTTGTCATCTGTCAGGAAAAGGTGAAGGACCTTTTATAAATACTTCTTGTATGTTTACATTATTCCACCTCTTGCTCCTGGGTATTCAGCCATGCCAGACAGTTGAAGGAACAGTGCATTAGCCTTTGACACCATGAATAAAACTGACATAGGCTAAATAATAGTTACGAGACAGCTTGCCTATTTTACTTCAATATAAAGGATCCTGTTACATTGCTCCCTCTCTGACCTCTTTCTAAGAAGTTTCAAAACATCAAACACAGAAAATTAGAAAGATTCTCAATCCTGCCCTAATTCTTTTTTTCTAATTTCAAAAACAGAACTCATTTCCCTAAATCTGGTTCCTTGTTTCCACATTACAAGTGCCATCAAGTCTTCCCGGTTTCTGCTATTTGCAAAGCAAACAGCAGTAAATGGGACAAAACCTGGCAAAGTACAAAACAGAAATAATGACAGACTCTCCTTTAATAAGGCAATTCTGATTTTTGTGCAGAATACAGAAGAGGTATCAGGACAAAATGGACTTTGAGGGCAGCACAAAAAGTTCTTTCAATTAGGATTACTACTCTTATGTCACTCATGATCCATATATGGAGCAAAAAGTCATTATATATAATACACTATTCTGATCTTTACACTGGGTTATCATCCAGCCTGAGGACTGAATACAAACGTAATGTTTTAAGTACATAAATGTGAAAGGCTGGAACACTGGCCACGGTGAGGTAGAGCAGCATACTCACCAGTGAGAAAGCACTGGGATGCACAGTATCTCTAGTAAAACAGCAATTGAGAAGAGCTGTGAGCCACTTGGCAAAGGTATGTTTGGCTAGCCACAAAGAGAACACTTTGGGGGAATTCACTGGCTGCAGTGAATTAATAGCTAATGTACAATGCTGATCCCAGGTTGTAAATATTCTGGGAGATGCTAAACATGCATCAGGGCGTGTGCATGGAAAAGAGATATAAAAAGGACCTATTCATTCAAATGATAAAATCTTACTTGAACTTTTTACCAGAACTAAGTAAAACTTAAAGTGTTTCTTTTACTAGATATTCAGGAAGCTTGACTACCTTTTGTCTTGATTTTTCTTAATTCTAAATTTTTTTACTTCTTAATTTCTTCCTAAGATGCAACAGCATTACTGCAGTAATGGCTTAACAGCACTTCCTGTTTGTTCTGAAAGAAGAAACACTGTAAACATCACCAGCTCACCCTGCTTTGTGCTGAGTGTGGGACTAGACACTTGCAGAGTGCCTGTCAGCCCCAGCTGTTCCATGGAAAGTCAGTTTAAGCTGGCCCAGCCTCCAGGAGAAGACTCTGCTGCCAGTCACTTCCATATTAGCCTTTTTTCCTAACTGGAAATCATACAGTAGACACCATTTCTACCAAGAATACCTTCTATTTATCTACTATTCATGTTTCAAGCTAGAGTGTTTAAGAACTACCTTTTCAGCATTAACTTTTCTAACATTGAACCTTGACACTTCCTCAAAGGGAGATCAAAACCAAGCACATATGTACTTTATAGTAAATGTTGCTTAAACCATTGGAGAACTGAGACAACTCAAAAATGGACAGAAAGATAGATAGATAGATAGATAGATAGATAGATAGATAGATAGATAGATAGATAATACAGGCCAGCTTTGCTGTTTTTTAGTAGTTTTCTTTCTTTCTGATTCACTGATTTCTATTTCATCCAATTACTTCTTCACTCTGATCACAGGTAAACTTGCCATTATCATGATCTACTTTCTCTCCACCTTCCATCCCTCTTATCCTCGTATTTCCTCCTAGATCTCATCTCATCTCTTTCTAAAATTCTCCATGGACTAAACCACAATTTGCTCTCACACAGTAAAGCATGATCTGCATATGGGCAAAAAGGTTCATATACAAGTAGGTGAGAATTCACTCTTTGCCCATAAAAAAAAAACAAAAGAAGAACTCTAAGCTCTGTAAAATAAAGACCTGTGAAGCATATTTGGATGTAGACTGAACATGGGGTTGGGACTCTGCAGTTTAAACTTCTGTCTTATTCTTTCACTACCTTGAACGAGGAGCTCTGCTATTTCTGTGTGCCTCAGCCTATACCAAGGTAGAGCCTTAGCAACCATCATTTTCAGCTCTCCTTATTCCTACTGTATCCATGCCTTCTCTTCAATCACTTTGCATTTCATCTCTAAGCTGTCCTCTACTCAGTATCTCCCCAGTTCTCCATTTCACTTCATGCACACCACACACATGCATACTCCTTCATCCCATCACCTGCTTGCATACTCTTTTGGGGGAGAGGGAATGAGACACAATACTTTTTTACACTTGTTTTCCTTATTGTTTATTAGTAATAGACATGAGGTCTCAGATAATTTTCCTTTGTTCACAATATCAGTGTTAATAATACCACCATAGTTGTCTGAACCATGTAAACCTCTAAGCTCTAAGTTACAAGCTAGTAACTCCTTTTCTCTCTCAATCATTACAACTGAGTTTACCTTTTACAACCAAAGCAGATCAGAGTCAAATGTACCACTGCATCACTAAAAATTCCCCAGTTCAGATTTGAGTTGTCTTCATAAATATGGTGTTACGTATGAGGCATCATCTATTTGTTTGTTCCTATTACAGAAACAGCTACATTCTTCTGTGGCATCTTGCACTTTAGGATTGGACTCAGGAAACCTAATAGCAGATGAAAACAGACACCTGACACCTAGAGATCAAATTTTATATAAATAAGAACAATGGAACTCTAAAAATGTCTAACAGTATGCTCTGATAGGGTGGCACAGACCCAAAGCAATGCAATAAACAGTGCTCTTTTATTTACTAAAACACAATAGAATGGTAGCTTAAATATTTTAAGATCTTTGTAAAATCCTTTACATGAAATTACCTTCATGGATCCGTTAATACAAACTCATTCTCTGACATACTTATAGCAAGTTGCTTCTTCAAAGGCACTTAAAAACATTCACAACTCTATCTTCCAAATGTTCATGTGGTAAAGTGATATTACAGTGCCCATTAACAAGGGATGCACCTAAGACAGACAATTTATACGAGTGGCCCATGACTACAGGGACTGGAATGTCAGTGTCAAAAAAAGTTCCTTGTGTGACGTTCAGAATGAGCAGTATCATCACTGCCTTTATACTGTCTACACACTAAAAATACTGCAGATTCGAGCACATTCATTTTTCTCTACAGCAGATTTACAACACTGACTCACATAAATTGATCCTGCTCATTGACTAAGTAATGGAACATTCTAAAGATATTAAAGGATTGACACCCACAGAATTGGCATTTGGGTAGGTATAACACAGCACAAAATCACTTCTGTAAGTAAAAGTGGAAACTCAAAAAGCTGAGTATTTCAGTGACTTGCTGAAAGTCAAGCAGAAAATGTGTTCCCAAGCTACAAACTTGATCTTTTTAATGACTTGCCTCAAAAGGCAAAATTGTAGCCATTCCTGCTACAAGTTTAGTGCCCACCAATTTGAATATTAGGTCGTACTTGTCAAACTGCAGACCTTTGCTGAATATGCAAAGCTTTTATTTTGTAATTGTTTTAGAATTAAAAGTAGAAGAACTATTCCTATTTTAACCGCATTTCACTTTTCTCCTACTCTATAAACAATAACCCAATTGCTTATGCAAGATATGTGATATATGAGTTACTAATAAACATAAAAAACTCCCTCTTTTCCCTCATCAATACTTCAAACTACTAAGAGACATCTAAACACTTCAAAATCCTAATTCTTCAATCACCAATGTAAATGAAGCAGAGGGGTTTTTTAAAATCCCTTGCAATCAGCCCCTCTCCAACAACACGGTGAACTCAAGGAAAATGTATTAAAGCAGAAAAACCAATGACCATTTGTAATATGCTTACAGAGAAGTAAGACACAAAAGATCTTTCCTGACAGCTCTTATGTAACGCATTCCAACACAATCAAAGGAATATGCAAAAGCCTCAACCAGAATGGCAAGGAGCTCTACTTTCACCTGGACGGTATTTAAAGTCATGTAAACAAGGTTGTTTGAGTAAATGAAGGTTAAAGTCAGTCATTATATTATGCTATTGTGTCAGAAGGACAATTCTGGTTTTTAGGGAGACTCTTACCATGCTTTTGTACAGTGTTTCTTACCCAAACTGAAATAGGGTAAGACAACTGAGGAATATGCTGCAACTGAAATGAGTTCCTAGCTGCCTTCCCCTATACTGTCTTTTGGACCAAAGCTCAAAAAGTTACAAGGGGTTACAAGCACTGTAACACACTGTAAGAAGAAGTATTCCTGAACTATCAGAGAGCTTCAATTGGAATAACCAATGCTTTTAATTTAAAAAGTTTTCAAGGATGTTCATGGCCCAACCCACGTAACACAAATCACTTGAGAGAAAGAGCTATCAAGATGCAGGAGAAAATACCCTGTTTGGACTTTGGCAGGCAAAATCCATGGGTATATTCCTAATTTTTAATCAGCTTGATGAAAGAGAACAGCACTCTCATTGGTAGTCCAGATTTTAAACTTACACTCAAAAAAGTCGACAAGCAGCTAGCAAGAACTTTAAGGAAAGACAGTATTTTGGGGTGTCTTTCCTAAAAGAGACATGGTTTTCTTTCCTAGATCAACCACAGAATCTCATTACCTGATCACAGAAAGGTAAAGTTCTATACCGTGATCTGCACAGATTTGCAAGAGATGAAGAATTCATACTCAGGACATACGTTTAGACACAGGAGGTAGTTCAGAGAGTGCTTGAGGAAGGAAAAGCACCTTTCAAAGCATGACATGCAAGCCCACAGACAAGAGAAGATAGCTGGCATTGCCTAAATACAATGTGAATTTCAGACTGTTCCCTTATCTTTGCACTTTGCATGAAGCTCAAGGCACTGACAGAAACTTCATACAAACATATGAAAAAAAAAATCCTTCTCACATCACACGGAACAAGTACTCACATGTTTCCTGCTACTTCTGTCGGTTTCTATCTGCTAACTTAAAAGACAGAAATCGCTGCTTTGGGTGAGAGTGGCTTCTTGTTCCTTTCTGATTTGGGTAAAACCTACACAAATTCCATTTATCTCTACCAATAAAGCTGCTGTGATAATACTCTTGTCCATGACTATCCACCTCCAGATTCCCCAGGAAGCAGGGAGTACTAGGGATATTGTCTTGTCACTGGAATAGGAAGAGGCGATATAATCAAGCGTATTTTCATCCTTTTAACTGAATCATGCTAATTTGAAGTTTATAATTTATCTTCCATCATTTTCTCCATACTTCCCTTCATGCTTAGTGGCATGATTAACATCTGCAAACTGTATTGGACTGATTATGCTGCAAACTATTTGGTTACTTCAATCATTATTCAACATGCAAAGTAGAATAAAACAAGATTAGAATTACTCTTCCATAAATCCTCTCAGGGAGTTCACAAATGCTCCCTTGTCCTCTCTACTCCAGTTCCCTTGTTATTTTTCAGTTTCATAAGCTGGTTAGATGGAGTCAGAAATAAACACAAAATGCTAAGAGCTGTCTTGGCAGCCTCCAGTGAATTCCCACCATAAGCATTTTCACATCCCACAGCAAGCAAGCAAGCAAGCAAGCCAAGGTGTTTCGTAAGAGCAACCCACAAGTCTTAACAAATGCATTTACGAAATTAACTGAAGCTTTCACTGTAGTTCATGCTACAGCATCTTGCAAGGGTCTAAAAACCTCACCTTCAGATCCAGGCAACCAAAACCAGCTTTTCACACAAAGCTGTTGTCAATAGGCCATGTATAAGAAGGTGCTTAAAATATACACAAGCAGTGAAATAGAGAATTATGTTTCACCAATTATTCTGATGAATTTTGCTATGGAAGTCTGACGTCTAGCACAACATGAGAGTTTTTTGTACTAACCCTATTTTAAGACTCCTCTAGCATAGTCCACAGATCTGTTCTATACTAATACTGTTCCCAAAGTCGATCATTAGAAACTGCTATCTCCTCTAGCTCTGAAAGACAGAGTAAAAATAATTAAAGCAAAAATTAAAACAACTGCTTCATACAGTACAATCCAACTTCAATCAGAAAACAGAACATCCCAAACAAAATGCTTCTGAGTGTTTTGCTTGTCCTCCTCACCTCTAAAAACACTATTACTACAGTTTGGAAAGGTGGAACATATCCCAAGTTATTGTCTTAACTTAGATATACCAAATGAGTAGAGAAAAGTAAAAAAATAGGGATAATTTATTTTTTATACAACTCTTCAACAGACCTTGATGATATATTGATCAGAACTGCCAAAGAACTGGAAGTTCCCAGAAGACCTGGTGCTCCCTAACACGTAGACTGGACACTTTCCTGCTCCATACAGTACTGGAAAGAAGACATCGGGGTGACCTCTGTGGCAGCCTCAGCACATGCAGAGCTTCCAGGTATGGGCAGCTCTTACACAGCCATAGCTCAGAGACACCTACCTGCTCCACATCTCTTTCTGGAGACTCAGTCACTGTCAATCCCACACCCCAACCATGTTCAAGCTCTGTAAGCACAGAAGAACTCAGCAAAGACACAAGATTAAGAAGTGGGCAGACGATGCCCATGTAAGAGATGAGATAAACTGACATTTAAAAGTAGGAGGCATAAAACAATGTCTACAGAAGCTGCAGATGCCTGCTCTGAACCCAAATGAGATGAAAACGTCAATCCTTACATAAAGATAGTTCCTATGGGACACACAGTTATGTTAGCCTATACACACTATTTTTTTCTGATTTTCAACGGAACATTTTTCCAAATATGTGGTTACATGAAAAATAACATTGGTGACAGTTTGACTGCTCCAATTACTGAGTAGAACTTTGTTTTTTCCAAATTGCTAGCTGAAGAAGGGTGCCTGGACATTTAATGATAGGGTGTCTGAGTGACCATGTTGTGTTCTCAGAACATAACAGAAAAAAGAGGCATAGCCTTTTGTGCATTTCAGCCTGATGTAACTTCAGGAAGTTAATTATGAATGCAAAAATCATCATTAACTTTGGAGAGGACTTTTAAATCTTGTTTTATAAATATTTTCCATGGAAATCTGGATATTTAACTCCTTCCCACTTCCCCACTGAGACTGTTTATTAAACTACCACCATAGCACACTGTTTGTACACAAAGTTTGGATTCATTTTGCTGTGACTGAATTAAATTGCAAATGCCTCAGAGTTCTCATGTAGCTGACTTGACCCTTTTATTCACAAATTCCAAGATACACATTTAATTGTATTCATCAATAATGACTGAAAAAAAACCTCTCTCATCACGGTCACCTTATTTTCCTCATGTTCAAATACACCAGGTTATTTATTCTCATACTTCAATTCTCAACATATACTTACGCTGCAGGCTTTTCAGACCAGACAATATTTCCTTATTAGCCCAGGTATTACGTATCTATGTATATCTGATCTCAATCTTTTAATATAACATTGTTTCATTTTAAATTCAGTAGTACTGATAATGAAAAAGGGAGAGAGCTTTGGACCAGATAGATCCAGCCAGTGAATCTGAGGTGTAAATGCATGTTTTGCAGAAGTTTGAGGTCCACTTAAGGTACAGATGAAAGTTACCCTTTTCTCGTGAAAGACTTGAGAGTTATCTGTAACTCACAGTGATATTTTACCATTCAAAATAAAATAAACAAGTATGTATGAGGTTGCTCCCGTTTTGTAATTTCACATAGTCATTTCCACAAAATTATATTCTTATTAAAATATTATCTGCTTGGACAATTTTGCAACAGAGAACTACTCAGGTCAAACTTACTGATTAGTCAAGAATTTTTTGAGAAGAGCTGTATATGAAGATACCAAAAAACAAGTAGCTTCCTTGAAGGTAACTTAATACTACAACACAAAATAGAAGTTTTTGCATTCTCCCTCAGGGTAGGGCTTCTTTCCTAGTTTCTTTAATAATGTTGTGTTGAAATATTTAATGTATATTTTGAAAAATCTAAGAAGTGTTCAGCTTTAAAGAGCTACCATCGAACAATTTTCACTGTTTCTCTCAATCAGCTTCCAGCTACTTCAGCTCTCTAAATGCAATTCAGAAAGCCTGGAACACAAATAAAATTTAGGCTGAACTGGTAAGTCACAGACTAGTCTTCTGTGAAAACTCTGCAGCTCAATCCTGCTGACTTCAGGTTGCTATTCAGGATATTTCACAATGACCATTCTTTTCTAATGCCACCCCAAAGAGCAAAGACTCTGTTGTACTGGAAGGAGGTGAGAGACAAGATTATCATTCCAGAAGCTGACCTGTACCAACTACATTTTTCTTCTGCTCAAATCTCATTTGTTCCAGGAAATCTACTCTAAACAGAATACAGGAACACAAAATATAGAGTAGGTATCTCTGAAAAGAACACTAATCAAGAGCATGTAGGCATTTCCAAAATACACACCCGAGTGGTACTGCGTCATAAGAACATCTGAGAAGAAGGACATGAGATTAACAGGAATCTACCAAAAGATTACTTACCATGTTTTCCACAGACACTTATCTATATATCTTAAGAGCAAACACTCATCTCCTTTAGCACACAGCACAGCATCTTCTAGGTCTCTCAACAAGATAGCAAGTTGGTTTTTAATTTCTTTTTTCAATTTCTTTTTTTTTTCAATAAAATTTCACCCACTTCATCAGACACACACTGATAATACCAGTAAAAGAATATAGTAGCGGAGTGGTTGCAGGTACCTTTGTGTTACACATAGCTCCATCTGGCTGTAAAATAAATGAATGAATAAATGAAGGGCTGAGATTTCCCCCTTCCACAGGGACATGAGCACTTGCGACTCTCTCCAGATGCTGCTCCCCAAGAAGTACATGAAAATGCATCTCTCAGAAAGCACCGCTATGACAGGATCCACTGCAAATGTACCTTCCACTCTTGTCATTGTTTCCCTTTCACCTTAATGGGACATTGTAGTATTGTCTAAAGTTCCTCTTACATGGAGCATAGATCCTCATCAATTAAACTTTCAACAAAATAAATTTCATTTCCTATCTTCTTCCTACCTACACTGACTTGAGAAATATTTTACTCCAGGAATTGCCTCAGGGGGCTTTGCAGCAGAAGGCAGAGAAATGGTATTTATCTTAAGAAGAAAACAGAAGCAGAAGTGTTTGATCCAAAATTCTAAATTCTATCTACATCTACCTGTGCCTTACTTACCTGATTAATAAACAAAATATTAAATGTGGTAGCATTTATTGTAGCTATTTTGACTCCGGTTCAGCAGACTACAGTCTCAGACCATACAACTCCCAACAATTCTGGAAGGTGTAAAACCAGCTCTGCTTACCTTTCATCCCAAACTTAGAGTGTCTTCCAAACTTCAGAATAATGAGGGTTATTACTAAGCCAGTGCACACCAGTGCTGCAATTCCCACCACAACGTACACCTAAAAAATGAGGACACAAACAGACCTGTTTGTTTTGGTTTTGTGTCTTCAAATACACCAACATACATTCAGATTAATCCAGTTATGAAAAGATATTAATTT
Source organism: Argya squamiceps (assembly GCA_037834095.1). Taxonomy (NCBI): domain Eukaryota; kingdom Metazoa; phylum Chordata; class Aves; order Passeriformes; family Leiothrichidae; genus Argya; species Argya squamiceps. Next base: position 37,469,298 of record JBBMKD010000115.1, read on the forward strand.
CAACTGGGGAACATCTGCACTCAGATCAAAGAATACAGAAAACAGACACTTGTTGAGGTTTCTTCTGCTCTGCAGAAAAGAGAGATTCAGACACTTATGAGAACTTTTTCAACATCCTACACATTCAAGGAAGGTGGGAGGGAGTGTATATCACCATTTTCCTTTCCAGCAGAGTGGCATGTTACAAGAAAACACATAAGAGCAGCACATAGAAAAAAAGAATTTACTGTGGGGATGGCTGAATACTCATATAAATGATCTGGAGTGGCTATGAAGGCTCCATCACTGGATATACTAAAATCAGAGAGGACATAACCATAAACAACCATACTAGCCCTGGTTTAATCAGGGAAGCTTGGACCAGAGGACTTTCACAGGTCCTACCTCAACCACCTCGGCAGTTCAATGACTCTATTATCAGACGACACAAGAGGAGGGGACCCATCAGTTCAGCCACTTGTACTAAAATCTATCACAAGCCATTTAATCAAAAACCTATATGAAATCATGTCTTAAAACATACAGTCAGACTTTGAAAATTCATTGCAGCACATCACCTCTCTAACATGGAGGTGACTCCAGGATGGGTATTCAACCAACAGTCTTCAAACTACCTTGGAGGTTGTAGACTCGATATTTTCTGAGCTTAAGAAGAGCTAGGTCTTCTCAAGGGAAACTTTTCACCAGTTTTTCTTTTTTCCCAAAACAACCTTGTGTAAACAATATTCCTTCCCCATGACAACAGGTGTTGTTTGCTATTTCTGTTACTTAGCCAATGGGAGAGTGTCAGTCCTACGGACGAATAACGTGTCTTCATAGTGCAGCATGTTATAAAAGGGCTGAATGAACTGTAAATAAAGCCTTCTGATTTCTACTGCCTTCTGACTGGAATCAAGCATCTTTATTTCACGTCCTATTGCAACAGGAGGTCTTTTTGTAGATGAAGAGGTTTTGTAAATGAAGATTTGCTGTCCTTGACTAAAAATTGGATGCAAAGTCTTAGGCTAAAAAAATGAAAGTTGTTCAGAAAAGCAAGACACAAAACAGCTGTTTTACTTGAACTGAAAAGTGATCCATTCATTCAAAAAAAAGGAAGGACAAGAATGGGGAGCACTGATTTTATTTTTCATTCTTTTTTTTGAGAGTTTTGACTACAACACTGTAATAGCTATAGTGTTCTGATAGACCAGGGTTTTATTAGTGCCTGCAGTTTTGTAAGTTGTACAGCCAAAAAGTTCACAAAGATCACAGACCAGAAAACAATGCATATACTTACAGTGATGCTATCTTCATTCTCTTTGTTGGAAACATCCGTTGAAGTGATTTGATTACTGTTATTTGTGGCATCTCCAAGATCATTAGGTGTGGTTTCATACTCTTAAGAAAGGAAAAAATGTTGCTTTTATAACTTCATAGCTTTGATGAGGAAATGGTTTTTTATATTATTTCTACTTTGTGGTAAGGCCACTATGAACTTTGGGAATTTAAGCTTTTTGGACACAAGTAATAATTGCTAAAGAAGCTGGAATGTTTTGGGGGTAACCACTGGGCCATATAAATGAACAAAGGTGCTGTGACTGACAAATGTGAAAAAAGAAGCAATCTACATGATAATTTCCCTACTGGAAACACTAGAGTTAAATGAGAACTCCATCCATAGAGCTATTTTTATGTGCTTCTGACTTCCCATTAAAAATGAAAGACTGCCCTCTACACTGAACTTCACCAGCCTTGTATTCAGTCAAATATAGGACAGCCTTAGAAATTGCTTGAGCACTTTCGTTTTGCTGAGAAGAACTCAGCAGATGGGTTTCAAGCTATCTTATTAATATCATATGTGAAATAGCTGCTTTCATTTGTTTAATAAATAATTTTAAAAAAATGTTATATGTACAGAGGTTACAGTTTATCATTGCTATCATACAGATAAACCTTTAAAAATTAAAGTGTCTGAGATGGTATGAAGAAATTTGATTGATTTATCAAAATAATTCCACTGACGTGGCTGCAGGGGCAAAAGCAGAACAATTTCATATAAAGAATGATCGTGGCTCAATTATTTATAAAAACTTCAAAATAAAACAGATACATCTGTAGTCCATGATTTCTTGAAAAAAATTACTCAAATGAGAGAAAAATAATTAAATGTTGTATATATCTGAAGTTAAGATAAAGATGCATTAAAATAAAATTTTTAAATGTATTTATTTTATTATTACATATGGGAATACGCATAACATTTTAATTTCATGACTGCAATGTATGCAGATGAAAGAAACAAAGGGCAATAACTGCACCTATTATAAAATACACCCCCAGCATCATAATTTAAGTTTGCAATTGCATGGGTATTTCTTTACTTGCTTCGATTAAAATCCATGCCATAAGCCTGCAGATGAAATCTTCAATGTGAATTTGAAAATGCTCTTGCAAACTACAGCAGCAGGAGCATTTCTGAGCATAGAGCTCCAGCTGAGCAAGAGTAGAGAGGGCTTGCACCTAAGCACTATTATCCTTTAGCTCCCAAGACCAGCTTGGAGAGCTCAGCTGGCAGTGTTAGTAAGAAGTTGCACTGGGCTTTTGATCTTCAGGCATGCAAGGACACATTTGCTTTCTGCACAGCACTTGCAGACTGCAGATTTTTTTTTAGTAGAGGAAGCTGTTAGCTACCTCTGGCACCAGTGCTACAGTCAGGATGTCTAAACAACTCACACAGTCTATTTTGCCCCTAAACTATGCATGCCAAAGGACAAGACTGTTTCAAGACAAAATACATATTAAATATACAGAACTTTCAAGAGAAAAAAAATTAATTTCCTGATCTTTTACCATTTGAATTCTCCAACTCTGCACTGCATCTCTGTGTGTAGCTTAGCATGCAGCAAGGTAAGAGCAGCAGCAACAGGACAATGAACAGCATTCCTCGCTCATCCAGGTAGCACAACTGCTGCCTGAATGGCTCACCTGCACAAGCAGCCTGGACTTTTGGACAAGATTCTGTGCTGAGCATCTGTCACTGTGAGTACATCCTTTGCCAGAGCAGAGGAGGAGATTTCTACTCCATTATTTGCAGGCAAAGCCTGCTTTAAAATGGGAACTTCAACCTAAAAAAAATTGGCCTCCTTTACAATTAGTTGGGAAAATTTTCACAAAGACTCTTTTGGCCAACTATATATTTATTATTGTTTTATAAGACTAACATATAAAACAAATATTTAGTCTTATCTGCTCTGACTGTAAAACGAATGTTGCAGAAGGAAATTTTTTGCTCCCAATTTCACTTGTAAATAACAGCTGATGTTATTTGTAGCTCTGTTTATGCTCAGGCCTGTTCCAAACTACTGGAAATCACACACTGGAGGGCTAATGAGAACCACAGGTCTGGTCTGTGAATCCTCTGAATGAACTTCTATACTAAAATAGGCAAGAGCTAAGGTAGGCTACACTGGTATACTGGTGGTATACTGACATTGCTTGCTGTCTAACTGTGAATCATTTGCATTTGAAGTATTGCCAGATCTTCAAAGCCCCTTGAAATGGGTGAATCAGGCAAGGAAAATACACACAACAGCTATCCAGCCCAAGCTGGACGATTTGATTTAAATAAATTCCTGTTCATTTCACTATGAAATCCTGACATAGACACTGAGCACTCCTGCAGACAGGGTCACACCTTTTGACTCATGCTAGATAAGGCTCATATTGCTTTAGGGCCAGGTTCTCTGGTGCTCTGTACCTCATGCAGCCACCAGTGACTAATAACAGCTGCAGTGATTTGCAGCTGACACTGTCCAGTATTTTACAGCCATTTCACAAACAAGGTGCAAGGTGGCTGGGACAGACTTAACAGCACAGTCACATCAGCACTGGGGGTCGCTCTCCACAGTTACTCTGGGGTTTGGTGGAATGACTGGGGCAGGTTGTCTCTCTCATGTTGACAACCACATTAGAAGAGCCATCATGGCATGAAAATATGAGCTCAGAGCCAAAGAAGCTGCCTTTGCACTCAATGTCCTGCTCAGAACCATGTGAGTTGGCTTGTTTCTCTAAGTTAATTTCCAGATGGTGTCAGGACAGCATTCTCTCTTTGTCTTTTCCAAGAGCTGCCACAGAGGTGAGCTAGAGGCACTGCTCCATGCTTGTGGCAAGCAGTACCCCAGGCAGGCTGGACAGCAAACCAGCAAACCCTCAGCAAACTCAATGTCATGCAGCCTTATGTCACCTCATCAGATCTTCTGATTTCTGTTCTATGTTCAAAATACTTAACAAAAACATTTGGAAATTGCCTCACATCACAAGAACAACAGTTTCAAACAGCAGGAAGAACAGCCAGGAGTGAAGAAGAAGGCTGCCTTCACCAGGCCTTGCAGGCTGTAATCTGCCAGCAAAACTCGAGGCATATAGCTCAGCAGAAACCTCAGCAGAAACCCATCCAAGTCAGTCAAAGCACAAGGATAAAGCCATACACAGGCATCAGGACCTTGATAAAAAGCTCAGAATCAAAATCTTCATGCATACGGCTTATACAGTACAACACATGAAGAAACTGTGCAAACCATCACCACTTTCCCATCCCCAACCCTCCCTTCTCCTTCTCCTTCAAAAAAATTTTGGAAAGAGGGAGGGGAAGCTATTCTTTGGAGTTTCTAAGCATTTGAAGTCAAATTGATGATTCAATTGCACATTTGCTAAAGTTTAATGACGTGGAATGGAATCAAAGCAATAACATTTAGATCAGCTTTAGGTAACCTGAGTCATGCTATTCATCCAAATAAAGAGTACTCCAAACAGGATCCAGCTTCAAGCTGTTTGTGTATGGTGGGTAAGATGAACTTTTCTACTCATCAGAAGTATACCAAAATATTTTTAAAAAACAGAGAGTTACTTTTTATTCTGCAGCTTCTATTTCAGTGCACACTGGCTTTCACTTGGTACACTTTGCCTAACTAAAAAACTAATGCGAACACTGTGCCATCAAAATCTCCTGGCACACACTCAGCACCACTGAATTGATGGTCTGCTTATGCAAGAGAGATTAAGGGAAGGTACAAATGAGCGGACAGAGCAAAATAAATTGCCTACAGGAAAACTTACTTGTGCCAACTTCATTTCTAAGTGGGATTTAGGGGTACATTTTTGGAGGCAAAACAAGTATGGAATCATCCCTGGAAAAATAAATTAACCTGTATAAAGAGAAATCACAAGCTCTCTTTCCTCCAAGAAATGCCTCCAAAAGGTTCACAAAATCTCAAGTCTGTGAACTACATCACACAGCTGTCATCCTACAGGATCAACTGCACCCATTTGTAGCAGTGGATTTATGCTTCTAATGTGAATCAAAAGCAGCACAGTAAGTAAAACATCATATTGTCATCACATGTGTTAAATATAAGGCAGGAGAATCAAAACCATGAAGTACCTTTTAGAGCTGTATTATTCTATGTGACATTTCAATTTAACTAAGCCTAACATTTGAACTTTTAATGTTTCAGTTCCTTCATTTCTGTTATTAAAAGAAAAGAAAATCAAATATATACCATAAACGTCTGGATCCAAAATTGGGCCACTACCTGTACATGGAAAAGAGAAAAAAAAAAAGAAAGAAAAGCTTTGTAAATAAATTACAGTGCTGTAAGAATAAAAAAATCTTTAAGTGTAGTTCTAAGAGTTGACTTTATTTGCCACAGCCATCATAAGTATCTACTTAAATGCAAATCAACATCAATAACTTCAGTTTATTAAGTACATTTACAGTCATCTTAGAGTCATCCCAAAGGTTACTATTTTGCTTTGTGTGTGCACATGGCAGTAACTCTGGCAGGGGCACGTGTTATTTTACAACTGGGCCTTCTACTGCCTTCCGCTATTTATATGTACGCATGTATGTATGTATGTATGTATGTATGTATGTATGTATGTGTACGGAATAAATGAAACAATTTTTTCCTGTTGAAAAATCGAAGGTAAAATTTTCTCTGAATTCAAGTGGAAGCAGACTTCCCAGAGCTTTAACAATCACTGACATTTACCTGATATAAAAATTATGCTCTTGTATCATTATGCAAGAAACAATTTGAAGCTGTGAGCTGGCGAGTTAAGGGCTACAGGTAGAAATTACCTAACCAGCACCATTTGATTCACTCTGTAAAAGGATGCTTCTTTTATATCCAGCTGCACAGCTATATATGCACATAGCCCCACAGATAGAACTCCTATCGAAAGAGTCAGATGTCTCAGAAAACAGCTTTTACACTAGCAAATTTCTAGTCTTACAGTTCTCTAAATGTTACTAGTTCCTGTTTGCAGCTTTTTCTAATTACTTACTGCATATATTTAAGGTTTAGCACATATGTGAGTAAAATGCACAGAACAGCCACAGAAATTAGTGAACTGCTATTCATGGTTGCAAGATACTTGTGTTATGTTTGACCATACCCATTCATTCTGATCTATAATGTACTTCCAGCACAGCTTACGCAGTAGGCTTATAGTTATCTCTTCTATATTTTTTCTCTCTATTTTTGTAGGTTTGGAAATAAAATTAACAATTAATTAAAATCTCTAAAGATGAATCCAACTTCATTAAACATAATTCTGTTTATACTACTATACAGTAAATCTACAGGAGTAGCATTGCACGGGCATAATCCCACAATGAACTAAGAACTGAACACCATTGTTAACAGCACGAGAACCTGTGCTGAAAATACCAGTTGCAACCTATTTGTAGAACGGCAGCAGAAAATTAGGCTTATTTTAAAATGCCTTGTTACTTGAAGATATTCCAGTATCTAGGGATACATGTCAATAGATTCCATGAGAAATGTCATGTCAATTGGCAGAAATAAATACCCAGTGAAGAAAGCCTAACTATCTATCCTCAAGTAATCTGACCAGAGATTTTTGTCCACAGAAGTTCATGGTTCCAGGTTTCCAAGTGCAGAACATCCAACTGCTGAAAAACAGTGTTTCTAATTCACCTTCTGTAATCTGAAGTGGAAAGAAAACCCCAAACAACAAAAAAACTCCCAGTCCTTTATTTGTGAGTTAAATGTCAACATTTTTGTTTCTATTCACTGGAATTGGGACAAATTAAGAAGGTTAGTTAACAACACTTAACTCCCTTAACTCCTCCCAGATATATAAAATAAGAAGTCATCAATTGCATTCAAATGTCTTTTATATAGATAAATACTTCAAATAAAGCAACAAAAATCAAGACGGTGGACAGCCCCCAAATTTCTGTTTAGTATTACTTTTTCTATTTAGCACATAAAAACATGCCACTTTAATCACCAGTTGAAGCTATTTTAACATTAAACTTCACCACAGTCCTTTTGCACGTTTACACACAATTATTTTCAAGGCCAAGTACAGAACGGCACCATTGTTTTTGTCCCCATTAGAAGAGTTGTTGAGTAAATGAGCTATCAAAAGCCTTATCCTACTCACTCATCTTTACAAACTACATCAACTACACTCGGATTGTTTGCTTCTTTCTTTGTAAATTTGGCATTTTCAAAATAAAGCAGCAGCAAAAGACTCAATTCAAAAACATACCTGCAAAAAACATATTATGCTGCACAAGCAATATGCTATTTCTAAGACATATTTAGCATATTCTTTTACTTTGACAAGATATATGTGACTTGGACTCCTTCAGCTCAATTTTTAACTGATGGATGAGAGTTAGAGAGTAGAGAGTTAGTAGATGAATAAGTTTAATTAAAAATATCTATTATTGGTAAAAATCTCTCCCACATTCACTAGCCATTTTGGATCAACTATGAGAACAGTCTCCAGAACAAACCACGACCATTTCTTGCTTACTGTTGACAGCAGCTAGTTTCAAATAATCAAGTCACTCTCACAGCAAGAATTGGAAACCAAGAATTTTAGCAGACTAAAGGCAGCAAAAAATTCAGTTAGTAAAACATGAAATTCATTCTTCCAGGTCTTCACATTTAAAGCAAATTCTTAATTTTCAAAATTAACTTGGGTATCATTACTGCAATCAAAATCCCAGTACGGTACCTGGTTTCCTCTCTTTCATGCCTGCATCCTCAGACCAGTGAATAACAGTTCTTTCAAGAAGCTGGATGAAAGTTAGGAGCATCTTAGCACAAATATTATCTCTTCATCATGTTTGATCCAACTCTGAAAGTGGACTATTATGCTATTGATGAACATGTTTCAGAATTATACACATTTATTTGGGTAGGCATATAGATTATAGGTGAGGGGATTTTTTAAATTTTCCTTTTCTTTTTTTTTTTTTTAATCTTCAGAGCACTTGCTGAAGTGATGCAATAACCAGAGAATCAGTTTAAAGTTCACTGATTGTACCCCACCCCATGAAACATCAGGACAGGTATTTAATTCAGTCATGAAGACATGAAAATGAACATAATACCAGGGTGTGGGCCTTAATCTTTATGCTTCAGTGTACAATATGTGGGCCAAAAGAAGAAACTACATAGTAGCGACAGCACTGAAAAAGCCTTTTAAGGATTTGAAAAAGCCTGAACAGGACTTTAAATAGCAATAGCATAGAACAAAAATTGTAATATGATGCATTTGCTTTTAGATGAGCTTCAGTGGAAGAGACAACAAAGTTGTGATGTTTTCTAAACCTCAATTCCATAATTCTTGCAGGAGAAAACTAAAAACAATATTGAGGAGATAAGCCATTTCTCCTGTTGTTAATTTTTAAGACTGGTTTGGTGCCATCCACTATGCATGAACTAATTTATAATGCAGTTACATCCTGCCTATACATATTCCCATTTCCTCTATACTCTTTTTGTGAAGCTTACTCCACTACAGATCTTGGGAAATTGTTAAAGAACACAGCACAGTTTATATTGGTAAACTTACATTTTATAGCAATATAAAAGGGATTGAAAAAATAAATCATGTTTTCTTTCTAAATTAGAGGATTGCTATAGTTCTATTTATTGTGGACAGAAGCATTAAGGAAAAACACAACAGGAAAGGGGATTTGGATCAAAGACCAAAACAAATTATAAAATCACCTAATGTATTAGAGGTAGCTGATACTCTGCTATAAAATGAAGCCAGGTTCATATTAAATAATCAGGGTGCAAGAGAACTTCCACTGTACACAGAACATCCATGAGGTGGACTGTCTTGCTGAATAATTAAAATGCAGTATTAGGGGACACCTGTAGCTGAAACCATGGCATGTTTCTATAATAGGTCTCTTGAATGAAGAACTCCAGAGGAAAAAAGAGGAGAGGAGCAGTGAGCACAGCAGGAGTAAATAAAGCCTACTTTTATCAGCTCTTTATCTTCTCCTAAGGATGGGAAAGCAAAACACCTACCATCTCTCTCCCTACAGCAAACTGAGCTGAAAGGGAAAAAAATGAAATACTGACCATACTTTTATGGTCTGTGGCCTGAGATGTAGGAAAAGGATTTAAATATTTGCCACTTTTTTTTTCCCATCAGGTAACATAACACAACACTGCTGTTCAAAAAAAAAAAAAAAAAAAAAAGAAGGCAACTATTTATATTGCATGGTCAAAAAGCCAAAGATACATACAGTCTCATATTCTGAGGTATGACTATGCACTTATCTGCACAAGATCATGACTTCTATTTCTACTCCAAATGTGCAAGGTCCACTCAGAGTGGGCCTTGCTTTTCTTCCACATGCTCCAATATGCTTGCACATACAGGGACTGTTATTACAGCCACTTCATGAACGGTTTTGAAGATGTGGGAAAAGATCAAACCACAGTGAATATCAATCACTTACAGTAGTCCCTGCAACTCAATGATCTAGTCCACCTTGAGCCTGCCCACACAGTACTTATGAAGGGAGAGGGTGAATTTTTAGAGCAACTGAAGGTGCAACCATTTTGAATGCTGATACTCCCAGTAATGTAGGTGCTAGCCACCACCTAGACAAATGGCAATTGGACACCAAAATGCCTGTTAAGATCTGAGACCTGCTCCATCATGCCTCTGGGTTATTTGTTTTCTCTTCAGTTCCCTCTAGTGTCCTAAAAACAACTTATTATCATGAACTCACTTGACTGCACTATCAGTTTTGCAACAAGGCACTAGGTGCCACACAAGCATCAATCACATCCTTGAACACACTGCCTAGTTCCATTCATATGCAGTACAGCAAGTTATAGAGGGGTTGAATTGGCACTCAGTGCTTTTCAGGATAAGAACTGAGGCTTGGGAAAACTTCAGAAACAGCAACTTTTCATTAGCCTTGGCTGGCAGGGAGGATGGTTACTCAAAGGAGGATTTACAGAGACTGGCATGACTTCCCTTCACAAGCAACAAACAAGAAGAAAATGCTCCAGAAAACATTATTTTACAAGTGATATTCTTCTTTTTCAAGTGATATACAATGATATTCACATTCTGAGAAAAAAAGTTCTGTAAAAACCTTCCTCCAAAACAGTTAAACTGGCCAAAAGCACTATTTCACCACTTTCATCAATTTGCAATTGCTAGCATTAAAAAAAAAAACAAAACCAAAAACTACACTCACCATCTCCAGGCACTGACATGAAATGAGCATCAACTCGTTTTTCATCCTCTCCATAATCATTCTTTGCAAGTAAGGTATAAGCACCATTATTCAGGTGTGTAGGATTGTCCAGCTGAAGGCAGCCATGGTATTCACTTTGATTGATAACGTGTATTTTAGTACAGATGTATTCAGATTCATTCAGTACAGCTCCTTCATAGAACCACTGCAATGTGGGCTTAGGGTTCCCTTTCACAGTGAATGGAATACACCAGTGGTGGTCCGGGGTTGGAGACTCAATAAATGTGATATTTGGTGCAACTATATTGGAAAAAAGAGTGAAGAACATCAGAATATTCTGAACATGTTCTTCCTCCCTTCCCTCCCTCTCTCCCTCCCTCCCAAGTTCTCATAGAAGTACTTTTCATTCATCAGTACAAATGTAACTAGATGGAATGGTACCTATTTGAAGGATACCCACACAGGAACACACCTGCTCTGTCTAGAGTATTATGCTGAACTGAACTGAAGCCCCTCTTTAGAAAGGAATTAAACAAAGTAGTTTCAAAGACTGAAAACGTGTTAAATCACTTAAAAGATGTGGGAAGTTCAGTTACTGGATTACTTGGAAGGAGGAGAAAGACAGTTTAGCTTTACTTTGCTGAAAAAATGGTGCACAAGAGTGCTGAAGGAAGATAATCATATTGAAAATATTTTAAATTGCCCAAAAGCAAATACTACTGGAAAGACACTCAGCTAAGAATCCAAATTATTTTCTTAACAGAATCAAAACCAGAATAGATTACTTAATTCTCTAGATTCTTCTGTCAGGGAAAAATAATTCTCTGCTATACATATTCTCATCATTGTTCAAGCCTGCTAAATGTCTCAAGTTTATAGACCTCTTCTGTTTCCCTCAAGAGATTATTCCAAAACCTTGCCCATTATTTTCCTTTATATTTATTCTTAACTACATCCAATTTCTTCTAGTTACATTCCCTCTTATCACTCATAACAGTGCCAAGCTCAGAATCTCATTTACACTTTTCAAATATTTCTAGTTTATGTTTGTTCCCATACTTATTACATATCCAATTTCAACATACAAACTTACATCTTTAGTGTTTTTTCTAGGTTACTCTGTCATAAGCACATGCTGAGCAAAACTTGCCATCTACAAAGTGTTCCATTCCCATCGTCAATTAAACAGAGGATTGCAACTTGTGAAAACATGCTGTATAGTTCATGTCAAATGAGTTCAGCCTGCAGCTGAGCTCTGATACAGATGTTTCTGTATGCTACATGCCCCCTCTCCCTTCCTTGGCCCTGAGAAGTAAGTATTCAAAAGCTATGACAAATAAATTTACACCTTGCTGTACAAACATTGAACAAAGCAGTTGTTGTTTTAGGTAGTAAGAACTTAAACATGTGTAGTCTCATATAATTCTACCAGCCTTTTGATGCACTCACATTTTGCAATTCCTAAGACAGTGTGCATGTACATACACACCATTAGAAACCTTCCCACACTGACACTGCCATTCAGTATTCAGGATTTCAGACCTTTACTTACAGATTCTCTTAACTGGAAGACAAAGCAATCAGAAATACATTTTTTGCAGAATACAGAGCTGAAAAAGATAAATGCAACAATGTCTGACTGGGCTACTCCTAGCATTAACTGCAGTAGATAGTTCACATGCCTTAAGTGTTTTCATTTCAACGGCCTGAAGGTCCAAAAAATACCCAAAACAATTCCTGCCAATGCAGTTTGGCCTCCAGGTCTGTATGGAGGCCCACATACGTACAGAATACCGTAAGCTCGGCAGAGGCTTGGTCCTCTCCCACAATGTTCTCTGCTACACAGGAAATCTCCAGTCCACTGTCCATTGATGAAACATTCTTGATGGTGAGAGAGGCAGGGTTCTTATTTGTGTCACTCTAAAAATGATCAGAGAAACATGTATGCATCAACCACAGCATCAAGAATAAAGGAGAGGGAGGGAACTACTGGCCACAGCTGAATGGCATTTTTCATTTTCCCTCCCTTTTTTAGCTGTATCTGTCCACAATCAATCAAAGCCTTATTTTAATGTCTTATCCAAACCGACATAAAACACCTACAGAACCAAACCTAAGAGTCAGTAGCAGCAAAATCCTGCTACAAACATTGCACTCAACCATGTTTCTACCCTGTCACTTTCAGTCTGTGCCTTTTTTTTACCCTCTACACAAATTCTTTTTTCTTCTAATCATATAACCTTGCTCATCCCTCTCTCCTACTTCATGACTGATTTCTACAGTCTACCTCTGGCTGTTCTCTAGAACATTTTCTTCTGTTAAATCTTTGTTTTACTCAGCCTTTTCTCTCTTTCCTTTAAATTTATGCTTCACAACTCTTCCACTGCTGCCTTCTGAGCCCTACTGTATCTTGATATGTTTTCTATCTCCTTATTAACCAAATTTCTCTTGAAAGCTTTATTTTCTCAAGAAACCTTCCACAAGAAACTGCATACCTTCTACTACCTAAGCTATTGCTCAAGTACTGTTTTATGTATTTAAGAACAAGCTAATTAAGGTAAATTGATGATTCTTAAAAATCTTGATTCTTATGATTCTTAGAGAGCTCAGTGTCTATCTACAGTCTTAAATAACATACTGACTATGCAGCTATGTCACACTGGTTAAGCAAATATGGCAGAATTACTCCCCCACACAAAAAGCACTAGCAAATCTAGTTGTTACTCCAGTGTTAATAAATCAGGACCTTCACATGATCTCAAATTACTATTATTTCTATACTTGAATTTTTTATAAAGAGCTAGACTATTTTGTTAAACTGGAAAGGAACCAAAGCACACTCCAAAAAAAAAAAAATTTATGCTAATTTTTCCAACTACTTTTGAGGTACTTTTTATAATGTACAAAAAGTCTGTCAGTGCTACAGACAATACAAAAAAATCAACCCACTATAATTGTAAAACCACAGCAACTTTATGTGGCAGTCAACAGGATTTATGTGGGAAAGCTCCTGCATACAGTCTTGTGCAAACAGAATTTTGAGCCTTGAGATGACACCCTAACTCCACTGGAATTCAATGTCCCTTTGATCTCAGTGTGACAGTAGGGGAGGCAGGTGGAAAAGCAAACACCCCTTCGCACATTTTTTTATTTTGTAATTTTCAGAGCTGAGCAGTGCTCAAAGCTGACTAAAAGCAGAGGGGCTGAAACACAGGCTCAGGGCTGAAATCTAGAGCAAGGAAAATCTAAACAACATCATTCAAACTATCCATCAACACAGAAGCTCAGAGCATAAAGGTTAGCTTTGCAGGACTAGAGCCTAGTTTTAACCTTTGTTAATGTCCCTCTTTTAAAACAGGTGAGAGAAAACAGTGAAAAGAAGCCTACAAGATGAAGAAAATGAAGGCAGAAACTGAGATAAGGAAGTGAAAGAAAAGTAACCGAAAGCAACACTCATAGAAAAGGATAGTTGGGAGTGGCAAATAAGGACTGAAAGGCTCATCATGCTCTTCTGCTACTGAAAAGACTGCTGTGGTCCATGATTGTAGCCAGCCTGTATTATAAGCCCCTCTACAATAGCAGGATGAAGTTATGCCTGGACAGAATACTCATGGAAAACTTGAAACAAACTGACCATGGCATTTCAAAGATAGGAGGGTTAAAAAAATTAGATGATCTCACTTTTTGAACAGAGTCCCACATTTGTTTTGGCTCCTAGAATTAAATTTTCTTGAAAATTTTTTAGAAGTGCGCAACTTGGCAGAAGTTCCCCAAACTGTTTTAATTTCTTGTGCTTGATGACGACTGCTGCCTTGATGACTTTGGGGAGTTTTACAGATCAGAGAAAAATTTCAAAATACAACTAGAGCTCTGCAGAGCTCTAACTTATGAAAGCTGGAATGAAAGACAGACTACTTAAATTCTATACAAGCCTGATCTAATGAACTTAGGAAAGAAAATATACCAACTATGAGACCCAAGAGGTCCTGTCTCCTCCTCACTGCAGGAAGAGTTTTGGAAGTACACTTCCTACACTGTGTACAGACAAAGAAGCTATAGTCAGTGTGCACCATCATGAATATAGGAAAGCAAATGCCATAAAATCATAATAAATATGGGTTTTTCCTATGGTGAAATAATAGCAATTTATGAGGTCAGCAGCTGCTTATATGCCCCTCCTTTTTCAATACTTCCATCAGAAAAGACTTAAGCAGCACAGTCTACAAAAACAAAAAATATAAAGAGATCAGAAAATAAAATAAAATAAAATTTCCCCACCTAGATGATTTCAATCATGAAAGATATTCATACATCATAATAAAAAAGAAACCAGAACAAAACCAACCTGACAGCCTTTTAAGTAAAATCTTCAATTTCAAGGCTTTCTATTGCTGCTAAGTGTGTTGAACAAAAATTAAACAAGCCACAAAACATTCACAACCAAATTCCAACACACCAAATTATGAAATGAAAATTAAATAAAATTATAGAAGCAAATATAATCAATATAGATTTGATTTAGTCTCTGTAGGCATGTATCAGTGATAATAAGAAAGTCCTTGTGTTTCAGTATTCCAATTCACATTACTGCCAAAAATTTACATACTCTCATTTACAAGTGAACATCCAAAAAACCAAAGTGCAAATGAGAATCTTGAGAAACAAATGTCTGCCATGCCCTAAAAGCACTGTCACAGTCACCCTGGATTGAAAGTAACTGGAACATAAATGTAATCCCAACATTAACTTTCTACTTCATCTTTTAATAGAAAGTTAACTGGAGCTGGACACGAAACTTCATTCCATCCTTCAGCAGGTGTCACCTGAATTGTCATGTGCTTGAATATAAACCTTACCTCATGGTTTGAAACAAGATTAGTTACCACCCAGGACACGTTTGGGGGTGGCCCGCCAGTAGTGTCACAGTACAATGTGATGCTCTTTCCTTCCACCACGGTGATGTTGTAATTGCTTAAGTTTGCTGAGGGCAAGTCTATAATAGAAACAACAACATAATAACCCAACATGTATTTGTATTTGACAGAACAGATACCATGCAACTCTAAGCAAGCTGTAGAAATGCAAGCACTACATCAAATATTCACTGTAGTCAGTACTATTCAGTCAGGCAGCACAAACAGCTCTTTGGAAATAAAAAACTGCAGTCTTTAGCTGCTATGTATTTTCTGCACCTCCTCTGCTTCAAATCCTAGGAAAACATTACTGCATATGGAAATACATTAACTAGTTAATTATATAGGAATATATGTCAGGTACACAAACAGAAATTATGTTAACTTCAGTTTTTAACTTCAAAATTAAAAAAAACACTTCTTCCTTTACTCTTTAAAACTAGAAACTATCTGCCTCTTTATAACAGCTACAAAGCAACCTCTAGGTTCCAATGACGTTGTGATATTTCCACTGTTCTCCACAAAACTAACAGGAAAATACCATTAGCCCCTCGTATCCCACAGGAGAGTGCAGTCCTCTCTCTCATACAGAGACATAGCTCAGAGAGAGTGGGACAAAACCCAGATCTCAAGCTCAGAGGGAAGAAAACAGAGAACTTTAAAGATTGAACTAGAAAAAGGAAAGGACAGAAGAGAAGGTTAACAATTGCACAGAGCTCTACTCAAGGCACCTCAGCTGATTTTTCTATTGTCCTCAGGAAAGGGGAAAAGCCGTGAGATGGCAGGACTCATCAAGAACTAAGACCAGGTTTTACAAGAATTAGGACTCCCTCTCCATTTTACAGAGCTATAAATCACTCTGTGCCTCTTTCTAAGACACCCAAAGCAGTGGGAATTTCCCAGAGAGCAAATTTAGGCTGAATGTTTACAAAAATACAAGGAATTACAGAATTACCCTCTCCAAAATAATACTAGCAATATCAGTAGATTTCAGGCACAGAGGAACTCACATTTTGTATTTATTTATGTAGCAAATAATTATGCACCATTCTAGAAATAACATCTTTCTTAAAAGATACTATGTCATCATTTGAAGCTGCTACACTCTGTAAAGAGTCCTGGTCTCCTTTATAAGGTATTTCACATCAACTCTTCCAGGCAATTTTACTTGCAATTTATCATCTCAAATAATCAAGCTTATCTGCTGTGCAGGACATTTCACATGATTTCGCAGTGACTTTTCTTTTTCTGAAACAATAGCTCTCTTTGGTTTGGTTTTTTAGTTGAGAGTACAGCAGTTTCAGCATGGACTTGATAGTATAGAAGTTTAGAAGAGACATATTTCTTTATGTAAAAGATTCAAAACAAATAAATAACCATCAAATCACTGTGAACACATTCACAGGTTTGCTGGAGGTTCAACAGAAGCTAGATGTATTGGAAACCTCCCTTAAATTAGTTCAAGAAAAAATAACTGAGTGGAAGCAATACAGAAAAGAAGATGAATAGTTTTCCAGACAATGCTTTCCTGCCTAATAAGATTTGAAGATCAGCACAAGTATACAATAACTGCTCAGACAATTCTCACAGTATTTTAAGTAGTGTGGTAATATGATTCCCATTATAGGCATCATGGATTTCTTCTATTATATTCACTATATAAATCATGTGTTGAAGTTTATTGAGACAGAGCTGGAGAGTTTGTGTGCCTTGATGCAGTAATCTGTTAGAGACGGTAGCCATCTGCTCTAGCCTGCTGTGAATTCAGATCTCACCAGTGTCTGTCAACTAGCTGAGCAGGAAATAAAACTAATCTTAGAACATTTGGATATTAATTATGCTAGTTAGGGAACAAAGGGAGAAGTAATGAGATAATTTGCTTCATAAAGTTACACTTCCACAACACCTCTAAATACTGTTCCAATTACTCTTGCCAGACCTGAACATGCAAAGATAATAAAGGTCCCCACTCTTCTTAACTCTACCACCTGGGAGAAGGTCTACATGATAGATTAGCATTTCATTGTGCAAACTGGCACAGTTCCTACTAACACATCACATCATGTGAAACCTCTCATGCAAGCAAAAACGAAAACAACTTTTGTCCCTTAGAACTCTCCTTTAAATAGCTGTTAAGTTTTGAGGCAACTTCTTCCTGAGAAGTGTTTATTTATAGGATAAGCAACTGAAGTTTAATTTCTCTGGTACTGGCTCTGGTTCCCACCCAGAACTAGATCTAGTTCTGTTTATTTGCAGAAGTCTGCACATGTCATGTTGGTGTTACATCTGAAATGGAAACAGCTACATCATGCTGCATCCCGCCAAAAGGCTATAAAACAACAGTGCTTATTATTCTGTGTTCATAAAGTTACACTAAAAACCAGTTGCAAGGCCCCTGCATCTAAAAAGGTACAAAGGAGTGGAATGGAATGGAGTTAGAATTAGAGATAGAATCAATTAGAAATCACATTATTGTGTGTGGTTTTTTTACTCTTTTTCCCAGTCATAAGATGTGTGGAAAACACAAGAACTGTCTTGGAATAATTTTTTTCTGTTTAGATAGATTGAGATAGTGTGCTTTAACTGCAGATAATTTTGCTTTTATTTCCAGTGGCACCCAGACTGCTCCATAGCAGAATCCACACTAGTTGAGATGTGGCTCTGTTTGGGAAAAGCAAGACAGTCACATAAGGCCTCATCTAGACACATGATACATTGCCTACACCAGCAAAGCAATGACACTAAGAAACAACACCTGTACTGAAAAATAACTGTATGTTAAAAAAACACAATGGACCTTAACATACACAAATGCTCAGTTTGTATGCCAGTGTAGTGTGAGACCATTTATATTGGTCAGTAACACTTTGACTCTACAGAGATACCCAACCACACTGCCTTTACTTCCTAGTTAATTTGGTTAAATACAGTGTTTTAGATAGCTATCACTTCTGTTGATAGGGATGTACATTTTAAAGGACTTTGTAAACAGAAGTTGATACAAACTATCAGACAGCATACTCAAATTCTTTTGTATCCTGCCAGCATAGTATGATTAGACTTAGCATAAGGGCCTGTACAAGGTAGACATGACATCGTCTTCCCCCAAGTTTCATCTTGGTATCTGTCAGACCAATTACTCCATGCCTCAAGGCTCAAAACACAATCTCTGTTCCAAACTTTGATAGAATTGATTATTATATCTCTGATTCTCAGCAATAAACCTGCTAGTACCTGACTGATTTTTCAAATTTGCTATATTTGCTTAGTCTTCTGCAGTAATGTGTTGTATACAGGTTGTATACGAAAGCCACTCCCTTTTACGAGTTCTGGAATTTCTCACTGACATTCAAATTTATTGAGTACTCTTCTGTTCTGGTGGAATAGAGTAAAAAGAGTTTCTGAATGATCTTTTTAAGACCACCTTGTTTTATTTTGTTTTTCAAATCCCCTTTTTTTTCAATAATCCATTCAAAGCTTTTCAATCTCTACAAAAACGGGAGGACAGAACCTGCTACTGAGAACTTCAAACTGTAATGTACAGAGTGATACAGGTTGAGGTGTGAAATCATACACTAAGATCCATGTGTTTCCATTATGCACTGGTACAATAATAGCTATGTGCTTTCACTGTATACAGAATGTATTTTCTCACATTCAGCATGATTACACTCCATTCCCAGGAATAGGCAGCTCTGGATTAGAATAAGCAGTCACTTCCCTCACCCCAGCAAAACTAGACAGAACTGGAGACAAGCAGGAGGAACTCATTTATGTCAGCTGAGTCTCTCCAAATATCATCTCATGCTTTAGGAGAAACAAACACTCCTTAAAGCAGGGCTTGGAAGAGGGGAGGCATTTACCTTCACAGACCACCATTAGTGTAAAAGCATGGCCTGAAGCCATCAGACAGTGAAACTGTCAAGCATAACTAGGGAATGACCCACAACTTCCCTGTGCACAGCTGGGACTTCACCAACCACAAAACCAACAGTTTGGATGCCATTTTCAAAGGTTACTAATATATTTGGCTACACAACTGTTAACGGAAATTAAGAAAATGAATGTGCCTGTATTCCTGGAGGGCCTTCCAAATCTTCATGCTGCTACTTATTACTTTCTACAGAAAACTTAAGCTGGCCTTCCTAGAGCCAGACTGTCACTATACGTCAAAGGAAGGATATGATCTACTAGAGAAATAAAAAGCTCTAATCTGTAACTCAACTCTTAGCACCCAGAACTTTAGCCAGCATACTAAAGGAACATTTAAAAGAAGGTGGTCTTAAGCCAGAAGAAGCAAATCCACCATTACAACAAAGATATAAAAAATCTGCAGTTATAAAATTTTTCACAAAATTAATACCAGATTTTTTCTGCTTCAGCTTTACCTGCTGAGCTCTAGGATTTTTTCAGTTGTTCAAAAACCTTCAAAAATTCTCTCAATATGGTCAATTAGCCTCACTAATACCTAAGAAATTACATGATGAAAAATTAGTACCTGAGAGAATACTGTAAATTCAAGATGGCATTCATTTATTCTATCCTTTGCACACTAAGTCACTAATTTTTACTGGTCTTTTAACAAACTCCCAGGAGTCTAGACATGACAGAGTATCACTAAATGGTTTTCAGCATGGCCCATCATCTCCTTTTTCCATGGCACGCTTTTGGAGGTCAATTTGTTCTGTTATAAGAACAAGAAGCTACCAAGAAAAAAATGACAATTTTTTATGCATCCGATTTTTAATCAGGTAATTTTAATCCTTACCTGAAAACTTTAGCCATCTTTTTAATAAATATTTCAGACACAGAATGATTGAAATAATATTGAGGCAGCAACCATCTATCAAACTGAACCATGCAAGACAGCCTATCAGAACCAGATTTATAAAACAGCCACCGCAATTCTTAGGGCACAGTGATTCAAATCAGTCTACTTTCCTCACAAAGTCCAGTTTAGGGTTCTTGGTTCTCCTGGTTTGGCTTATTCACTCTAGGGGTAAAATGCACAACTTATTACATCACCAAAGTACAGCCGGGTAACAACCACTCCTTCTACTATCTGTAGCCTGAAAAGAGGATGGTTGACAATGCAATTTATCATGAACTGTCACACGGATCCAAAAATTTCAGAGCTCTTAGTGGCGCAAAACTGGGTGTATCAGTGTACAGATAACAGAATATGATGATACAATGTCCCTCGTGTCACTCTATTGAAATTGTGCCTTGTTCGAAAAAGCAGTAATGTTTACAAATTCTAGAGGTCTTTTCCTATGTGCATTCAAGGGTTTTTTAAAAAAGGCAGCAAGGAACTTTCTAGTAAATCTAGTTACAGAGCTGTTGGATATGGGATTCACCTCTTGGGTTTCACTCAACAAAAGCCTGCAACCAACAACCTCTGAGCCAGATTTCCAGCCTGCCTGCATCTTTAAAGAACTGTAAAAAGGATACCCCAAAAATTTACAAGCAAAGTATGAATGAAAGAAACACAAGCAATTGTTTTCATTTCCTGTTGTATCACAACCACAGAATCAAAATGCTCAGTACATAGAAAATTGCAGAAATCTCAGAAAAGCTGTAACAAAATGACAAGCACAAACATATTCAATGAAGATTTAAAAAATATGTTAGGCAAATAATATACAGAATTAGCAGAAATAAAGAACATTTAAAACAAATTTTCATTTTTCATTTATCTTCTGGACCCCAAAGATCCCCATCTCCATTTTTTTTTTCTGAAGCTCTAACATCCCCTTCCTCTCCAGTCTTCATTTCATGCTACTAACCACCACGCACTACTCTCCATCACTTCACTAGGATTTTGCCATCATGAACAACAAAACTTGAAATTTCCAATGGGTTAAAATGGAAAGTAAAGGCATTAATCTTAGAGGTATAAGAGGAACAGATGAAAATGAATCTGGGATTATGACCCATTTCCCCAGAATTCCATACTCTGCCCACCGTGTGTGAATGTAAATTTAAAATACCTGACCTGCATCAAAATGTCTTCAAATCTTCAGGAGAATATATAGCCACTGAATAAAGCACTGAATCACTACTGAATAGACATAGGCTTGCCACGTGCAACAGCAAATATTGATGGGTGTTTTACACAATGACCAAATGTACCAATGGTACTTTGCACAGGTCTGGCAGAATGTATTTCTGTCGTGAGGCAGAATGAAAGATATGGCAGCTCACTGAGCCACTCAAATATTTTAAAATACTAAATGAAACCTTTCTCCACTCATGGCATGCCTGATTGCCACTTTCAACTGGGAATCTTTACAGAAAACAATTAAACAAGTACAGCCTCAGAAAATTATGAGTTTAATTTAAAGTATGCTTTCCCAGATCAAATGCATTATTACTTTGCCTTTAAACACTCCATCACTCCATACTTAACTAAAATTTTCAGTAGAAGCAAACTTCTTTACATAGAGCCAGCACATGCCAGAACAAAGACCACAAGACTTGCTAACTCATCTTTACAACCACAGTGACCAGCACCGTCCCCACAGAACTGTCACACCATCCAGGGCCTCAAATGCCATCGTGAATGCAGTGCAGTCAAAAACCACCAACAGATGTGCACCCACACAAATTCGTCTGGACACCAAGTTGTCATCTGCAGTCAACCTCTACAGAAGCTCTGAAGATTGCTGCTAATACTTCAAAGCAGATGAAGAGCTTACACTTACAGGGTCTTACACTTACATCAGCTCCTTAATTTCTTCCCAGGGCCTTTCATTTAAGAGCCCTAGGTGTAGCCTGGATTCTAATAGGAAGGTGTTAAATAAAAGAGGATCTTGCATATTATTACCTGGCCCCAGTAATAATATAAAGACTGTCTGCAAGAATTTTGAGATGAAGCGTTTTTATAGAAGCTATCAACATTATACATATCAACATTATCAACAATTCCCTTGCTAGCAGTATCATGAAGTATCCAACCATGTTCTCTGAATAGCTAAGGAAATTAAATTACATCTGGAAAAATCATTCTAACATGGCATTTAAGCTTCAGTTGCTCCACAATAGCTTTCAAAAAAAACCAAAAGACAGGTAGGGCCATTGGGCTGAATATGTCAGCCACAAGCTTAACAGATGAAGTGAGAGTTAAACCTTTGAAGTGTAAGTTAATGAGGCCCAAACCAGCTTATGCAAACCTCTAACAAATTGTTATTCATTAGGTGTATGCAATGTAGTTGCAATTCATTTATGGTTATCTGCAGAATTTCATGTGTGTCCAGAAAATACTCAAAATAATGCTGACCTACCTAATGTTGCAATATGATAAACATGTGATCCTGAAACAGGAGCATTTTCAGAGAACAACATAAAAAATTAAAATTATGGGTTTCACTTTTGGTACCTAGTATAGCATATGCCAAGTAGGTTACTGAAGGGATGCCTTGAAGAAAGGGTTCCCCTTTTAAAGAAAACAACACTTTCTTTAGACTTCAGGGTAGAGTTATCTAGTCATCAGTCCTCACCTAGACAGAGCAAAGTAAGAATACCACCAGAAAACAGTCAAAGAGCTGTTCTCCTTAGCAAATCAGTACTCCACACTTACACAGATGCCTCAAGTCAGGCACAGAGAGTAACTCAGTAAACCTGCACTATGTCATGAGTTCAGAGACACTTCTTTCCCTTTGGATAATGCTTTACTTTCCATTTCTTATCTACCTTGTATTACAAATCTCCTTTGTTGACACTGAAGCAGAACTTGAATCAGAATTATCAAACAAAAATTGGCGCTTTTTTAAATTTGAGACATTCACATATGCCACATGTCGTTTAACTATCATCATTCACAATCCCTGATTTACATAGATGGTTATATCTAAACATCTGTATGAAAGTTGACCTTTGATTCACAAATAGACAAATGTTGCATGTTCAAAAGAAAGAAATATACATATCTTTGAAAATGAGATTCCTGTTGCCTTTTCAAACTCCATAAATTTTTGGTTATTTCCACTTAAAAGACAGAAACTTCTTTTAATTAAGTTTGGAAAATTTTAACTAATTGAGAGCAACAGTGAAACCCTATTACTGTCAAAGTCTCATTAATAATGAAGCCTTTCACATAGCCCATGATAACAGAAGAATTAAAACTCTTACAGAGAAAATAAGAACAGTTTGCCACCCTACATCATGCACCACATCTAGTTCTTGTGCCAAAAGAAACAACACAGGCTAAAGAATCCACAAATATTCTGAAACACAAACACTGAGAACATTTAAGGCTTTTTTCAAACTCACTTAATTCTGCCTGTAATATTCTCCTTCTAATAGTCTTATCGGTGAAATCTGGCCAATAGTGGAAAAAAATGTCAACACTCACTGGATTATGCTTGTGGTTTTAGACTGCATTGTACTATGATTGCCTAGGATCTAATGCTTATTTTATTGGCTCTGTAATACTACAAGTCTTTTCTGTAAATTCAAAGAAAGAAATGTGTCAATCCTTCAGTTTGCCTTTTTTCCTCTTAGGATTTATAGCCACCTGCCTCCAGTCTCATATTACCACTTATTTATTTACCTCTGGCACAAAAACCCAAAATCACCATTTTCAGTCATCTGAGCAATTGCCTGTTAAAAATCATGGGTTTCCCCAACAAGCAAGAAATGCACAAGCAGTTACTTTAGCTTGAAATTCTACATTACAACAACTAAATTTCTTCTAAAAATTTTTCAGTCATACACATGTATTTTAGTACTAAGAGCAACACCACAGTACTTTGTGTGCAGGAGAAGAGACAGGCAAAGAATGTGAGCATTCATTAAATCCCATAGCTCTTAGACCAGACAACAGTTCCACTGACTGACTGCAGATGTAAAGAGCCAGCTAGTCTGAACATACCTTAGTGATATGTAAAGGAAATTAGCACAGGAAACTAATCTTTGACATTAGATTGTAGCTAGTATACATGACCAGTGACAAGAAAGAAGGCACCTAAAGAAACAGTATATGATAAAAGGGCATCCAAAGCTGGCAGAGTAAGCAAAACTGAAAGATAGATTCAGCACCACATCTCCATATACAAAACTAAATTGGCCAGATAAGGCAAAATACCATTAACTAGACTGAGATGCAAAGCAATACAAAATCTGCACAGGACTGCAGAGACAGCTGTAGAAGCCACACCTTTTCCCAAAACACCGGATGGTAAAAAGACTTCTTTCAGTATCACTGAAATCAATGATAACAGCTCAGTAACTGAATGTCTACCAGAGGGAGCAAGCAACACATGAACAATTAGTCCCAAGGATGTGGTTCTGCCTCCCTGGCATTCAGTGAATTCCAGGTGATCTGCAGACTGAGAGTCTTTTGAGTGACCTCATGCAAGGCACAAAACATGCCTCGCTTCCAAGGACTTAACACACTGGTGGTAAAAGCCACCAGAACTTAGAAGCATTAATAAGAATAAAGTGTTTACTCCTTTAGTTCCCTTTATTTCTTTTCTAATGCTATTTATCAGATGGAAACAAAAAGAGATGTCCCAGGTGGTGGTGCTGTTAATGCTGTACAGACAACTGGCAAATGCTCTGAAAATGGCAAAACATGAACACCACCATCTCTATAGACAAAAGGCTCTACTACTGTAGTAGATGCAACTTGAAAATCTTTATCAATCACAGTAATTACATATGATCCTGAAAGCTAGAAAAATTTGACTATTTTTATCACATCTACACACATTTCAAATGCAGTTGGAAAAATAGTTATTGATTGCCACTTTTAATATTGCAGCTGGAAAGGAGCTCTTAGATAGTGAGCATACCTGACTTTAAACATCAAGAGAATAAATCACAAAACTGATGACATCTAAATGGAAGTCAGTCTTTAACCACGTTATTGAACACTTCCACCATACAAAGAGTTAGCAAAGAACCACAGAAATTTGCTAATTTTCTCATCAATTACCTACAAACCAAAGCCCTATGATGAAGAAACCACATTGGCCTCTACCTATTTCCCAGCAAGATTTATTTACAGCACACAGCAGAAAGACATCCTATTATCAAAATATTTATTACATACTGTATAGGCCTCTTACACTATGAAGTAGTAATACCTTAACACAAAGAAGAGTGCACAATTGCTTAGTATACAAATAAAATTTTAAAAAATAAAAAACAAATTCAACAAGGAGATGAGATTAAACCATTTCACTAGCAGAGAAAATTAGAAAAGCACCAACAATATTTTACTAAAAAAAATGCAGAAGCCTACATGACCAAATATTTCTCTTCACATCAAAGGGAATTACAAAACATCACAGAGTTCACAGGAAAAAAATTCAATATGTCAAAAGCTGAATTCCTCTTCTGTTTCAGTTCTACATATTAGCCTCTCAAAAGGTTCTGGAAATGAAATATACCAGCTTCCTCAGTAGTTTTGTTTTGAAACTAAATCTTGCCCTTCAAAATACAGAAAAATATTTGCAAAGGTACTGAAACCAAGAGACATGCATTGGATTTTTCAGATATCTTCCAGAACACAGACCACCAACATGGCCATTGCTCTTCACCAGGGATTCTCTATGTCTAAGGAAAGGATATGTTGTCATCTTTATTAAAACTCTATGTCCTGCACTGGTTCATTTTCAGAAAGTAAATTAAGAGGAAACAACTGTTAAAAGAAAAGGGAGGAAAAGGGGAGGAAAAATTATGTAAAATTTGGCAATATTGGGCACTGTAAACTAACATAAATGATTCACAGGCATGCGCTGGCATCCACTCAGATCTTCAATACAATGCATGTTTCCCTATGCAAATTATACATACTGCAAATTCCAGTCTAAATGTTGTATATATTCACCTTCCCTCCTCCTTTTCCTCTTCTAGTTGGAAGTACCACCTTCCCTTGTCATGACAAGTATTTCAGCCAAGATATGCCCACAGGATGTACGCATGTGTACACACATATGCACGTAAACAGCATCCAGGGCTCAGAGACAAGCCTGTTTTGGCTGCAGATGGTTAAGAAATCAGGGGAAAGAACTAATCTCTCACAGGTTTAATTCTGGGTATTTAACATCAAAAGTTTTCAAAGGAAAATCCAAGCAACCTGGTAGCTTCTAGATGTGCCAGCCAAGAATGTTACAAAATGTGCTGGAGTTTCTCTTTTGCAATAATTGATCTCAGTCCAACAGCCGACCTCTCTACACCCAGCACATTAATCTACCTTCTAGTCCATCCAGCTGGAGCAGGAGATTGAATCCATTTAGCTCAGCTAGGTATTATAGCTCTCATTTCAGGTAAATCAGACCCTGGAGCACACAAGACCAACTCTGCAGCTAACAAGAACTCCCTGAGTTTTTTGATTGCACAAGACAATTAACACCATTTCTGCCACCGCACCTGGCCCCAAAAAGAAGCTGGGCACAAGATCAACAGCAATATGAGGCCACAAAACACATTATTGACACTAAATGCTGCATTTGCTGGGCCTGCAGTGGTCTCCACCATGGCTGTTCTTTGCTGGCAGCTGCTATCAGAGCACCCTCCACACAGGCAGTGAAGAAAAGGACACCCAATGGGCCAATATGGAAGGAGAAAAAATATAATTTCTCCTGCTGGTCTACATTCACTTAGAGCTTTTCCTATCCAAATCAGCCCTCCATGAAGAACTGATTTGGATAGGAAAAGCTTTAAGTGAATATAGCTCCCTTTCCTTCCTGCCTGCCTTCTGCTGAGGACCTCAGCTTCCCACTCTGCTTCCAGAGTCCAGCAGATGTGACATCATGTTAGAAACACCCCTCATACACAGAGGAGGAGAAATCTCCAGCCCGTGAGTGAAATCTTTCCCCAGCTGTCCCAGGACAATATGTAGGCAGCAAAACCATATATAAAATAGGCAAGATGATGGCCTCGTTGTTATATAATTTTTCCTTTTCTTTTTTTCTAGATCCATATACCTGTAAACAATATTCTACAATATGTCACAGACCCGAGCTTGATATAACTTTTGTATAGTCTTTAAAGTGAACTCAGTAGAGTTTTATTTGCATGAAGACCAGAGCAGTTGCTAATTTGTCTCAAGTAGCATATAGTTCTGAATTTTCTTCCTATGGTCCTAGTACTAGTATTTTTGAAGGAAAATAAAGACTTCATTAACTGTAAATACCTGAAAAAAAATTCAAGTAGGTAAAATTGACCTATGAATGTCTAGTGAGCTTGGAAACAGTAACATTTAGTTCAACAAAGGCACATGCATTCTATGTAATACCTGTGTGCTATCTATAATCAGTATTCTGTTCCTCTGCACTTGAATAATGGTACATTTTTAACGGAACAAGAGAAAAACAAACAGGTTTATACAAACTGTTGAAGGGTCTTGACGGGACACCATATGAGGTGTGGCTGAGGTCACTTGGCCTGAAAGAGACTGAAGGGAGACCTCATTGGGGTCTTCAACTTCTTCATGAGGGGAAGAGGAGGGGCAGGCACTGATCTCTTCACACTTGTACCCAATGACAGGACTCAAGGAAATGGTATGAAGATGAGTTGGGGGAGTTTAGGTTGGATATCAGGAGCATGGCTGAGCACTGGAACAGGCCCCCCATGGAACAGGTCCCAGTACCAACTCTGTCTGAGGTCAAAAGGCATTTGGCAAATGCTCTTGAGGACATGATGTTAATCTTGGGGCATCCCGTGCAGAGTTGGACTCCACGATCCTGATGGCTCCCTTCCAACTCAGAATATTCTGTGATTCTATATGATTCTATATTATTTTATGAAGATCCAGAACCACTCCATGTGGGGCAAAAGACCACTGAGTGGTTAGTATCTCTACTGAAAACTTTTCCTTTAAAGCACTGTTGTCATCCTGAGAAGTACATTGTAAAAAAGCATGATTGTTTTTCCCTGGCTCACAACAATTTAGCAGTAGTTTTATGTTAAAAGAATATTACCGCAGTTCGGGACCTTCATATCCAGCAAGGCTGTCCTCTTATTGTTGTCATCTATGCAATATAAGTCCTGAGTTTCTGTGTAAAACTTGGTCTCTTGAAATTTCTTGATCCACATGATTTCACAGGAACACTTGAATGGATTGTCCACCAATATCCTACAGGAAAAAACACCAATTTATTTAGAAGGCAAAACGTGCCACACATATAGAAAAAGAAATGTGGGGCAGGGGGGCTCCAAACATTCAGCTGAGTGAAAACACAAGTTAGTTAGGAAGGTTAAGGAAGGCAGGTTGAACCCTCTCATTAAGGAGCATAACACATGCACCCTTGGTAAACTCAGTGCAAAGTTAGCTGCCAAGTTTCCATGTAGGGAATTAAGTGCTGCATGCACTGAGGACCCAGAATATCACAGGCAATAGAGATCACACAGGGGATTTGGCTACTATTTCCAATTCAACAGTGTAAATCAGGAGCCTGTGGAGAATGGCCACTCAAGAAGCTCCATTTTATTTCACAAATCAGGAAGAGATCAGAATTCATCTCTTCACCTGAGCCATCACTCAGCTACCTCAGAAATAGTTTACTGCTGTGGTTTGGCAAATTCTTTATAAAGTCAAACAGTCTTGAATTATTCAAACATTCTAACAAACTTTAATCACAAGAAAGGATTTTCCCTAATCTTTAAAATTCATCTGCTACAACAGTCTAGAAAAAACTCACAGAAAAACCGTATGCAATATCATAAAGAAATACTAAATGAAAAAATGGCCCTGAAATAGAAATTGATACAGTACCCTGCATGGAATTTAAACCACAGGATAGCAAATTTATCGATTTCTAGTTTTAAAATTTAAAAACAACTACACAACAATGTAATGTAATTACATGCATGTTAAATATGAACAGAAACATGTCTACATAAACACAGACCAGTATTATTTTTCCTTCTACTGGCATACATGAGATACAATAAAGTGGGTGAGCAAGTGTCTGTTTAAGGCATTTCATTACCAGCAGAACAATCATTCTTAACAAAGTTTCATGTGCAGAAAGTCAAATTTCTTGCAGAATCTATGCTCATAAATGCCTCCTGAAGACATGAAGTGTGCAAATCATGAAAAAAATAATCTTATTACAGCCATAACCTGCTCCCCCCAAAAGTCATCTCAAGTTCTTTGAGGAGAAATGACTGCAGGGTCCTCAAAAGTGTCTGAAGGAGCGATTTGTATTCACAGAAGTCACCCACTGGACATTAACTTGCAGCATGAACAAAAATTGTTTGCACAAGACACAGCATGAACATGATGTTTCTGTGGGTCAAAGCATATTACATGCATTTTCAAATGCATCTTCCATCTTCTGTTTCATCTTAAGGCTTCCTGGTAAAGAAAAAATTCTCTTGACCAGGGGCTGAGAAGTCCTCTTCTAGTGTTTTATTTTGTGCTAAATCCATCAAGGCACATCATTGGCAGGATGCTGGACTCATAATGACCCTATACAGATGCCTGTGTAAAAGAAAAATTCTGACCTACAGAAAGCAAATTCTGGGTCTTTACCTTGTTTGCTCTAATTCTACAGCTGCAGTTCATTTGCTCTAGAAGAAACCTTTCAAGGTGGCATCTCCTGCTCTGCAATACCTGGTGACTATCCTCTACTACACCTTATTCTAAACTTCCCATCCCTTTATGTTTTGATTTGCAAGAGTACTAATAGGACAAACATACTTGTTTATCAGATTTAGGGGAAGTTCTTCAGAAGCTATTTATGGCAACATTCATATCTCAGATTCACCTACCAACACTTCTTTCTCTCCCGCTTCTGATCTTCAGCTATATATTAAACACTTACCAACAGAATTGTTCAAACATACCGCTTTTATCACTGCTTGTCCTCCTTTTAGGCTTTGCTTTTATCCCTCCACTTTCCTTTCTTCATTTTCCCCAAGTCTGTTTATCTCACAAGATCTGTTTGCATAAGTTCAGTTTGTCTAGCCCTACACTTCCTTTCCCATGCCCACAACACCCTACCTCACTTTTGTATCCCCTTCTTCTCTCAACTTGCATATCATCATGCATTGCCTCCATACCTCAAATTTTATTCTCTTTAACTTTCACACTATCCATTCTTCCCATATCTGGCTCACCCCCACTACCTTTGCCCTGCTTCTTAATGTAGAAGCTACAGAACAACGATGGGCATGGAGCAATGGGAGAGCTTTGCAAACTAGCTAGTCTCCTCCTTAGAGAGCTCACAACTGTCAAGTTATTAAAGAGTATTCCAGTGAGCAGTGTTCCCTGGGCCACAAAGAAAATAATTATACCAACTTAATTATCAACAAAATATACCTAAGTGGCCTAACCTCTTTTTGTGCCACTGAGATTTGCTCATTTCACTTCTCAAATGCTGAAGTTCACCAGAAGAGGCCTAGGATTGCATGCCAGGTGCTTCATACTTGGACTGGCACTTTGGACAAATTCTAACTCTGCTCTGAAATCCAGGATAGCAACCTCCTTCTCCTCTGCAGCCCCAGGTCTCCCAGAACTCCAGCAAGCTCTCTGCATATTAGCAGAGAATGCATAGGATGACCAAAGTTTTGGAACATGTATCAATAAGAAAATATGGCATATGTTACAGAGAATAAAAAATATTAGTACTGAAAAAAACCAAAAAATAAATGTTTATCAGTGCTTTCATTGCTAAATGATTATATAAAGCACAGTGCAACTCAAGAATTTGAGAAAATAAAAATACTCTTGAATAGCCAGGCACAAGCATATAAGCTGTGTAGTCACTATAAGAATATGAGAGACAATCTGTATGAATATCTACAAAAGACTGTATTTTCACTAGTTCGAATACTTAAATAAACACCAGTAGTTTTGTGTGAAGTAATGTCACAATAAAATATCTTAAAGCTGAAGGGAGAGGCTATTTTGATCTCTGCGTTGCTTTAAAATATGTACCTAACCTTCTTGAAGCCCTGGAATGAAAATTTCTCTACATTTAAGTGTTCAGAACTGATGCTTTCTTTGGACTAGAACTGCACTTCTAATTCCTGATGGACCTCTGCCTTCAAGAGAACAAACTTCGAAGTGTTATTCTTCCATTTCAGCCAAAAATAAACTTGTATTTTAAGAAATGACAACTTACAGATCAGACAAACCCAGATGGCGAAAAGGCTTCTTGGACAAACTTGAGAGCTTGTTTCTGGATAAATTGCTATGGTAAAAGAGAAAAATTGCATTAATTAGAAATGCTTCTTCTAACACTAAAAATACAGTTTGTGTCTCTTGAAAAAGCAATGAAGAACTAGAACCAGCTCTAAAAGTCCTTTGACTTCAGTTGTGAAAGGGTAGTGTTCAGTCCTACTTTATAGTTTGAAGGGTCTCAAGGGCTTGAATCTAGTCAGCATCTCATGTCAAACACATTCAAAATCAAACTCAACAAGGATCAATATTTTCAGTTTTAGCACTTTGTCAATCGAAAAAAGATCAGATTTAACTGTGTTTCAAAAGTATTTTGTAAAGTCCAGGTGTTAATTATATGCTCAATTTATTCATGTGAAATGGGTGTATCCCTTTCTTTGATGCTGCACCAATTTCTGTACTCATATAAGCCATCCTCACACGCTAGCACACATCCACATCAGAGCTTTTTAGTTGTTCTTTTCAAATTGCATGTGCAATATGCACCCACAAGGAAGATCAAAAGGAGAACTGTAAAATGCCTATATTGGGCTTTTTTATGTCAATTAAGCATTTACGATTTCCAGTGGTAATTAAGTGAAAGGTCTTCTCCCATTATGCAGAGCAAAGAAATGTCTGACCTGAACCAGAAATAATCCTCCCCTCATAGGCTTACAAAACTGCTTTCTCCACCCAAAAGCAAAATAATGCTGGTTTTGTACAGTCTTATCAGCCTATGAATTAACGATACTGAGAGCAGTAAACTGTTTAACTGTCAGCAGTAAAGTGCAAATCAGTGTTACAAGCCAAAATACCATGAGTTTTATGTGGTATTATAAAGGCGCCACAGGGGGTCCACACTTAACGTTGCATTGAATCTAAAACCAGGGATTAAATATATATTTTTTTTTTAATCTGACCAGAGAACACAGTGCAGTGTTTACTTCCCAAATTTCAGTCGTTGATGTTTGACTAAAAGATAATTTTCACAGAAATTACAAGTTGGATATTC
Source organism: Argya squamiceps (assembly GCA_037834095.1). NCBI lineage: Eukaryota > Metazoa > Chordata > Aves > Passeriformes > Leiothrichidae > Argya > Argya squamiceps. The sequence continues at coordinate 37,501,871 of JBBMKD010000115.1, forward strand.
TACAAATGTTTAGAACAGAATCAGAGAGATTATATCTATATTTCATCACTGATTCCTTCTGGCAAAGAAGAGCCTGAAGTTTACAAACTGACGGGTCCTCACATGTGAGAGCAAAACGCAGGAGCTACTATTTCATTAGTCAGGTGAACTGCACTGCCCTATGGCGGGTCCTGGTGGAAATGTCTCATGGATCCTGATCAGACGAATCACCATTAAGGCATAATTTGCATATAGAACAGAAGTTATATTTAAATAAACACCATCACTATGCATTTTTTTCCTCGTAGGCATATGGTCTGTGTTGGGAGGTCGAATAAAAGAAGCTGGATCCTCATACTGACTTGGGGTTTTGCCTCCAACATGGAGCCACGTCAAACCCCATCCCTGCACGGGAAACTCTTCACTCCCCACACAGGAGAATTGCTCCTGTTCCCAGGAGCACATATGGAGGCCCCTGTGGTATTGCCAGACGAGGCATGCACCTGCCTCTCTTACCTGCAGGTCAAATAAATCCTACCTTTCCCAAAAGACAACCAGATATACAGTGGGCTTTACCTGCAGACCACTGCTATAATTTATCACCTTAAGCAATACTTTGACAGTAAATTTAATTTTACATTTATCTTTTTCACAAAGTGAGCACTTTTTATTGACAGAGATGCTTACTGCAGTCTCCTTAATTCATGTTAAGTGAAAAAAATCACTGCCAGGTTTATTTTTGAAGTAGTTAACGATCCCACTTCCACTTTCATGGAAAGAGAATATGAATTAATTCCCCAGTTCAGCTACACATAAAAAGACCACGGCAAGCACCCCAAAGAAAATACATCTGGGATTATAAAGGGATTTTTTCTTATAGAAAAAAAAGTCAGAAGTACAGAGACTGGCCCCGAAGCTAAACTTTAGGAGAGGACCCAGATTCAGTCAAAAGTATGCTTGTATTTTACATGAAAATATCAAGCTCACTTCAAACTTGCCAGCTATAAGCAAACCAGTGGCCATATGAGTAGAACAAAAGCAGACTGAGAAACAGCATAAAGATCTACAGAGCTAGCAACATGGGCAGAGCTCTATCATCTATAGTGCTTCTGAAACGGGGAGGCAAGAAAGAAGAGGAGGGAAGAGATCTAAGGAGAACTGAAGGGAAGAGTTGAAGACATGGCCATTTTGGTACACTCAGTCTCCCTCCATAGGCAACAGCCTGCTCTGCCTATGGCTGGAACCAGCCCTGAGTGCAAACAAGGGGAAATCTGCAACAAGGTTGATGTCAAATAGTTTCCTTCGGCTGCCTTACCTAAGTCTGAACAGTGTAGGGATACAAACACATTTTAACACCTGGAGCTGTATATATACAGTACACTCACAATCTATGATTCAGCGATGCACTTAGATGCAGGCTGGCACATAACAACAGCTGTTCTTTGAAGTTCTTGTAAGTAGGCCCTTGCTGTGAAATGTTTTCACATTTAAAGACACTGACAATATACCATGACTGTGTATTACACAGGTCCATTAAATTACTCATAGCAGTAGATAAGCTTATAAACTACAGCACTACTAAAATGAGACTGTTGGCTAACTTGAGTCTACGGGCAGTGAAAAGATCAAATTTAGATGAGCAAGACTATTAATTACACTTTAATAGTAACTATTAGGACATTTATTTTCCTGTTGTTTATGTCATTACTCAAATATTCTCATGATAGATACTTTTAGAGATACCTGGGCTATGTAAGCTTTCCCAAGAAAATAAGGAAATGTCAAAAATGGGCTTGAGAAAATAGGAATTAATAAGTTTCTTTTAAACTAATATTCTTGTATGATTCATAAAATAAATACTACTTTTATATAATATAGCTCCTTAACTACATTGAAAGATCTTTCATAGAACAAAAGAGAAATCTGTATCATAGTATCATAGCAAAATTTATGCTTGTACAGTTACATCAATCTTCAGAAAAGTGCTTTTTGTTTTCTTTTTGGGATAGTAAAAAATTTGTTTCCAAACAAAATGTAAGGCTTCTCAAAGACCTGTATCACAGATTGCCCTTGCAAAATAAAATTTCTTTAGCTCTTAATAGTTTTCACTGTCCCAACCACAACAGGAGCTATACTTCCTTCATAGGCAGTCAACAGGATTTTTGTTGCTGATGACAGCAAGCCATGATTCACTGGGGCTTTCAGAAACATTTTAGTGTGCTTAATGACTTGCCAAAGAAAACAAACAAATGTATTTTGCAGGGATAACAGATCAGCCTTGGTAAAAAATACCTCCATACTTACTGCTTTGTTCTGTGCATCTAGAGCAGCTGGTGCCACTTAATATTTTTCTTCTAATCTGGGTTTATCCTGTGTCTGCCAACATAACTAAATCCCCACCAAAAGAAAAACAGTACGAGACTGGATAAGCTCCTGATCCATAATGTAAGTATTCTGCATCAAGAATCCATTTATATCAACTGAACAGATGTCAAGTTATCTAATTTGTTTCTAATAAGGAGCTTCATGAGTTGCAGATCTACCAAAGTCTGCTTACCAGCAGATATGTATTCCCATTTTGACTGCATGCTCAAATTAAGCTCCTCCTATATGGCTGAAACACTTTAAAGGCATCTTATCCAAGTGGATTCTGTAAAGCCTAGCAGCTTACCTATGTACAGTGATACTTTTCCCTTAAGTGGTAACTTTGAAACTGTCTCTGCTCTGTTCAATGGTCAGTTTTCTGAAAATTTGTTTACCTGTGTAAATTTTGGTTACAAGCAAACACCGGAGACAGAAACACTTTGTGACTGCATGAAACCCATTTCCCTAAGGCAACAGGCAAACAAGCTTCTCAAGAGGATCATACCAGTTGTTGCACCTTCTGTGGTGTCTACCTGCCCAGACAGCTGGGAAGGTCTTCCAAAATTCTATTTATCTTTCTCCAAACTAAACCCATTATTTCTCACACTGTACTCATGTTCATGGTGAGAACTGATTGCTTTCCTCATCATAATTACTCTCCTTTTAAATATGAGTACAGAAGCATAGAATCATAGAATAGTTTGGGTTGGAAGGGACCCTTAAAGGTGATCTAGTTCCAGCTCTCCCCCATCTTCAACTATACCATCTTGCTCCTACCTAACTCTGAATGCTTCCAGGGCTGGGGTATCCATCATGTCTCTGGGCAACCTGTGCCAGTGTTTCATCACCCTTATTGTAAAAAACTTCTTCCTTATACTAATCTAAATCAACCCTACTTGATTTTTAAATCATTATTCTTTGTCCTATTGAAATGATGTAAGTTCCTTTTCAACCATCTCTTTATTGCACTGAACATACTAAGGCCCTGAGCCTCCTTATATTATTTGCTTTACAAACTCCTTATGGCTCCACTGCTCTTCTCTGTAGCATCTTTCAAGATGAGTAGATTTGATGTTCTGATCTATATACAGTATTCCAATAGATTCCTTCACAACAGCTAATGCAATGGGGAAAAGATGTAAAAATGTAACACAATATTCCTTTTGATCCCAGACTTGAATTTGATTTGTTCTGCCTCATTGCACAGAGAGAGAATCTCACTTCTCTCCCACTATAGTCACTAAATCTTTCTCTGCAAATTCACCCCTCAGACAGCATGTTCTATTGCATATTTCCAATAAAGCCAGTGCACATGCACTTGGCTTTATTGAGTTTCATAGTTTACAGCCATAATTCACTGAGCAACAGTTACACAGGCAAACACTTGAATTTACTCTGGAACATACTTCCCTTATATTACCAACTGATTATAATAAAAACTCTTTATTAATGACTATATGAAGAAATATAAATTTCACAGGCTCACAAGATCTGGTTCACACTCCTCTGGTGACTCTTCCATATTAAAAACAGCAATTACTATCTAGGCAGAAATGGACATTCATGCCTACTTCCTTGCACAAAGTAATTGCTGTTCTTTGTGAAACACAGGTCAAAAAGTGATTCCATCTCGTGAGCAAAGCAGAACCCTGTGTTCTGCTGAACACTTCTTTCCTTTCTCAAGAAAGTATCTTACAAAGCCAAGGCGTGGCATTATGTCTTCCCAAGCTCACTAGGATAAAAGCAAAGGGTTTGGTTAAATGCTAATATATGTTCATGTCCATCTATTGAAGATGTATGGACTAAATCACACACTTGGAATATTTGGCTAAAACAGAGTACTTGTGAGCAACTGAGCCTCTCTCATGATCTCAGTGTTTTACTGGACTAGAGCCACAGTTTCCCATGTAAGTAGCAAAGTGAGCTACTCTATGTCTGTCCTACCAGAAGGCACAAAAGTTGTAGGAAAAGAACTGTGATCAGTTCAGCCTTTGCTAAATCTAAAGCATAACAAATCTAGGAAAACAAAGTCAAAAAACTACACAAATACAAATTCTGTTTCCTGTAGGTCATGAGCTACAAACCACATTTGAGTGTGAAAGCAACAACATTCCTATATTCTGCTCTGAGTGTATTAGCTCTGATCTTGAGTGAGCTTTCAATCCCCTAGAACTTCAGCTCACAGTTGTATCACAGTCTCTGGGCACACATAATGATCAAATTATATTAGACGTGCTCCATGCATGCATCTCCTGCACTGCTGCTGCTAAAATCTGTTCAGCCCATCAAGTCAGACTAGAGCTAGTCTAAACCATGTTAGTGAGTGTGATGCACATTGTGGACATCATACCCTCAAGAGACACACTTTTTGTGGTAGATCACTTATCACAAAAGACTCAGCTGAAGTACACTGTTAGAGACAGGATAATGAACTGGATGGTCTTTTCACACATTACATTTTTATGATCCAGCAGTTCTTTACCATATATATCTTATTTAAGGGCAATTAACAATAGAAGACCATTCTAAGTCTGTCTTGTTGAGATATTTTTTAATGTAGCAAATGGTAAGAGATAAAAATAAATTAACAATAAATAAATTAACATGAGTTGGGCAGTTTTGACTTAGAATGCAGACAGTATTCTTACTCACATGTATTGTAGGTTCACATTTTTCACAAATGCATGACGGGACACAAATCTTAGGCCTGAATCCACCACGGTCCTAGGAAAATAAATAAAACTGTTAGAATATTTCATTTAAAATATAATGGAAACTGTAATGATAATAATGATTTATAAAATAAGAGTTTGGATGAAATCTCTACAAGGCTCAGCTGCAGGATTTACAATTTTGCTCAGTAAAACACAAAGTTAGGCCTACAGTTTGATAAGGTCTCTACACGCTTCTATAAAAGAAATACAGAAAAAATAGCTGTATAAAACATATGCCATACTCACAGATTTTTAAGTCCGACATAAAATCCAACCTCATTGTCATTGATACTTTCCAAATTTGGCTGGTTTGCAATGTAACTGTTGAAAAAGCAAAAAAGAAAGAAGTATGTAAGTGGGTGCTTCCATGATTTTGACTGTTCAGAAATCATGCACTGGTGTATGGAAGTCAGTTATGATTGCTGACCTACTGCAATTAGTTCTAAGTCCTAATGAGGCCAGCTGCAGAGCAAAAGTGCTCCTTAAAGTCTTCCTCATCATTTAAATGGTACTTTGTGGGACAGAGGAGCAGCTCATTTTTACACAGGGGAAATGAAGAAAGCAAGTCATCCTGAAGGTCAAACAAAGCTGTATTACAGCATCACCATTCTCCAAGACACATGTGCTTACCTCATGGGTTTAACAACAACCAAGGGGACACGTTTAAAGGAAGTACTGGAGTTATCACTACTTATAATGAGAGACAATCATACTTCCCTAATCTTTTCCCTCCTGTTGTTAACTTAATCACTTCTTACACTTCTTTTTTCCTCTGGCACAAAGTAATTTCAGTTATTTTTTTATAAGGTGTGGCAAAGGGAAAACTGAAAAAAGAGAGATTGTATTTCATAATGTTATACACACAAGCAGAAATCAAGAGAAGAGAAACTGCTGTATCAGACTTAAGTACTGAGTCCACTCATATATCCTTAATATCTGCCTAAAAGCATGTGGGCATGCAAGCCAGTCCTTTGTATTATGACCATGTGAGATCTATGAATAGCCAGTGACATCCCACAGACTGGAAATTAAAATGTTCACAGCAAATGTATCATTACTTCTTCTACGGAAGAAAAAATTCACACTGCAAACCATACAGTCCAGGAAGAAGAAATCAGTGGAAACTGCAATTTTTTTGACATCAGGGGCAGAAAAGTATGCCTGGTTTAAGGGATGCCTTGCTAAAGAGTCCACACATTTCAAAATATAAGCCCAGTCCCAGAAAAACTTGAAGAGAGATTGACATGTGTTTTCACAAGCATCACAAACGAACCAAAGATGCAAGTTCTCCTAAAATTAATGAGTTTTTCTTTGTTAGAAGAAAACGTTCTTCACTCTAAGCATTCTTTAGAATTTATTTAAAGGGAATTCTGGTGAATTAGTAAGAAGGCGTATTGCTCTTGTAAAAGCAATCCATGTACCTGAGCTGGTTGGGTTAAGAGAAATTCACTGCACCTCTAAATCCCAAGAGAAGCCTGGGAATCCCATAAGTTGGGTTGGGCTCTCCTCTAAAGCTGCAGTGCTGACTTGAGGGCTCTGCTCTCACCATGCACCAGGAAAAGTTAAAAGTTTCCCCTAATGGCATCCACTGTCCCTTAGGAAAAAGAAGGGCAGTAAAAAGGCAATGCATGATGCTAGATGGAGCACATTACTACAGCATCATATGACATCGACTGCTCTGCAAGACTTCAGAATAAGAATTACACAGTGCACCCATTAGATGGTACGAGTCCTTTGTTTTTCATGTTTCCTTTACTGAATTTTTAAGACAGCCTGATTTAGTACCTCAATATTTACAAATCTATTTTGTTTGGGTGGGGTTTTTTGCGAGTGGGCAAGTTTACGTATTTTGCAGTAAACAGTAACGAAACAGTATATAAACAAAACAGTAACGAAATAGTATATAAAAATCCAGCAATTCTTTCATCTAAGAGTCCTACAAGTCAATGAACATACTTTCTCTAAACATGCCCTGAAGAAGTCATTCTTGAGTTAAGTACCATCCATCTTCTCTGTCACTTGGACCTCATAATGCTAAAATAAAGTTATGCAAGAGGTTTCAAAGATACCTTCCTCATCCTGTCCTCAGCTTTCAAACAACAGGAATCCTGTCAAGGTCAACTAGAGAAAGAGAAATCACGTAAGAGCAGGAATTGAGGAAAATGGACAGTGAAACAGGAAATGTGAAGAGACTCAATGAAAAGAAACAGAATAAACAGTTGCACTAGCTAAAATTAGGCCATCAAAAAAACCCTCAAACCTGACAAACACTGTCAAAATTCAGACCCATCACTTAAACATACATAGCACCCATCCAAACCTGACATTGCAATTTTAATCACACAAACATTTAACCAGGACCACTCACTAGAAGAAACTCCAGAACTTGACATAACTTACAGTGTTGCACAAAAATGTTAGTGTATTACATCCTGTGTTAAGACTCGGTGTAAAATAGTTCACCTCTGCTGAAACCAATGAAGCTCACAACTTACATCAGACAAAAATTTTAGTATGAGCACACAATCTCTATAAAAAGATCGGTATCAGTCCATCAGGGAATAGATGAAACAGATAATATTTGGGAAGTAGTAGTATGAGTTTGTGGTATTTTCTTTTCTTTCTTTCCTTTATGCATCCCTTAGAAGAAACCCTAGGCCGGCGAGAGCAGGGCATTCTTTACTCTGAGATGGTACTGCTTTCTCTAAGATGAATGATTTATAATTCCAGTTCTTAGCTGAAAGAACTAAAAGAAACCATTGCTTTTCCACAACCATACTGGTTGGGACTCAGAAGAACTTTTGTCCAAGTGCAACTAACTCAGTAACTGCTCTGCAATACACTTGTAAAAACACTCTCAGTACAGAACACAACAGTAAAGCAAAGTTCACACAGTTGGAATCCTTGATAAAAGAGTGGACAGATGTAATTCACCATAAGCAGATCCTCTTACACTTCCTTACTCAACAAGTCTGTGTAAAGTTAAGCCTTTGTAGCTATGTCATAGCAGTAAGAAAGAAAAGAGTAGAATGATGTAGCCATACCCTATAAGGGGAAGATGCTCTTCTGTTTAATTTAGAGGGAGATCTGAAATAAAACCTCTCTCTAACTAAAGTCTATTTCTACCTTTTTCACAACTACTTTACCTTAATGTTACTTACCATCAAACATTAATACTCTAAAAGCTTTGACTTGCAGCGGGCAACACGGTGAAATGTAATTTGCCTTCCAGCCTTTAAGAATATCCACCCTCCTCTTTAACTGAAGATTTTTGACTGTAGCACAAAAGAAAAACATTCTGATTCATGGCTAGCTGGTCACGTGAAGGGTTTGGAAGCTCCCACTGCACACCACAGCAGTCTTGCACTGCCAGAGCCTGGCTGGATAGCACCAGACAGACCACACGTATCAGTCCACAAATACTGCTGCTGCCTCTGAATCAAGCCCTTAGCTGCCTACAATGCTTTTTGCTTGATTATACTATAGCATTCTGCGTCTCCTTCAATGAGTAATCAGTAAACAATAATTGTCTTCAGACCTTTAATTTAATCTCCCCATTGTAAACTACCGATTAATTCTAATAAAGGCATTCAGAATCACACATTGCAACCTACAATAGCATGTTCGTCTTGCCACACTCCAGCAGCTACTGAATAGTGTCACACACCCACACTTCACCACTGCTACAACATTGGGGAAACAATAGTTTAAAATCCTAATCTATAAGGGTCAACTCCTCCAAGTAAAGTCTCCTCCGAGAGGGTGGTGTTCACTTAAGCTCATTACAAAAGTGAAAGGATACAGATAATGTCTAACATCAGTGAAGCAACTTCTGAACTGCAAAAGCATGAAGAGAAAGTGGGTTTTGATCTTTAAAGACATCTAGATTATTTTGTTCCTTGGTAGTTTAAAAAAGGGATTCCATGCCAACTTTCAAATCTTTTCCTTAACCTGAATATAAAAGGCCAGCAGAAATATGCCTTCCTAACTTACTACTCTACTTCCGCCTGCTTAATGCATTTTAAGGTATACTACTCCATCTGGAGCTGTAAGGACATGTTGGGAAAAAAATAGCACATGCTAGTCTTAACAATATAGATGCAAGCAAATAACACTGTAGTGCAGCTCCAGAAGTATTTCTGTTGCCAAAAAACTCCCTTTATGAGAAACACATTTTCTTAACACTCCAAAAAAAGAAATCAATTGTATGTCTAGCTCTAGTTCACACAGCTGGGAAAGAAAAAAAATTAAAATTAATAAACACTCACTTGTGAAATGTTTCTGAACTTTGGGAGAACTTTATATTCCAAGTTGTTTTTTCAGTAAGTTTTAGGGGGCAAAACCAGCACACTTCAGACATTGGTCTGTCAGTAGATGAATTACCATTTAATGACAGGTCATATATGTCCTTAGTCTAGCCTACTGTGAGAGCTATATGTTAACATCGAGAATTAAACATTGCAAACTTCCCTAGTGCCATATCTTCTTACAAACTCAAATGTCATTCCAAGTTCATCAAAAGGTAGGCTAAAACTTAAAGGCATTTTCAACAACTGTGGGCTGATTTATTGTTATGCATTAACATCACGTAAAATTTGTAAACTTGATACAATACTTGATGAAACCCGGCATATTCAACTCAGTTACATTTGTACCCCCTCTGAAACCAGGTTTAAAATTATGCTGAAGTGGTATGAACTCAGCTGGAAAATGAAACACCAAGCTACACAAGTTGCATATCAGGAATGTAAAGTTTCAGACAGATTTAGGCATCAATGCTACAATCCCTGCTCAGTCAAGAAATCTTCCTGCAAATGACCAAGCTTCCTCTAGGAAGGAAACTCCTAAGCAATGAGTGTGATATAGACACCTAAACCCAGCAAGTATTCTACAGATACACAAGCTCACTCCAATTACTTTATTCTACTTTGCTTCCTCCAACTGGTACTATAAGTGCAAGACTTAACAAGGATAACTTCAGAAAAACATAACCTCTACTGCTAGAGCAGCATGCCACAGCTCAGGAAAGATGCAGTGTGTCAAGACCATCCATCGTGGACTTACCTAGCATTCAGAAATTTTACCAGTGCTTGACTCCATCCTTGGCTGCCCAGTGTCTCCGGACAAATTCTGAGCAAGTGCTGCAGTTTCATTTGTTTGGGTTTTTTTTTGTTTTAACCGTGAATCACCCTGTATTTCACAAAGAGTGAAAAACTGGTTGCTACTATCACAGGTTCCCTAAGGGTTTTTTCCTCACATTTAGAGTATTTAACCACAAGTCACAGAAGACTTCAGGAAATAGCTCTCCCCGTGCCAGTACAGCAGCTCTGGAGACAACAAAATTAGCTCTGGGATCTTTCTTTACAGACACAGGCATGCCTATTTTTTCAGCAAATCCTGTACTACACACATCCCATACTCAGGTAACACATTGTTCAAGACAATCTGGAACTCAGCATCTCACAGGCAAGGTCAGAGACTAGTTAATTTCAAGAATTCTCGGTTCTTGATGTATGGCTGTGTCAACTGCCAGGAGGCAACAGGGCCCAGACATTCTGCTCCACAACAGTATACTATTATCCAATTCATAGCACACAGTTGCCATTGCAAATTGATTCTCCAAAGCCATCACCTTGAACAATTAGTGCCAACCTGCCAATTGAAGGCAGAAGAAAACGAGAATTCAGTGGAGATACTAATCTTGTTTTGGCACTGCAGGAGCAGATCTGTGCTCTTGTTTATAACTGCAACTGCCTGAAAAATGGGAAGTCCTTGGTTTTCCAGCCAACCTTAGTTCCCACTTTATAGCATGAAGGCAAAAGTAAAAATAAATGGATATGCCTGGAATGCAAAGTTTAAAGAAAGTTACTGTGAGGCAGGGAAAATGAAGGGTAATATACCCATGGTCTTACTTATCCTTCTAGTTTGGCTTCAAGGTGTTTGTTTTATTCTCTTCAGATAGCAGACTACCAAATCAAGCAAACTCTCAATTTCATGCAGCTTTCCAGATTTAAGATTTATGCTCTTGAAGAGCTCCACCTTCAGAATTACTTTCCCCCAAATGCATGCAGAGCTTATTTAAGTATTTTCTCCATTTAGAGACCTGTCTTCCCCTTCGAGATCCCTAAGTTTGTACACTTGATATTGCATCAAGTCATGAATTTTTGATGTTTTTCCAGGAATACATGACAGCTAAAGATTTGTTTTTCCTTGGCAAAAATATTTTGGAAATGTCGATATTCCTTTTTATTGTCAGAAAGCCAAACAATGACCTATTTGTTCTAAAAAATATATCCTAATGTCTGACCTTGTACTTATCTTCAAAACACATTTTCATCCCCTGTGTATGAAATAATCTATGCAAATTGCTAGGAAGAGGCTTAAACTCCCATACACACCCTCTATCATATATACACTAAGAATCACACAGTAAATTAACATACAAAAGGAGAGTAGTGAACACGGCTTTCCATTATTTCTCAACTGAAAGCAGTCATAAGATTAATCTTTATTATTATTGTTGCTGATGATGATGTTATTATTTCCTTGCAAGGATGAAAGAGCATCTCAAAGGAATGAATAAATACAAATATATGTGACAGTTCTTTCTGCTGCAGAACCACCTAGTCTTCAGAAAGTAGTAAGGCAAATACATTATTTTCAGCACTTGCAAACACCATCTCTGGAGCTGTCACTGGCCTTGATGCAAATGAGAATGGAAAAACATCCATTCCACAAGAGCACAGTAAGATTTCAGACAACCATCCCTTACATGCATCTTTTTAAGTCTCTCAGTGAATCAAAACATTAAAGCCTCTTGGTTCCTGTCAAAACCTTGGAATTCTCTCCCTTTCAGGTGCCCATACTCAGACAGTGATTTTCTGGAAGAGATGTCTTAGGTAGCTGCACATCCTTTAGAATTAGATAGTACTTCTGACATAAATCAGTATCCCCCATAACAGGTTTTTTTTCCTGTCTCTGAGTTCTGACAAGTTCAGTATTCCTTGAGTTCATATCCACTCAAGACATTCCTTCTGAAATCTCCTTTGAAGTCAGTCTTCCCCACATATACAATTCCCACTGTTTGACATTAATACTTGGCTTTATTCAGTTTAAAATCACTGGTTATTAGGATATCAAATACTCTAGTCAATCTACTCTGGATCATTGGATCATCAAAGACATATCAGCACCTGCTACCCTGTTTACTCTCTCATTCACTGCACGCAATGCACTTCATGCCAGGTGCAAATCAAAAGGCAGTACTTCCAAATGGTGGAGTAAAGATGCAAAACTTGAAGTCATCTATCCAGAAAAATCCATCTATATCCTATTAATAAATTAAATTTGCTGAACAATTTGACTCCTGACATCTCAAAAAATATTCCACTTTCCCCTAGCCAGCAAAAATTTTCTTTCTGTTTTTATTTAAGTCTTGAGTGACTACATATGGTCATAACCTCTACCCCTTTTCTGTGCAATTATTACATAGAGAACCCAACAAGCAGATATTTTTTCATTCAGCAGATAACACCATCTGCCGTAGTTCACAACTGGTTTTCTAGACTCCCTTCCAAGGCATGTGAAACATCTCTGGTAGCCCTTATCACAGATCTGTGACTTCTCCAAGACACTCTTGTCTTTTAATGAAAAACATACATGAATAGAATGTCACATGTTCCTGAAGCATTCCAAAAGGGTTATGGGTTGTCCTTTTCATGTTTACCTCACCCATTCTAGCACCAGAACGGGTTGCCACCTTCTGTATGTTGACACCAATCCTACCACTTAAATTTAGCTTATGTGTTTTTCAGAGTGTTTCAACATAATTTGTATTACCTTTCAGAGGCATTCCTCACCATTTCACATTAATGTACTCTTCACAGTGTCCTATTTCACTTTATCGCATTTATTTACATTACAGTATATTTCACTTTTCATTGTAGCTGGCCAATCTTTTGAATTCGTATCTTCTTCCATTAGCATTATTCTACTTGAGGAATCCTGTTCTTCATTTAATATAAGTAGTTTCTTACTTGCACTGCATATATTAGCATAATGATGTGTTTATTACACTTTCTGCACAATAGTCAGAATCCAGAATATTTCTAATACTTGTGCTGACTGCCACATTGCTGCTACTGTTTTCTCTCTTGTACTTTCCACATTCTTGTACTAGGCCAGTTTGATTTTGAGAAAATTCTCTGTCACAATGGTACACTCAGACAACCATCCCACATCTTTGGGTTTTCTCTTCATATTTCCGTTTGTTCTGCTATGTGACATATGCAATTCTCCTTCTAGTCTGTAATCAGCTTGTACTTAAACTCTGCTCATGGTTATATTTGTTGTTATACTTTTGAAGTATAAGGAGAATGCACTCTTTTCTAAGCATTTATTTTAGTTATATTATATATTATATAGTATATAGTGTATAGTGTACAGTATATATATTACATATTATATATAATGTATATTATATTTTAAATTTTATATTTTATAGTTTCAAGTCTTAGATCACCTTCTCTACCATTTTACCTTCAAACTAAACTCTTACCCTGCATGTACCTCTTTCACAAGGTGACATTTTTAGTTAGTCCTCAACCTTCTTCACTACTTCTGAAATACTGCCCTCTCCTCACCACCACTACTTTCACAGCATTCTTCATCTCCTTTTACAGCTTTTGTCCCTGCCACTCCTTTTGAGCAGAGTAGTACTGCTCTCATTCTCCAGCCTGTTTCTGCTTACCGTTCTCCTGACTGCACCCCAGTACCAGACACACCTTTCAACGTTCCTCCATCCTACACCTTCTCTGCAGCAGTGCCCCTGGCCAAAGACATAGGTGGTGAGAGTGAAATGTTCACTTGCAAATATAAGACAGATTGGTTGTTGGGTCTCTCATCTCCTAAAATTTAATTTTAGACACTCAGTGTGATGCACAACACTGCTACAAGTTAAACTGTTCATTAAAACTCATGAGAATATGTAGAAGTGCTCTAAAACAGGCAAAAATTCTGTATGTAACCAAAACATGCAACAGAAGGAAAAACTGCCCTGTCTCAACGCAGACAGGAATGCCACAAAGAGTTGGGAAAAATGTTCAGAGTAGGAAAGGAAGAGTCTTTCTTCCACCCACACAAACCTCTAAGGCAAGCAGTATCTATTTCTGCACCTGTGCTACCTTCATATCCCCTAAATGACACAGGCTTCAGGCAACAAGACAGTCACAGCACACAAACATGATCCAGGATTTGCAGTGACATCTATAGGAGAAGTAGTATCCAGCACTAATATTTTCTCTTTAGGTGCCTTGATGTCACATTGATTTGTGCCAATTCAAAATGTTTGTAATGTAATTTTGTTGTATTTATAAATAACAGCAAAAGCATCACCAGCCAATCAAGGGAGGGGATTGTTCTGCTTTATTCTGCACTGACCACATCTTGAATATTGTGTGCAGTTTTGAGCATCACAGTATAAGAACGATATCCAGCTATTAGACACCATCCAGAGGACAGCAACACAGATGGTGAAGAGTCTTTAGGGGAAGCCATATGAGGAGCAGCTGAGGGCACTTGGTCTGTTCAGCCCAGAGGAGACTGATGACAGACCTCATTGCAGTACAACTTTCTCTTGAGAGGAAGAGGAAGCAGGCACTGATCTCTCCTCTCAGTGACAGAACCTGAGGGAATGGCCTGAAGCTGTGTGTTTAGACTGGGTATTAGAAAAAAGTTCATCACCTAGAGGGTGGTTGGGGACTGGAACAGTTCCCCAGAGAAATGGGCACAGCACCAAGCCCGACATAGTTCAAGAAGCATTCAGACAATGTTCTCAGGCACATGATGTGACTCTTAGGGATGGTGCTGTGCAGGGCCAGGGGCTGGAATTGATGATCCTTGAGGGTCCCTTCCAGTTCAGCATATTCTGTGATTCTGTGGTATTCTGTAACTTACTACCACTCTAAACTTAAAACTCTTAAAACATATGCTTAGGCACATTACATAGTTTGACCCACAGAGTCAACAAAACTGCTCCCAGCTGGAGGTTACAGTTTACATGTTTACCAGGTGAAGATCACTGTATGCCTAATGTGTTCCAAAACCTATTTCTAAAACTTAGAAGAGGCAAGACTGGAGAGGAGAATGAGAGATGAATATGCAATAGATTATTTACCTACCTAATGAGTGGAAAAAAGAAAAGGGGAAAAAAAAAAGACATCTTTTTATGATGTTGAAGACCACAGATCTGGGGGAAATGCTGGGCATCTGGAGTACCAGATTCAATTTCTTCCTCTCCCTAAGGAAATATGATTCCAGTCTCTCAGAAGATACCATATTTGCAAAGCCATCCGAAACACGGCAATCTCCACCTTACCTGTTTGTGTTGTTCTCATTTTTGCTGTAATTGAACACTCAGTGAAGCAGGAGCAGGATCCAGCTGTCTCACTATACGAATAAGCATCACAGCTTCTTAGCCAAACAGACTGTCCTGCTCTCTGACCCAAAAGCACATTTGAATATTCTATGCCATGGAAGGCAACTGAGACAGGAAGAACCAAGGCAAGCCCACATCTCTACACCATACAGGACCAGCAGTTAAGATGCTGACATGCAAGACCTTGGTCAGACCCATGCTCTCGTTCTAGCAGAGCAAGCTCTTCACATGCATGCTGAAATGGTTCACCTAGGACCACAAAATCAGTTTACTTCACAGTATGACCCTAGTTGGTGGAGATGGAAGGGGATGACTGCATGAGGTAATTTGCAATGGGAACCTAATTTAGCCTCCTGAATCACTTTCTAGAAGAAGCACATTCTCCATTGTGGAGAATAGCCAGTTGAGTTTTGCTACACAGTTAGTAGGCCGTTGCCAGATTTTAAATGCCAAAGACTGAGACAGTCCCAGACATCATTAGTAAGTCCAGCGCATGACACCCAGAGCACATGCTGGAGACATGGAAAGGTCTCCCAGTCCATGCCCAGCAAGTCTAACATGCCCAGTATGTGCACATGATTTATCCACATATGCTTGCCGTGCCGTCTGGCGCTCAGAAAACCAGACGGTTGTTGCAAAAGAATGGGAAGTCACACCCTATGCACTCTTCACATGCATCTTATTGTGCAATGTGGGGTAGCTGCGCTCCACAAGATACCTGCTGAACACAGCCTTACTTAGTTTCATAGGCATGGTTAGGAAATTAAAAAGCTAAAACTAATTTCGTTTACATCTAAAACTGGATGATTTCTTTTGGCTCACCTCTCAAAACAAGAGGAAAAAATAGGTAACTTTCCCAGCCTCAACTGGGAAAGATCTGTCCAACAGCTCTGCGGACAGATTCTTCCATAAGGAGCCCAGAAGTGTGGCCATTTCACTGTTGTCTGTTTCAGCAACAGATTACTTAACTTTGATTAATGCATTGCCTTTCTTTTATATGTACATCAGACAACTGTATACAATGAACCATATATCCTCAATTAATCCATAGCAGGAGCTGCAACTTTTTTTGCATGAGGATGTTCATTCCAAAGCAACATTATCTAAAACATTGTAAACATTGTAAAACATTGTAAAAGGCTCCTTCTTGAAATATTCAATCTTGGCTTCCACTTACTTCAATGTATTTAGTATTCATAAGGAACGAAAATATGAAAGGTAAAAATACCTGGAAGTCAAAAAACACATCAAGTAATAGAGCAACAAGCCCCATTTCTTCCAAACTTTAAAAATCGAAGGAAAATGCCCAAATCAAGGATCCTTTCATCCTTCACATACGTGCTCTAAACTATGCTGGTGAAACACTAACTCCATTCATTTTTGTCACTGACTTTGCATAGGCCAGAATCCCAGCCTCAGCTTCCCTGTGAAAAAAAAGGCATCTAACTACCTTGCAAGATCAAGACTAATTTGCTTTAGCAAAGTAAAGTTCAAGTTACACCACTCAAAAATTACAATCTCTCAAAGTACCTCTGAAAATACCTTGGACACCTTTGGCCTGCTTCCTTCCATTTTATCTTACTTCTGAAGGAAAAAAAAAAAATCTCATTACTTCAGGCTTTGCCTAGGAAAAAAAAAGAATATTAACCTGAAACATGACCTCCAAGAATTTATCCTAACAATGAAAACACAACACAGAAACATACATGGCTGAATTGGTATTAAAAATATTTAAGTTTCAGCTACAGCTTCTGTCAATGACCAACACTCAATGCAGGTAATTTTCTTACAAGAAAGTAATAAAAAATAAATGCAGATTTCCATGGTGGGGCTCCTTTCCAGTAAGTCCACTACAATAGTGCAAGGTGATCATGAGATGGTTGTGGAGTTCAGCACCTTGCATGGAGGAATCAGGGCAGCAAGTGAGATTGAAATCCAGGATTTCAGGAGAGATAACTTTAGCCTCTTCAAGGATCTTCTTGGAAGAATCCCATGGGAACAGGTCCTGCAGAGAAGAGGGGTCCAAGAGAGCTGGTGAATAAATATTCAAGCATCACTTCCTCCAGGCTCAAGACCAGTGCATCCTCATGAGTAAGAAATGGAGCAAAAGGGGCAAGACAGCTGCACGGATGAGCAAAAAACTCCTGTCAAAAGTGAAGCACAAGCAGGAAATACACAGGAAGTGAAAGCAGCAACAGGACGCTTGGAACAAATAAAAAGATGCTGTCCTGATGGGATGCATTCACAAGTGTTGAGGGAGCTGGCAGACACCACAGCTGGGCTGCTTGAAGCTGTCTTGGAACGTCATGGTGATCAGGAGAGGTGTCTTAGGAATGGAAGAAAGTAAATGTCACTCCAGTCTTCAAAATCGGCAAGAAGGAGAACCTAGAGAACTACTGGCCAGCCAGCCCCACCTTGCTCCCTGGAAAGATGGTGAAGTGCCTCATTCTGTAAGCCGTCTTTATCCACATGGATGCCAAGAAGGTGATCAGAATTAGTCAGCATGGATTCAGCAAAGCGGAATCATACTTGCCCAATCTGGATGGATGAGGGGAAAGCAGTGGTTATTTTCTCCTTTGACTTCTGCAAGGCTTTAGATCCTATCTCACAGGATATCCTCAAAGGCAAGTTCAAGAAGCACAAACTAAACAACAGTGAGCTGGATTGACTGCTGGTTGAATGGCAGATCCAAATAGCTGCAACCAGTGGCACAAGGTCCAGTTGGAGGCTCACCACAATTGGTGTCACCCCAAGGGTCAATACTGGGCCCGAGGCTGTTTAATTTGTTCAGCAGTGACTGAGATAAAGAGACAGATGCCTCCTCAACATGTCATTGATAACACAAGGCTGGGAGCAGTGGCCAATACCCCAGAGTGTAGCCTTGAAAGGATGAAGAGATGGAAGAGATGGGCAGAGAAGAACTGCCTGAAATTTAACACAGGCAAAAGCAGGGTCCTGCACTGTGGAGGAATAACCCCCAGCACCAGCACAGACTGGGGGCTGATCTGCTGGAAAGCAGCTCTGTGGAGAAGGACCTGGGAGTCCTGGTGGACAACAAGCTGTCCATGAGCCAGTAGTGTGCCCTGGTGGCCAAAAAGGCCAATGATGTCCTGGGGTGCATCAGGAAGAACATTGCCAGCAGGACAAGGGGCGTGATTCTATCCTTCTACTCAGCCCTGGTGAGGCACACGTGGAGTCTGTGTCCAGTTCTGGGCTCCTCAGGACCAGAGCAGCATAGACCTCTCGGGAGAGACCAGCAGAGGGCTATGAAGATGATTAAGGGACTAAAGCATCTCCTATACATAGAAAGGTGGAGGAAGCTGGGCCTGCTCAGCCTTGAGGAGAGATCACTCAGAGGCTATCTCAATGTACAGATGCATCTGAAAGAACGATGTCAACAGGACAGAACCAGGCTCTCCTTGGTAGTGCTGAGCAGTGGAACGAAGGCAATGGGCAGAAACTGATGCACAGCAAGTTCCACCTGAACATCAGGAAGAACTTCTTTACTGTGCAGGTGACCAGGCACAAGAACAGCTTGGCTGGGGAGACTGTGGAGTCTCCCTCACTGGATAGTCAAGAACTATCTGGATACAATGTTGTGCCACAAGCTATAGTAGACCCTTCTTGAGCAGGGAGGTTGGACCAGATAATCCTACCAGTGGTCCCTTTCAACCTGACCCATTCTGTGAACCTGTGGCACTATAATAAAACATTTAATAGTAGCTATGTAAAAACATAAAATGTTCACACATGCATTTCAGGACAGGCAGCAGTTTGTTTTGCCTTTTGTAGTTTCTGAAAATAGAGGTTCACAATCAACCAGGAATTAAGATGCATCCCAATTATATATGATCATATATAATTTAACAGAAGTGATGTACTACATATATCTGGATGAAAAGATTTTCACAAACATAACAGCATCCTGTACAAAAGCATATTCACAACCCAAGCAGTAGAAGGCTCAGTAGAAGGCTTCAAACCTCTATGGATTTATCTCTCCATTTGAAATGCATGTATATTAGTGAATTTATACAACCTGCTTTGCTTTTTAAAGAACAGTTTTTAAAGAGCAGTTTTTCAGAGGTAACAAGCTAAATATACATCTGGCATCAACAACACACAGAAGCAGTTTTAGAGTTCTTTGCTCCATTACCTGCTACACTTCTCCTGCTCGGGCAAGGATATCTGGATAACCACCTTAAGGGTCATACTCTTAGACATTTGTGTAGTGACAGATGACAAGCATGGGAGAAAGAGAACTGCAATCCAAAAAAAACCAAAAAAACCACCAAAAATAAACAAACAAACAAACAAACCCAAAAAACAAAACAAAACAAAAAAAAACCAAACCAAACCAAACCAACAAAAAAACCCCAAAAAACCAAAAAAAACCCTTGAAAAAACAACAACGACAACAACAAAAAACCTCAACAACAACAACAAAACCAACACAACAACAAAAAAAGAGAGAGAGATGGGGGAATCCCTCTTTACTTTAAAATGAAAACCAAAATGGAGAAATCAGGCCCATGTTCAGTTACATAAAATTTTTTGCTCTACAGTGATTAAGGTTCCAGAATATTGCTAAGCTACTTTCTCTGTTACACTTGTCAGCATAAAAATACTGAAGAAAAAATAGAACCCGAGAAATCTGGAAAATGCCATCCTAAAGATATCACAGGCTGCGCTGCCAAACCCTTTTTTCTCATTAGTATGGAAAAAAATGGAAGTTTCTTGAAAAAATGTGTTCAAGACCAAATCTTTCATTTCAGTATATATACCCCAAACCCCTCTCAAAACCAAAGATATTGAGGGAGGGACAGTGTTCCTGTCACCCTGCCCAACACTGACTGCCTCCTGAAGGATGATGCTCTCTCCCAGCCTTGTGAGCTGTTTTGTCTCTGCCTGATTAAGACAGCCTCTGCGGAAACCCTCAGGTGCTCCATCAGTCCTCACAAACCAGAAGGGCAACATCTAGAACAAGATATACAAAAGGTTCCCCAGGAGCAAAAAAAAGAACATACACAAAATTCAATGCTTTGTGATGCTGGAGTATTTTTAGAGCCTTTAATTACAAAACTGATTTTCACAGTGCTTACTTTTAACTCACCTTAACCAATTACCCAGATCTTTAAAGGAAGGTGTTGGTTTTTTTGTTTTTAGAAAGGACAGATTCCTAAAGGAAGCTATTACGTCACCAATGTCCAAGACACATAATTTGTAGCCTGGTGTCTCATACCGTTTTATTATACAATTCCAAGTCACCAGAAATAACTTCTCAATCCAGCCAAGTCATGCAATGATGCACAGCGAGAAGTTGCTTTGAGGAGGAAGGGGCTAGAGGCTGGGGTGCCTTGTAGACAGTTTTATATGACATTAAATCTGCAACAGTCTCAAAATCTGGAATAAAAAAGACTCAAAATACCAACAGCTCTGAGCTTCAATGAATTTAAACGTGCCCCTTTTTTTAGCACAAGCTCACATGACTTGTTAAATAATTTACTCTATAAATTACTTATCCTGTCTTACTTATTAACAATTCTAGAGTGCTTTATATAACTGCATTAGAAATTTATTTTGTGGTTTTGAAATGTACGCAATACACAATCACCTCTCTTTTAATAGGCAAGAGCTTGAAAGTCACCTACTATTTTGTTGGCAAGCAGTTCTTCCTGAAAAACACCAATTAATTTCAAACCTCATTCACCTGAATAATCATAAGTAAACATATTAATGACTTGATAGCAGAACTGTGAGGCTAGGCCAGGAATATACTTGTACTGCAAGATGTCACTTTTAAACCAAAGTCTTTGAAGAGTCATGTACACTGAGATACAACAGCAATACATTTTCCTTAATAAGAGAACATTACACTGGTCCTTTTACAAGAAGTCCTGACCACTCTAAAAATTTCTCTATTACTATCCTATTAATATCTGCCATTGTGTCTACAATGCATGGGTTTTACAAAACTGATAAAGTCATTTTGCTTTTGTCACTCTTGCTCCTTGGCTTTTAATGTATCAATGACTGATACCATTTATCCTGATGCAGGATCTCACTCTGAAGTTCAGTTTATCTCCAATAATACCAAAGTGACTGAACAATTATTTACAAGTACAGTCTGTTATGATAAGCACCGGTACTTGTTTTCCAGATAAAGACCAGCCCACATCATCATGTTAACCAACTGGGCAAATCTAAAATGTGTCTTATTTACTGTAGTAGAAAACTATGTAAAAACAGCCAGGAAGGGAAATAGTGAGAGAGATGACTAAGAAAGCACCAGGCATAAATACTCTTCTGCCCTCCCACACCAAGTTTCAGCAGCTGGCCTTCATAGGGCTGATGCAGAAGTACCCTCTCTACAGATTTGGATGCTGGATCTGAGCAGGAATCAAGAAATAGCTGGACTGGGATAAGACTGCTTATAAACTCTAAAGCACAATCCACCTGTGAACCAAAACAGCAGTGAAGCAGCTGGGTGTTAAGTGGTGGAGGCTGCCCGATACAATGGTACCTCATCTCTGTTATTCTTGCTGCACCATCCCATTCTTTTCTGTCTCTTAAAGCCAAGTGGACAACCCTAACTGCACACTCACATGTTGCCTGATCAGTGCCATCCACCTGGCCCACAGCCAATCCTCTGCACCACCATGAGCTTCACACACACTCCCTGACCATGCAGCTTCCCCAGCGCTCCCAGTGCCTGTGGCTGGGGTAAGGAACTGAACTCAGGACCCATGCCCCAGTGGCTGTGGATGTTTTGACTAGGACTGCAGGATCCACTTCTGTCAAGACCAGGAAGTAACCAACAAGCGAAGGCCTGATTTCAGTAGACACTCAGGAAATACCTACAAATAAATTCTTCAAATTAATTGTCTTATACCTTTCACATGTTATTTATACCAAAAGTAATTCCACCAGAGACCAGTGGAAGAATGTGTCTGCAGTGCACATAAAAGAAGAACCAGGCCTGAAGCTACACAAGTGTGGCACAAATGTAACACTCCAGTCTCTTAAACATGTTTTTTAGCTAGAATTAGGCAAGATCTGTGGTGTTAAAAACAATTTGACAATCTGTACCTACTGCTCTAGAACTGCTTCTGTATGTACTTAGTGTTTACTGAGCTTACACAATGAAATAACCTGACAGCTACTGCAGTTCAATTTTTTAAATTAGTCTGTAAACTAATTAAAGGGTCCCTGTGTTTTATGTTAAAAGCACGCATGAAAAGGCCATCTTAAATACGTGCAACAGCATCTCCTGAGAAATCCATGACTCAAAATTATTTTTAGATCACCAAACACAACAATGTGCAATGTCATAGAATGATACAGTAAAAACCAAAAAGAACTGTAAAGACAATGATGCTCAAAAAACCCAGAAAATTGAAGCCAAAGGTATCAATGCAAAATGACTAGACAAGTTTTAAGTTGATCATGGAATAAAACATATTTACAATATGTGTTTTCTGTTCTGGCCTTTCAAACCAGAAATTAAATTCTAGAGGAAAATTGCTCTGTTACTTCTAAACAGACTGCACTGTTTAAAAAGGCTTCCACAGCCTATAAAAATTATCACAGATGCATAGCTCAAAGTAATTAATTTTTCTATTTAAGCAATCTACAGAATATTACACAAACATCTGAATCAATAACAGTTAGAACCCAGAAAGACCATTTCTTTAGCACAGGTCCTAAAAAATCTCAGAAAGATAGGCCATACATGAGTAGTAAAAATGAATGCCTCCAGCTTTTCCCCCAAGCACATGCAGGGAAATGCAGCAAATTGACTTCAACAAACTACAGGAATGTAGCCCAAAGGCTAGAATTTAATCTAAACTCACACTGTATTTCACAGAACTTTTTAATTTCTTCTAAAAGACACTGAAAAACAGTAGAAGGATAGAGAATACAAATACTGAGAAATCTGTATAGATTTGGGGCAAATATGGTGGTATCTTTTACATTAAATGCCACAGAAAGCAATTCAAAAACAGGGGTAGGGAAAATATGAACAAAACAGCTTGAGAAGGTTTTTTTCTGAGATCTACCATCCACACATCCAGTATCCAAAATTTTTAGCTCTGCAAGAGGTTTTCTTAGGCAATGAAATGCCATGGGGTTCTGAGCTGTGAAACAATGCAGGATTTACCACGAAAAGCTACAGAACTCCCTCACCAAATATGTCTTTGAGGCCAGCGAGGATGGAAGCATCACATGGGAATGAGAGGAAAAAAAAAACTTTATTAGGGTTCTCTAATTCCCTCCCAGTTGCTGACAAGCAGCACTTATGTTCATTCCTCTGCAGGTTTGTATTTTTTCCTTCCACCCACCTCCACTGAGAAGGTCAAAGCAGGTTCGCATTCCTATGGTTAGGGCAGGAAAGGCAGTCTGCTGTTACTTTCTGCCGCATCTCTTCTTTCAGGTTTTTTTGGGGGTGGGTT
>JBBMKD010000115.1:37527698-37549483 GCA_037834095.1 Argya squamiceps
CGGCCCGGGAGAGCCGGCCGGCCCTGGCCGCCACACCGGCCCCCGGAGCAGGGGGGGCACGGCACACGACACGCCACAAGAAGTTATCATTTCCGTGCATCGAGGCCGAGGCAAGTCTGAATGACCTACGTGTGTCACGCATTCGCAGGTGCAACGAGCAGCTGATCTTGGATGCCCTTCCCTTGCCGTTTCTGAGATTCTGTGCTTCTGTCCTGGCACATGACAGGTAGTCCTTCATCTGTGACGACAGGTTCTTCGTTTACCACCTTACCATTAAGTAAAAAGATGCTGATGGTCCTTTCTTACCTAATTACTCAAGCGGAGTATTTTGAAATTACTAAATCAGGGCGAATTAAAGAAAAAAGGTTACAGAATTCCTGTTACAAAGGTAGAGAATGAACAGTTAATACAGTGTTAGAAAGTGCTCGGGAATCATTTTGTCATGACACTTACTTTCCACACTCCTTTCCATTTGCATATGCTCTGGCTATCAGGAAAAACCACATCTTACCAGGTGGCTTTGTAGGCCTGACGTGGGTTGATTTTGCTTTAGAAGAACATCCAACTAGGAAAGTCATAACCATACCTAGCTGAAACACACTATACACAAATAATATGCCTCCCCATAAAGCAACAAATGCAGATTGTACAAAAAGACATAATCAAAAGTATTGTCAGTCATGATATTTTTAAACCAAAATTGTTAAAGTTTAAGTAAATTTGTCGTGTAGACACTCAGAATATACTGCCACTCTATGAAGTTCAGCACTTAGTCCCTTCTAAATAAAACACAAGGAAGATGAAGAGAGTCCAAATGAATAACAAAGCCAATGATACTGTATAAAACATGGGAGGACCTTTTGTCTACACCTAATACAATTTTTTTGAAAGGCACTAATAAATTTGAACTATTTCTCTAAACAAAATACTTATGGAAGGATAACAAGTAAGATTAAAATGTCATGCACCAATTTTCTAGAGGCAAAAGTTGGTGATTTTTAAAGGATTTAGAGGAAAGAGAGACAAAAAATAATAGCATAAAATGCAATATGATTCAAATTAGAAAAAACCTTGAGAAAGAGCCTTAATGCAGGATTGAAGTAAAATTTCGAAACCTGTGAGTTACTGCAACACCTGCATTACTGTTCTCCAGCCAAGTCTACTTGCAGCTTTGGAAAATTTGCTTTATTTGCCCTCTCTCTCCTGGAGGAACACAAAGACATCACCTCTTTAGAGCAATAGGTACCCATTTTAACTGTCCTAATGATTTTATGAAAACAAGCTTACATTTGTCTAATCATATAGACATATACTGAACGTTATTCTTTCACAGACATCTCTGTTTTCTATGCATCTGTGAAACTGAGGAGTTGTGAAAGAAGTTTTAGATAAAACCATGTCGTTGGATCAAATTCGCTAATTAGATAATTCAATAGTATTGAGATAGTAAACTTCTGTAGGACAGATCATACATTCATAAGTCTGCAGGTCAGTGTTAAATAAAACTAGAGGCAACACTTGGAAAAGGGTATTATCACCTGTTGAGGTGAACATCAGTTTATATTTGCTGCAATTCAGATTTCTCATAGGAGTGTTGCTGAACTGTACAGTAATCTTGTCTTAGAAGGTCTGAGACACACAGAGTTCTGCATGACAATGCCAAAAATTACCAGGTGTGAAAGTATGATGGTAAAATTATTTATGTTAAAAATCTATTTTCCCCCTAAAATTATTGTTTTACTAAAATTGACTGGGGGAAGAATGTGGGAAGAAACAAACTGAAAGTGTCATATTTTCAGGCCACCAAAGTTGTCAATATGAAAGCTATGGAATGCTCCATCAAAAATACCATTGCTGGCTCAGTGGGGGAAACAGCAACTCCTTCTACAGGCACAGCTCCTGCTTTGAGTCTTTAAATTCTAGAATTACTAAAGGGTAGCTGTACAAAGAAATTCTGTGGGAAATCATGACTTCATTTCTATATAGAAAAGTTTTATTTCTATGTTTTCTGTGCATTTTTTTCTCATAGATTCAAGAAAGTAGAAAAGAACTTAAAATACTCAAGTACTTCCTATTAATCAATACTTAAGGATGAGCCACAATATGAATCAGTATTTAAGGAACTGTTAGAAGCCACAATAAACTACTAGAGACAAGTACCTTTCTGGTAATGCTACAAGAGCAAACATCATCCCGAAGGTGGTAAAACTATAGCAAAGATCAGAGGGCTAGAAAATATGAATTGAGTCAAGGTTGAAAGAACTCACTTTCTTCAGTTCATGAAAGTCTGATAGGAAGTTCAGTAACACCCCCGAAATATGTAACAAGGACAGGTAATATTTTTCTCCTTGTCTATAGGATGGGACAAGGATAATACACTTGATTTACAACAAGGCAGATTCATGTTTGACATTATGAAAACTTTTGAAAAGGAGAGTTAAGCACAGCAAATAGATCACTTCAGAGAACACTCAAATCTTGAGTAATAGAGCCTTCTCAGAGCTGGTGAGGTAAACCTCTTCTGAGCTGGTAAAGAGAATTGCCTTAGTAGGTGAAAGCAAATAAATGACATCCCAGAAATTCTGTTCCTTTGCAATATTTATTTGTTTGCCTGTTTTTATTTTACTGGCATAGATAAAGTTATAGGAGAATAATCATCTGAATATATTACAAGGAAAACCTGAAGATGCAGAAAAACTCAGTGTTTGCTTGAAATCGCTGTTCTAAAGTTGAGTGATTACTTCAAAAAATTTGAAGCTTTAAATCATACATAAAGAATGCGTCACAGTATAGGAATTATTGTAAATATCTGTAAAGATTGAAACGTATTTCTGGGAAAGAGGTAGGAGTTGAAAACTCAAAGACTCCTTGTGAGAGTACTGTTATTTAAATGGAGGAATAAGAAATTATACCACAGAGTCTGAGAACAGGTAAAGACCACATGATTTGTATGTGTGCTGTGGTATCCTATCCCATCCAAAGGAGTGTGTACAGAAAGACCACTCTTACCAAAACTGTGCAGAAATAAACTGCTTACATTTTGCTCATAGTTTGGGAATTTTTAGCTCTTAGAAGAGGGAGAGGTTGGACAGTTCATGGAACTTGATGATCTTATCAGAAACATTTTGTTTTCCAGTGAAATATCCCAATTCCCATGAAACTTTTCACATGGAGGTTCTTGCGTTCAAGGTAGAACTGTGGTCAGAGATACACGTCTGTACTGTGACTCAAAGCAAACCTGTGAACTCAAGTCAACACCGTCTTTTGGGCTGACGACTACACTGATGTGTTCCTGCTTCTCTTATATGAGATCCCACACCTTTTCCCTAAATGACAAAATTTGGCTTTCATACAAAACTATTCTGAATTTTCTCCAGACACGAGGCACTGTCCAAGTGTTTTAGCCTATATTTTTATTCTTTCCAGTGTTCCACCTATTTGCAGATTTATCTATCTACTTTATTTATGTTGATTTTGCATTCCTAATAATGGAAACCTTATCATTTTGAAGCACTGCGCTGTCTTTATTGGTTTTAAAGTGAAGCTGAATCCTGCCACCTTGTGCTCAAGAAAATTAGCACATCTCTTTATTTGGGGAAGGAGAGGAAAAAGAGGAAAGGGGAAGGAAAAGTTTATTAACTACCATGTTTTTATTAAACAAGGAATTAATCGAGGATCTGAAAATTTAACTGGTTGGGTCCGGTTCAATATTGCCTGAGATGTCTACCTGAGTTCTTCTCAGAAGGACAGTCAGTCTCCTAGAGACACTGTTCACACCATGGACAGCCAATTTTCAAAACCCCCACAGGGTTTTGAAGCTGTGGCCTCCCCCATGACCAAATGCAGAAAAGACACATGTCCATCTTCTCATCCCATAACCTCTGTCTGTTTGATGGCTCAAGGTATTAATCACAGACTTTTGGTTGCGCTTGGTCACATTTGCTATGAGACCAGCACTACTTTCTTTTCATCAATATCAGAAATCACATCACAGACTGTAGGGAAAGACCCTTCTCATTTATAAAAATTAAGAGTATTTTTTAAGGGGGTGGTAAAAGCAATGCTTGTAAGGAGCAATGAATATCCCTTTTCTGGTGAAGTCCAAGTCAGCATTCTTTTTTTCTGTCTGACAGGATTTCACAAGTACCTTTCTGGTAATCTGTGAATGCAAACATCATCCTGAAGGTGGTAGAACTGGAACAGACTTGGAAAGGTATCTTCCTCCACCACATGCTTAATTGCTCCTCCCCTCCTCCTCACCCTGCCTTCTTGTGTTTTCCCCCCCACCCCGCCTGATACTGTCACTGTGAGATCCTACCTCAGCATGAGTCTATCTTATCCACTACTCTTGTGAGTCTCTGTGTAGCCAGACAAAACAGTGCAGCTTGTTGATTCTGCAGCTATCCACTTACTACTTTCTGGAGGCCTGGAAGCAAACATAAATGATGTGCTTACCTGTAAGACTTCAGCAACAGACATCCCAAAGAAACTGATCAACACTAACGTTCTATTTTGCTGGGTTATTTCCAAACAGTGTTTGTTCAGGTTAAGTTTGTATCAATTGCACAGATTTTCTCAGTTCATAGAAGTAATTTTTTCTTCAGATAACTCAGCTGACTCTTTATATGTCTGTTTGCACATACGTATTTTGTTGTGTAAGTCATGCTTTTCTTCCCGAT
Source organism: Argya squamiceps (assembly GCA_037834095.1). Classification (NCBI taxonomy): domain Eukaryota; kingdom Metazoa; phylum Chordata; class Aves; order Passeriformes; family Leiothrichidae; genus Argya; species Argya squamiceps. The sequence continues at coordinate 37,532,378 of JBBMKD010000115.1, forward strand.
TACAAGGATTCAACAGGCGGAAAATGGCAACATAATGAAAATATGACAGCCAGTTGTCAGTTTTCTCCCCATCCAAAAACTGTACAAACTGTAAGGATTTTTTTGGCCATGTTGAGCCAATGATAATCTGAATCTTCCTTTAGAGTAGTCAGTGTCATAAGCTAAAAGAAAAACAAAAAAAAGAGAAAAGACAAAGAAAGACTCCCCAAAACCCAGTCTCCAGTACACTAATTTAAAAGATCCAGAATAATCTGAAAACTTAGCTACTGGAACATTGCAAGCTAGCTTCATTTGGCACAAGTTACTGAGTTAGTGCTGCTCTCATCATTTACATTCACATGGGCTACATAACATTGTGCATTGCTTGCGGTTATGATTTTTGACTCTGTGTCCCTCTAGGCCACAAGAAGTACAGGGACCTGAAGAAAGAAAACCCTGTAATTTATTGCTCAAGATAGATATAATTTAGTTTTTGATGCAGATATGCTTATCATGACTGTGCTAGTTAGTGTTTCATGCTAACAGAGGGCAAATCTTGTTATAAGGCCTGTTTCTCCAAGGGGAAACACTACTTGTACAGTTGTGTTCCTTGTTGACAGCATACAAAGGACACAGTAATTAAAACTACTGATGATGTCTGAGCTTGTCTCTTGTCACAATGGTACAGATAACAGCCATGAGCAGTGATAAGCAGTCAAACCAGTAAAGACCAAGGTCAGAAATCAATTACTGCCAGCTGATCGATTTAGGACTGAAAGATCCTGATGGTTGGTAGAGCAGCTGTAAATGGAGGTAATTGTTCCACTTATGGATAATATACTGTGAATGTCTTGGTAAATCCAGTCTTCATCTAACTGAAAATCACGTGTACAGGGCCATTGTTAATTTTACTTTCCCTTTATTAAGAATAATTACTAGAGATAATGCTATGCAAATGTAATACTCGTTAGCAGTTTCTGTTTCCTGTTTGACTCTTACCCTATCTAGTTATATTTTACATGGCTTGTGCAGCTTCTTTTTAAGACTGAGCCCGAAGAAAACAGGATGACTTTTATAAAAGGCCTGATTTCTTTGCAGTACAAAAAAGTATTCTGCTCCCAGAAAATGTTCAACTTGTCCCCTATTTATGTAATAATCTCTTGATGGTGACAGAATTCATTGCCACCCTCTGGCCTGACTTAAAAGAACGTATTGACAAGTTAGCTGCAAAGTCACTCTGTTATCTGGAGGCCTTCCTGTTCAAGATTCTACCATGGAAGCGATCCCTTTAACACTTTTTCCAGTCTTCTCTCTCCCTACATCCTCTCCCTGCCTCAACTACTTATAAAGTCACTCTTTTGCTGGCCACCAAGATGTTCTGATCTTTTCATCATCTCCTACAGAGTCTTCTCCTCTCCATAACACCTAGAATTTCTCACAGGGCATGAGGGACTCTCTTACATAATGTTCTGCAGGTTTCTATGGTACTTCCACTGTTTCCCACAGCAACTATAGAGAGCAAGAGACATTTTAAGATGTACCATCATCAGTGATAAGTCCTTTTCACAAGATTCAGATAACATTTTTTTTTCCCATGGTGATGTCCAGCTAAGACAGAGACACCATTTGGTGTCAGTTTTCTGAAGTTCAACAATATTGCCTTGTGGTGTGGCAACATCTGAGTCAAAGAAAGAGCTGACAGTCATCATTCTGGTAACAAGGAATGCAAAAAAAAAGTTTAAAATCTGGAAATATTTGGGTTTTGAAAATGTTACTTTAAATCAGTCTCTGTGGGTTTGGTACTTTCTTCAAATGTCTAGGTAAGGCAGTGTCCAGTAGCCTCCCCCAAGTAGCTGGACCAGTTGGATTAAACACATTATGTGCAATTCTGTGCAGAAACAATGCAGAACTGTTGACTCTTGTCAGTATTCCAAGTTGTTTAACATTCGCCTTATAACTTAGGTTCTGAAGCTGAAGTCGGTGAAAAATTCTTATCACCTTAACTGAAGCTTATCTGTCATGCACAGTTTAGTCCTCAGCAGTTAAATCCTGTTTGGGTTGTACTTTTTTGCTTTGGCCTTATGTGTCACCTGCTAGCTTGAAATTATAGTGTGGCAAAAGTTTATACCTACTTTCAGTGGAATTTGTTTTGTTTTTCAATGGATTATCCTTCTTAGATATATAAAAATTCTTTTTAGTGTGTTCTATTCATGCCCAAAATACTTGATTTTATTCTCTTCCTGTGTTGTTTTTGTTGTTTGGGTTTTGTAGGTTTTTTTACCAACACAGCATGTTGATGCCTAAACTTTCATTAAATATATTTTCACTTGAACATTTCATCCAAGAATTACAGGGCAAAAAAGGTCCTTCTATCAAAGCTGACAACATAAGGCAGTTAATACTTGTTTTTTCCCCACCATTTGCAGTTTTATTACTCATCTTACCAGAAAAACACCTTCTCTCTTCAGAGGATGGTGCTTTTACTTGTCATTTACATAAGCAATGATTTTTGTGATCTGTTCCCATCAGAAGTACCTCCTAGTGGCTTCTCTTTCTTTAAGGGCCACTACTGTCAGATATCGTACCTCACTCATGTCATGGGGCTTCTAAACTTTTAAGGTAAAAACAAATATATGGGTGAGGTAGCTAACAACACCAGTGGCACATCAGCAGCAGTGTTCAGTTTTTTCTAGATCTTTTATCTCTTGCACTATTTCAGAATTTAGTTCATCCCAGCTGAAGAGACAAATAGATGAAATAACAGAAGATTAACTCACCCTGTAACAGGGACTTACTGTGGATTCATTGCTCCCCAGACCTAAGAGTTGTTGTCATTCCACAGGTTTAACTTATTCCTTACAAGTACCACTGAACACTTATCTCTGCAGCAAAAAAATCTCTTATTTTGTTAGTAATTTGGTCCCACACCTAGAAAAGAAGCTGAAAAAAATCCACAAGTTAGATATCATACCTCATACCTGTTGATATCAAACCAGCACAGCCTTTCTTAGCTGTGTTAATTTCAATCTGCTTTTGAAGACCTCTCCTGAAGAATTACCATCTTCTGAAGAAGTCAGATTGTCCTTAGCAACAGAGGTGGACTTTAGTGTTAGCATTTATCTTACTACATGTAGAATTTCACAGCATAACTCTAAATTTATTTTATTATTTAGTCAGGAGAGTTGGACAATGGTTAAAATATCTCACCCTACGGTAAAGTCTGATCCATGTCAGATGGATCACTTCCTGGAAGTATCTATTTCTCTACTGATTGCAAGGTGACTACCTAGATATGGAAGCTTTTATTCAAGATGAATATATTTAAGGGAATACTGGTCCTAAATGGATTTCTCTGTTTGGTTGGAAAAATCTGTTGATGTTCCTCCAAATATTTGGAGTAGAAGCACTGAATAAAAAATTACCTTGGTTCCCTGATCATTCTGTCCCACAAAAGAATATTTATTCATTACAAGTCTGGACAATTTTTTATCTCTGTCAATGATGTTAAAAGATGTGAAAGAGCATTTTCCAGAAAAACAGTGAGAAAAACCCACTTCAATTTCAAGTATATTAGATTCCAATACAGTTTGTATATTTACAAGGCTAAGTTCACTGACTAATAGCCAGTAACATTTTGTTTTCATCTTGATTCAATCAGATGATTCTTCATCAAGTCTACATGTAGTGGAATTATTTTGCCAAAGATGTTCAACAACATGTGTTATAAGACACACACACAAGCCTGTAACAGCCCAGTTTCTGCCCTTGGTGTCTGCCCCTGGGGACTCTCATGCTTCCAGAGTAATTGGTTGGTGTTTTCTTGCTGAATCCCAACTACTCAAATCCTTCAACCTGTTTTAATCAGTGAAGCAAAGCCCTCATGAAGCAAGGTAATTTCTGAAATCTAGCCTAAAAGCTCATGTTCTTGTAACCCATTCCTGTTAGTTTCATTTATCTACCCCAGGAATCCTTTCTTCCCATCTACTGTCCTCACCAGTATTTAAAACCCCACAACTCATTTTCATTTAGCTCCTACAGTCAGAATGAAACACCTTCTGTGCAGCATTCTTCTTGGCACATGACTATGCCTCATCAGAGCTTTGTGCAGTCTTATCAGCCAGGGATTTCCCAGTATTTTGTAGAGAAGTACAATTTTGTAAAATCAGGGTCCACAAATGGCCAAATCCAATTCATGTGCTGGTTTTGCCCTTTAATACAGGTAATAGTTACTCACAGTTGGACATGCTCCCTCTTTCACTTTTGAAGTTGCCACAGATTCTGTGGCAGTGACAGGGCTTTCAGCATGCCTGGGACAGGTGTCCCTGGCTTTTCCACTTCCACTCGTGTGACTATGCCTGAAGGCTAAGGCGCTTATGTTAAAAATACGAGGTGCTTTTTTCCTATCATTTCTTGAAAGGAAAGGGTCTCATGTCCTACTTCATGTTGCTTATGTATCCACATTAGATCTTGGGGGTCTAAAGAGGAGTCACTGAGAAGTTGTTAGTCTTCTTTCCCATCACTGTTTCTGGTGTTTTGACTGGATTTTTTTCATGGATGACTCTTGCATAGTAGTCCCTACAACTTTATTTATTTGTTTGTTTGTTTGTTTATTTTAATTTGGGAGGCAGTGGGGTAGTTGAAGAGATTTCCAGGCATTCATCCACCCAGAGATTCTGGTCATAAGAACATGAAAGAGAGACACAATCCCCTGCATGCTGTTTGAACCATGAGCAATATTTCTTGAAAGGCAGATGGCCTGATGGCTAAAAGGTTAAAAGCTTTGTTAAACATGTGTGTGCATTGCCATTGATTGTGGATTTGATGGTATTTAAGTGTACTGTGAAAGGAAACCACTGATGTAGGGCTCTCTCCTTGTCATCTTTACTCAATCCCAGTGTGAAACAACCTTACAGACTGTCAATTTATTAATTGACCAGAGAATGTGGGTCAAAGGACTGAAGCTCATGGATTATAACTACTGCAGTTTGTTAAATCTTAGTACATGGAAAGTTCACTGCAACTTCAGTGTAACTTTCTATGTGGTGAGAGGACTAACAAAAAAACAGGACTTAGTTGAACCAACACATCTAGCAGAGCTGAAAAAAAATCTTTTCAGGTTGTTATTGTTAAAATGCTGACCTTCAGAGTTTATTTCAGGAGCTGATTTCACTTGGCAGACTTAGGCATGGGTGGAAAAGGATGTCACTATTCTGAAAAGCCTGGAAGGAAATATTAAGAATATTGTCAATAAGATGATAGGCAAAACTTGTATCACCATTAAGATGATATGCAAATTGCACAAGGTTTTTAATACTTGCAGGACTGCTTAATTTTTGCTGTTCTGGTTTTTTGACCTGAAGGTAAAAGAAATAATAGTTTGCCTTACTTCCTTAGTTGTATCTGGAATTGTAAAATTTGTATTTAATTGTAAAGGTAAGAATACAGAATAAGTGGACATAAACAATGATAACACAAATGATAAGTGATGGCACAACAACATGCATTTGTGATTTAATTAATAATAGATTAGTATATACACAAACCACTTTTGTTAACAATAATATATAGCCATTAAGATTGTTCTTCCCAAGCATTTTTGTAGTCCAAAAAGCTTATGTAATATCTTTATGGTATTTAGAGAATTAGTGTGGTAACACCATCCCAGAAGTCACTGGTACAACTAGTAGTTTGTAAAAGTTATTGAAGATCACAAACACACTGACTGTGTTACTTCTGTTGACCCAGAAGTACAGGCCATAAGCACAAGCATGCAAACCCTTTAAAGCTGACAAAACAGAAATCACATCCTTCTGCAAGCAAAGCAGCAGCCATGAAAATATGTCCTGACTCTTACTGTTCTGTTTTTGAATAAAGTTCCTATCTTGAATACCTAGAATGATCCCTGAGAATTCAGAGTCATATGAAGACAAATGTCTTGAATATAAACTTGTACAAAAGTGTAAAAAGCATGCAGTCCCTTTTTAAAATGGATGCTATTTCTTCCACTTCTTAAGGTACTGTGGTTTTGTGGGGTCACCATGTGCATTAACACATTTGTCTGCACATCCTGAGCATTATCCATGCTAGTAACTCAGGTAAAATGAGGAAGTTGTTAAATTGCCACTTGAGACAACTTGGAAAATGGGTATTTTTACCTCAATATTGTGAGGCAAAAAAAAAGTATTGAAAATGCCTCCTACTTGAGCCTAGACACAAGGAGACTCTGCAAAATCAACAGCATCTTTCAGGACTTATCAAGACACCTGAAAAGAGAACACAGCTGGCTCAACTGCATTCAGTTGACAAGGGCACGGAAGAGCAGAGACTGTTTGCCCCAGGGTGATAATCGTTAGTCTGTAGAATGGCCTCCCATGAGAACATTGCTGGATGTACCAACACCTGGCACATCTAAAGTCGTATTAAATAAAGCAGTATAAACTCTGCTGTAAAGCACAGACTTTCACTGGTATGCTAGTACTCTAACATTTTACATTAGCAATGCCCAATATCATCTTCTAATTACCAAACCTGTGACCTAACACTTCTTTTTCAAGTCATTTTCATGCTTGTGTAAATACAGGGTTGAGTCAAAACTTGTTTGCATTATGGTAAATGAGAATTTTTCAGAATTTTTCATGCACTTAAAAATAATACTGCCTTTCTGGAGTAGTGAGGGAGAAAAATGAAGAAACAGTTCACCTCTCAGTGAAGTTCACTCCCTTTTCTGTGCTACTTCTTGTGTGTCTTCCCTTTATAGAAGGGGATCTTATCCCACAAAACATCCCTTAGCTTTTTATTTATGTGGTGTGATTTCAGACACTGTTAAAGTGGATGTTCCGAACTGAAAAATTGCTCAATGGGTTGTTACAGGCACTTAACAGACCATTTGATTTTAAACTCAATCTCAGTCTGAGGTCAATTATTTTGAGGTTTTTCATGCTTTTTGACCACAGAGGGCGACAGCATTGAGAAATGTAAAGTAATAAGGGAATACAACAGCATTTCGAACCCCGATTAAAGGAAAACAAAGCAAATAATAAGAGAAGTATGCCAAATGTAAACGTAGGAATAGTGCTGGAGTGTTCTTAATAGAGGCCTGGGGCACTGGAGTAAGTCAGGCTGTGCTGAGTGTTCAAAACTGTCTTCCTCGACAGCGTCAGTACCTCTGTCTGGCAATAATGGTGCTAAAAACCGCTGTCACAAAAAATGCAGTAAGACAAAAGGCCTGACTCAACAACAAGTTACCCTGCTTTTGTGTAGTGGTAATCCCCTCTGAAAACAAGCTGAAGCAAAAAGATGTAACTGGGGAAACAAAGGTGTTAATCTAGCTCATCTGAAGGCAAAATTTCCACTTGCCAGTTTTGCTTACTAAAAACATCCTATTTGGTTGAAACAGAACACGATACAATGTTCCATAGCATTATATTTAAACTGCACAATCTTATAAATGTCATAGAAAACTGCAGGAATTATATCCTACTTCTCTTATCCATGCTTTTATGAACATTGTCATCAGGAACTACTGATACTCACAATCTTCAAAATATTTTTCTTAGCACATAAAGAAAAAGAAGCTATACGGTAATGTGAGAGAGGTTCCATATGAAGGCAAGCAATCATGGCAGAAGAGTTTTTATTTTTGTTTCAAAATAGAGGTAATTTCTGAAGAAAAGTTGTATCTGAAAATATGAAAAATTATCATTGCTGGATTGCTGAAAGAAGAGGTTGGCTATATGCAATTTAAAGACCCCGAGAAAGAGTGAATATGAATAATAAATACATGTCTTGGGGTAATCCTAGATTTAGCAAATCGTTCATTTTGTCACCTGAAAGACCCTTGGTATGTGTTACTTCATACCAGAGGAGAGATCCAGGATAACAATGAGACTTGGAAAAAAATTGCAGAAGTTCTGGCCATTTAACTATATTTTCTGTGAGGCTGAAGAAATACTGTTGGGATTATCCCCTGTAACAGAGGGCAATTACTTCAGGCATTGAATTCCAGGTACTCCCAAGGGTCACCAATGTAACTTTTAGTTATGGTGTTGAGTAGTGGGTCACCAATGGGCAAAACCAATGAGCCCATGGGATGGCCTGTCAGAAAGCATTGCCAGAATAATAAGCATGCCCTAGCTGAATCCAGAGGCTCAAAGGTCCCAGTTCCCAAATTCAGAGTGATCATCAAGGCACACAAATGAAATGTCTAGTAATTTCCCAAGAAAGTACAGCTAAGTTAAGAGTCAGGTAACAAACCAAGAACTAACTGGATCACTGTGTTCAGACGAATTCGCAGTTTTGTTGGATGCCTTTTGTTTGGGTGATTTGTTTTGCTTTAGTTTTACCCCTTTTTGCAAAAAAAATATTTACTAAAAGCATCATTTTGTCCCATGCATGAAGCTATTTCTACGGAAAAGCATCCCTGCTACTCCTCGCAGAAGACTATAGAGAGAGGCATGGATTGCAGTATATGAAGCCACAGAAACAACATTGCTAATTGTGTGTTATTGAGGGAATTGTGATGGCTTTGCAACAAATGAGAAACTTTTTGAACCTTTTGAAGGATCAGAATTAAACCTTAGTCAGACAGAACCAGTGTGAAACCAGTGATATTCTCCTGCAAATTTTGGGGAATGATGGACTCTATTTCTAAATTTTCTTAACTTGTTCTTATTGGACTCACCTAAACTATGAGAAATAAACACCATCTCCAAACAGATTATTAAATTTTTACTCCATCCCTGTGCTTAATTCATTTTCAATACTTAGAAATAATTTGTGACAATTTAAATTTCATCCAGCAAATTGATTTTCTAATGGCAAATTCCTATGCTTTGTGTGCACAGCATTCTTATTATTCTGTGCAGACCAAACCTTGTAACAGTAAAAAATAGAAGTTCCTGTAAGTGTTGATCAGGTTTCTATCTTAGGAGAGCAAACTCATGGAAATTTTTATAACTATATCAAATACTGCTTGCCTGTGCATGCTGTGATTTTCTTTCCTGGATCAGAAATTTAGAGATTCAACTCACAGGCTGTGAGCTTGCCTCCTACACGAAGCTGACATCACAGTTAATTAAAAGAAAGTCACTGTACTACTGGCATTCTTGAGATGAGGCATTAGCATAGCACATTCTGGACAGCAGACAACTCCTACAAATTATACCACAAATTGCTTGGCACAGACACAAGCTTTCATCATTAAGGGAAAGTGGAAGAATACAGTTGGGATTCCTGATGTAGTGTAAGAACAACAAAACCCCTTCAATTATTCAATCTTAAGGGATGCAAAGCACAAAAACTACATTAGTGGGTACCTGATGGCAAGGTGTAAACTGCATAAGATTTGCACCAGACGGTGCTAAGAGGTTGTAGCTGCCACTAATTTCTCAACAGAAATGGAAGTTCTTATGCTCCTTTCATATCTCCACTCCTTTGTAACATGATCTGTTCATTCATTTATTTCCCAGGCTTATTTGTGAGGCTGAGCACAGCAGACATATTCACACTTATTTCATCATTCCGTATTTCTAGGCATTTTGTTTAACAATGATAACAAATGAGTGAATAATACTTACTGTCTCTTCCCAGCCAAGTATTCACAGTCCAAACTCAGTTACTTTTGCAGCTGGTTGCACTCCTGTTGGTTGATGAACCCTTGATCTTTGTCATTTCTTGTTTTAGATCAGGACTTCCTGGTAAAGCTGATGTCTGTGACAAGCCTTCTTGACTCTGTGATTCCCAGAAAATGAAGAGAATAGACACCCCAGTGACTATGACTCACACTTGAAAGCTATGCAGGTCCCAGCTCAGAAGCTCTCCTCTGGTGACTTGACTCATCAAGAGTGTAAAACAACCTATGATCTCTGAACACTGCTCATTATAGCCAAACTGAAAAGAAGGAGAAGAAAATGAAGCTCACCTCTGTTTATAACTATGTTTTCACTGCAATAGTTAGAAGTATCATTTCTCTGCCGTACTTTGTTGTTTTGTCTTTTTCAAAGTCTTCTTCTACTCTAAACTGGATAGAGATGCTAATTTCTAAAGAGAAGAAAGTTATTTTTTTAGTTGTTTTTTTGGGTAAAAATTTTAAAAAGCAGCTCATTAAATAATTTGGTTCAGTTTCCTGGATATGTCTCATGTTCTATCTAACACACAGAGAAATATGTGATTGGCAAAGCACAGAATATTTAGGTTTTGCTCACTGTTTCTCCTAGTCATTAATTCTGTTAACACAAAAGGTGTGGCATACCCTTATATCTGTAATCACAGCCGCAGATCATAGGTGCATAGGAACAAATCACATGTGTATAAACATGCAGCTTTTTTTTCAGTGGGCTAGTAAAGGATAACTGGTACTTCTCCATTACCAATTAGATTAGACTGTTTAGGAACATCTATAACTCACATGCATGCTCTGTGGTGGATCCATTTAGGGCAATAGCAGATCCCTTGGGTCATCTCTTAGTCAGAAATTGCAGGCACACTTCCCTGCTCTTCTGCCAACACATGCAGTTCAGACACTGGACCAGCAGTGTCCTCCCATGTTTGTTTCTGGTGTTTGAAAAGGAAATTCAAGGCATAGCTTATCCCAACGGGTCACAAATCTGGGCAGCTGGGATCCTCCAGATTCAGTTAAGAGATCTGGAGTGACAGGCAATATTGTTCCTCAAATCCTGATAGCTTCAAGCCTGATGGTAAACCTCTCCGAATTTTCTGAGTTTACTCATGGTTGTGTGGACTAGTTCAGGATGAGGAGAATGATCTGAAAAGAAAGGAGGGTCATATTAGAAGTTACCAACATCATCCCATGTCCTTAAAGCTCTAGATATCTACATTGTTTAGAGAGAGAAAAGAGAAGTTGCGTGTGTTCTTTTTTTAAAAGCATGCAGAAAAGTTTATTAAATCACTGCTACTTATTTGAAAGAAAATCAGCAAAAAGAGGTTTCATAAATTACGTATATACATGTGGCAAATTCAATGTTTTAAGAGATTTACATTTTCAAAACAGCCTTTTACTCTGTGGTTCATGTGAGTGAGCAAAGTTACTGTTCTGCCACACAAAAATCCTGTACTTATGGGATTTAACAGCTAAAAATGAAACAGGGGGAAAAAGAAAAGAAGAAAATAATGAAAAAAAGTTTTGTTTAAGTAGACAAGCACATTTGTTTGTTCCTTTCCTACATTTCACAACTGTAACACAGTATAAACAAGCCAAAAGTCAAATTCACCCGATCAGATAACTGGCCTTTCACTTCTCCATTTGAGTCACTGCCAGGTGATGAGTCCAGTCAAAAATGCCTTATCTCAAACTGCTGATAATCCAATCAGAATTTCTTGACAGTTTTTAGTCCACAAGTCAATTACAGCTTTCTGCAAGGGAAGAAAGACAGTATTTCAAGCTGCTTTATTTTTCTCTTCTCTGCTTCCATTTCTCCAATGTCTTTTGATATGTTTTGGGGGAGGGTTGGGGGTTTTTTGTAGTTTTGGGGTGGGTTTGGCTTTGTCTGATTGGTTAGTTTCATTTGATGTTTTTGTTGTTGTGGTTGTTGGGGAGACTAACTACAATTCAAATTAATTAATCTCCATCTTTCATATTCCCAGTATCTTTCACCTGGGTGAAAATTTGGTCTCAACTTCTTGGGAACCTCTAATAGATCATTTAACTGATATTTAGAGCACCTAGGAAACAGTAGCTACAAAAAAACAAATCAGAAGCATCTGTGATTTCCAAGAACATATGTAAACAAAGTGTGAAATGGTATTAGCTTGTTTGTAGATCAGATCCAGATAACTCAATACAGTCTATGCTCTGTGTACATTTTTATTCCCGTTAAAAATTTAAAAGGCTAATGTCTTTGCATTAACTTAAATTGTAGTCAGTCTGTAAAACAATCAGAGAGATGGTATTAAAAGTATATTAATAATAAAACAGATGCTTTAAAAATCTAGTAACAACCTGAGTCTACTTTATATTTTATAGAGCTTGCCTGGCTAAGAATTATCTACTTCAGTCAAATTTCAGACTGGAGCCCTGTGTGGAAATTTCTAACTTTTCACTGAAGAAACAAGACTTGATTATCCTGTTTAGTTATGTTTTAAGAAGAAAATGCAACTTTGGTCCTTGAATTAACCCTGAAATCAGTTAGTGTAATTTACTTCTGAGACTGAAGTATGAAAGAGTCACCCACAGATGATCAAACAATAGCATCTAAGCTGGACAGAGGCTTTTTTTCTCTGTTAGAAATTACGACTGAAGAAAGAGAACCTGTCATTGCTAACCTCCTGTAGTTTCACCAACAAGAATGCTTCCAGGAGCAACCCTTGAGCACAGCTAGTCCAGGATCTGAATACCAAGGTGCAGAAAGGCACATCCTTAGGAGATTCACCTTTAGGCATGGCCACAGGTTTTGCATTTACTCTACTGCCAGGGTGCAAGTGAAAATTTTTAAAGATAGCTTTAGAGCCAATAGTATATTACTTAGAAACATCTCCAGTATCCCTTAGCTTACCAGCTTCCTAAGCTTTAGTGCTCTATTGTAATACTATAGTAGATTTGAATAGAATACAGTGACTTTTTCCATATTCCCAGTGCTTGTACTATTTATTTTGTGACACCCAACCTTGCCAATACCACATATGCCCTTGCTACTTCAAGAATATATATAGAGATGTACCCATGCACTGAAATAACCTCATAACCCTTTTGTCTGAGTTTAGAGATAAATTTTAGGAGAAATCACTCTGAAAGGAGTATTTTTCTCTAAAGAAAAAGGCTCCAATAATTCCTTTGTGCCAATGAGAGAAACTACTATTACTGGGTGAAAATGTAAAAAGGTAAAACTGTTTGTTAACAAAGCTAGATACCCGCAAGGCACCGGAAAAATTGAACCTTACACCCCACATCCACCTTGCCTTGTAGCTGGAAGGCAAAGATTGTGGCTGACCCCTTTTGTCTCAGGGGAAGGGGAGGAAAAAAGGTCACACAGCAGCTGCAAACCTGCTGGATTTTTGGGGTTGGTCTCCTCCTCACAGCCGGAAAATTGGTGGATTTTAATGTCCTTTCTCGTGTTGGTTCAGCTTCCCCAAGGTCTTGGGTTTAGGGTGGCCCCTGCCAGCTCCCTGGATGGCTTAAAAACAAACAAACAAACAAACAAGCAAACAGACAGACAGACAGACAACAAAAATCCACTGAGAGGATTCCCATTACCACCTCCAAGCTACGGGAAAGTAAAAAAAAGAAACTTCACTTCTTGTTTCAAGCTACCAGAAACCAAAGCAATCAAAGGAAAAATGTGGGGTTCCAGTCTGTGCCCCAGCCTGAGCACACCAGAGGGACACTGAGGTTTGAACAGAGCCCAGCCGGGGTTCCCAGGCTCTGGCCCTGCCACCTGGTTCATCTTACAATATAGCAGCCATTTCTGGGCATAAAGCAGATGATTAGGGAATAGAGTATCATCATAAAATCACCCCAAGACACCATTCTAAAGAAAAAAAATCTGTATTATTGATAGAATTTTTCTTTGTATAGCTGAAACTGCCAACTGATTTTAAAAATATTAATTTAAAGCATGTATCAGCTCATGTTAGCTATCTTTACATCAACAAATGTCTCTGGTTTGTTCAGATTTTTAGAGACCTATTTGCTCTGTCTGTTGCCAGTAATATAGGCTTATTGAGCACAAGCACAGGACAGTTGTGCTCAAATATCTATAAAGCTTATTACAAACACTGAAACAAAAATTTATCTTTGGCAATTACAGGAGATAAAGCCAAAATATCAATACTACCCTTTCTAAGAAACTGGATCCACAGAGATCTAAGCTGCTTCTTAAGTTACAGAGGTAGCTACTGCTCTAGTTATACATTCAAGTATACATTAAATAAGTTTTGGGACAAATGGTCTTAAAGGAATTCTTACAACTAAATCTTCTTTAAGAGCTTCACTGAAATTATTTCTCATGTTTGTAGTAACACATAGCCTCAGGCCTGTGGAAATTGAATACACACAGATACTGCCTTTAATAAACATAGATTTATATCCTGCTTCTCTTCTAATAGCTTTAAAAAGCAATAGGAACTAAGCACATAGTTTAAGAACTATTGGACAGTCTCCAGCTGACCCAAGGCAGCTCAGCTCCTGCTTTAGAGCAAAAATATTATTCAATATTCAGAGAGTCATACATTGCCTTCTTTTGTCTTGTCTGGTCTTCTTTTATATCTGATATCGTGTTTACTACAAAAGGATGAGTTGAAGTTAAGTACAATGCTCTGGCATTGAGCCAAGCATTCTCCACAACATGCAGAAAAAAAAATCTATTGTCCCCTGAGTATGGGTAGGATCTCTTAATCTTCTCTGGATGAAGAGAAAGGCCCTTTATCTCCAGGGAATGTTCTGTGGTAGTCTTATCTTCTGATCTGTCACAATCTGTTGAATTTGCACAGTCCATAGACTGAAGACCAGACAGAGTAAGGGAGAGCAGAAAACATTCTGAAACAAATCCCATTTTGTATTATTCCACATTGCTACAAGCTTCTGCACTGGACCAGGTAGGAGCACAGGACTGGTGACACTGCCTCTGCCAGCGCTGTCCTGCTGCCTTGTTGCTGGCTCACCTTGCTGTGTGGAACACCCAGACCCCACTGCTCTGATGGCCACTGAAACACAGGGCATCTCCTGAACACGGGTGAGGACACAGCCAGGTAAAAAACCAGAGCTTGTAGGAAGTACAAGCTCCTGGGTTCAACCTTATGGATAAAGAAAAAGAAAATATGGTGCACCTTTGTTTATCAGAGGCAGCAGTTGCCCCTTCAATGACTTTCACTTCGTGGTGTTGGCTGCAAGGAGTGACGCGTAAACTTTGGAGCAAGGCTCTGGGTTGTGTACCTACCATACAGGAAATCTGGGAAATCAATGCTGAGCAGCTGTGTTAGCATCACAAGAACTCTGGTGTCTACCTTGAATATTTAACATTTAACAACAGTATTGGAGAAAATATTTATACCTTATTTCACACGTGTTTATTTACAGAGACTAACGATGAAAGAGGTGCCAAACTCGCTTCAGATCAGAGCGTAACAACCTAGGAAGGAGAGGCAGGGTCCTAGAAAGTCCTGTTAATAAAAATAAAATGTTGAACATCAATGAGTATGGTTTACAAAGGGTGACAGATCAAAAGATATACAGTAATCTCTGGTGATCTCTGTCTCCTCATTGAATGCCAGTAATTGTACAACCAGCTATCACAAGGTACTCCAAGAAAGGTTTGACAGATAAAGTGACAGATGCTCCTGCCATCTCAGGAGTTGCTAAACACTTAGTTGTGCACCACATTTAACTGCATAAACAATTTTAGCTTTAGGGAAAGAAAGAAAGAAAAAAAAAACATGATGCTCTGCAGTCCTTAAAATACTGGACTTAAATTAGAAAGCAAGTCAGAAACAAAGGGTCTCGAAAGGGAGTTTAAAACAATGAAGAAATTTTAAATTCAGTGATGAAGGTTGAATCTCCTAGAGAGGAAACATAAACTTTCTATTGATTTCAAATACAGAGTTTTCCACCAAGGCACAAACCTCTTGAGATTCATCTGGATTTCTTCAGACTCTGTGTGTTCTCAGCTCCCTTGCTTTCCCTCACTCTGAAGGGAATGTATTGGTCCACCCAATATGACACCCCTTCAGTGCTTTTTTTAGACAGCTCGATTTACAGGCTGGTGCCAATAGGTAATATCACAACATGGGAGTCATTCCTAGGCACTTTAATGGGTCAGAAGAGGAACTCACATCTCCTCTGGATCCAAGGACAAAGAGAATGTCTTTTCAGAGATACAGAAATATTTGGCATCGGTAAATGATACAATCACTCTTCAGAAAACAAATGAAAGTTCCATTTTACATCATTTGAACAAAACAGAAACATGTATACAAGCAAAACATCACAGAAATAGAACTTTTTAAAGATGGATGGGGTTTAAGTGCTGTATGTGTGTTATGTGTATGTGTATGCTGTATGTGTATACCATTCCTGATAGCCAAGAAAATTTGAAAAGTATAAGATATTTTTGAAGGACACTTTTCCTCTGAGTCACCCTTTTCTCCCACACTGAATGTCAAACACTTGTGGGCTGTGATGCAATAGGCACAGGCTTTGCTAGTGGGTTATCTAAACAAATACCCATCTCTTACTCCTGGTCTCCTTCAGATCACTTCTTCTGAGTTGTTGCTGAGATACACTGACCCATTTTACATCAAGGGTCTCCCATAGCTGAGGTGAGTTTTGGTAGGCTTGCAGAAAGGAAGTCACAAACTCTTGAGGATTAATCAAGCACTACTGCCATTTAAATGGGAGAACTTCAGGACACAGTGTAGTTGTAAGTCACCTTTGAAGAGTCATATTCTTTATTTATGGAGGGAAAAGAGAGAAATAAGGCATTGGTATAAAAATTTATACTGGAAAAGGCAAAAAACCCTGAAAAACTGAACTGAAAATCTGGCTGATCTTTTCCTGGACTGCATTACATATTGCTATTGATATGAGGATTGAAGGTTTTATCTGCATCTTACATCATAAGAATTTCCAGAAGAGTTTTTAGAACACAGTTTTTGTGCTGGCAAAAAAAAAAAAAAAAAAAAAAAAAAATTTATAATTATATTCAGCTCTATTTTTACCTGAAGATGAAGAAGAGGACAACTTTTGGGTTTGTGCATAAAAAACTTAGAAAATGGCAGGGGAAAAATATTCACAGGCATGTGATAGCAATGCAATTGCAATGATATAACAAGCATGCAAACTCAAGAAAGAAAAGTTTGTTTTCTTCATCAGAATAAATAGATGAATATGGCTGAAACTCTCTTTCTAAGCACAAAGCACATGTATTCAAAATGGATAAGGCATTAACTCAATGAAAAAAGAGAGATTTTGATGTTTCTAGGTATCAGGTTTCATTCACAGTTATTGTAAAAATCTAATCTGATCTTTACTCAGCATTTGTTTACTAATTTTTACTAATTCTAACACATTTCAAGTGTTTTTGATGGGTGTTTTATGTATCACAGTGCATGAGGTTTGCATGGCCAGGTTTTTTGGTGCTACAGAGTGAGAAGCTACTGGAAGTTTCCTCCATCCCCTGT